>CM029655.1:13915282-15129657 GCA_017311315.1 Dendrocalamus latiflorus | reverse complement strand
CCCATTAAACATAGTACGTTGTATTCGAATACTATTTATAAATGACTCTGCAGAGCTGCCCATCTTTACCCACAAGATCTCTTAACTCCCGCGACAGAGTTAAGGGAACAAGGTTGTTCACTGCTCATTTCTTCATGAAGGCTCTACCCGATAGACTCCAACACAGACCCGGGTGTCTGCCGACACAGCCAGACATTTTATCTACCGATATGGCTAGATATTTTGCCCGTCCTGAGGGAGTTTATCGTTGTCCAATATGGTTTTACCGTTTCCATACCGACTTTCCGGTACCCGTTAGATCTCAACTCAAACCTGGAAGGATCTAACATTGTTCAATATGGTTTTACCGTTTCCATACCAACTGGTTGTACTCCGTTAGAGATTCAATCGATTTGAGCAGCTAGTAAACTAGGTTTGACAAGTCAACGCTTGTGGTCGAGCGATCACTATGTTCTTCACTTGGCATAAGATTTTTAATTCACTTTTTACTAAACAACTTTCATCTACAAATTCACATCCCAGTGCCCACGGCACTGCTATCAATTCACAACACAACTCCCATTCTAGGATGGGCTCAGCCAACTCATGGCTCTCTGTCTCATCTCATCAAGATTCTAATAGTAGAATATCAAGACTTTTAATAGTAAAGGTTCGTTAAGTTCTTGAACTACCATGATTACATTAATAATACTTTTTAATATTACTAGGTTTTGTCAATGTGAATATGGCCATCAATTCAAGTAGGGCTTTTTCGGGTGGTGGGACATTAGCTAATAGCATGTCATTCTAAACAATATTTGTACATAAAATAATAGTGCATAATGAAAATATAGATAAATAGTAATTAACGGAAAGTAGGTTCAACATGATCAAAAACATATGACTTGCCTTGCAGCCTACGATTTCGATAATTTCGGATTCTTGAACTTGAGTTTGACCTTCTCCTTCCTGCTCCGAGTGGTCTTCGATGTCGAGAGCTAACGCAAAATTAAAATAAATTAGTTCCGCACCCGAAGGACTGAGCTAGGAACAAAGAAAAAAAGAAAGAAAATTCGATAAATTCAAATAAATAGGGTTTTGGGTTTATAGGAGGGCTAAACGGGTAAATGGGCCTGAGAAATGGGTTGGCAGGCTCGAAACGGATCTAGGGAGTATAAACTTGCATTTTTGGAGTTCGGGTCAAGTACTGTTCATAGGGCTCGGTCGGTACTATTCAATTTGCTCGAACCCGACGCGGCTAGCGGCTCGGCGCGACCGCGTGGCTCTGGCTCGGTCGGATGGATCAGGTGCGTCCGGCGCGGGCGAATGGATTCGGCTCAGCCGAAACCGGCAGGCTTGGTCGGATGAACAGTGCATAGCACTGTTCATCTTCCCCGTCCGTCTCACGCGCGCGCAGAGAAGCAGAGCAAGGAGGCGGCGGCTCTTGGCGGAGCTAGGGTGAACGGCGACGGGCGTGGAAGGTATGAAAGGGTTCGGGGAACCGCAGGGGTTCCATTTTGGGTGGTCGCGGGCTCGGTGAAGGCGGTAATCGCCGGCGGCAAGCCGGTGAACCCGGGATGGAGTTCTAGGGTTAGAGAGCTTTGGGAGTGTCTATTTTCAAAATTGGCGGATGTTTAGCCGTCTAGGGATGATTAGGTAGGTCTTAGTGATGGTGGCTTGGGCTGGGAAGACCGGGGCTTGGCTAGCCACGGTGGAGCGCCATGGTCGCATGGCGAACTTTGGTGGCGAAGAAGAGGAAGGTTCAGGAGCGTAAGACCATGGCTCGGGAGTATTCTAGGGAGCTTGAGGAGGCTACACAAGCAAGCAATTGGATTATAATGGACGGGACATGTCGAATCGAGGTTGAGCTCACCTTAGGGTTTCTCGAGTATTGCCGGCAATGGAGGCGGTGGGAGGCTAATTGGGTGTGAGTGAGGCTTCACGGGGGAGTATGGAGGAGGTTGGAGAGGTCTACGGTTTTTATAGCGGCTCGAAGGCGGTTTGGCGCTAGGAGGCCAGTTGGGGCGGCGGCAACCCAGGAGAAGGGGCGAGAAAAATTGGGCAAGTTGGCAGTGGGGAAGACGCTGGATGTCTTGGGCGACAAGAGGCGGCGGTCAAAAGCTTTGGTGGTGCTAGGTCGGTTGCGGGTGCTGTGAGAGCGGAGGAGGCGCGAACAGGGGGCAGACGGTGGCGGGAGCGGCCGGAATGGCTCGACATTGGTGCAGGCGCATTCAATGGGGTGTACGGCTACTGGCAGAGGGGGGAAGCTGGCAGTGAGCGCGGGCGCGAGAAGGCGCGATCAACTTGGTGGTGAAGAAACGGGAGCTGGCAGTGGCAAAATATCGGACGGCGACGACAAAAGAATTGATCGTGAACAATGAATGCAGAGAGGTGAGTTGGCCGGGTGATTTGGCAAAGAATTTGGGCACAAATGGGTTGGGCTTTGAGCTAATTTGGGCAAGGAGGCAAGAGGGACTCAAATTCAACTCAAACTCAAAATCAATATGATTTTTCAAATTTTCGGTTTGTTTCAATGAAGTTGTCCTCACCCGAGTTCCAAGAGTAGTCGGGACCATCTCTGCTCCTAAGCTCTTCATCGTCACCATCACCGATTGTGCCACCTTCGCTGTCGTCACTGGAGACGCTCTCTTCGCTCTCCAACCAGAACAAGCATTTACAGTGATGTCCTATGATGCACGGACACGGATACGTCGACACGACACGATACGACACCGACACGGGAATTCGCCGTTTTCCCAAAAATACCGATACGCCGACACGGCTATATATATTTAAATAATAAATAAATTATATATATATATATATATATGTATTATTTTCTATGTTTCCACATGCTTATTATCTGAAATAATGTAAATTGTAAACTTGTAATTTGTAAAGTGTATACTCGGAATATATACCTCATGAATTGTTTTGTTAATCCTGGCGACAATTGTTGATGTGAATACCATTTCTAGAAATAAGAACTCTATTAACCTGGGAAAAAGTAACACGGGAGGAGATGCGGGAGCCGGCGACGCACGAGAGATGTAGTCGGCAGCGAGACGCGGGAGATGTAGTCGGCGGCGAGATGCGGGAGCCGGCGGGCAGAGGAGATGCGAGTGAGGAGATGGAAGCGGCGGCGAGATGCGGGAGCCGACGGGAGCGAGCGGCGGCGCGAGTGGCCGATGCGGAGAAGCACGAGTGAGCAATGGGAATGATGCGCTCGGGAATCGACGCTTATGGTTAGAGTTAGGGATGGGCCGGCCTGGGCCAGCCGTGTCCTGGGCTATTCTTGGGCTGGCTATGTCCAGGTCGTGTCCGACTCGTATATTTACTGTGTCCGACACGTGTCGAGAATTTTAATAATTAAAATTAATTCCAAAATCGGCCGATACGTCGCCGACACGTGTCGGAGACGTGTCCGTGTCGTATCCGTGTCCGACACGTGTCGGACACGGATACGGCGGTTTTGATACGTGTCCGTGCTACATAGGTGATGTCCCCTCGTGAATTGCTCATCACAATTGAAACACAACCACCGTTGTCAAGGTCAGCCATATCTACTGTGGATAGACGACGGAACATCCCCGTCCGGTTTTAGCGGTGGTCAGTGGGGTGGACGACTGGAAAGAAGTTGGATGTGGCGGCGGAGTGGATGTAGCACGCGGTGGTGAAGGAATCCATGCGTGAGCACCTGGTCTATTGGCGAGAAGCTAATGGCTGGCTGTTGTCAGATTTGCTACAGTAGGGTGGAGCAGTTCATAGGAGCATGCCAAATTCATGGCGTGGTGTTGCAGAGAGGTCAGCCCTTCTAATTAGACATGGGTTCGCACCGGTTTAGTGAGGTCTACAGTGAACAATTCAATCTGATGGGAGCAGGATAAACCAGCGATATGGCGCTCGGTGAACTCCTGCTGGCACTAAAGAGCTAGTTTGATGTAGATTTTTGAGAGCTCCCAATGTGTTGGCCCAAATCGCATGGAGCAATAGTGCTTAAATACTTCCCATGAAATTGACTCTCATCCCGTTCAATACGATAGAACCAGGAGTGCGCGACATCGGATAGATGGAACACAACCATCCATACTATGTCTTCTTCAGGCATTTGGTAGGCACGGAAATACTGCTCACACTTGGTTTGCCAAGAGATGGGATCCTGTAGGATCGATTCACACTAAGATAGGCAATCAGAGGGGGGGTGAATGATTGCGGAAGCTAAAAATAAATTTTAAGACTCTCCCCTAAACACAAAACCTATTTAAGCCTCGTTTAATAATTCTGGACAGAAAAATGTACTCTCACTAAAACTGATCCCAATTAAAAACTGTAACTCCGATTGACCTCAAATTTTGACAGAATAAACTAGACAAAATTATTAAACTAATCCAACTGGAATTACGTCAATCGGAGGTCTAGAACTCGAGATATAAAATAAACAAGATCACTGATGCAGAAGGTGGCGAGAAAGTATTAAGCCCTAGCTATATTCGATGGATTAAATCAAACATAAACTCGCAAACAAGTAATTAATAAAAAAAAACTGCGTAAGCAAGTAAAGAGCAAAAAGATGAACGGAATTACCACACACTAATCTTGCAAAAATTAATCTTTATTACCAAGATTATGTGTACATGATGCCCTCCAAAAGCACCGCTCAGATTTCTTCTTGTACGAAAAGCAGCCAGCTATATTTTTCCTTTGCTACGCACACCTCAAACAAGCTGCCGTGAACTTGCTTTTATACCCAATCCCAAGTCCGCTTTGCATGCAGCTTCACATGCTCAACTTCTACACGGAAACTACCGCGCGAGACTCCGTATAAAACTCGTATTTTTCGGCCGTATGCCACACAACAGCCGCGCGAAACCAACTCACATGACCTCCTCTCACGTACTGCTTTGCATGCAACCAAGTCCAACACGGAAGCAAAACCACGGCTCCGTATTGAACCCGTATTCCCCGGCCAAATACACACGCCAGCCCGCATGCATAGCTTCGCTCGTTGGGCCATCCAGCTGTAGCAGGCCATGTCAACCTTCGCCTGATCCTCTCGCAAACCACATGTGGACTATGCACACTTGCAGACCGAGCACCTGCAGCCTTGCCGCATGCCTCTGCCATGACACATCTCTACGCGCGTTGTTCTCTAGCTTGAACATCCCGTATGACATCCTTGACCGATAGGACCTCAGTTCCTCCCTGAACTTAGTCCCGAAACCTCAGTTCCTCCCGAACCTAGTTTCAGTCCCGTCATCGACCATGTTCCGTCTCCACGACCAACCTGCACATGCAAAGACCAAAGAACGTTTTTCCGGCACAAGTTCTCACCAACTTGACCGATATTATTCCACGCATACACGCACACGCCTCGAATTAAGCAATGTTGTCAATTATTCATCATCATAAAAATTCTAGACCTAGGCACATGGTCTAACAATCTCCCCCTTGATGAATACATTGACAACACATTAAGACTGTATGATGAAACAGCTTCAAATAGATATAAGTTAAGAACTGAAGCCAAAAATTATTTTAAGCCACAAGTCTCAAATCATCTCAAAACTCTCCCCCTCAACACAAGAGAGGTAATTTTAGCAAATGTCTCTAATTTCTCACAAAGCACAACAAATCTCTCCCCCTTTGGCAATGTAATCATCAAGAAAAATTCAGAAAAAAAATAATTCTAAGAAAGAGCAATGATAAAAAAAAATCTAGAAACTTTGTAGATTATCCAAGTCACGTTGCATTGGTTTAATAATACAACCAAGTCATATTTTTGAGTAGAGCTATCTAGATCATATAAAGCCATATATCACATAGCAATGTCAAAACAAGTTCGTCAATATGATTAAGCGATTTATATTAATGACAAGCATCGCAACAATGACCAGATTAATTATAAAAACACAAAGAGATATCATAATGAAAAATCAAAGCCTAAAAGTGAAGCAAACTTTAACTCTAGACGTGCTAGCAGTCTCATGTAACAACTTTTTTGCTCCACACTCAATTCTTAGGCATGTGGCATGCTTGTAGCATACTTCTTTTTCATAATGACTTTTTTTTGTGATGGTGGCATGCTTGAAGCATACTTCTTTTCATTTTGCACACTTTTGTGCCTTTTTTTTGTTCACCATGGCATGCTTGAAGCATACATCTTTTCAATTTTTTCTTTTATATAGTCTCTTTTCTTAAAAACATGCCGAATTAGTGATCATAACAATTGGAACATGAAACATACGAGCCTCATAGCCAAGAGTTAAAATAAGACTCACAATCAAGCTAATCCTTTTCGATGGACATCGCAAAGTAATAAATATAATTAATCTAGTCAAAGTATTTCGCCATGTCATACTTTTAATTCAAATGTAGCAATTTAATTATAACAAGTCGTGATCAAAGTTACACAACATATGGGTAAATATGATAAAGAGAGCTCTACTACTCAATTGGTTTCAATGACTTGGATTTGATGAGTTTTTTTTAACAAGGATAATAAACAAAGCTTCCAAAAATTTAAATGACAAGCTCCCCCTTAGAATAATCCCATCGGATGCAACACACCCAACTCACTTCGTAAACGAACAAAACGAGAAGAATCCAAAGGTTTTGTGAAAATGTCTGCCAACTGATGTTCAGTATCTATATGATGAAGCACAATATTCCCTTTATCCACATGATCTCGAAGGAAGTGAAATCTTATATCAATATGCTTAGTTCTTGAATGTTGTACTGGATTCTTAGCAATACAAATAGCACTAGTATTATCACAGAAAAGTGGAACATTATCCAAAATTATCCCATAATCTTTAAGTGTAGCTACTATCCAAAGAATTTGTGAACAACAACTAGCAGCAGCTACATATTCAGATTCAGCAGTGGATTGAGCAACAGAAGATTGTTTTCTAGATGACCATGAAATAAGTGAATTTCCCAAAAAGTGACATGAGCCAGATGTGCTTTTTCTATCAATTCTACAACCTCCAAAATCAGCATCAGAAAAAGATCTTAAACTAATACATGAAGAAGCAGAAAGCCATATGCCAAAGTTTTGAGTGCCATGTAGATACCTGAAAATTCGTTTGACAGCTTGTAGATGTGAAACACGTGGGAAAGCTTGAAAACGAGCACATAAACACACAGAAAATTGTATGTCTGGCCTCGAAGCAGTAAGATATAAAAGTGAGCCAATCATGCTCCTATACTCTTTTTGATCAACAACTTCACCATCTTCATCAGGATCAAGTGTCGAAGCAGCTCCCATAGGTGACACAATAGGCTTGCAATTTTCCATCCCAAAACGACGTAGAAGATCCTTTGTATACTTACTTTGATGCACAAAAGTTCCCTCATTTGTTTGTTTTATTTGCAGTCCCAAAAAGTAAGTCAACTCTCCCATCATACTCATCTCAAATTCTTTGCTCATCGTTGCTGAAAACTCAGTCACCAAAGCATGAGATGCACTCCCAAAGATGATATCATCAACATAAATCTGAACGAATAATTGATCATTGCCTTGCTTAAGTACAAAGAGAGTCTTATCAACCTTTCCCATGGAAAAACCCTTTTCTAATAAAAAACTTTTCAATCTATCATACCATGCTCTAGGAGCTTGCTTTAACCCATACAAAGCTTTTGACAATTTAAAAACATGATTAGGAAACTGTGGATTTTCAAAACCAGGTGGTTGCTTAACATAAACCTCCTCATTTATATAGCCATTAAGAAAAGCACTTTTTACATCCATTTGATATAATCTAAAACCTTTAGATGCAGCAAAGGCTAACAAAATTCTAATGGCTTCAAATCTAGCAACAGGAGCAAAGGTTTCATCAAAATCTAAACCTTCTATTTGTGAAAAACCTTGAGCAACCAACCTAGCTTTGTTTCTAACAACAACACCATCCTCACTTTGTTTGTTTTTAAACACCCATTTAGTTCCAATTATAGAGTGACCAGTAGGAGGTGAAACAAGTTTCCAAACTTTATTACGTTCAAAATTCTCTAATTCTTCATGCATGGCATTGATCCAAGATTCGTCAGTTAATGCATGAGATACATCTTTGGGCTCAAAAGAAGCAACAAAAGCAGAATGAGCATGGGAGTCAGAATCGATAAACCTGGACCTTGTTACTCTTTCATTTAAGTCTCCAATGATTTGTTCAGGTGGATGTCTCCTTTGAATGTGACGGGGAGCAGAAATTTCTGAAGTACCTTCTTGTTCATTTTCAATATGTGTAGATGAAGTAGTAGCTTGAGGATGCCCAACTGTAGCCGCAGTAGTGGAAGGTGTAGAAGAAACTACAGGTGGAGAAATAGTGGGAACCATAACCTCATCTTCATCATCCTCATCGTCATCAACAAATATGCTCTCCCCCTGAATATATGCGCTTGTACCTGCATCACTTAGACTAGTGCCTGGGCTAGCCTCATCAAAAAAAACTTCACAGGTTTCTATTATTTTGTTAGTCTCCAAAACAAGCACACGAAAGCCACGTGAATGAGCAGGGTATCCAAGAAAAATACCATCAGTTGATCTAGCTTCAAATTTATCTAAGATTCCAGATTTTAACACGAAGCATTTGCACCCAAAAACTCTGAAATGAGATACACTAGGCCTATGTCCAAACCGAAGCTCATATGAAGTTTTACCAAGTTTAGATCTCAAGAACACACGGTTTGAAATATAGCATGCAGTAGATATAGCTTCAGCCCAAAATTTCCTTGGAGTTTTATATTCATCTAGCATTGTTCTAGCCATCTCAATCAAAGTTCTATTTTTCCTTTCAACTACACCGTTTTGTTGTGGAACAGATGGTGATGAAAATTGATGATCAATTCCCTTTTCAGCACAAAAAAGATCAAAAGAAGAATTTTTAAATTCAGTTCCATTATCACTTCTAATAGCTCTAAGAGATCCTGGAAGATCGATAGATAATCTAAGAGCAAGACTTCTAAAATGACTAAAAGCCTCATCTTTAGATGCCATAAAGTAAACCCAAGAATATCTAGAGAAATCATCAACAATCACTAGTACATACCACTTACCACCAACCGACTGAACTCTTGATGGTCCAACTGTGTCAAGATGTAGGAGCTGTCCCGGTGCATTTGTCATGACCATAGTAAGCGGAGGATGTGAACCTGCACACATCTTACCATGTCTACAAGAAGAACATACTAGATCGCTTTCATTCTTAAGTTTAGGCAAACCACGTATAAGATCCATACCACTAACACGCGTGAGATGATCAAAACCAACATGTCCAAGTCTACGATGCCAAAAGAATAAATCTTTAGAATAACTGGCAACTAGACACCTAAACTTAGCATCATGTGCAGCATCAAAATCAGCTTTAAAAACTCTTCCAAATCTTGAAATTTTAAAAACGAGATCACCTGAAGCATCTAACACTTTACATTCACCTTTCTTAAAACATACTTCAAGATCTTCATCAATCATTTGTGAGACAGAAATCAAGTTAAATTTCAAGTTCTCAACAAGTGCCACATCTTTAAACATAAACTTTTCATTTACCTTCACTGTACCTTTTGCCAAAACAGATGAAGAAGTAGCATCTCCAAAAGTAACACTTTCAGCTCGAGATGTATGTGAAAGGGAGGAGAACCAACTTTTATCACCGGACATGTGGCGTGAGCATCCGGAGTCCACTAACCATATGTTCTCCTTCCTCGCGTGAGAAGCCTATACAAAGACAGAAGATGTCGAGGCCTCAGTACTGGGGTTAGAAATAAAACATTTAGGAATCCAGTACTGAGACACACGACGAGTAGGCGCAACACGAGTATTCTTATGTAAAAATTCAGATTTAGCATTACTCATGTTTCTAGTCACAAAAGAACGTGCATTCCTCAACCTAGACCAAGCCTTAGCCTTTTCTTTCATTTGTTGTTTGGCTAGTCTAAAGCAAAATTGCACAAGATGTCCATCTTTACCACAATGACTGCAAATGTACTTAATTTTATGTTTAACTTGAGGAGTAGAAGCAACATTTGCATTCACTTGATTAGTAGATGACATAATACCAGCAGATTTAAACATAGTTTGTTTTGGTTCAAGTTTCACTTCAATTTTTCCAGGTTCAAGAGGCTTAATAACCTTAGGAGGATTATTCTTTGCATGCTCAACAAAATTAAATCCTAGACCACGATTTTTCACACTTGTTTTTGACTTGTCTAGAATCATATTCAAATTTTTCTTGCCAAAAGAAAATCTCTCTAAAGTGTCTTTCAAGTACTCATTCTCTTTAACTAGAGTGGGACAAGTTGTACATTTAACAGATTCATTCACAAGATTTTTAAAAGCACTAGACTGAGCCAATCTTTCTTTTTCGGCAAAATCATTAAGTTGTCTAGTCAAACCTTCTATTTCAGTGTTTAGCTTAGGACAGATAGAGCAAGAAGATTTCTCATGATAAAGCATCTGTTGAATTGTTTCCTGAGATGAACTAAGTCTAGCTTCTAGCAATTCACATTTAGAGCAAGTTTTAAATTGAATATTTGAAATACTTGATTCTAAACATGAAGAAGAACTAAACTTGAGCTTTCCAATTTCATCATTTGCACATTTCAATTTTTCATCACAAGAGTCATGTGCTAATCTTAATTCATCAAATTTAGCAGTTACATCTCTAAGTTGATCCATGTTTAATGCATTAAGAGACCTAGCATTCTCTAACTCAGAATATAAAATTTGACAAGACTCACAAGATTCATCATCAGGAATTAAAACTCTAAGTCTTGCAATTTCAGAATTTAGAGATTCAATCAAGGTATCATATTTCTTAATCTTTTTGTCTTTCTTTTCTAGCAAAGTACCAAGTTTAGCAACAGCTTTAGCTAAATCATCATAAGAAGGTTCTACCTCATTGTAGCTGTCGCTGTCAAGATCATCATTGTCGGTGGAGCTTTTGCTACTTGCCATTAGACACAACCCAATTAAATCTTTCTTGCCTTTGGGAGCATCATCCTCGCTGTCCGTGTCCACATCACTCAAATTAATTTGCTCAAGAGCCGAAAGAACACGATGCACCACCTTGCGATTAATATAGCCCTTCTTTTTATTCTTCTTTTTTTCTTTCTCCATCTCTTCTTCCTTCTCATTCCCTTCTTTTGCAAATCTTGCTAGAAACTTTGGACATTTGGGACGAATATGATTGAGATCACCACACTCATAGCACCTTTGAGGACCAAAATTTCCTCTCTTTCTTGATCTCACATTCTGCAAAGCTCTTGTGAAGCGTGTAGAGAGAAGTGCCAAATCATCTTCCGGAAGTTGCTCTAGCTGTTCATCGGTTAGTGAAGACAAAGAAGACAAAGCATAGCTAGTAGAAGAATTATCACCATTAGACTTGCTAGATTGTGAAGCTAAAGCAATTGATTTATTACAATTATTTTTTCTAGCAAAAACATCTAATTCATGAGTTTTCAATTTAGAATAAAGTACATCTAATGTAAGTGTACTCATGACAGTAGATTCTCTAATGGATGTAACCTTCATCTCCCATATAGACATATCTAATGCTCCAAGTAATTGACGTGCATTTTCAGCATCAGTATAAGTAACATTAACAGCACGTAGATTACTAAGAATTTTGTTAAAGCGAGCAAAGAGATCATCTATTGATTCACCAGGTTTCATCTCAAAACGCATGTAATCCTTTTTGTACATATCTTGACGTACCTCTTTAATAGTAGATGAACCTTCATGATAATCACAGAGTGCTTTCCATACCTCATATGCAGATTTAAGATGCACAACACGATCAAAATCGCTCCTTCCTAGTCCTTGAATTATCAGGTTCCTTGTTTTGCTATTTGCCTCCACTTGTGCTATATTTGCTGCTGACACCTCATCGTTCTCGGGCACTTGATAAGGCTTGTAGACCTTCTCCCATATTGCAAAGCCTTGAGCTTGAATATATGCCTCCATCTTCGCTTTCCAATACTGAAAATCAACACCATCGAAAACACAAGGTTTTGTGGAATACCTATCCGTCGACATGTTTACTAATCACCGGTTAAGATCAATTAGAGAAATAAACCTGCTCTGATACCACTTGTAGGATCGATTCACACTAAGATAGGCAATCAGAGGGGGGGTGAATGATTGCGGAAGCTAAAAATAAATTTTAAGACTCTCCCCTAAACACAAAACCTATTTAAGCCTCGTTTAATAATTCTGGACAGAAAAATGTACTCTCACTAAAACTGATCCCAATTAAAAACTGTAACTCCGATTGACCTCAAATTTTGACAGAATAAACTAGACAAAATTATTAAACTAATCCAACTGGAATTACGTCAATCGGAGGTCTAGAACTCGAGATATAAAATAAACAAGATCACTGATGCAGAAGGTGGCGAGAAAGTATTAAGCCCTAGCTATATTCGATGGATTAAATCAAACATAAACTCGCAAACAAGTAATTAATAAAAAAAAACTGCGTAAGCAAGTAAAGAGCAAAAAGATGAACGGAATTACCACACACTAATCTTGCAAAAATTAATCTTTATTACCAAGATTATGTGTACATGATGCCCTCCAAAAGCACCGCTCAGATTTCTTCTTGTACGAAAAGCAGCCAGCGATATTTTTCCTTTGCTACGCACACCTCAAACAAGCTGCCGTGAACTTGCTTTTATACCCAATCCCAAGTCCGCTTTGCATGCAGCTTCACATGCTCAACTTCTACACGGAAACTACCGCGCGAGACTCCGTATAAAACTCGTATTTTTCGGCCGTATGCCACACAACAGCCGCGCGAAACCAACTCACATGACCTCCTCTCACGTACTGCTTTGCATGCAACCAAGTCCAACACGGAAGCAAAACCACGGCTCCGTATTGAACCCGTATTCCCCGGCCAAATACACACGCCAGCCCGCATGCATAGCTTCGCTCGTTGGGCCATCCAGCTGTAGCAGGCCATGTCAACCTTCGCCTGATCCTCTCGCAAACCACATGTGGACTATGCACACTTGCAGACCGAGCACCTGCAGCCTTGCCGCATGCCTCTGCCATGACACATCTCTACGCGCGTTGTTCTCTAGCTTGAACATCCCGTATGACATCCTTGACCGATAGGACCTCAGTTCCTCCCTGAACTTAGTCCCGAAACCTCAGTTCCTCTCGAACCTAGTTTCAGTCCCGTCATCGACCATGTTCCGTCTCCACGACCAACCTGCACATGCAAAGACCAAAGAACGTTTTTCCGGCACAAGTTCTCACCAACTTGACCGATATTATTCCACGCATACACGCACACGCCTCGAATTAAGCAATGTTGTCAATTATTCATCATCATAAAAATTCTAGACCTAGGCACATGGTCTAACAGATCCACAGAACCATCATAAGTCGGCAATTCTAGTCGAGGGAGCCGTGGTCTATCCAAAGGGAGACGGCCTGTGTCGTGGTGCGGTCGATAACCATGGTTGTCATCAAACTCATCTTTAGGAAAAGGGCATCGTGCCAAGCCGGCCGTAACCCTGTGCGCGGCGTGGCCGTTGGCTGGCAGACATCGTGACTTGGCCGGTGCGAGGGGAGCGTCTCTGGCCATTGTTGGTAATGGCAGCAGTCCTACTCCGTTGTGCGTTGTGGTGGTAGCGCCGACTAGCAGAGCCATATGGTTGCCACGGATGGCACCCTGTGCAGATTCTCAAACAGTTGTTGCATCTCCATGACCAGCTTGTCGAAGCGTTGATCAGAGGCTAACTGCTGCTCACGAAACCGCTTGTCGATGGTAGATTGGATATCGGAGATAGCCTAGAGACATTCGGACTGGGCTTGTTCCAGCACGTCAAGATGACCGTCGGACAGAGGATCGTGTTTGGGTGGTATGGCGGGCGGGATCAATGTCTATAATACCAAGTTGTTACGAACTGAGGCCTTGCTTCTGGAAGAACGAAGATTGTAAGGATGAGATGCCAGGGCTTGACGAAGGAAGAAGAAATAGAACTTGAGGAAGAGCTATTTGTATTCATTGCTTGCTCTCGGTTACAGTACTTCAGCCCTTTATATATTGTAGAGCTAAGTCTAATTGGAATCGAAAACTATTTGTAACTCCTATTTGGAAACTTGTCTTTCTATCTATAACCTACTACATTGTAATTGTGCTATTCATTACCTGTTTCGGTGCTGGTATTAAAGTCCAGCAAAACTATCCGTAACACACTACAGTTGGTTTATGCTGAATGTAACTACAGTATACTAGTATTGGCCTATTGGTGCACCACAATTGTGATTCATCTGTGGTCTGTGCTGCTAAGTGCAACCGATTGTCACAATGAGTTCCATCTTCTGGTTTATGCAAAACATCGCGTTACCATATACCACCAGATGCAGCCGTAAGACGACCTTCCCAATTCTTATATATTTCGGTGATGTTTTGAGCATTTGCAATCCGGCGTCCATGCGTATTGCTTTTGTACCATATATTTTGTTTCCTCGCGCTTTGTCAGTTGAGCTATAACAGTGCATAAGGTAGTCAGTCTCAAAGGGCTTAAGCTTCTTTTTTGAAACAAGAAAAAAAAGAGAGAATAGTTAGGAAAAACTAGCTTCATCTTGGCTATGTGTTGGAATGCTGGAACTTATCTGGGGAAATCCCTAATTCCTATGTTACAAAAGGGCATCTCTAATGCTCCAAGTTGACAAGTGCTTAGACGTAACTTTCATTGTCACGTTGGAGATGCCTCAAAATTTAGCCTCCATGATCATTATTTAAGCATTCCTGAGTAGATGGTAGGGGTGAAAACGGGCCGGGTATTTCCCACCCGCCCGCCCGCCCGTATTAAAACGGGTCAAATTCGGGTCGTAAATTCGGGTACCCGGAACCTTATACGGGTATCGGATCCGAATACGGATATTTTTTGGCGGATACGGTATCGGGTTCGGGAGGTCGGTATCCGACGGATACGGATTATCCGGTATAAAATTCGGATATTACCCGCTTACCTATTCGGGCATTACCCGGATTACTTTGCCAGTCGCCGGCTCATCACTCGGATCATCCGAACTCAGTCACCGGCTCCACAGAGGCACACTGGCACAGACCACAGCCATTCGGTTCGGCCGATTCCCCACCGCCAAGCCACACCAAGCACAAGCGACAGCAACCCAGCCATCCCAAATCCTTTCCCATCCCAACCCCAACCAACACCGGTGGAGGTAAACCTTAATCATAGTGTACATCCTTTAACATCCAGTGTATACATCAAGAACATCAAACCATCAAGCACTATGGAACCACACTGAGCCGGGTAGTTAGAACCAGGGAGGAAAGGGAAGAGGGAGTAAACTCATCGTAGATTGAGGCGGCGGCGCACTGCCTCCGGAGCAGTCATGGCCGGCGGCCACCAACACTACCTCGGCGTGCGGCGGCGCAAACCGGCCATGACCGCCGGGGCAGCACACCTCCAATCCTCAAGCACAAAAATAAAATCCATTAGGAAATCAAAAGCAATAACAACTAAAGTAGTAAAAGTGAATCAGATCCAAGAAAGAAGCCCGGATCTGGGCTATAAGCCTCGAATCCGGCGGGCACCCGTGCGTAGCCAAGCGGTGAGGAAGGGTGAAAGTCACTGCGGGGAGGCGGCGTGGAGTAGGTAGCCGAGGCGCGTAGAGAGGGAGCCGGTGGTAGTGGCCCGGAGGGGGAGCCAGAGCGGGGAACGGAGGGGTGTAGAGTGGGAAGGGGAGCCGAGAAAGGAGAGGCGAGGAGGAGAAGTGGAGGCGCCGGCGGAGCGGGCGAGAAAAGAGGAAAGAGAGAGGGGAACCGAGGCGTCGGCAAAGGAGCGAAGAGGCAGAGGAAAGAGCAGACGAGATTCTCTGACGTAGTACCTCCTCAAAACCAATATCAGCCGTCCATCTTTCAGATGGACGATTCTAGTTTTTTTTACTTCTAATTTTTATTCTAATTTTTAGTTTATTTTACTTTCATTTTTTCTAGATTTTTCTTTTTTCTTATATTTCTTTATATTATCTGTGTTAAAATAACCTATTTTAAATAAAATAGGTTATTTTAACACAGATAATATAAAGAAATATAAGAAAAAAGAAAAATCTAGAAAAAATGAAAGTAAAATAAACTAAAAATTAGAATAAAAATTAGAAGTAAAAAAAACTAGAACCGTCCATCTGAAAGATGGACGGCTGATATTGGTTTTGAGGAGGTAAGTCAGACAATCCGCGCCGGAGGAAAGAGGGGGGCGTCGGCAAGGACAATACTTCTGCTAGTGTTCAAATATTGTATTAATCTGAATGTTCTGTTGTTTTCAGGATGGGGCAACGAATAGTGATTGAGGGTGAAAACAACTGATGCATGGCCAGGCCTTTTTTGCGAGGACTAATATGGTGGCATGTCATCAATAGTCATATAAATGTATCTTTTGCCTTGACAGTATCTCCGATCTGAATGTGAGGTTATGACTCATGAGGGTGATATTCTTAGTGTTAAAACTACTAATGAGTAATGATATATGTCCAGTGATGCTACGACTTTAGTACCAATGTATTGTTGCATTATGGATGTATGGAATGGTTGCATTGCTATTGTCTATGTGGTATAAAATAGTTGTTGCATCGACTTGATATCCGAATAAATATTCGTGACCGATAGTGTCCGTATCCGTCTTGGTACGTATTTGTTCCATATTTGTGCCCGACATTATCCGAATTTGTATTCGTATTCGATACTATCCGTATTCGACCCGAATCCGATTAGAAAATGTGGGTTAGGATATGGAAAAGGTGAGATCCGACCGTATCCGACCCGATCTCACCCTAGTAGATGGCTGAGAATATGACATACTCCTCACTTCTAAGTACACGTTGCAATAGAGACTACTTTTCAGCAGCTAGTCTGTGCAGATTTTGTGAGCCTTTGGTTGCCTTCTTTTAGTGCTTTTGCCCAGAAAAAAAAATTTGTGGGGCAGCAGCTCTGGTTTTTGGTCAATTTGGTAGCTCTCCTCTGCAGTCTTGTGTAGTTCCTGTTCATGTGTTTGCCTTTAGTTTGTTTTCTCTTCTCAGTTATTTTCCTTGCCGACTAATCTCTTGTGGGGTCTTAGTGGTTTATTTTTGAAAGGTCTTCTGCTCAGCCTTCTGTTCCATATTTAATTTTTGAGCACTCAAATTTCTTGCTTCATAGCTTTTTAGCTAACAGAGAGGAAATTTCGTGTGGAGACTTACGGGCGATTTTCAAAACGCACCATTTACCCCCCCCCCCCCCTCTGTTGTCGTTTCTGATCCAACAGTATCCTAACAATTGCTGTATTACTGATGTAGGCCATAGGCCAGTATGTGTAGAATACAATGCACGCATGAGTCTTAACTCTGAACCAAACACAATATGGTATTAGTAGTAGTCTTACACAATTATATCCCTGACATTCTCAATAATGCTTTGTAAGATATTCTGTGCAATGGGAAGCAAATCCATGACAATTGAACAGTCAACTTTTATGATTGATTTACATCAAGTTGGAATGATACTTAGGTATCATACTAGTATCCACCCTTAAGTTTGTGAGAGGGGAGAAGGGAGAGGAGGACGGCCTTGGGTGCTCACCTTTGTGTCACCGGATGTGGCCAGCTGATTGAAGAGAAGCCAAGAAGGCACGGTGTAAGATCGAAGAGGCCGACTAGAGGGGGGGGTGAATAGGCGGTTTTAAAATTTTCGTCTAATTTCAATTAACAATTTTATACTTAATGAATTGACTAGAGCAAATTGACAATGGTATACCTAAACAACTTAGAAAGGCTCAAGATAACACTAGCACAAGTAATTGACCAATATCTAAATCACGAGGTCTAGGTCTAAGGTTGCTACTCTAACTAAGACAAGCAATCAATTAATATGAAATAAGAACGTTGCTTGAAAGAAAGTAAATACAAGAGAGCAAACCACAATTTGACACAATTACTTTTTACCGTGGTGATCGGAGACTTGCCGGTCCCCTAGTCCACGTTGAGGTAAGCCCTACCGAATAGGACCGGCTCCACGAATTGAGCCTAATCACCTCGATCACTAGCGGTAGCCCTTTCCCTCTCCGGGTAGGCGAGCTCCGAGCCTTCACAATCTTCCGGGCCTTCTCACAATCTTCTTGAGAAGATCACCGGAACCTCCGCCAAGCCGTCTAGGTGCCGGCAAGCACCAAGAGAAATGAACCACAACGGCTTGATCACACACAAGTGCCAATTTGATCAATCGAGAATGCAATGCACTTGAATTTGGCTCAACTACCTCTATTTAATGCACAAGAGTGGAAGAGAGGTGTGAGGAGTTGCTCTAAGCTCAAAGATGTTCAATATGGGTTCAACAACACTTACAAGTTCTGGTGAGGGTGTATTTATACCCTCACCAACCTCAAATAGCCGTTGCAATAAACAATTCTGAATTTTCAGGAAAACCGGAACTACCGCCGTTATATGGGCGGTACTTCCGGATTTCCGCCGTCGCAACAGAACGGCTATTTCAGGCGGTCAGAAGTAACCGTTGAAAAATGAGTACGGTACTACCGCCGTTAAAATCGCGGTACTTCCGGAAATCCGGAAGTTCCGCTCTTAGCCCCGGTACTTCCGATTTCAGCGCGGCTAACTTCAACTCAGGGCGCTCTCTGGAAATAAAGTTCCGCTCTTAAGTCCGGAACTACCGGCCTGCGGTAGTTCCGCAGTTCAAACCGCGGTACTTCCGTTTTCCGAGAGGCTAAGTTTAACTCCGGGCGCTCTCTGGAATTTAAGTTCCGCTTCTTAAGTCTGGAACTACCGGCCTGCGGTAATTCCGCAGTTCAAACCGCGGTACTTCCGTTTTCCGAGAGGCTAAGTTTAACTCCGGACGCTCTCTGGAATTTAAGTTCCGCTCTGTGGCCCGGTACTTCCGGCCATGCGGTTGTTCCGCCCGTAGAACGCCGGTACTACCGGATTTTCTGACAAAGCACAGTTTTAATTTGATTTTAATTTCTAAGTCCATGCATGATCCTAAATTGATCCAAAGGGCACATTAGCATATGATTTAGCAAATCACCATGATCCCTCTTAATAGTACGGCGTCTATCCTATAATCTGGTCTTCCAACCTATCTCCAAGACCGGTAAAAATAAAATAGATCCCTAAACTATTTACCTTGTCGCCCTTGAGATCTTTGAATCTTCAACATCTTTTTATGTTCCTTGTTCTTTGCCCTTGAGACTAATTTTTGCAAACACTCAATACACAAATTAGTCCCATGATCACATAATGTCATTAATTACCAAAACTAATATTTTTAGGGGCCTAGATGCTTTCACACGGCGGTGGTGGCGTCGGTCTGTGGGGGAGAACAGGTGGGCGGCGGTGGTCTATAGTGGGCGGAGGTGGGCGGCGGCGTCGGTCTGTGGGAGAGGAGAGGTGGGTGGTAGCACCGATTTGTGGGGACGGAGGTGGGCGAAGGTGGCGTCGGTCTGTGGGGGAGGAGAGGCAGGCGGTGGTGGCGTCGGTCTGTGGGGGAGGAGAGGCAGGCGGCGGTGGCGTCGGTCCGTGGGAAAGGAGAGGCAGGTGGCAGTGGCATCGATCCGTGGGAAAGGAGAGGCAGGCGGCGGTGGCATCGATCTGTGGGGGAGGAGAGGCAGGCGGCGGTGTCGCCGCTGCATTTCATGTGGGAGAAGAGTCGAGTAGACGATGGATTTGAGTAGATGAGTCGAGTCGAGTGTATGCGCACATAGCTTGGAGTCGGAGTCGGCGTTTTTACCGGATTGTTGCTGGATAATAATCCGGTTACTATCCAAAAAAAATACCCAGATAGTTCTGTATCCATCGGATAATGACTTTTCCGAATCCGTTTTCATATCCGATAGAATCCGACTTCGTTTCTATATCCGGCAAAAAACTCTGGATATCTGAGAATATGCTTTGAATTGTATTCGAATTAAAACGGACGGACGGTCGGGAAATATCCACTCTGTTTGCACCCCTAGACCATATTGCTTCTTTTCAACCATGTTGGGTTTTCGATCACTCACTGATCATTGATCTCACTGATTGTATTTTGACCTGATTCAACCACGTCGATTTTAGATCACTCGTTGGCCTTCGACCACGTTGATTTTTGACCATGTTGGTTTTCTTCCACTCTCTGGTTGTTGACCACTTGAGTCAAATTTGAACAACGTTGACCTTAGACTACGTTGGCTTCGACCACATTGATTTTCCACCACGTTGGTTTTCAACCACTCTCTGGTCATTGACCACTCAAATTGAATTTCGACCATGCTGGCTTTCGGCCATGTTGGTTTTTGACTACGTTGGTTTTCAACCGCTCTCTGGTCATCGACCACTAGAGTCAAATTTCGACCACATTGATTTTTGACTGGTAGTCGAATTTCAACCACGTTAATTTCTCACTTGTAGTCGAAATATGACCACATTGATTTCTGATCAGGTCACGCTCAGCTCTATGATTATCTGGATTTTAAGTAGAATTCCTATCGTAATCTTCATAGCTTTGTAACTATCGGAGTAAAGGACAAGTGAATGCTTGGAAAAATTTTAAGGCACCATTCACCCCCTCTGTTGCCTATCCAGTCCTACAAGTGGTATCAGAGCCCATTTAGCTCTTTTCATAGATCTTAACCAGTCTTTAGAGCCATGTAGCAGACAATTATTCCACCAAGCTGCCTCTCTTTCATGGGGTCGACTATCCCTTTTGGTAGAGCGGGATGGAGTCTTACATTCAGACTCAAGCCTATGTAATGGAAAAAGGTTAAGGCTCGGTTCGTTGTTCCTGCCGATGATCACAACACAGTGACAAATACACCGAATGTGGAGGCAAATGCTAAGGCAAGGAACATCATCATCTAAGGTCTTAGCCAGAGTGACCCTCGATGCATACCATGAGGGCACCACCCAAATCAGGACTGTCCGACAGGACCAGTACAAGCAAGAATACAATAAATTCGAGATGCTTGCTGGTGAGTCCCTGGATGAGTGCTTTGGTATATTTCACAAGATTCTGAGCAACCTCCAAGCTGTTAGTCTCACATACTCAGACTCGAATAATGTTCGTCAGATGCTTTCTGCCTTGGACCTCAGGATTTGGTAGATGAAAGTGACTACCATCAAGGACATGACTGATTTGTCGACCTTGACTCTTGATACATTGTACTCACGCCTCAAGACTCATGAGATCGACATTGTCTCTCACAAGACGAAATCACAGTCGATGGTTTTGGTCACCGATCCCACTTCTGTCACTAGAGCATCGTCTGATGTTGCTTCAGGCTTCTCTTTGGCTACTTTGTGCGAGATGAGCGATGATGAGTTTGAGCAATTTTCAGAGAGTGACCTAGCCCTCTTAGCTAGAAAATTTTCACATGCATACAAGATGGTTAGAGAGATAGAGAGAGGTCTAGTGATTTGCTTCGAGTGTGGTGGCCCCAACCATATTTGAGCGAACTGCCCCAAGCTAGAGAGGGGCAAGAACGACTATAGCGGTGTGAGTAAGATTGACTACATCAGAAAGAACCACAACAAGAAGCCCCCAGCTCATGATCAAGGCAAGGAGAAGAAGTACCGTAACCTTGGCAATGCCAAGAAGCTCTTCCATCGCATCCTTACCATGTTCGATAACTTCGACATCAACGACATGGAGGGCTGGAGTGGCGACGACGATGAGGATGATCTACACAAGGATACCAAGGGCGGCGACAACTTCACCGATATGTGCTTCATGGCTGATGAGAATGGCATCAATGATGATGATCTCTACAGCGACTCCGATGAGGTATGCCCTTCCTACAACCAGTTTAATGATGCTTTTCTCAAGTAAGGAAAGTTCTATGTTAGGTCTAGGACTAGGTGTGTTGAGTTAGAGAAGGAGGTAGAGAGCTTGTCACGGGAGTTTACTTCACTTAGATCTGCTTCCTCCTATGGTGATTGCGATGTATGTGCTTCCTTGCTCGGTGATATGGTGAAACTAAGGACCAAGTATGATAGAGTGATTTCTAAGTTGGATTTGTTTAAGGTGTAGAATATTAGTTTGCTACCTGAGTTAGAGTTATCTAGGGTTGCTCCTTTACATTCTAATTTTGTTGAGACTATATTTTGCACCTAATGTGAGGATAATGACAATGCTTTTAGAGATTTATATACCATGCTTCTTGATCTACCTGAAATATGTGATAACTGTACCAACTTGAAGATTAATTTAAAGAAGGCATATCATAAAATCACTGAAATACAAGCTACCTTGATGGAACCTATTGCTTCTCGTGCCAACTGCCCAAAATTAACTGCTAAACTTGAATATGTTTTCAAGCAATTTCAGAACATGTATGATCATAATAAGAAAATGACTCAATATGCTTCTAAGGCATCTGTTAGCTCACTATGCAATAATTGTGAAAAACTAAAATGTGAATTGATTACATTGGATGAAAAATATGTGAAGCTAACTAAGGATCTACTAGTGAAGCCAAAAGTAAATTACTTGTTATGTGCTGAAGTTGGGGAGAAACTGGAGTATATGCAAATGACCTTTAGGGACAGTTACGAAGCCCAGATGGCTAGGATTAGAACTACCTCCTATGTGTCTTGTGAAGCCCTCAAAGTTGAGGCAGCCATGCAAAAGGAGAGATATGCACGTGCTATTCGATCTTCTCTTTCTGGTTCTTCATCCTCTTCTTCTCGTTCATCATCCTCTCCTTCTCCTTGTGCTTTATGTGCCTTTCTTTTTTGAGAGTGTGAGTACCTCATGAACACTCTTAAAAATTTTGTTGGAGGCAATAAAAGGCTCAATCTTATCCTAGACAAATGTAAGATTTGCATATTTAATCAAGGTATAGGATATGATTTTTAAGAGGATATGAGGAAATATCCACCTGGTATTGTTAGAGCTATAGAAGAAGGCGTGATCGAGATTGAGCCTGAGCCTAAGAAAGTAGTGTTTAAGTCTATAGGCTTTGTCCAATAGATTTTCTGACAGTAAGGTTGTGTCATCTGCTGCTTCGACCTCTCAGAAGGCGAAGTCTCATATTGCTGCTTCGACCTCTCAGAAGGCGAAGTACCATTGCACCTTCTGTCAGAAGGATGGACATGGGGTTGAGATATGCTTTAGGTGCACCAAGATTGTGCAAAGAGACTGTGTTCTCTCTCTCATGAGTATTCAAAGTCAGCCCCAGACTCGGAGTGCGCCTAAGACCAACATGAGGTCTAGAGTCATAGGTAGCTCTCCTGACTTGAAAGGTTTTAGGCTTAAGGACTTGGTTTTCAAGCTTCTTCTAGTTTTGGTCCTCGAGTTGTCTCTAGTTAGGGTTTCCGCCATCCTGAGGATAAATCTTGCTTTGTCCGTCGAGATAGCTATCTGTGGCGTGATCAGCATACTGTTATAGGTCAAGCCCACTCTTCCACAGTGGTCGGACCTAGCAGAAGCTTGAGGTCTGCTCCTAGACCTTCTGATTTCATGAGAGGCAAGATGCATAGAGTAGCTAGAGGTCAGTCTTGTGTTTCTGTGATTGCATCTTCTGCTCATCGTGTGACTTAGTACTGGGTTCCTAAATCTGCTTTTATTTACCCCAGTACTAAGCCACCGATGTGTTCCTCTCACTGATTCAGGTTCATCGGGTTGGGAAGGGAAATATTTGGCTTGTGGACTCCAGCTATTCTCACCACATGACCGGAGACTCCCGTTCGTTCTCTTTCCAAGTTCGAGCTCTAGGTGATTAGACGATCACCTTTGGAGACACTTCGTAAGGTCGAGTCATCACTAAAGGTACTATATGCATTAGTGATTCTGTTATTTTTAAGGATGTTGCCTTAGTGAGTAAGCTGTGTTATAATTTGCTTTCTATTTCTCAGCTTACCGATGACGATTTTGAGGTAAGCTTTAAGAAAAAAATGCTTGTAAAATCGTTGATTCTTTGGGAAGTTTGGTTTGCGGGATTTCTAGGTTTGAGAAGATCTTTCGTGCAATTTTATTGAGTGTTCTGGTGATTCTCTTCGATGCTTAGTTGCTTCTGAGTCTCGTGATCTCTCCTTCCGGCATAGGAGACTTGTTTATATTGGCTTTGATCATTTGACCCGAGTAAGCGGCCATGATTTCGTTCGTGGTTTGCCTAAGCTCAAATGGTAAAGACTTAGTTTGTGCTCCTTGCCGGCATGGAAAGATGTTTGTCGCTTCTCATTCCCCAGTCGTTGTGACTATGACCGATGCACCGGGATAGCTTCTTCATATGGACACTGTTGGCCCAGCTAGAGTGCGGTCGGTCGGTAGGAAGTGGTATGTTCTTGTTGTGGTTGATACCTTCTCGAGATTCTCTTAGGTGTTTTTCTTAGCCTCGAAGGATGAGACTTTTAGTCATTTCGAGGTTTGTTCGGTAGGTTATCTGTTGGTGCCTTACGAGCGATCCGTATTGACAATGGCATAGAGTTCAAGAACTCCTACTTTGAGAGCTTCTGTGATGAGACAGGTGTAGAGCATCAGTTTTGTTCTCCGGACGTCCCTCAGCAAAATGGCGTTGTGGAGAGAAAGAAGCGTACCTTGGTCGAATGGACAGGATGATCCTCGATAAGTATGCTACACCTAGAATATTTTGGGCTGAGACTATAGCCACCGCGTGCCATGTTTCAAATAGAGTTCTTCGTAGGGCATACTTGCATCACACTTCTTATGAGTTGAGATATGGGTGAAAGCCTAGTGTCTCTCATTTTTGTATTTTCGATTGCAAGTATTTTATTCTGAAGTCTGGAAACCTAGATAAGTTCGAGTCTTGTTCTTCTGATGGTATCTTTCTGGGTTACTCGACTTCTTCATGGGGTTATGGGGTCTGGAACTGTGAGACTAGTAGGATTATAGAGACCTGTGAGGTTACCTTCGATGAGGCTAGTCCAGATACTAGGCCCAATATCTCAGGTCTAGTAGTGCAGTCTGAGACCATCTTTGTTGATGATGAGGAGGATAGAGATGAAGGTTTTTTACTTGATCCAGTCCATCCTAGGTGCCTGCTTCTACCACTGCGCCTTAGTTTGATCAGTCCTTACCTTTTGACCCTTCTGGTGCTTGTGGCTCTGCACCTACCTCCACAACTCAGGAGGTAGAGACCAATTCTTCTCATCTAGGACCTCCCCAACACATTCAGTGTCATCATCCTCCGGAGCAGATCATAGGAGATCTTCTTAATCATGTCACGCGCACAAAGTCTGGCTTATCTTATTTCTGTCTACATTTTGCCTTTGTCGCCTCTTTCATGCCCAAGGATACCTGTCACACACTTTCTGATGAGTCTTGGGTCAATGCCATGCATGAGAAGTTAGAGAATTTCGAGAGGAACAAGATCTGGTCGCTTGTTGAGCCCCCTAGTGGTCATAATATCATAGGAATCAAGTGGGTCTTCAAGAACAAGTAGAGTGAGGATGGGGTAGTCATTAGAAACAAGGTTAGATTGGTAGCTCAGGGTTTCTCCCAGATTGAGGGTTTATATTTTGAGGTGACCTTCGCCCTGTACGTAGGTTAGAGGCCATTAGGATTTTAATTGCATTTGCAGCGTCTAAGGGTTTCGAGCTGTACCAGATGGATGTCAAGAGTGCTTTCCTCAATGGGTATATTGAGAAAGATGTTTATCTTATACGGCCACATGGTTTTGAAAACCCCAAATATCCAAACCATGTCTTCAAACTTTTCAAAGCCTTGTATGGACTTAAGCAAACCCTTGGAGCTTGGTACGAGAGGCTTAAGTCCTATCTCTTGAGTCATAGGTTTGAGATGGGTAAGATAGACAAGATCTTGTTTATTCGTAGGCATGGGAATAATCTTTTACTCATCCAAATTTATGTGGATAACATTATCTTTGGTGACTCCTCTCATGCTCTTATTTCTTAGTTTTCTGATGTCATGAGCACAGAGTTCGAGATGGGCATGATAGGCGAGTTGAGCTTCTTCGTCAGCTTCTAGATCAAGCAGACTCGGGACGGTACCTTCTTGCATCAAGGCTACCAACTTACGACCACCAGCGATGGTCGACCACTTCCGACTTACGACTATGAGTGATGGTCAGTGGTTCTTTGACCATGGACAACTTCCGATGGATTTCGACCACGGATGACTTCTGATGGCCTTCAACCACATCGATATTTGACCCCTGTGTCCTACTCTGCTAATCTCACCACATAGGCTATGTCTACGATACTAATTCTACTACTATTACTATCAGATCAGTCATGCACACGCTTAGTCATCCCATTCTCTTGTGTTGCTCGATACCGACGATGTCGAACAGCATAGACGGGTGCAGCCGGTGGATAGGCTACGCTACCAACGGCCTCATACACTGACGAAGCTACATATAATGCCAACGCCCACATTCATATTAATCATTCATCATATGCATGGAAAACGTGAAGTGAAGACTGAAGACGACAATCAATGCGCAACTTAATCGAAGGTATTTCGTGGGTTCACCCCAAGGATGTAATTAACCGGGAGCCTTACAAGTAGGGATGAAAACGGAACGGAAATATCCCGTACCGAACCGCATCGTTTTCTACATTTGACCCGATCGAATTCGTATTTTCGGACAAATTCGAATTCGGTTCGAAATACGGAATACCAAATTCGAAAACGGAGCGGAAACGGTTTAGACATTTTCCGACCGTTTTCTACTTTTCTACATTTTATTCGGAATATACCGTATTGTAAATACGGTTTAAACCGTATTTGGCCCACTAGTCTAAAAGCCCAGGTCTCACCGCCCGGCCCAGGCGCCCAGCGCTCCAGCCCAGTTCCGCCGCACGCCCGCGCTGGCCCCTAAATGAAATCCCTAACCCTAATCCCCTTACCCCTAGCACGCGACGCCCGCACCCCGCACGCGACGCCCAGTTCCGCCGCACGCCGGCACCCCGCACCCGCACGCGACGCGGTGCGCGACTCCAGCAGCGCCGCCGCCCCCCCGGCCGCCCGCGTGCCATCCCGGCGGCCGCTCGCGTCCCACCCCGGCAGCTCCGCCGCCCCGCCAGCTCCGCCGAACCCCTCCGCCGCCTCGCCAGCTCCGTCGCCCCGCCAGCTCCGCCGAAAATTTCGCATTAGTCATCCCGCTGGGCTCCCCCGTAACCCTACTGTTTGCCCATTCTTCTCATCTAGCTCCTCTCTCCGGCCTCCCATCCTTGCCGCCGCCACATTCTCCACAGATCCCATCTCCGGCCGCCGGCGCGGCTTCCGCGTCTCGTCCCCGGCGGGCCTCCCCGGTCGCCGACGCGGCCTCCGAGCCTCGCATCGTCGCCTCGCGTCCCCGGCCGCCGACGCGTCGTCCTCCTCCCATCCCCGGCCGCCGCGTCCTCCTCCTCGCATCCCTGGCCGTCGACGCGTCGTCCTCCTCCCATCCGCCGCCGGCGACGCCTCGTCCTCCTTCTCCCATCCCCGGCCACCCCCTCGCCCTCCTCCTCCCATCCGCCTGCACCGACGCCTTGGAATCACTCAGTATCAGAATACCATGTGTATGAGTTCTTTAAGGTGATTTGAAGCCCTGCCTTCCTAAAAAATTTGGAAGTCCTGCAATTTGTTCTCATTGAGCAGTGACATTTTCTATTGAGTTCTTCTAGCAGAATATTTAGCCCACCAGGTAGTTCTTACGTCTGTTTGCAAAATTCTATGCAGATATGGAACTGTTCTCGAGAAAGAGGTCTGTCTTGATAATACTTATCTTGATTTGTCTTGATACTACTTATCTTCATTTCATCTTGGAACTTACAAATTTTGGTGTTTTGAATATACTATGCACTGTATGAAATCAAGCACTCTTCTAAAATCCTGCAGCTAATATTCTTGTGCATGAGTTCTTTACAACACATTTCTTCCAAGACGGTATACATCCTATCCCAGGTGCTCGAGATGCTCTCCAAAATCTTTCGTCTTTCTGTAGCTTATCTGTAGTAACGTAAGTCGGATCATTTGATTTTAGAGACATAGTCAATTTATATTTCATTAGAAGATGTTTGCCTAATGATACCCTTCCTTTTTAAAGATCTCGGCAGGATACAATTAAAAACCACACATTAGAGTGGATCGAGAAGTACTATCCAGGCTTATTTGAGCAGATCCATTTCGGGAACCATTTTGCTTTGCAAGGTCAATCAAGGCCAAAATCAGAGATTTGTAGGTAAGACTGTAAGGGGAATGCTATTCTAGTCTTTCCAGTCATGTTATAAGAGTGCACCTGCACTGTGACTTGGTCTACCATACACTAAAGCATAATAATGTTTAAAACTGTTGTTTGATTATCTTTTTTTGTGTGTTTTAAACAGTTATGATAATGTTCTCAGTGTTCCTGCACATAATATTAACTTGTTCGCTATGAAATTCCTCGCTGCAGATCTTTTGGTGCTCAGGTTTTAATCGATGACAACCCGAGATATGCTTTAGAATGTGCTGAGTTTGGCATTAGGGTCCTGCTCTTTGATTATGATAATTCGTACCCTTGGTGCAAAACTGGTGTGGATCAATCACATCCTCTGGTGACCAAGGTTCATAGTTGGCAAGAAGTTGAGCAAAAGCTTCTTTCTTGGGTAGTACCTGAGAAGCACAATTGATATCAGCAAATGCTTCCGAAGAGCTTAATTTCTGAAGAAACATGTTGGATCCATTCCAGTATGTTAATACATGAATATATCAGAGTAAAATAGGATATTGCGTATTTTTTGAAAGACTGGAGAATGAATATTGCTTCATTGCCACATGCTGGATGTAGGCATGGACCCTGGAAGACAACCAGTTTAGTGTTGTCCTAGATGATTCAAGATCGATACGCAGTTTCCATGTGACAGATCAAATTCTTTTTCAGCCTTTTACCCTGTGGGGTGATGGGATGTTTTTTCATGTTAGATGTGCCTGTCATATTCTCAATTTGGTTGCTAGAGATGGGTTGAAAGTCATTTCAGGAACAATCAGCAAGGTCAAATCACTTGTACAAGCTGTGAAAGGGTCTCCATTGCAGTGGGAAGAACTTATTATATGCACTTGAACTTGATCATGCACTTGGTAATTGTTATGTACTTGGTCACTTGTTAATTGTTATGCACTTGGTCCTACAGGTCGGTATTCCGTATTGAATTTTCGTATACCGACCGTGTTCGACATAATTCCGCTCGAATTGGTTCGTTTTCGAAATTCTCGATATTCCGTAAGTTCGCGTTCGTTTTCGTGTCCGGCTTTATCGCTTTCGTTTTCGTATTCAAATGTAGAAGTAGAAAACGGTTGAGGAGTTTTCCGACCGTTTCCGACCGTTTTCATCCCTACTTACAAGGCCCTGAAAATCAAGAGATCACATCGCCTATATCAGATCTACTATGTAAAGCAGGCTACGAGCGCATATATATAAAAGGAACTTGTAATTTTGTTTCTCAAATGAATGAATAAAATACATATTTTCACTACCTTTCCTTGTGTTTATTTATTTTGTGTACTTTAGTACACTAGCACGCCTACACCTTATACCCCGAGGCAAGAAATCCATGAGCGATTTCTCACGTCAAACACCTTTCTCATGAGACGGTTTGCCATTGTACCAAGCATGAACCCAGGGGAGTTTTGGATGTCCAATATCACTTTCTTAAGTTTTTTGCTTGGAGTGGTCGCATAAGGCTTGAGATCTAGTACATGACCAAGAAAACAAAATTTTGTTAATAATTGGTTGAACCTTGGCTATAACCAAAAATGAACTTAAAAAGGGTGACAAATGTGCTAAATTTGCTCAATTACAAATGTTATCAAGTGTTTGAACAAAATGTTACAAATTTGAACTTGTAGCACTCTAAAAATAATTTAATTATAGCTTCTTGGCTCCATTTAGTCTGTTGACATGGCTTGGCTCATTTCTAAATAAATTGACATGCTAAAATCCACTTAATTTTAGATTCATTGCTTATTTGGCTTGCGATTGGCTATATATGTGTTGCCATGATTTAGATAGCATTTTCACTTTTTATGGCTTGCTATACTACTTGGAAAGTCACTTTGGATAATTTCCATGGCTCCTAAATGCTAAAATTGAATAAAATACAGTCATTTCATCTAGTCATGCTCTGTCTTTTTCCATACATCTTGATGATTCTATTGTCAAAGTGGGAGAAACATAGGTAAAAATAGACATCTAGAGCGTGATTTGGTGTTTTTGTGCAAAATCTCAATTTTTGGAGTTTTATTGTGTTGCTGTGATTTTCTATCACCTGTCACCATGACTAAGATCAAGTTGAGCAACAGCTCTTTCATATGGACCTAGAGTGAGATTTCCAAACACTTTTAGGTGGATATGAAGTTTTTATGCAAAACTGTCATTTTCAGCGACTTCTATCTATTTCTGTTTAAAATGGTCACCTTCAGTTCTTCGCAATCTTCATTTGACCATTTGGAGCTCTCTCTGCAAAATTCCTCTTTCTCTGTTTAAAACCACATCCAATTTGCATTTTTGAAGAATTGTCAATGCGTTTATCAAGAGGGAGATTGAAGGAACATGTGAGAAAGTTCAGGATACTGTTGTGATGAACTATTTCAAGTTTTGTGGAGTGATGAAATGGTTTTGCAAAGATTACATTTGATTTTGGCTTTCTTTTAGAAGTGTCGGGTAAATTAGAATTACTGTTGGTATAAGTGCAGTAGTTCCGATTGGTAGAAGTACCGGGTTGAGTTACGGTATGTTTTTTCCAGAGATCCCGAAGCGAGGTTTTCGGCGTGCGGAAGTACCGTTTTGGGAGGTGGTAGTTCGCATTGTGGAAATACTGACGTGTTAGGCGCGGTACTTCAATCTTGCCAGAAAATATGGGTTTTGGGAACTGAGTCATGGATCAAGTTGGGATGACTTGAGTCAATGGATTAAGATTGCATGATGCATGTCTTGACTAATGTAGGTTAAGTTGTGAAGAACTTGTGCCTGAAAACGATTTCTTTGTCTTTGAATGTGCAAGGTTGCTTGGAGTAACCATGATCAACAGCGAGGATCGGGGCTACGCTCATGGAGGAGTTGAGGTCTAAAATAGTCGAGGATGCCAAATAAGATGGTGAGCTTAAGCATAACACGAGAAAGAGAAGAAATGTTGAAGAGGAATTCGAATGGTTGGAGGGCGCTATGTAGCTTGCACGAGCCAAGTGAGCCGTAGTTTGGTGGAACCGGGATAGGAGAGACTTGACGACATGTAGCGAACTAGTGGGGCACCTACATATGGCAAGCATGGCGATTATTTGCAGTGGTTGGTGATGACCGGGTCAAGAAAGAGTATTTTGGTAGTTTGACAAAAATACCAGAAATCATTTTGGATCAAAACCGCGGTGCATGGGCGATGCGTTGGAGAGCGATTTAGGTCAAGGTGGAGCTGATTTGATCAAGGCTAAGTATTTAATGGATACACACTTATACGCTTTGAAAAACGTACATAAATGAACTTGTAAGAGTAAAACCCTTGTGCGTTGGGTTAATGGGTTCCCCTATTATAATAGTGGATATGATCTATTAAAAGATGTAAGTGGCTAGTTATCCACCTATAAAAGGATAGTAGAATGGAGATATGCAGGGTTATTTAGGTGGCTGGTTGACTAGTCAGCCAGAATGTATAGTATCTGCAGTTATTTAGTGTGCTACTGTCATCCAAAAGCTAAACTCAACGCAGAAGAGTACTATATCTGGCATCCTTAAATGTGAAACATGATTTCCTGGCATCCTTAAATGTGAAACATGGTTTCCTGTTTGCAATTAAGTGGTTCCAACGCTATGGCGTCACATTATGATGGCTGATACGCCTCTGCTGTGCAGATTGAGTGCTCTTGAGTTTATTACTGTGTACAGCATGTATCGCCATTATACCAATGTAATTCACTGACCGACAGTTTTGTATTTCACTCCCTGTTTCACAATGTACAAGTTTTGTGTACGTCTGAATAATTTGTTGCTGCCGGCCATTAGCCTCACCTTTTGGGAATTTTTTTTTAAAAAAATAATCTATATTTCATTAGTAATAATAGAAATATACCCGCGCGAACATTTTTTTTTACAAATATGGCTTCCAGTCGCCGAATCGTTACGCGACTAGAACATATCGCTTAACGGACGCACGATGCGCAAGCTGTCTGTGGGCCGTTGGGTGACATGTTCCAATCGTTGAGCTGTTGGGCGACTGGAACTTTTTACCTAGCGGTTGTGCAACTACATTTGCAGTCGCTCAGCTGTTCAGCGACCACAAAGGAGCCATTCCTGAGGCACCTAGGAGCCAATATCGGTTGATCCATTTGTGATTTTCGTAGATTATGAATGGCAGATAATCTATCAGATTCGCAATAACAGTTTGTGATTGTCATATGTTATTGTAGTGCAAAAAAACTTTATGAATTTTTTTAGAATGATTGAAATAACAACGATTGGTAACTACGAAGGTAAATGATATTGTGATGTAACTGGGAATTCATACACGGAGGAGAACTTGTTTGTTAACGTTGTTGGATGACTTGCTACACGAATAATTGAATGCAAAAAGACGAGAGAATATGCTTATTCAAATTAAAATAGATTTCATGGTAAAGTTGGGAATAACGCGGCGCGTAGGTTTAGTTACATGCGTAAGAAAGACTTTATGCACGATTCAACAAACTGAAATGCTCCAATGATACATATGTGCATTTTTGGAATGGAACTAAATTCGACCTTCAGGGGACTAGTTATTGTGGCACGGTAGTTATTTCGAGATGGCCTGACCTACTGCGTTGACTCATTTTTTCTACCTTGCGAGCTCGACGTTGAACTCTTCGATGGTCTCTTTTGCCTTGTCCACCATTTTCCTCTTTTTCTTGCATTCCCTCTCACGAGCCTCGCGCTCTGCGCATGCACGCCTTAAGATGAGCTTTCGTCTCCCGACATGTACGCTCGGTTTGCTCATCATTGTGGCGCTCCTCCTCTCGAATCTTGCAGGCCCTTTTGACATCCCACTCCTCGAAGTCGAGAATCCACTGGTCATGTGGGTGAATCTCTAGGTCAATCCACTGCGGTAGCCACATAGCGGTTTTGGGGACTGCGGTTAGATAGGAGAGATTGTTAGTGCGTACTTTAAAAGAGAAATAGTAGGGGAACATACTATAATAGGTCCTTATCAGCTATCGATAGCTACACGTGCCCTGACGGTGGTCGGGATAGTTATAGGAGTAGTTTGTGCAACCCCAATAACGCATGCCCAGGCTGACCTGCTGCTTAGACTTGAAAAACAAAGGGGTGGCATCTCTCCCTCAGGCGGGTGATGTGGCGAACACTCAGTTGGAACGTTTGGGATAGGGTTCATGCTACGAGGGACGTCATTGCGGGGAGCTGACCTCCTGGCATGCTCCGCTTGTTCGGCCCAGGCCGCAGCAGCCCTTACTTGTTCGTCGCGGGTAGGAGCAGACCTTGCTAATTCGTGTCTCCTCCCATTACTTCATCATCAAGTCACATTGCTTCTTCTATCTCTTGTCCATCCCAACATGGTGAAGCAAGTTCCGGTGTAATATTGGGTTTGGTTGTGTAGTGTTCTCTCCTAGATCTCTTACACCTCATTTTATAAGCCAAAGAGTTAGCATGGTGTGGTTTATTTCATGTGAGTAGGCTGCGAGGTAGAGTGTTGCTTTGTCTTTCAAAAAAGTTGCTGGCGGAAAACTGGCCAGTCTGGTTTTCTCACTATGCAAAGCTGCACCTTTTGATCATGTCGCTGTGCAAAGCTGACTCATGTGGTCTTATCGCTGCACAAAGCTGCCTTGTATGGTCTTATCACTGCATAAAGTTGCCCTGTCTGGTATAGTCATTGCGCAAAGCTGCCTCGTCTGGTGTTGTTACTATGCAAAACTGGCTCGTGTGGTCTTGTCGCTGCGCAAAACTACCCCGTGTAGTCTTGTCGCTATGCAAAGCTGCCCCGTCTGGTATAGTCACTGTGTAAAGCTGCTCTGTCTAGTCTTCTCACTACGCAAAGCTGCCCCGTCTGGTGTAGTCACTGCGCAAAGCTAGCCCGTGTGGTCTTGTCACTGCACAAAGCTACCTCGTGTGGTCTTGTCGCTATGCAAAGCTGGCCAGTCTGGTCTTCTCACTGCGCAAAACTACACCTTTTGGTCTTATCACTACGTAAAGCTGGCCTGTGTGGTCTTGTTGTTGCATAAAGCTGCCCCATGTGGTCTTCTCGCTGCATAAAGATGCCCTGTGTGGTCTTGTCAGTGCACAAAGCTGCCCTATCTGGTGTAGTCACTTCACAAAGGTTGCACATGATGTGGTTTGTCAAAAAGCACGCTGTGACACCCCACAGGCTATAAAATGCATGCCCCACCCCTTGATAGTAGGAAGAACTACCTTCTCTGTCCTAGAGTAAGATACCATAGCAGACGCCGAGGGGCCAGTCAAACATGGATCACCATGGGGAGACCTTTCGCTCGAAAGGAGGGAGGACTTCGGTGTTAACTACCGCTTGTTGCCAAACAGCATGCTCAGCCAGTGTGGCCAAAATATAGACACATGGAGGATGTAGTCGTGCAAGTGGTAGAAGGCCATTTGGATGTCGGACGATGTTTTTTCCGATGCCCACACTCTGGGGTACAATTAGGCAATTACCTTCCTTTCTAGCAGATGGCCAAATGCAATTTCGTGCGATGGATTGATAATCCTCATAAATGGTACATTGTGAGGTATGTGGATACATTGTGGGAGCGAATCCTTGACTTGGAGGCGCAGATTGAAAGTCTCGAAGAATAGAACGATGACCTCTGTCAGCAAATGCAACGTGAGAGGGGCAACGAGGAGGTTATCAACATAGGAAGTTTGTATGATCTGATACGCTGCTATGCGAACTCTAGCTGCATATGTGCTTGCCACTACAACGATAGCCAGTCACGTCCAAGGCGGCCCCCTCTACAACACTCCATATAGGTAGCGCGAGGCTCATTCTACCAATAGGCACGCACGGATAAGGTTGCACCATAGTATTGCAACCGTAGTACTCTCTCCTATTCTCCACGGTATTGTTTAATGTTGTAAAGCATGTAATCGAATGGTTTACGCGTTGGTGCGGTTGCCATTAATTTAGTGCACTGTTTGAGTGTGCGAGCATCGGTGCGGCTACCATTAATTGAGTGGTACAAGCACGGTCCACCAAAGCTGTCAGCAGGGAGCGGTCGAATGGGAAGCATCACGACCACAGTACGCTACAGTTAGTACGACAGTACATACGTCAAAAGTGCCAACTAACAAAGTACATATTGCAATGGACAATTATTTCTAGTCTTCAAGCCACTTTGCATACATCCCAAAGCCAAGTTGTAGAAACCAAGCCAGTCTGCCTACTGATCAACAAATGCCTTGCATCGTCTAGCTGTGTGCCCCTCCTGACCATATCACCCGTAGCGTGCACCAAGCGCTTTGGCTTGCACTTCGTCCATATAATTTATAATACGACAGCTCTATCATCGGCACTAGCTAAATTTTATGCGAATACTAACACTAACTTAACTATCTACTTCATATAAAAAATATTGACTACAACATACAAGAAAATTTACCAAACAAAAATAGCGGAACCTCTCCTTCTCCCTCTCCTCTCCTCTCCTACTCCCCCTCCCTCTCCTCTCCTCTCCTCTCCTCTCTTTTTTCTTTCCTCTCCTCTTCTCTTCTTTCTTTCTCGTCTGCTTTCTGTTCACCGCACGGCTGATTTATATGCACCTCCAGTCACTGAAGGGCTGGGCGACTGGAATTGCAGTCACCTAAGCGCTGGGTGACTGAAAAAAGTCGTGTGACGGTTTGGCGACTACAATTAGGTCACCCAACGGGCCACGGATTGCTTGCGCGTCGCGCGTCCGTTGGGCAATAGGTTCCAGTCGCCCAACGGTTCGGCGATTGGAAACCATTTCTATAAAAAAAATGTTAGCACGGGTATATTTGTGTTATTTCTAACAAATTATGGATTATTTACAAAAACAAATCCACCTTTTGGAGCTAAACGCTAACACTTTTCTAAATATGCATTTGCGATGGAGAGAATATTGATAACTTATATTGACCCGTTAACATTTCTTTGTACATGAGCCATAATATTTCATTTTTATTTTCTAACTTATTGCTCATTAGTTCTCATTCCCTGCCAGTGATGTGCAAACGCTGGCATTACCAATTTACCACCAGTAGGCATTTCAGCCTTTTTCATCTTAGAAAAAGATATTCCACAGAAACTAGTTAACTATATTTTAGATAATGGAAAAATTCCGGCCTCTGCAACCGCACACAGCCGAGACTTACAACGTTAATGCTTACAACTTATTGCTTATTTGCTGACAAAAATAAAGAAAAAGATTGTCTTGAAATATAAGAAAATCATATGCAAAGTCTATTATTACTTTGCCACCCATTATTGGCAAACACATGTAAAGCGATAACCTCCAACGCTTTGCTTGCCAATCTAAACACCTCCCTTTTATCTTCACGCTGCAGCAGCGCCCAGAACCGCAACCAATATGCTCCTCTGAAAATAGCCTGCATAAAAGAAATATTTTGTTTTTGCTCAAAGACAATGTCATTACGAGTACACCAAATTGCCCAAATAATAGCAGCCGCCCCCACAAAAATTTGTTTTTTATCCTCCCTCCCAATGCCCGTGAGCCAGCCTCCAAGCATGTGAGAAATAAATCTAGGTGGGGTTAACCCAGTAGCAATTTGGACAATATTCCAAATAATTTTAGCATGGCAGCAATCAAAAAAAAAGGTGCTTTATGGTTTCATTATGATCACAGAAACAACATTTTTAGCTGTCAGTCCATCTCCTCTTAGCTAAATTGTCCTTTGTTAAGATAACACCTCTTTGGAGGTACCAAAGGAAGATTTTTATCTTAAGAGGGAGCTTCAATTTCCAAATGAATTTATGAATGAAAAGGGTACCCTGGTTAATCAAGTACGCATACATAGACCGTACAAAGAATTGACCATGATTATGTAAATCCCAGTGAAAAATATCCCTCTCATTTGAAAGTTGAACATTAACTATTTTAGCTACTAGTTAACTATATATATCACCGACTACCTCCATTTCAAAATGTCATTTACTCATTTTAACCTTCTCATTGGTTCCCAAGATACGAGTTATTCTATGTTTTCTGACGAGTTTTTACATACTTTTTCCTCCATACCCTTCCAGGATTTATTTCCTCCTCGCTAACTCTATCTAGCATATGTCCACTCTTTTGAACTGAGGGACATAAATAGTAATAGTGTTCATTTTTATGCCACTTCATTTTTGTTTGAATCAAGACATGCTTTTTATTGTGAAAGCAGTTGTGACTGTCCTTGCTGCCGTTTCTTAAGTCTTACAACTCCAACTAATGCCCTTTTTTGGTGGAAATATCAGGTTAAGCGTGTTATCAAGGTCCTGCACGGACATATTGAAAGAATTTGCACTTCTGCCAGATGATGAAATGTAGAACATCAAAGGAACTTGCAGCTATGTATATGAGCATAATACAAGAATCAGAAGTAGCAATGGCAATACAGGTGAACCCCACAAGGAGGTTATATTGGGAAGGCTTAGAACCCCACATTTGTACATTGCTAGGCATGTAAATAGTGGAAATTTAATCTGAAGTCATCCGCTTGAAAGGTCGCATCTGAAAGCAAACATTCTATTACGCGGTTTCTCTGTCTGAATTACTGCCTGAATGCAATGACGACTCATGCGTACATCGGTACATAAACCTAACCGTTGAGGCGAGCGTGTAATGATATCTGCATTTTTTTTTTCTTTTGCCATCAGAAGAATCTGATTCTGCATTAGTAAACTTGTGTTGTTCTTTTCTCATGGGATCTGAACTACTAAAACAGGTGAGCAATTGCCATCAAACAAGGGGAAGGCATGGGAAAAGTTCTCTGAACGTCACATCAGCATATCAGCCAAGATCCAAGCCAAAAAGGACATCAGATACTGCCTCATTATGCGTCTTGTACGAGGATACAGGGGTTCTTCCTTCCTTCTCCCATCGGCCAAAGGCCAAGAACCAACGCCCGGTTAGAATCTCAGCACACAATCTACCTAAAGCCCCATGGTTGTCGAAACACAGAAGAGGGGTTACACTGCTGAGTGCAGAAGCTACAGATGAAGTGCTCCTAGCAGCCTGCCTTGGACTGCACCATCGTCAAGCACACCACAGGGAGAGGAAGCAGCCGTTTGATCATCTGTGCAGCAGCTCACCCAGGCACAGGATGGCGTACACCAGCAGGATGAACTTGAAGAGGAAGGGGAAGTAGTGCGAGAGCTCAACTCTCGACGAATGCAGGACCTGAAAAAACAACAGCAAGCCAAGGCGAATGAGCGTTGTCGCGCAAGGATTCTCATGATGGTGTTCTTGAACATCAGATGGTGAGATATATGTTTGTGGGAGGACAGTGACGTGCCATGGCAATTCCGGTGAAGTGTGCTCGCCGTCCCGACGACGACGTGCCATCGACGGCGACATGGTCCGAGGGCAGCTTCCTCTTGGCCCCAATCTTGCATTGGGAGTCCTTCGATTTCGCGTTAGAGCAGTTCCTCAGACGCTGCACATCCTTGCTTTGGAGAGGCTTCACGATGAAATCTTCAGCACCAGCTTTCAGGCATCTGTTCTCAGCAAAAGGTAAAAACCGGTCACTATCAGCTGCAGGATTCTCTAGTACAATCAAATCAAAGATTGCAAGACACAACCAATGCATAAACAAAAGTGAGATCTCCAACAGATACCACTCCTTCAAAGCCCATTTGGACAACGAGGTTCTCCGTGCTCATAGTGGGAAGGCAAGTACAGGCATGGACTGAGAGAGTATTTACTGAGGCGCTGTGGTTGCAAAATCTATCCTTTTAAATGGCTTTTGCCCCATGCACTGCCTGCTGTACTCCTACTGTGAAGCAGAGGCATTCAGAGCAAAGGCAGATCCCCCCCCCCCCCCCCCCCAGCGCGTGTATAGCTGCATCATCTTTGCACAAAAATAGATGCTGAATTAAGGAAAGAAAAGGCTCACCTGTTGATCCTCTGGGGCTCGTTTTCCGACGACATGACAATCACCGGGATGGGCTTCGGGGGGCTCAGCGCCTGAAAACATGCATGGAGTTGCAAGGAGGCATGAGCATGAGACATCAAATTAAGCATATCAACTACTCACACAACTGTGAAAATGCAGTTATTTTCACCTTGATGGCTTTGAGAAGGTCGTATCCGGTCATCTCAGGCATGCAGTAGTCAGTGAGCACCATATCGATGGCCTGCTCCTGCAAATGCCACACAGGCGAATTAATCAGCCTACGAACGAGGAAACACACAGGAACTACGAAAAAACACAGGAATTGACCGCCATGTGTTGAGTATACATGGCACACAGAAATCACATCGTTTTTAACCATGCCTTTAACCCATGTTTCATGCCATTCAGTTACCAGACAGCTTTGGCAGGCCGCTGTAAGATGAGTTTTTCCCCCTCCCCATAAAAAGTGGCGACCTTTTCCTCGCAGAAAAGGAGAATAGAAACCCTCATGCGCGTGAGCATGCGTCCGCGCGCGCGCAGACAAATGTGCGAGCCCGAACGGTACGGCCGGCGTGCCACCGGCAGGTGGCGTGGCGCAGCGCCGTGGTGCGAATGGCAAAAGAAAAGCTCCCGTTTTTGCGTTGGTGATTACTCTGTACGGAATGCTGGTTTTTCTTGCTGCTGGACTAATCGAAGAGCATTACTCACATTAGTAGCAGATGATATATGAGCTAGTAGCAACTCTTACCTTGCCTTCCTTCAACCCGAGGAACTCCATCGCCTTCTTCGCGCTATCGACGGCGATAACTGGATGAAATTGAGGTGTTGTTCAGATTCTAGTAGCAACACAACTTATAGTATGAACAAACTGAACATGGTGATTGTTTAAAAAAAAAGGAACTAAACATGGTGATAATTAAGCCAAGAAACACCACAATAAGGAGAAAGGGAAGAGGAAAAACAGAGTCAAAGAGGAAAAACAGAGGAAAAAGAATCAATTTCCTTTTGAACCGCCAAAAAAGGTGAACAAGCTAACAGAAGAAAAGCACGGAAGGCAAACAAGAAAGCGTCCACTTAAATGGAGCATCCGAAATAGCACATGAACAGCAAGAAAATCATAAAGAAGCAGCCATGGAAGAAAAATCTCCAGAAGGCCATAGGCTCAGAGAGAGAATGGATGAATGGATGAACAAGAGCTGAGCTGAGAGCTGACCATGGAATGAGCCGGCGCATGTGTTGCTGAGCAGCAGCTCCACCACCCTCCTGTCCACCGGGGAGTCGTCCACCAGCAGCACCCTCATCACCCCTTCCTCCACCTCTGCTACGCCTACTCCTTCCATCTCTCTCTCTCTCTCTCTCTCTCTCTCTCTCTCTCTCTCTAACAAGAACCAGTGCAGCGGCAGCAGTAACAACAACTGCTACTACTGGTAAGATACTAGGATTACTTGCGCATGTGTTCTTGCGAGTAAGGTCACAGGCGACACCAAGAATGGCTTTTAAGCAGGTGGACAGGAGGAGGGAGAGAGAAGCATTTGATGCCTCGGTGCACCTGCGGACGAGTGAGGGATGAGGCTCCTCCTCCTATTCAGGGGGTGTGACTGCGAACGGGCGTGAGAAAGAGACTACAAGGAGCGCGTGTGGGGTAGCTAGTGGGCAGTGACGGAGCTAAAAAAACTTACGGTGGATGCGTACATTTCATATATATAATTTTATAGTTTTGTATAATAGTTTATACCATCGTAACTGCAATATTGTTTTTAACTCTCTAAATCTCCTATCACAACATGCCACAAATCCCAATTCATAAATCGGAATGAAATGCTTACATTGATGCAATGCTGCTCCCCTTGGCTGCTGGCCACTGCTCGTCTGCTCGTCTGCTTGCCGGTAGGCTACAGGACTGCTTGAAGTGTAGCGATGCTCCCTGTCTCCCTAGCCGGTTTGGCAGTTTGAATAATTGAATGATTATTGATTCAATTTGCTGGTTCTCCATTGCTCTACGTTCACATTTCACATTTCACAAAATTATTTTCAACACTCCTAGTCTCCAACCTCAACAATCCATTTCCACAAATCCCAAATCATAAACATGAGATTCAGAATTGAATACTTATTTTGCAATGTTGCTCAGCTGCTCCCCATGGCCATTGGCCGTTGTCCGCTACTCTTGCTCACCTGCAGTGCAGCCTTGCTCGGCTACTCCCCCTGGCCCTCGACGGCTCAGCAACGCCTCGGCCTGCTCCGATGCTCCCCTTAGATGGCCGATGCTCCTACTCTGCTCTCCAACCCTCTGCGCCGAGCCGCTAGCCCACTATAGAGCCATCGCTAGCCCGTCGACCGGAGCAACTGCACAGGAGGACAGGACACAGCCACGCCCACACAAAAGGAGAGAAGAGATAAGGGTTTTAGGGTTGTCTCACATCTCTAGATGAGTAGATGACTCATGATTTGATGACTGGATAGTGGGCTCATGAGTAGATGGTGTGTGTTCCGTTTGGATGGGCAATGGGCACTTGGGCCACCTGGGTTACCTGGGCTATGCTCAGTGGGCTGGTCCGATTAGATTGTTGGAATATACCTAGGCACATAGTTGCAGTGCTGAACCAATGATCTTGCACGTTTGAGATTTTTGGGTGTGCCTAGGCATATCGGGCACCTCGGTTAGCTTCGCCCTTGCTCATGGGGAAGAAAATTCTCTAGGGAGAGCCTTGAACACCACCACTTAAGGTCCATCTCTGATTTTTGCCACGTGTAGTCATAGTCATATATATGAAAGCAATTGTTCTCTCCTCTTCTCCAACACCTCTCTCTATACTTCATGGCTAATGCGTCCCTAGATCTAAAGAAAGACGATGTTGCATGTGCTTGTCAGCTCATGTTGCCACCGTAACCATGTGCTCGCTGACGCGTGCTCATCGGCGCCACCCCATTGTTGGATGAGGTGAGAGAGGAAGGAGCTGGTAGTGGGGCGAAGCCATGGGACGAGCACCCGCTCGAGCGTCTCACGAAGGCCGGCATTGGCTAAGGCGAGGAGGTGCTCGTAAATATTAACGTACCGTATGTCATGGGAGCTGAGCACAACATAGTAGACATGGGCTCACCGTATGCCACCGCCGCGTGCTCATCCATCCACGCCACCGTAGGGCGCGCTCGCCGAAGGCCACCACCGCGACATGCTTTCTCAACCATGGGAACCACATATGCTGCCAGGCATCGTTGCCTCCTCGCACTCGCCTGATGTGCTTGCTCTTGCCAGACGCCGCCGCCGTGTGGTCGCCACCTCCTTGCCTTGCCACGTGTCGCAAAAAAGGTAGCCACGTGGAGAGAGAGAGAGAGAGAAAGGGAGGTGTGGGGGAAAGAGAGGGGAAATTAGTCTTTCAAATTGATTAGTGATAGAAACTAGAAGAAGGCCCTAAATCTCATCTTTCAAGACCCTTTCTAGAGAATTTTCTTTCAGCCCGTGGGGCATGGGAAATGCTTTTCCTCTAGATTTTGCTGTCGGGGAATCTCTCCACACTCTCCTCTCATCCTCCTCCCTTTATCTTCTCTTTCCTTTTTCTGTTTTGTAAAAATATATATATATGATGGCGATGCGTTCATATATAGTGCAACAATCCAAATTAGCATCAAATCGATTCTTAGTAGTGGTCGTTCTTGTTAACCGCTGGTTTATTGAAAAATTGAAACTGTTTGACCTGCACGGGGCCCGATTTCAATTGATTTTAGTTGGTGTCGCGAGCATGATAGTTTTGTAGTGTTTGGTTCTAGAGGACTAAAAAAGTCAGCACGTGGATTCGGCCCTGATACGATCCGACTGTCTCGTAACGTTGTTTAGCTTGGTACCTTGATATGATTTTCAACTAATTCATACTCTAAGGACGAATATCGTCGATCGTATTATCTCTGCTCGAGTGGAGCCCTTACTACCTCTAGTTCTTAAGGCCCCGCTCGTTTCGGCTTTAACTTCTAGCTTCTTACTTATTTTCATTACTTATAAATTTCGTCTTTTTCTGAACTTTTGACTTTTTTTAGCTTTTTTACCGGTTCTTTTTTCCCGTATTTATTTGCATTATACGTGATGGGCTAATATATTTTTTCTATTTTTAATTTTTTTTAAATTTAATTGTGCTAAATAAGCCTCTGTCAGGTACAGTGTTTTTTCAGCCAGCTACAGTACTTTTCAGCTATAAACCACTTAAAAAAGTCATTGAGCATAGCCTTAGCAATGTGGTTATTGGTTTTTCCCTGAAACTTTTTTACTTCGAATAAAATACCTCTATTCATTGCGCACGGATAGCAGTGTTAGGGATATCATAATGTATGTAGACATAGGCTCTGATTTTCTCCTTGTTCTGTTTATATTAGGCTAAAATAACAAGTAAATTAGATAGGAGGAAGTACCACGCTTAAGGCATCTTCAATGGTTATAGCTAGTAACTAACTATAAGACTTCCACATCATCTATATAGTACACACTAAAGTTAGCATTCTAAAGAACTATCTATAAGGATAGCTATTTGATGCTTACATGCACACAGAATTTATGGAGGCTGCCTCGTTTGTCGCTATAGACTATCTCTAGAGCTGTAGAGAGCTGCGTTCTCTTTCTTCATTTAATATCTTCCACGTAGGACAGTTGATGACATGGACTCTTTTGTAGAGAGCTGCTATAGACCCATTGCAGATGCTCGCTTTTTTCAATGGTTTGGGTTGTTAATTAATCGAGGGAAGATATTAAGCCATTTGGCCTGTTCCTTGTGTTGCCACTGCCGCGTTTGTTTTTCTCGTTTGTCCTCCTATATTGACGACCACAACTATTGAATGCAAGCACACTTGAAGTGTGCGGTACTTGAAGATTGCAGTACAACGGAAAGTTGTATGCTGTGTCCGAGAAGGATGAATTGCTTTTAAAACAGGAGTCAATTGCTTTTAAAACAGGAGTCTATTGATTTTCTTCTAATTGGTTGGATTGTAGGGACGATGATTTGCCACAGTGTGTATACGTTGTATTGTACGTTGAGCTAAGATTGCCAGGTAGAAATTTTTAGCATATATAACACTATTGCACCATGTATTTATAGAAATAGCCGTATACATCACGTATTCGCAAAAATAGCGTTTTTGTCATCTGGTGATCGGACGGCAACGTTGGAGGGGTGACACGTGTTCCTGCCGCCTCGCTAGCGGATGGCAGGTAGCCTACCACCCTGCCACCGGACAGCAGGCTGCTTGTCGTTTGGTGGCCAGACAGCAGGTAATTAAGCCGACTTAATTATCTGCCTTAATTTTTTGCATAATATTTGTTCTAATTTTTAAATATAGCAAATGAGCTCAAAAAATTATGGAATTTTATATGTAGCTTCTTGACACAACATATTTTATTGTGTAATTTTTAATAATTTTATTCTCTCTGAATATTGTTGAAAAATTCATATTATTGAGATATTTGCAAGAGTTGTTACATATAACAAACGGGCTTCAAAAATTACAAAATTTTATGTGAAGCATCCTAATACAATCATAGTAATAACTTTTTGAAAATTTTATGTACTCAGAATTTACCACGTTAATTCATATTAATTTAATAGTGAAGTTAGCGATGCTCACGCGTCTTTTGCAGTACCTAACCTCTGTCGTTCGCATATATGTCGGCCCATTACTGCTATCTTTTCTTTCTCGTTGCATCATTCGCACATTTCTCACTCTATCCATATCATCCCCCTCACACGCTCTCTCGTCCGCACTAACGTCGTTCCGTCCGTGCCGTCCCCCCTCACCCGCTCCCTCGTCTGCACATTTGTTAGTGTTACCATACCGTCCTCCCTCATCCAAAATGCTACGTGTCAACAAGGAGTCCTTAATTTGTGGGGTGAGCACATCGGATTCCCTTTTCGCTCGGCCATAAATACGAACCTCTCGCAGTTTATCATCACTCATCTCAGTTGCTCATCACATAAACTCATTCTCGTGGTCGTCGCTCAAAATTAAGAGAGTGTAGCTCACTATTTTGAGAAGCCAGTGCATAGCTCATTAAAAATGCGGCAGTGTTGATTGTTTCACCTGAAATACAGGTAATTTTTATCGTATGCTTTCAACGTTATTCCTGTAGTTGTAGTTAATTAGTGTTAATGTAGTGGCAATTAGATAGAGTTACGTAATGAGTTAGTGCTAAGTAATTAAGTGGTAAGGACGACGGTAATGAATCACTCATAATTTTTTCAGACGGGTAATCAAATTGTCGGTAATTAATGAATTATTTGTATGTCGTTACACGCATGTAATCATTAACTTGTAGTATTTTACCGTCATTATCAATCTTCGCACTAATATTTCGTCTATCCCATTTATTGCAAATTACTCTTAAATTTAAGAGTGCATAACTAATTATTAATCACTTGTAACGCTTACTACGGATTTGGTTATTGTGGCTTTAGGTAGTTGCAGACATGGAACACTTGACAATGTTCTACGGTGATAGTCTTATATGAGCTAGACACGATAGGTTCAACCTATCGACATGTTAATACAAGGTGCTTCGGGGCGATGGGATTGGCGCCATGAATATCACGAGCTATGAAGCTGCATCCGGAGGAGTTCGCTACGGAGGCAATGGCGATGAAACTTGCGATCGAGGGGATCACCTACACAAATGCCATGTGGGAGCTCGTGAATGTGAATGGTACCATAGCATGGAAGCAGTACATGCAAATTGCCTCCCAGCCTGAGGTGACCATTTATGGGAGGCCGATGGTGTACCTCAGTATACGAAGAAGGTTCTTCTTTCTACAAGAAATGAAATACAGTTTACATGAGCGATGAGCAATTGCGAAAGCTCCGTATTTGAAGCCGAACAAAAAGGGAACACAACACCACAGGCAACGTGGGACAGCATGGTAAGGGAGCGGATAAGGCGGGATGATATGGATAGACTGACATTTGTGCGGGCGAGGGGGGATGGTATAGACATAACGATATCAATACGGACGAGGGAGCGCACGAGGGGGACGGCACAAACAGAGTAACAATTGTGTGAACGACATAGCAGGAAAGAAAACATAGCAGCAACGGATCAACATATGTGCGAACGACAGAGATCAGGCACTGCAAAAGATGCCTGAGCATCATTAATTTCATGTTTACATTAACATGAATTAACGTGGCAAATTGGAACACATTAAATTTCTAAAAAATTATACAATTACTATGACTATGTCGGGAGGCTTCACATAAATTTTCGTAATTTTTGGAACTCGTTTGCTATATGTAACAACTTCTGTAAATATCTCAATAGTATGAATTTTTTAGCAACATTCATAGTAGATAAAATTGTCAAATAATTACACGATAAAGTACGTTGTGTCGAAAGACTGCATATAAAATTTCATAATTTTTAAATTCATTTGCTATATTTAAAAATTCAAACAAGTATTATGTAGAAAAATTAAGATAGATAATTAAACCGGCTATACCTGCCATCTGGCTATGGGACAGCAGGCATGTTGCCGTTTGGCCATGGAACGGTAGGCAGCCTGCCATCCGCTCGTGGGGTGGCAAGGAGCACGTGTCGCCTCTCTGGCGTCGTCGCCGACCACCAGACAGCAAAATGTCATTTTTACCAATACGTGACATATATGACTATTTCTATAAAGACATAATGCAACAGTATTATATATATTAAAAACTCCTCCAGGCAGCTACCAGTACAGCTACATTTGATGATACTACAAAGCTACTAGTGAGCTGTGTACCGTAATTGCACTTAAAGCTTTATTTCAGTACGAATCTTTGAATACGTTCGGTATTATTACTTAGGTTGTACAAACATGTCCTTCGGTGATTTGCACTCGGAAGATTTGAGAATAGTGCAGGGTAACTGGGTAAGCCCGTTTGAAACACAGAAATTTTATAAAAATTTCGTAAAAAAATTACAAAAATAGTTTAATTCCCGCATGAGTTAAGAAAATTTCCTTGTTCCCGATGAGGCCTAACGCATGAAAAACCAAGTTAACAACTCCTAAAACCACGTATCTGATATGACTCGGCAGCCGCTCTTCGAGGACACGTGTCCACTTGTAGCAAATAAGAGCCGTCCATACACGCACGGGATCCACCGTTTGGACGGCGACGGAAGCATCATCCGTGAGATCCCTTCTATGTTTATTAGTGCCTGCCTGGCCTGCGCAGATTTCTCAGATCTCCCGTGGGGCCCACCTGTCGGTCCCGCGCTGCATGCACAGTAGATAAGCGCTCCAGGTGTTGACGCTGTCATGTGGGGACCAGCCGATAACCCGTTTTGCACCCCGGTTCGTTCGTGTTCTAGCAACCAGCGGAATTCAGGCAAAATTACACGGATAGATACTATAATAAATTTATTTGTTATGTAACTCTAGCACTTTTAGAAAATATAGTTATATTTATTATGCAACTATAATAATTATAATATTTATATATAATTAATTTGTACCGTTATAATCTAACTCACCAAAATAAGTGGTATATATTTTCTCTTTTTTCTCAATTAATAAGAGGGGGGGGGGGGGGGTAAGAAGCCATGTCAGACGATGTAGGCCTCAAAACCACATCTCAACCGGCAACACGTACGCTGGTACACGGGTCGTCTTACCAGTTGGACTACGATGTGCTGTCATCCTAAATCAATGGCTACCGTGCATTTCAAGCCGGACAAACAAGATCGCCTCAAAGACGCGAAGACAGCGAATCACGATAGCGCGGCAATCTAAGACCATGTTCTCCCAAACAGTTATGGTTATTGGCTTTTTTATCTTTTAGCTAAAATAGTATTATAGGAACGGTTAGTTTTTCTAGATATTTAATTAAAACATATAATATAAAATAGTTATATCTCCATATATAATGTAAAGGAAAATATAAAAAAGGAAAAAATATGTTAAGAAATCAATACGTTGTAAATAGCCAGAAGCTATCGCTGTTTGTAGTGGAGCTTAGGGTTATAATGCCGACGATATCTGTACACTGAGATATCATGCATGGGTGTCTGGCCCAACATCGTATCCGAAGGCAGCAAAGTTCAGACTCGCATCAAATGGCCTCAGGAATTCAATGTGCCTTCTTCAAGGCATGTGAAGTGCGAGCAATGGCAAGAACAGAGTTGGAGTTGGCAATATGTGCATGTTGGTTTGCACGAAGTGGAATCCCAGCTTGGCAATGGCAAAAATCTGTACTACTGCATTTGCATTGCAACACAGCAGCAGACAAATCTGCCTCTGATGGCTGCCTTCAATAATGAGAGCGCAGAGAGGATCTGTCGCTAGCAAGCCTGCATATTGATTCATGTAGACATTCTTATTGATTCATGCAGACATTCTCTATATTGTGCGTGGGGAACTGAGAATATATTGCACTTTGGTTGATCAGCTAGCTTCTCGCTCATGGATCAGTCGTGGGCCATGAAGCATCCCTCGTACGATCTCTGAAGTATGAACATATGCTTCTTTTTATAATATAAATATAAACATATAATGTGGAAGCACAAGAACAATAATATATTATATTATTGAAACGATCGAAAAAGAAACCGTTATGATAGTCTTAAAGGTTAGAAATTATCATGTTAATCGGTGGCAAAAGAGAAAGATCTACATGCCAATTATAGTGGGTCTAAATTATAACAGTACAGCGTGCGTGTGTGGTGGTGTGTGTGCATGTGCATCTTCCTTCTAATTAAAAAAAAAGATATGAAAGATGTTACAATTGCATAACGAATACATTTTATTATCATCAAAAGTATTTGAGTTGTATAATAAAATGTTTTATTATCTTCGTAATGCAATGTTTGCGTGTCTCTATGCTATCCCAAAAACTGAATTGCATAAATCCTGAAGTAGTGGTGTTAGAATTGCATAAAACTTTTCAAAACTTGAAAGAATAGCGTGCTAACTTTTTCTTTTTTGGTCTAGAGAACTAATGACGCATGCAAAGGAAAACCTCCCTTTAGACCTTTCTATTGATATTGTTCCTCAAAGGGGCATTGATGGCACATGTCAACTCATGCCTCAAGATCTCACTATTTGACCTAAGCAAACGCTTCAAAGACTTCCAATTGACGCTTCAAAGATATGAAAGATGTTACAATTGCATAACGAATACATTTTATTATCATCAAAAGTATTTGAGTTGTATAATAAATACAACTCTATATTTAGATACAAATATATGCATTGTAGTACATAGCAGTGGAATCGTACAAAAATTCAGCTAGTTTAGTTTAAAACCACAACTCACCTCTCTCCTAGGAGGTGCTTGTTATAGGTTAATATAAGCTCGGCACTCATCGTTGGAGCGCGGAAGGTTTCTTTGTTAAACAATGCACTCTTGTTCTTCGTAATGCAATGTTTGCGTGTCTCTATGCTATCCCAAAAACTGAATTGCATAAATCCTGAAGTAGTGGTGTTAGAAGTAGAGTGATGTGTAGTTGCAAATCAGGCAGTCCGGCTATAAAATATAGCACCGCTGGGTTGGGCTGAAAAGCTGTGGCTTATAACTGAAATTGTACTGTAGTGGCTGAAATTTTACTGTAGCTGAAGGTGGCTTATTTGGCATAATTAAATTTAAAAAATTAAAAATAGAAAAAATATGCTAGCTTATGACGGACAACGCAAACGAATATGGGGAAAAAGAACTGGTAAAAAAGCTAAAAAACCAAAAAATCATAAAAGGACGAAATTTATAAATAGTGAAAAATAAACCAGAAGCTGAAGCCAAAATGAGCGGGCCGAGAACTTTCACTTTTTGAAAGAGCATGGAAGCACTACACATAAGTTAGTAATGTACACGCTACAATATCACAGGTAAATTTGCCCGTTAGAAAAAAAACTTTTCAAAACTTGAAAGAATAGCGTGCTAACTTTTTTTTTTGTAGAGAACTAATGACGCATGCAAAGGAAAACCTCCCTTTAGACCTTTCTATTGATATTGTTCCTCAAAGGGGCACTGATGGCACATGTCAACTGTCAAGCCTGCACCATGAAACCATGCCTCAAGATCTCACTATCTGACCTCTAAGCAAACGCTTCAAAGACTTCCAATTGACCCTCTTTTGACCGACTGATTGTGAATCTATAACAATCATATACCCACAGTGCTTATGCCCCCTCTCATGTCATGTTGCTTGCATATCACCCTATATCTTGTGGCTTTATTAGAAAGGAGTGCAACAGTGGAGTTGAGCATGGGACACTTGGCCTACCAACTCAATTAAAGGGGAATAACACAGGGATGGGTTTGAACTTATGAGTGGCCCTGCCTGCCAAGATTTGAGCCACCCCACAGGAGGGCCAGCCACAGATTACACCAAGATTGGTGGTACAGATTCATCAAACATAAAGGCATTGCCAAAATATGGCCCTATTAGCTGGACAATAATCATTTTCTTCTCTGATCACCAGGCAGGCTGTTTGCATCAGAAATCCCAAGAAAAATGAGAGTATCCACCACCCCCCACAAAGATTCTTAAGTGGTGGGAAAGAGGCACACTGAAAGGAAGAAGATCAAAGCATATCTAGCAGTACAACGTAGTAGCAGCAATAATTATTCTCAGGAGCAGGAACGGGTTGAATTGACAGGCAGTACACTCGAGAAAATCCACAAGGAAATGAAGTGCGTGCGTCACGCACCTTGATGATCCATGGATATTATTCTCGGTTTTTTTTTTCCTTGCGTGTAACTCAGCATAGTTGGCCTATATTTATTGAAGGAAACGCTGTGGGGTGTGTGTGTGTGGATCATTAGGAGGTTGGTTGACTAAATCTAAAGATCATATGAAATCAACGTTTTAGAGACCTGGTCGTGTGAGTCCACATATGACGACGAGCTGGTTAGTCTATGAACCGAGTAGGGCTGTTGTTTATAGCTTTTAGTTTCTAATTTTTGATTTGTTTTATGAAAACTAACTTTTAAAAGAAATGCCTTTTAATACGAAGTCTACTAGTTAATTGTAGTATATATTATAGCGATTTTACTTATATTAGCAAAAATTGTACATAAATTTCTGTTACTCTATAATCACTTTTACAAATAGCTTAAAAATTACGAACCATAACTAAAAAATTATAAGTTACAACTAGAACAGGTCAAGAGGTCTCCAATGAAAACAGCAGGAAACGGTCTTCTCATTTTTGTTTTTTGCAAGTATGTGCTTATCCTTGACAAGACGTATGACCTATCAAATCTAATGTGTTAGTGGTCAGAATCTGGGAGGGGACAGATTAAAGACTTGGTCGTATTAATTTTTTACTTCAGTCTTTGTTTAGATAAATCAAAAAAGCCAATACAGATAAATGGTTTCTTGAAACGTCTTTTTTATTCCTTTCGTTACTATCTTACTCTGTGAATAAAACAGGAGGTCACGAGTATATCATACATCCTACTTCTTTCGCTCACATCACAAGTGCACATCACTCCCCTATTTTTTTACCGCTCGCTTTCTTCTTCTAAAAATCAGTTCTTTCAATCATTACTATTTATTTTAACTAAAAATATAAATCACAAACCAAAACTCACCAACAAAAGCTAATAGAAGGGCCCTAAATGCTCCCCTGATACAACTCATAGCTCACTGCCTTGCTACGATTTGCGGGTGACGTGGCTTGAGTTCTTGCAGACGGGAGGGAGAAGTTTCAGCGAGAAAGAAGAGAACAAAATCCAAATACCTGGAAAGGTGGTGGTTGTGCTAGCTTGTGACAGATTGTTATTAAGTGGGGCTAACCTAAACCCTAGAAGATCTGAGGAAGATCCTCGATGGCCCCCACGTACACCCTCTCCTGTCCTGCTTGTCAACAGTGCACGCATCATGGATTTATGGATTTGTTCACTTAGAAAGAGGTTAGAACCACCAACCAAGCAAGCTAGGTTATCTATGGGTGTCACGTGACAGCCTCAGTTCCGGGCATACAAGGAAGGGTTTGTTGGATTCTTCTAAACCAACTTCTTTTTTTTTCTGTTCGTACGAGAGATTATAAAGTAACAAAAATTCACGTACGATTTTTACCGATATAAATAAAGTCAGTACAGTATGTACTACAATTAACTAGTAGACCTTATCTTAAAAAGATACTCCGTTTAAAAGTTAGTTACTATAGAAAAACTAAAAAACAGCTTTTAAAAGCTGAAAAGAACATGGCCAATGTTACCACTCCGAAGTCCAGACACTCCTAACTCGTTGTTACCTCAAATAAACTTAAAAAAACTTTCGCAGCAAGCCGAGTAACACGATCGCCTGTAGAGAGAACTTTTGAACATAATGGAAGAGATTCTCATCACACTCGTCGCTTTACAATTGTCCCATTGTTTCTAACGTAGGAGTTTCACATAAAACAACATAATTTCTGCTTTGCAATTGTCCCATTGTTTTTAACGCAAAAGTTTCATAGAAAACAACATAATTCCTACGGAACTTCAACGAATTAAATCAAAGAGCAGGCGCCCAAGGTAAAATAAAAACCCAGCTACAAAGAAGGGGTGCTTCCAGTCCAAAGCCGTGCCAAACAGTGCGGCCTTAGCTAAAGTGCTCCAAAAAAGGCTTACAAACCCAAACTTCTTTTTTCACTGTAACAACTAAAAATGCACTGTAGTTACTATAAATTTTCCTGTATAATTAAATTTTAAAAATAAAAATTATAATTATAATATTATGGACGAATACAAAGAAATAAAAAAGTAAAAATCTAAAAACAAATCAAAAAGTAAAAAAGATAGAGTGAGAAATAGAAACTCTGGAGCAGGGCAAAGGCAGCCGGGAACGGCACGTACGTGTCAGTCCTCGCTTCTCCACGGCGGAGGACCGGGATCCCACGCATGCACCACCGGCGCTTGACCAATGACCGGCGACCAGACCGCATCGGCGTCACAAGCGTCAGCAGCCCGGCCACGAACGCACGGCCTCCCCATTCAAAGCGAGGAGGCTAATTTACTCCTCAAATCCTGCGGTTCGCGTCGCGTCAGTGGGATCGACCTCTCGGTAGCCAGCAGTGTCCCTCGTCCGCCGCTGCAATTACGCGACGCAAATGCGAGGATCTTGACCCGTACGGAGGCGGGTAGGGCAGACGGGGGCCACCGAAGCGGAGGTTGGCGCGTCCGAATCGCCGGATCCGCGACGAGGGTACGGGGTATCTCGGGTTGCAAGCAGTTAATGTGAAGCCTCAGGCCGGGGGCTTTTGCTTTCTCTGCTGTTGATTTTTTTAAAAAAATTGTATTGTAGTGTCCGTTAATTTTTTTAAAATTATTTAATTAAAAAATAAAAAATATTATTATATCTCCGCAAACAATGTTAAAAGAAACAAAAAATCGAAAATTAGGAAGCCAACATGTTTAGGGTTTGTTCTTTTTGGTTTCGGCTTATAGCTTATGTATATAGCTTATGATTTTTGGTCTGTTCGCAAGAGAAAATACGGAGTAAGAGAAACTCATGTGCGGTTTTAGCCGATATAAATGAAGTCACTACAATGTGTATTACAATTAATTTGTAAACGCTGTTTTAAAATGATACTCTGTTTAAAAGCCCCTAGTTAGGCCCTGTTTGGTACAGCTTCACCAATAGCTTCATGAGCTGTTGTGAGCTGTTTTTTGCCAAACACCCTTTTTGCAAATAGCTTCATGGATGAAGCTCCTTAAATCATGCTCTCACAAGGGAATGGGGCGGGGTGAAGCTGAAAATAGTAGCTTTTCACAGCTCTCTCCCTCAGACTCGCAGTTCTAGGAACCCACTGCCCTTGTAGTTGACAGAAATTACAGCACTTTGCCACTGGGTCCCCACGCCTGTTTCCTCTCCTCCCGTTCGCACTTCTCTACCGTTCGCACTGATTTTAATTTTTTTTATTTTTTTATTTTAATTTTTTAATTCATACTCATTCAAATATATTATTTTTTAATTCATATGACCATATACAAACATACAACTCCAAATGTTAGAACAAGTCAGGTAGACAGGGGCATCTTGGACAATTGCCCTCTCTCAGCCATGCATGAAGCTGTTGATGAAGCTGTTTTGCCAAACAGTTTTCCAAAACAGCTTTAGCTTCACCGGTGAAGCTGCTCGTGAAGCTGAAACCAAAAAAAATAGCTTCACTAGTGAAGCTGAGCTGTGCCAAACGGGGCCTTAGTATAGAAAACCTAAAAAATATAGCTTTTAAAAGTTAAAAAAATAGATCTTGCTCTGGTTTCTGAAAGTTAGAGGTAAAGCCGGAATGAACGGAGGCCTTGTTCTCCTGGTTGGTTCGCTGGTCCAGCGTAATGTGTGTATGACTGCTTGGCAGTTTTTCTATTTATTTTGTTTCTGCCTTTGGTGATCTCTTGCTGGATCGTGCGGCGGGCGATCAATGAAGCCGAGTAATGCATGTTGACGTAATGCCAGTGCTGACTGCTGAGGTAGCAATAGAGTGCAAGTGAAGAGTGCAATCGTGTAAGATATGATAACTACTTCAATACGAAAGAAAAAAACAGGGAAAAGAAGAGTCAAATGAAATAACTCCCTCATCCGTACAAAAAAGGAGAAAGAATACGAAAAATAACTCCCTCGTCCGTATGCAAATAAGTGTTATTTTGGAACATAAATAGTCAAACTTCGGCCAGTAGTATACTAGTATTCACGCATGGGATAATTTTGCTAATTTAGCGACAGGGAAGTAACAACGATTTACTTAACATTTAAAAGTTTCATAGTAATATTATATTTCTTTTCAATTGAGGTGGTGATCGGTTCGGCTGAAAAGCTCGTGGCTTATGGCTGAAAACACTGTAGCTGGCTGAAAAAAGCACTATAGCTGACAGAGACTTATTTAGCATAATTAAATTTAAAAAATATTAAAAAAAATATATGTTAGCCCATTACGTATAATACAAACAAATACGGGAAAAAAAAGAACCGGCAAAAAAGCTCAACAAAAAGCCAAAAGTTCAGAAAAAGACGAAACTTATGAATAGTGAAAAATAAGCCAGAAGCCGAAGCCGAAGCCGAGTTGATTAGGGTTGTCCCGCCGTTCTCTTTTACTTAATATTTTTAAATTTTTACGATAATCGCTTTGATCATTTCTATTTTAACTTTATATTAAGATATATTAATAAAATTATAGTATTATGAAGGTATTTTTACCGATGATTAAATTTTTATATAGTTAATTTATATAGTCTAAACTTATTAACCATCAAATTTTAATGGCACGCATTCTAGAATGTCAAGCAAAAAAACGGATGAAGTATATCACTACGGAAACTAGCTACGGTGAAATTTGTACAAATTGGTGACCATACCAAAATCTAAAACTATAACTGAAGCTAGCTAGGCTGGCCAACTGTTCAACGGACAAATGAGCTCGCCTAGCTAACATTAACAGCAGCTGGCCGAGACCGGCGACCGTCACCGACGGCGCGCGCGGCACCCCTCCCGACCCCGGCGAATCACGGCAACCGTTTCACTACGCCGAAACCCGAAAGTACACGACCAGACACGCGCTCGCTCCTCGCTTGCTCGCGGTCCCGAGCGCCCACGAATTGAACGGACTTGTAGCTCGCCGCGGACGCCGGCCGGCCGGCCGGCCGCACGCACGCATCGGCGTTGGATCGGAGATTTTTGAGCGATGGAGCTAGCGTTTGAAGGCAAAAAGGGCCCGGACCGCGAGGGGAATCATGATGGGGCTCCCCTGATTTGATCGCCCATCCATGGAATCGATCGATTGCTTGCGGATCTCTCCTGATTTGACCGACCGCCCATGGTTTTCGCAAGGACGGCAGATCCTACCGGCTAGTACGTACGGTGCTAATACAAGGCATCCGAAAGGAACGAGGCGATAGATGTCCCCACGTCAGAGGAGTTTGTCCTAAGAGAGCGAGAGGGTTGTTCGTATAATGTATAAATATTTTTGAGTTGCAATGTATAAATATTTTTGAGTAAATTTTATAAAACTATAGCTTTTATGGCAAAACTATTAGACAACTACACATTTAACTTTCTACTTTAGAACTACACATTTTAGAACCAAAATTATCAAGGAACTACAATCAATTACATGAGAGGCGAGCCGACAACCCGGTCCCACTTGTCTCCCACATGTTATCCTTAATAATTTTGGTTCTAAAATATATAGTTCTCTGTAATAGAAAGTTAAATGTGTAGTTCTTTGATAGTTTTGTCATAAAAATTATAGTTTTATAGAATTTACTAAAGCTCTATATTGAATTTACTCTTTGATCAATAAAGGGTATATAACTGATCTAGCAACTTTATTTAATTTCCGATAATGATACACATTCTATACACACCGGATACTTCCATGTGTGTATGACACGTGGGGATAGTCTGGATTGGGCTAATCGTACCTTCCAAAATCCATGAAGATTGATGCGTGGGGCTAGTCTGACTTGGGCCAGTCTCACAATATGTGTGGGTTATCAACAAGATTGTGTTAAACTTTGACATATTCTTTTTATCAAATGTAGGATCAACAGTTATTAATAAATTAGTAAAATGACTGCCAACAATCCCATTGTGTGATTGCATCTCCAGTTTCGCGCTCCTAGCAACTAAACAAATTCGTGAGTTCGTTCGGTCCAGCTTTCTAGTCCAATTTAAGAGGAGCCTCTTTTTCTTTCATTACTCATGCGAGGTTTTCTTTCTTATTCCTTTTTGGTTAAGAATTCCTTAAAGCTCTATCTAATTTACTATTATAAAAGTGTGAGTTGGTGGTTAGTTCATTCTTCTTCCTCTCTTCTCAGCCATCTGATCTGATTTGGACCATTCGTCTCTCTCCTCCTCTCTCTATCATGATACAACCGCCCACCCCCTTCACTTTTCCTATCTCCTCGCGCATTCTGACCATCCTTCTCTCTCTGTCGCTTGCTCTTCAATGTTTGATGTGTGAAATTGGCCGGGTAGTAAGTTCCGTTTCATTATTTTTATGACTCACGGGTCTCTAACTAGTTACGACAAAAGTTCAGAGAACTACATATTTAACCTTCTATGTCAGATAACTACATATTTTATAGCCAAAATTATCAAGGAACTCCAGCCCGTCACATCCATAATGGGTCATAATTAGCCAATGTGGTTAACGAGTAGGACCGGGTTGTTAACTAACCTCCCACGTAACGGATTGTAGTTCCTTCATAATGTTTTTCTCTTAAATGTGCAGTTTTCTGAAGATAGAAAGTTAAATGTGTTGTTGTTTGATAGTTTTGACATCAAAGTTGTAGTTTTGTGAAATTTACTCAATATTTTTTTCCATGAAATCAATCCGATGAGTCACTGACATATGAAGATACTGCCTCGGGTGTATTTTTTAGGAGGTGACTCACCAGAAAGAATTTGCATGCAGTTACTTTGGAATTATAGTAAAGTTTTGGAGAGAGCTGGCATGTTTAAAACGCACAATTATTACAATATTTCTAACAAATTCTTGCATTCTAATGGAAGGGGTGGGCAGGGGCGTAGCCACCATGGGGGCTAGTCAGGGCTCGAACACTGGCTCTAGCCTAGTGACCCTTGGGACCCCTTAGCACTGGCGGTGGATCCATGGTGATACATATTTATGCCTATTCGATGCATATTATGCATTAGCAAGGTGTTATATTTATTTATTTTGTATTTTGTTTTTCTATTATGTATGAATTAAATTGTACAAAATCATTAGATTAACCTCTAATAGACGTCTCAGCTAGGTTTAACCAAAGAATATTCCCTCTATTTTCGTCTAGCCTTCACCACTAGGCAGGAAGAGAGGACACAGAGTTAGCTAACTTGAAACTACAAGAACAACAAAGCAAAAGAGCCAGCTCCAAGGCAGACAAGAAAAATGCAAGGATCTTTTGCTTGTCTACCTTGCTTGCAAGGCAAGGCAAGCAATGCCGTCTGCCTCACATGTCACGCACCAAAATCCTTCCTTTTCCCCCGAAAGTGCACTGTATCACATGGCTACCAAGAATCTCATGGTCATGGCCGCTCTCAACATGACACAAAGGGCAGGAGAACAAACCAACCAGAGCCCAAAAGGTTTCTACAGACACAAAATCCAATTTAACATCACCAAAGTTGATGAGTTTGTGCAAAAAAATTGTTCTTGAGAAAAAAATAAAGAAAAGGCCATGGCACATTGTTACTACTTCTGCTGGTAGCTAGTCGATTTATATATAATACCGAGTTGCCGGCCTACGATAGATTTATAGATACGAGAGGGAGAGGCTCCACGCCAAGAGCCAAGATGTCGTTGTGGCTTGTAATCACCACTACAAATACAATTTTCTTTATCATGCAAATGCTTGTTAAACCTGATAAGGTCATTCATATGGTTAGCGTGGAGCTGTAGAGGATGAGAGAGATACATACGGCCAATCAGTAGTAGAGGGGTTGATGCCCCATCTGACCTACCATTGGATCCGTCCCTAAAAATAACAAATAGTCCTTAATATTCGGACACCGTAATGTGTATATATATTTCTTCGGGCGGGGAGATGGTGGCAACTGGCAAGCAATGACCACCTGCTGGAATCTTCAGGGGCAGCATCATGGTGTCTTGCCTGTCACTGTTCCCACTTACTGTTGATGTCTGGGGTGCCCTGCCACTGGCACGTGCGCCCGGTGACATTCGGTGGTTAGTACTCCCACCGTGCGCAAAATAGTCTCTGTTGCTTGGAAAGTTCATCCCATAATATAAGTTTACCGTGAACATAATAATATAAATTTATTGTGAAGATCAAAGATATATTTATTATAATATTTTACTATATATATATCTATTTTAATACTGAAAAAATAAGTGAGTAGTTATATACCATTTAATAGGAATACATATAATCTAATAGTATTAATTTTTTAAAATTTATTATCTCATTAATCTATACGTATGATGGATTTTGAACTTGTATTACGGAACAGATAAAATAAGTCTGTAGATGCCACCGGAGTCGCTGTGCAAGGATCCTGTCGAATTTCTAAGAATCTTGCAAGAAGATCAGCGCGTGACATCAACAAATAAGATCTCTTTGCTGACGTGAACGGGCAGTTCGTTTGCAAGCAATGGCATTTCCTTGATCGATAAGGTAAGATTTTGAGTCTAGTCTGCATCTTTTTGTTCAGAAATCAACATGTTCGACGAAGTGTTACCATCGAAGTTACAGGAAGGCAGATGAGAACACAGCAAGGCAAAGGAAGAGAACACATATACTGCCAGATTATTGTTGAGCATAAACTACCAAAAAAATCCACTCAATTGCTGATTGGGGAATCAACTCTTTACAATAAATATCATATTATTCCATGATTCAATTACCATAAGAAATAAAAAAGACAAGAAAATGCCAGAGGGGAGCAGCAAATATTGCACAGAGCGGCTTCCTTTTCATACCGCTAGCTACAAGGCAGCACAGCAAACAAATCGTAGGATCTGCTGAGTGCTCTCTCATGTTGGCCCTCAATGTGACTTGGTGATATTTGGGACCAGCCCATGAATATGCTCTGGCATGAAATCGTGCCTTGTAAGAATCCCAACAATGGGAGGCCTCTGCATTGAAACAAGAGAAAAATTGTTAACCATATGTATTTGTTAACACAGTGAACTTCATATCATGTAAAAAAGGATGCGCCATACAAGATTTAACGATTTGGGGATGGATATGGAGAGGTCTTACCCCCTGGGGTCTTTGGCACAACCAGAAGGGCTGCAGCCTTTGCAAGTGACATTTTTTCAACCACTGTGTACGGTGAGATATTTGTAATCGGATGGAGATCGACATACATCTCCGTTTCTTCATCAGTGAAATCCAGGTCCTCAATTTTCAGACCTTTCCCAGACCCGGGCTTGGCAAATTGGAAGGCACCAAATCTTTGCAGCACAAAGCTACCACTTGTTTTCACCTTGTCTTTTCATGAAGGTCTTGCCTTCTAGCAGAACCAACAAATGGGACCTAATCACAAGCCCAACCAGCTCTGGAGCTTCTGATAGAGATGGCTCATCAACCACTGGAAATCCGTTGTGGCCCGTGATCCTTAACGCTTGAACAATGTTCCCCACCTTCTCAACACCTGAAAAGGAGATCAGTGGCAAAGACACAACATCACCAGCAACCAAACGCCTCATGTATGGTTCAGCATGAGCCTCCATGAATGGCAAACCTTTCATAGCTACAATCTGATCATAGACCCCTTTGTTGAAGCTATCGGCTATGGTCTTCGATATCAGAAGAACCAGCATGACCAAACGGAGCATATGGAGGTCATTGGTGAGCTCCAGAAGGATCACATAGACTGAGATGGTCATTCTCATTGTTCTACCAAGGAAAGATGGCGCACAAAGCAGTGCAAAGAGGCCAGGACCAAGGTCAGATATGGGACCAAGAAGTGTCCCCACTATGCGCCCGTACGTAGCCCCAGCAAGTATAACAGGGATAAAGAGACCAGATGGGACAGCAATACCATACGTCACAAGGCCAAGGCAGTAAATAGCACTGAAGATCACGAAAAGAGTGGACATGTGGAACTCTTTCTCAGTGCCACTGCTGAACAGATTGCGGATGGCATCATCATTTGTGTTGAAGAAGAGTGATGCGAGACTGTTGTAATGACCTGGCGGGCATTGGAAGTTCCTGAGATTTCCAGAGCGGCCAATGGTGGGGCATTCCTCCACAGCATCAGGAGGGCATGGAGTGCACGGAACAAGCCAAGGGAGCCCATAGGAGCATGCTGATGTGATAATTGATATTGTCGTGGTGAGAAGGATCTTGAATGGAGCACCTCTCCTGCAGGCAAGTGCGACAATGTAAATGAGATTTCATATTGAAATAAACGATAAAAAAATGGCCAAGGTAAATCAATGTATATGATTGGCCCATACTCATTGATAATACTGTAGGCACGGAGAATCCTATCCAAGAGAAAGTTGAAAAGGCCTCCGAAGACAATAACAATGTCTTTTATCTCAAACAAGTTAAGGTAGTCTAGGAACTCAAGGTCAAAGAAACGAGAGCTTTATAATGAAACCTGAGCCTTGTAAAAGGCCTGCAAAGACACCACCAATTATTCCAAGGACTTTATTGCAACGAGATCTTGGGCAGTGTATGTCGGGATGGTTGAGCTAAGATCAAACATAATCAACCCTCCTTGCCTAAAGAGACCACATTTTCCACATCGACAGAACACAAGCAGGGCCCTCAACATGACAGCAACAACAGCAGTTGGAAAGAATGTTTCACAGGAGTACTTTGCCACCTGAATAATCAAATACAGAACCTTATTGTTGTGGGAAAACCGGAAAAGCTGAAAACAGAAGAGGAAATTGTACATGTTCATATAATGACATTACCCACCTAGAGATGTGAAACAGATACAGGTCATCCATATTATTCGACTACTGTTCGATAGGATACTAGTCTGGTTTAGAATCCCATCAGGTTAATAGTTTCTCCCCCATTTGAATTCGCAACAAAAAATATGGATGTAAATATGGTTTAGGTTTTCCATCTGAAATGTTGTTATATCCATATCCAAATTCAAATCGATAAAGCAATATACATATTGTGTTGCTGTACATCTAATTATTTGGACATTTTTTTTCTTAATTTAGTGTGAATTCATGTCTCACTTGGTTAACTAAATTACAATGATTAATTCTTCTGAGTATGAGGGTCCAAGGTCATTTACATCTGGCCAATATGCAGATATCCGAATTCGACAAAATTGAGTAGAAATTCAATTCAAATATGTATTCAACTTTAAAATATGAGTGTGAATATGGCTTGACTACTATTCGATTCATTTTCACCCCTATACCCACCTACTACATTTGCGCTGAGGTTTGTCCATTTTAAACCAGTTGTCCTATCAGCATACTGATATAACCTAAACTATGATTGTGGCCTATAACATTTCCATGTCAGTTTTAGATTGTGGAAGTTATATACCCACTTTCCACTCACAATACATACTGTGCCTTTTCAAATCAAGACTTGCATTTTCAGAGTGGTGACTGAACACAGTTATCGTAAATCAAAGCGCACCTTGTCATCAGCATTAAGATATGAATGGATAGCTTGAGAAGGCAAAGAGGTGCTACCATGATGCAGCTTCCTCGAGAGCAGAGAGTACACCACCAACGGAAGCACGGAATGCTGCTGCAACTCCAGCTGCTGACCCGCATGTAATCAAATCTCACCTATCCCTATCATTCTTAAAATATCTCAGCCAATTACATGTAAGATGGTATTTGCGTGATCCCCCCCCCCCCCCCCCCCCCCCCCCCGCGCGCGCGCGCGACCAAGCAAGTTGGTGATGCATGTTCCTGTATGTACCATAGGACCTTCCTTTCCAAGTACAAATCCAGCTGAAACTCCAAGTATTGAGCTGAATATCTGCAAAGAAATTGAAGAAAGTTTTCATAACAAGTACTCTGACCTACAATTAGCAAAAACTGTCTGTCTGGGTGGAATGATACGCCAGCTACAAACGAGCTTGCTATCATGGTTATCACGTCGTCGCCTTGGCATCCTGCTGGTCCAGGGGGACGCCATGGAGGCTCGCCTCACCTTGGCCAACTAGCCGGGCGCTTAGGATTTTGCGGCGTCCACGGCGTGCGCCTTGGCTAGCTGGCAGGGGTGGGTCTGGGCAGGAGTGGGCGGGATTAAGTGGCGCTGCAGGGGGCAAGGCGGGAACTAGAGTACCGCTCCGCTCTACTGCATTCCCGATGTATTGCGTGGCTCTCTGCTGCATTGTGTGCCTCTCTGCTCTGACCTCTAATCTGATTTCTCTGCTCTGCCCCTTGATATGATTTGTGAATGTTTATGCTTTGAGGAGATGTGATGGGAAAAGAGCAAAAGAAGGGCAGGACATCAAGGTATGCAACTGTCATTGACCTCTCTAATTTGCTGTCTTAGTCAACCTCTTTAGCTCGTTGTATCTCACCTTGAGGACGCCATGGTGTCCTGGTGCCTCTCAGGCGCCGTGATCACCATGTCCGCCATGACAACCATGCTTGCTATACATCATTATTCTGAAGTTATCAACCATATGCACAATAAGCTAATCTCTCAGAAAATTTCTGCTAAGTTACAAAAAAGGATAAGCTGTCAAAGTACTGTGTTACCTTTGGCACCGCAAATCTTAAGAAATATTAAAAGTGACAGTCTTTGGCATTTTCTGTGATTGCTGGCAAAAATAAAACGAAAATGAAATAAGGAAGACTGTCCTCATGTAACGGATGTATTTTTGGGAATGGGATATAGCCATAGGAGAAATGGTCCTGCCGACCAAAATTAAGGAGTTTGGCACCTGGCCAAACTCAATAAAATTAGTCCCTTGCTTGCCAAGTTAGTTTCCATCCATATCAATTAGATTAGTTTAGTGTTAGCTAAGTTATTTAGTTTCCGTATTTGATAGGAGTTTGGTTATTATAAAGGGTTGTAATAAGCAGTTTGAGGCAAATCACCATGGCTGGAAAGAGGCCAGATGTGAGGGCTGAGCCTCCACCTCCTACCCATCCTTACAATCTCAAACCTAGGGGTGTTCAAAAACGGCAAAACCATAGAAGGGGTCAACCGCACTATCCACAAAGGCAGCTGCATGCATGCGCATGTAAGATTGTGCAGTGCCAACAGGTTGAACGGTTTTGGAAAACCGTTTTGAAAAACCCTACTCAAACCCCTCTCCTGAAATTCTGAACCTAAAACCTCCAAACCAAAAATTACTAGGCAGTAACTGCAGCCTTAGAGTTCAAAAAGTAGTTCAGAACACAGCATGCAAAATGATGAAAATGATCTAATTAATCCAATATGTTAAGCTAGCATAGAAAATTAATATAATGTAAATATACTCATGACTGTGTATGTATGTTATTTCTGAGTTGAACCTTACCTTCACAGGTGTACTGGGAGCTAATATAGAATAAGCATCAACTCCATTAAGATATGCTTTAACTTCAGGTATACGGACCCAGCAGCAGCAGGTGCTATGTAAGCACAGATTGCTGCAGCGGTGACCGCCAAGACTACATGGCAACCTCCGCGTGCCAAATATGCTGTGAAGTAACTGCACTGGAAGCAGCACACCATTGACAACTCACATTATTCCATTGGTGTAAACCAATGAACCATACGAAGAATCAACAGGAGGTTTTAAACTACAACTTAGTGGCAAAAGCACCAGAGTGAAGCTGCACCTCTGCTTGAGCATAAGATCACTTGTGAGCAACAATTTGAATCCAGCAATATTTTCAACTGCAAGGTTGTTGAAGAAGCCAACAACTCCAGTCAACAATCCAATAAGAAGAACTAAGGCCCATTTCAGAACAATATACTGAAATATCTGCTTCTTCTTTCTCGATCGCCAGTCTTGCTTGAAAAGGTCATTTTCCACAATTCTGAAACACACAGTACATAATTTCAGGAGTGTTACTAATGAAACGGGCTTGCTAAAGTGTACAGTGTGCACTTTGTACACTCTGCTATCAGTTTTTCTTCAGAATTCAATCATTAGTTAGCTTAGAAATTGAATGCCGGAACCTTTGCAGTTGTCATCTATGATGCACGGACACGGATACGTCGACACGACACGACACGACACTGACACGGGAATTCGCCGTTTTCCCAAAAATACTGATACGCCGACACGGCTATATATATTTAAATAATAAATAAATAAATTATATATATATATGTATTATTTTCTATGTTTCTACATGCTTATTATCTGAAATAATGTAAATTGTAAACTTGTAATTTGTAAAGTGTATACATGGAATATGTACCTCATGAATTGTTTTGTTAATCCTGGCGATAATTGTTGATGTAAATACCATTTCTAGAAATAAGAACTCCATTAATCTGGGAAAAAGTAACCTGATCAGATCGGCAAGACTACACGGGAGGAGATGCGGGAGCCGACGACGCACGGGAGATGTAGTCGGCGGCGAGACACGGAAGATGTAGTCGGCGGCAAGATGCGAGAGATGTCATTGGCGGCGAGATGCGGGAGCCGGTGGGCAGAGGAGATGCGAGTGAGGAGATGGAGGCGGTGGCGAGATGCGGGAGCCGATGGGAGCGGGCAGCGGCGAGATGCAGAAGCCGGCAGGAGCGGGCGGCGACGCGAGCGGCTGATGCGGAGAAGCGCGAGCGAGCGATGGGAATGATGCGCTCGGGAATCGGCGCTTATGGTTAGGGTTAGGGATGGGCCGGCCTGGGCCGGCCGTGTTCTGGGCTGGCTATGTCCAGGCCGTGTCCGACTCGTATATTTACCGTGTCCGACACGTGTCGAGAATTTTAATAATTAAAATTAATTCTGAAATCAGCCGATACGTTGCCGACACGTGTCCGAGACGTGTCCGTGTCGTATCCGTGTCCGACACGTGTCGGACACGGATACGACGGTTTTTACACGTGTCCGTGCTACATAGGTTGTCATCTTCCCAATTTCTTTGCACCTTGCTTTTGCATGTCGTAGTCCAAAACCCTCTAAATTTCATCAAAACTTAATATTTACTACAAAATATAAGCACATTCCTGCTTGTTTGTGCTCTTCCATTTGCACTTAGAGAAGGGATTGCCACGTTGCCCGGGTCAGAACCCAAATCTTCCCAGTTTTTGTTTTTTCCTTTTTCGATAGCAGCTTTGTGCAATAGATTCCATATTTACAACTTTATAGCAAGTGGTCATCAAAATATATTCATAAGATCACCAAAGGAAGATTCTGGCATTGGACTAATAAAAATCCTAACAATCTATCGATTGGCCTCCCCCCCCCCCCCCCCCCCCCCCCCCCCCAACATGTCAATCTCCATTCAGCACTTACCAGCAGTACAAAACAAACTTCAAACTTTTTACATTGTGATCGATGCCAGTATCTGGTTTATTTACAAACCTCACAAAATGGCGCATCAAGGATCACGCTTTTTGTTTTTTGAACTACATCACCAAGGATCACATTTTCATCTTCCAAACGCACCGCAATATCCTAACTTTCTTGCGCCCAAGTCAAACAATAAACTAATAATAAGGATCGCTACAACGAAATAATAAAGAGCAAAACTTTTCCTCAAAGCCACTCGAAGAGATCTCAAGAAACCGAGGAGATTGTCGGGAGAGAGAAAGGGTTTGGGGGGGCGCGTACTCGTAGTCGAGGCTCTCGATGGGGCTGACGTTGGCGATCTGGGAGGTGGTGTTCATGGTGCGCTTCCGCAGAAGCGGCTCCCGCGGGCGGCCGGCGCCGTCGTCGTCGTACCGCAGCAGCGCCTCCGACGACCCGTTCCTCCCCACCGCGGCGCCGCGCCACGCGCCACCACCGCCGCCGTCCATGCTCTCTATGTCGTGGTTGAAGCTTCCGTCTCTCTCCGGCGCCTCCTCGGCTCCGGTGCTCTGCCTGCACTTTATGAAGCGTTGGAGAAACACAAATGGTAAGGAAAAGAGAAAAATAAAAATAAGGGAAATGGAAAATTAAATCACGCTGAATCGTATCAGTAATTCCACTAAAAAGTATAGAGCAAGGATGACGTATTTTAGTGAAAAAATGTTACAAGATTAATTTGCGGTGTATTACTTCAAAACTAAACTATTCTTCTACTATTATTTAAGCCAGGGGACAATTCTACTTTAGAAAAAGAGTTCATCAATCAAACAATACAGATTTATTATGGTAAACTAATAAAATTTAATTATAGATGAGTTCTTTTAGAGTGATGGCTGATGATTCATGACTTAAATATTTAAAATCTAACTGTTCATGAGAGGTAATACGCACAGAAAAATAGTCGTATACGATTTTAATCGATTCAGCTGAATGCAATATATTTTTTATTACAGCCTTTCTATTAATTTTGTCTTTAAAATACACGTTTAAACATAAACGAAAAATAAGCACTTCGAACGCAGCCATGAAAAGCAAAACGTCAACAAGGACAGAACCATTGTTCTGCCAGCATGAAAAGGTGCCCTCAACCCACCATCGGTTCATTGCTAGCTATAGAGGTCATTAACTCCACAATGAAACATAAGAGTCATGGGTTATATATATCCGTAACCACAGAACGCACGAAGACCTAAAATACATGTCAGAATCAAATTCTCTCGTATAACTAGGTTCCCTGGCCACACACAAAAACAGGTTGACGCAGGTAAAAAAAATCCACTCAGTCAAACATATTTAGGTTTTATTTTTTTAGCCTATAGCTGACGATTTTAATTGTGGCTAATAATTTTTATTAATATTTTTTGACACAGTAGTGAATGGTGCAGACACCGACGCAGATGGCGTATACGATATTTAGCTTGGAAAACCGATAAATCATTCTAAAAGGTTATCCAATGCAAACCACGAAATGATTTAATTGCATCCCGTTTAATGTGAATTTCACGATATTTTTATAAGAACTATTGCAATTCTTATTAAAAAAACACTGCACAAAAAGAGTGGTGATGCTCCAAAGGGCTTATAAGCCCAGATTTCTGGATTTTTACTATTGTGGCTAAATATGATGTGACAGTTGTTAACTTTTTTTATGTAATTAAATTTAAAAAATAAAAAATTATATCATTACAGACAATATAAAGAAATAAAAGGAAAAATAGCAGACAAAAACCCAAAAACAAAAAGTTAAAATAAAAAATTAGAAACCGATCGCTGGAACAGGACCTGTAAATTCTGATTAAAAGAAACCTGTAATGCTGAGGTCCAAACCGGGCCTATCATCGTCACGAGGGCCTCCTTTTTCTTTTGGGCTTGGATGCTAGTACATTTGTTGGAGCCAATCTTCTGAGTCCTAGATTGCCAAGGAAGCAATAGTCCTTAACTACCAGGTTCGGGTGGGCCCAAATTACCTTAAAACGTCATTAGCACCAATCATTTTAGACAACTAGTAAGCGTGCACGTGAAATTTACTTTAAAAGTATTGATTATATGTCTAAAAATAAAATGTAAATTTTGGTCCATACCTCATGACTGAATTTCTCATGAATCAAATAGTCAGACATACCTTATGACAGAAACCAAGAAATTCTGTCACATTCTTGAATGAATAGGACAACTATGCTAGACTGGAGGTAGAGGAACTAGACCCTTACGCCTTGACGAAGCGTGGTCATTTTTAGCCTCCCATGGTAGAGAAAATCCCCTTTTGCTTCCCTCCTGCGAAATTCCCCCTTTGCCTCCCCCACCCCCCGCGGATGCCTATCTAGTTGCAGTCGAAACATCGGTCGAAGTGCATGGTCAAAGTGTTGTGGTCAAAGTACTATGTAATCGTGAATTGAGTACTTGTGTGTTCGAATACTATGTAGTCGAAGACCTCGGAGTCAGTAAACCGGCTGCAGCTACAATAAATCGGTTGCAGTCATGAGTCGAGCTGTGTAGTAGTTGTAGCTACAGTGGACCGGTCATAGTAGTCACAATCGGTACTCATAAGCTACAGTAGACGCTTGGTACTAGTAAGGTACAGTCTCCGGTCGATGCTCGAAGACTAGTAGTACCGCTCTGTGTAAGCGGTACTATCGGAGAAGCAGTCGAAGTGTCGTGGTCGGAGTTACGGTTGAAGTGGTGTGGTCGAGCAGTTGTGATTGAAGTGGCGCGGTCGAGAAGCCATGGTCGAAGTGAAGTAGTGAGGCACCGTGGTTGAGCAGCTGTGGTCGAGACGCAGTGGTGTAAGTCGTCACTGGACGTCTGAGTAATGGCTGAGTTAATGAGTTGGTCGAGTCGTGCGAAACAATACTAACATTCTGTCCTTATATAGGTCAAGACACTATAAGGAAATTAACATTCCGTATGGAAACAATACTAAATGTTTAGTGTATGAAAATATAAGAAAATTAACATTCCATATGTGAATATTCCATTGCATAATCTCACAATTCATTATGTTACTAAACATTCCATTCCACACCGACTATTCCGTATGGAAATAGAACATGCTAAATGTTCCGTATGGAAACAAGTCGAGGTTTGATTCCCATGCTGAGATTTGGTTTTCGTGCCGAGATTTGCCTTTTATGCCAGCTAAATGGAAATAATCTTATGAAAAAGGTGCATAAGGAATGGAAAGGCCATACTAAATGTACTGAGACTTGCCAACATTTGCTTCACATGCCGAGATCTGCTTGCCATCACTGATTCAATAATCATAGCTACAGTAACCGGTCAGTGGTCGTAAGCTACAGTAACTGATCGATAGTCGTAAGATACAATACCTGGTCGGAGCTCGAAAGACCAGCGTGGTCGACCCGGTAGTACTGGCTTTGTGTGAGCAGTACGACCAGAGTTGCGGTAAGAGTCGTGGTCGGTAGTCGTCAGCAACAGTACCAAGCAATCATTCTACCATGCTCATTCTTCTATGGTCGTTCTGCCATGGTCGACCTGTCTTGGTTGAGAAGCCGTAGTCAAAGAAGCGATCGAAGTATCGTGGTTGAGAAGCTATGGTCGGAGAAGTGGGCGAAGTGCCATGGTGGACAAGTCGTGGTCAGAGTGGGCACTGATGGATATAATGCGAGCATGAGGGGCAGCGTCGATGGATTGCGAGCATGATGCGGGGACATGATTGCCAGGGAGGGGGTGGGTGTGGGTGCGGCATGTGGCGGGATTGGTAGGACCAACTTGCAATTGTGGACGTTGGATAAACTGAATAAACGATATATATATATATTCAAATGGTAGGACCAACATGCAATATTAGCAATTGGATTATATTGATCTAACAATCAGGAGAGGAGGGTATTAACGTGGTTGGGTGACAAATGGTTTAATCAAATTGTTGCTTTTTATATTAGTATAGATGATAAGTTTTTTTGACGTGCATAATCGCCTTTAGTTCCATATCGGGGATCTTGGTATCTCCAGGTGGGTGAGCTAGCTATACAAACACAAAGCATGGTGACATAAAAACATACTTACATGGACGAGGTCTATGCACAATTGTGATAACCCTCAAAACTATCTAATTAAAATCACTCAATTAAGAAGTAAATGTTACATTAGCATGAGAATTAAAATCTAATCATGCCATCAAGGAATTAAAGTGAATAAAGTGTATTTACACAAAAGTCTGAATTACATAAACTTAATTATAGAAATGAACCTCATACATTATAATGTACAATGTCCAATGCTAAAAAAAATACAATTCCAATATTTACAAAAAAGTAAAATCCTACAAGTAAATATTACAATGTTACTAATTTCAAATTTTACAAACATAAGATTCCACAAGCACATTACACAAAAAATATAGCTAATATCCCAAATTCTTCACAGCCGATCCAAATTGAAGACACCTGCAATTCACTCAAACAACTAGAAAAGCTAAAGTAAAAATAATAAATTACTGACAGAACCCGATTGTAAATAAAATTGCAAAAGGGCAATCGCTCTTGAAATACCAGATTGTCTGAGGCCAATTGACACCTCTCATGTTAATGGGTTTGCATCATCTAGCAGTAATTCCTATTCTTACCTTTACCCTTACCTTTTTTTACCTTTCTCTAGTGAATCAACATTTTCTCTCACATCCATAAGACATGTTGCAAGCCATTGGTCATAGCCAAAGCACACCCAGAGATATGAAGTAGAGCCAGCAGGGAGAAGGAAGGAGAAAGCAACACCACCACCGCTTATAGCCTCCAGTGAGGGAAGCTCACTACCACAACAAGTAGACAGGAAGCCAACCACCACTTATCACCTCCACAAGAGCCATCACAGGCAGCCACTACCAAACCAAAGCACTGCACTACCATACCACAACACAAGCATTCATGAGCCACTACCGGCAAGCCGACAACCAAAGAGAGGTAAAGCCCGCCCATTTAAACCCCACACAAGAATCATATGCTCAACCGAGAGAGTAAGGTCAAGGGAAGAAGCCAAGGCCGAAGGATACCAGAGGAGGAGAGTACCATGACCAGAGGATAGCAATCACAAGCCGCCACAGAAGCACTAGCCATATCAAGAAAACACAACCATGTGAGAGCAAGTACATCACCAAACCAACATAAATCAAGTTCGACAATGCAGTAAGGTAAAAGTATGGCTCATATTAGTCCATTTTTGCCAACTCTAGAGGTCCACGAACCCAACCAATAGAGCCATTGTGGAGCACTGCCTCTATCTCACAACCATAGAGAAAAGGCCCAGATGGCCATCGATGAGCTCTCGGAGCTCTTGCCATTGCTCCCCGGCACAATGCAAACAACCCAAGCCCACATGGTTGCTCACTAGAAGCCCCAAAACCCTTAAACATCACTATGGGTACTCACTGAACTATGCACCACATTCCATAACCAACAAGATAAAAATGAACAACATTGCTAAATTAAAATGGAACATGGTATTGAAGAAGTAGAGGCAAGGATAGAACTAGGAATTGAAGAACCAAGGCCACGACATCGGTGGCATATAGCCACTGAGAAACTAGGCACTGGAGGTGGGGTAGCCATCAGGATGGTGCAAGGCCAATGATATACTGGACCACGACGTTGATGGTGTGTAGCCTCTATGACACCATGCATTGTTGATGTACAGCTGCCATGAAGCATAGCTTTGACAAAGGTGAAGGACCAGTGGAGCATAAGGGCGTCATCAAAGCTTTAGCTCTACCAAGGTGCAACGTGATGAGGGAGGGAGGCATTGGTAAACAACGACCGAGTGCATGGTGTCGGTGGCGGTAGAAGAACCCTAGCGAGGCACAGCACACCGAGGAAGACCGGAGAAAGCATGGGAGGTCGGTGACGAATTCGGTGGGGAGAACGACAAAATAACTCACCTTGGGACTGGATCAAGTGAAGCCGAGCCTCGAACCACTACAGGGATGATCGGATTCAAGATTGATGGAAAGGCGAGAATAACCGACGGAACTGGAGCACCGACAATGCTAGGAAAGGGGAAACCAAGGAGAGATGGGGCAGAGCACGGGAGCGGTGAGAGGAGGTGCGCCATCGGCAATGTTGGGCTGGAGAGGCCGAGGTCGGTAAGGGAACTGAGAGAGGAGAGGGGAGGTAAGAGGAACCAAGTGAGGCAGGAGGTGCAACGTGAAGAGAGAGAGGAGTGAGATAAGGGAGAGAGAGATGACGAATGGGCCGATGGGCCAGCGGGCTAAGCAAAAAATAAAGAAACTTTAAGAAAGAGATAGAAATTGATTTAATTACTAAAGTAAATACTCAAAATGCTGACAAAAATAACCTCAATAAATATTACTAAGAAAAACAATAAAACATAACTTCCTAAATAATAGGAAGGACTCTAAAAATAAGTGTAAAAATATTTAACAAGGTCTGTTGCTTCATCTGAATATAACCGACAATCCTAAATAGTTATTTTTGATTGAAATTAATGCAGGGGAAGAACTGGTCCAAGGGGAAGAGACCAGTCATACCACCACTGAGACAGATACCCAACATCCAAGCAAGTAGAGCAAGGCTTTAAGCATGTTGTGGTACATGAATTACTTTGATATAATTATTTTCTATGATCACTTTGCATCAAATTAATTTCTAAAAGAAAAGAGAACTGACCGAAAGAAAGGAAACATGATAAGAAAGAAAAGAGAGCAGAACCACTAAAGGAGTAGTGACCTGCAAAGGTAAATAGTAAAGGAGGGTAGAGAGTGCTCTGGCAGGGATTTAGGGGCAGGTGAGACCCTCTACATATGAATATAATATAAGGACAAGAAACAATCTTTATTCTAGAATGAGCTATAAAATAGTATCAACCATATTTCCTGTCTCAGATGGGCAGAACATGTTACTCTCTCCTATTACTATTATCTCCATAATGGGTAAGTAGTATAAGACTAGAGGAGGAACTTAGAATCGGTGTAGAGCCCAAAAGTGAGGGATCCAAGGCGCATATATTAGCGTGGTGTAGTGTCAAGTATTCAGACCCACTTGACCAACGACTATTCTATAGTCAGATGGAGATGTAGTGAAAAAGGTTGAGAAAACATTCTATATTCTGAATTTGGGATCGCATCAAAGAAAATGCAAAAGACTCAATGTTCATAAGAATTCAGAATAGCTATGGATAAAGTAATACAAGTCTGCACAATAGTTTAATAAATTATGAATTCATGCTAATCTCTTGGATAAGAGTTTACGGGAACCAACAAGGGGCTTTCTCTTCTCTAGAATGATTGTTAGATAATTTCATACACTAAATACTTGCAAACTCTTCAAAATGATAAAATGGATTTCGAATGAGGATTGGGTAAAACCTAAACAAATATGAGGGCAAATGTGCATCATTATTTAAAAACTTGTTGAGTACTTCGTACTCACTCTTGCTATTAAATTGTCCCTTTCAGAGCCATATTCAACCAGGTTGTACTTGGGATTTGACGAGGGTGGGGTGGAAAATGAAGGCACCCAGGGCTACGAGGTTGAGATTGACTTGGAGTTCGACGAGGTGGAGGCCACATATGATAGCTAAGAGGATTAGACGACCTGTAGTTCTTCATCTTGGGTTGAACGGGTACTAGTTATATACTTTTTGTTTTGAGTACCTTGTATAATAACTGGTGGAGAATAGCTCCTATTGTAATATTATTCGGTCTACTATGTGCCCAAGACCCTAGGGCCTGCATCGCCTAGAGTTGTAATAGTGAAGTACATAGTCTCTAATTATTGTTCTCTTGTAACTATTCTAATGGACTTATTATTCATTGGAGTGATGTTCTACCGAATAAATAAATAATAATAATATATTGACTGGTGTTATTACCCCATGGTAATGACACAGGTCGCCACAACAATCATGAAGGCTTATGGCCTAGATCAATGGCCAACATTGCACTTGGTGGATGTATTGGTCTATCGTCACCTTGAGTGGGAGAGTAGATGTTGTAATTTGTGGTAGAGGGTATGAAAATGATGTTACAATTAAATTCCATGTTCCTATGATTATCAATTTATTTATTGTCATTTTCATAAAATAGCCTATTTACCGCTATTCATATTCAGCATACTATGATCATCATTTCTTTTATATCAGTACCGTAGTTTACTTCTAAATGTGCATGCAACCTTTCATGCTAGGTATAAGTAAAATAAATATTATCCTTTAAGTTAGATAATTACATCTTACCTTGGGTCTAAAATAGCTAGAAACTGGACCATTTCTATATGTCTCCTTTACTTGTCTTCTCTAAACACAAAGAAAGAAAGAGATATGTCAATCTCACAAGATAAATGAACAATAAAACAACCAAGTGAATAACATTCATGTACAAAGATTTCCTGGATGATTGGTCCATGGCGTACTTGGGCGCGGTGCTCGAGCACACTTAGGAGGCGAAGCCCTAAGCAGTCCCAAACACATTGGTTGAGTAATCTCAAAAATGGGTTCTCGAGTGCACCTAGGTGTATATATCCAGGATAGTGGATAGGTCACACTTAGGGGCAAGCCCTGAGCATTCCCGAAACATGTAGTTTGGGCAAACTCGAAAGCGGGTTCTTGAGCGTTCCTGGTACAAGAATCCAGGGTTGATTCTTTTTGCACTTACTTTCTTTCTTGGTATTATTTGCTAAATGAATGACCATTAATAAGAATAAAATGCAAAGTGGGTAAGATAGCATTCTAAAAGTGGAAATTTTAATCAAACCTTCTCCTAAAAAGTGCTGAATCAATCACAACAGATCGTAAAATTCTTGGCTCACTATTAAATGCATGTTAGGAGTTAAATGTTCATACTTAGAATGAAGCAGCATGTAAACATTTAAAACTAAATTAAACTGGTCGAAAACGTAGTCTATAAGCATTTAATTAAGAGACGTGTACACATTCATACAAACTAATACCAAGAATTATTTCGAACACCTGTAGGATGGATGACCATAGCCAAGTAGGGGCAAGCAGGGCAGCGAATTTGGGTTTAGCTAGCTTGGAGCCAACCGAGGAAACTAGGACGACAGATAACCAAGGTATCCCACTCGCTCCACCACCACCCCCACGAATGCCAAACCCCCTACATCCAAATGAGGGAAATCCCATGAACCACAATAACTTCTTCTAATTCTTAGAGGCATCCCAGGAGTCTCAAAACAAATTCCTAGAAGTCTTACTCACCAGAATTGCGCCAGCAAACCCACACCCACATAGCAATGGGGTGAGTTTAGGAGAATTTCTCCAGACATGCCCACCCACCTTCTCCAGAGCCGTAGATCCTCTTGAGGCTAAGGATTGGTTGTGGGAAATAAAAAGGAAACTAGACCCCGTAGAGTGTTTAGATGAAGAGAAAGTGTGACATGCCTTGCACCAACTTACAGGACCAACCACAACTTGGTGGCTAAACTTCCAACAAAATAGGAGACAAAACCGTCCCATTTCCTAGGATGAGTTCAAACAAAACTTCTCAGATACCCATATGCCCCATGGAAAAATGGAGTTGAAGAAGAAAGAATTTAGAGCCTTAACCTAGAGGGATAGTAAGCTAAATGAGTACTTGAGCCAGTTTAACGAGCTATCCTATTATGCCCCTAACAACATAAACACTGAAGCAAAGAAGATAGAAAATTCCTAGAGGGCACGAACCCCTACATGAAGCTACACATGAAACTACACCGTATCATGGAGTTCCAAGACTTAGTGAACCGAGCCATTATTTTCGAGAATGAGCATGCCAACTTACAAGAGGAGAGAAGGAAGAGAGCCAGAATAGACTTTCATCCTGTCAGATTCAATAAGCCTAGACCATACATACCTTTCTACAGATTCCCAGCACCACAACCCTGACCCTTTAATGTTCTTCCACAAAGGCAAGCATTTCCACTCCCACCTTCTATAACACCCGTTGTGTGTGCCAGATGCAATAGTTGCCACCTCACCAAGGATTGTCTTAGGTGGTCAGGAGTTTGTTTCGATTGCGTGAAGCTTGGCCACCGTAAAATTGAATGTCCACATCACATATGGTCCGGGGGGACAAGTTGTTTCACAAACCTTGTACCCAGATTTCTAGCATCACCACTGTGTGTAGCCGCAGGTCGTGGCCAGGGATCAACCATGGTAGCCGCACCAAGATGGGCAGGCAGAGGAGGGCCAGCTAAACTCAATCATGTGGCCACCGAGCAAATAGTGAAAGAAACAGACGTGGTATCTGGTGAACTACTTCTTCCACCATCAGTTGGCACTATTTTATTTGATCCCATGCCACCCATTCCTTCATCTCACAACACTTTATTCATGCCAACGAATTAGAATGTATTCCTTTGGAAAGACCCATGGGGGTGAGCACCCTAGTCAAAATTATCACTGTATCCTCACTCCGAAAGGATTAGGAGATAATTATCCAAAACACCAAATTCATCGTTGACCTCTATGTCATAGCATTATCAGATCTTGAAGTAATACTAGGCATGGAAAATAGAGTAAACAAAAATTGTGAGCAGAAGGGTGCTTCTATAAGAAAATCATATGGCTCTAGGTTGCTATACTTGGTAGCCCACCCAAAGTCAACTGATACGATGTTAACACATCTACAAGAAATAAAAGTCTAGGATATACCTATAGTTCAAGAATTCGAGGATGTATTCCCTAAGGAACACTGGTATGCCTCCAGATCGAGAGATTGAATTCTCAATCGATCTGATTCCCGGAATAGCCATAATGTCCAAAATGCCATATAGAATGAATCCACAAGAATTGACAGAATTAAAGAAACAACTAGATAAACTTGAAGAAAAAGGATTTATCTGAGAAAGCATATCACCGTAGGGAGCCCTAGTGCTTTTCATGGGAAAGAAGATAACGGAGTACGGTTATGCACAAACTATCGGGAGCTTAACGATATCACTATAAAAAACGAGTATCCTTTGCCTCATATAGATGATCTATTTGATCAGCTTAAAGGGGGCATGTGTGTTCTCAAAGATAGACCTAAGATCATGATATCACCAAATCCAGATGAAGGCTGTGAACATTGAGAAAACTGCATTTGTATCCAAATATGGTCACCATGAGTACGCGGTGGTACCATTTGGGTTAACTAACATACCTGCAGTGTTGATGAATATGTTGAACAAAATATTCATGAAATTCCTGGACAAATTCACAGCTATCTTCATAGATGATATCCTCATCTATTCCAAAAGCAAAGAGGAGCATGCCCATCATCTTAAAATAGTATTGGAAACCCTCAGAGCAAATGAACTGTACTCCAAATTCAATAAGTAAATTTCAGCTAGATCAAGTGGCATTCTTGGGTCATATTGTATCTGGGAGAGGAGTGGAAGTTGACCCAAGAAAAATTGAAACTTTCATGTCATAGTAGCAACCTACTAATACAATTGAAATTAGAGGTTTCCTAGGATTTGCGAGATATTACTGCATATTCATAAAAGGATTCTCTCAAATAACGTCACCCCTCATGAAGCTGCTAAGAAAAGATGCACTATATACTTGGACAGAAGCTTGTGAGAAAAGTTTTCAAGAATTGAAAAAGATTAACTACTGCACCAGTACTACCCCTTATTGAATACGTCATGTATTGAGATGCCTCAAAGTATAGATTGGGTTGCGTACTCATGTAAAAAAGATAGGGTAATCACTTATGCATTTAGGCAACTGATATCACATGAAGTGACTTATCCGACTCACGATCTAGAGTTGGGAGTAGTGGTTTTTGCTCTAAAGATATAGAGACATTATCTCTATGGAGCAAAGTGTGCTTTGTGCAATGACCACAAGAACCTGAAATATATCTCCATCATGAAAAATTGAACTTAACATAAAGAAGATGGTTGGAACTCATAAAAGATTATGATTTAACCATAAATTACATCCTGTAAAGGCAAATGTAGTGGCTGATGCATTGAGTAGAAAGACTCACTGCAGCATCATATCAATACAAGAGCACATTCCATAACTGATACAGGAATTGTCTAAGATGGAAATCAACATTAGAATCACCCTTCAGATACAACAATAATAGCTATAACCTTCCACCCAACTTTATTGGACCAAACCAAAGAAGGGCAGCAGGTAATTCATTCATAATTAAAGAAATAAAAAGAATTAAAGTGGGGCAACCATTTGATTCAACATGGATGACAAAACATCCTCTACAATCATAATAGAGTCCATGTACCAAATACCCACAATATCAAGGAGACCATTCTAAGAAAAGCACATGTCACACTGTACACCATTCATCCCAAGAACACTAAAATGTATCGTGACCTCATAAATACATTTTGGTGGAGGGGTATAAAGAGAAAAATATCTGAATATGTCGACAAGTGTGACACCTGCCAGAAAGTCAAGGCTGAACATCAATGTCCAGCCGATATACTTGAACCACTCAAATCCTAGAGTGAAAATGGGAGGATATCACCATAGACTTCATTAGTGGACTGCCAATGATACCCACAAAGAAAGATATCATCTGGGTAATAGTGGGTCAACTCACCAGGTTGACTCACTTCATTGCCACCAACAAAAAATATTCTTTTAACAAGCTATCAAAGTTATACATCAAGAAGATAGTCACTCTCTATGGGGTTCAAAAAACCATTACTTCAGACAGAGGATCTGTCTTCCCCTCTGAATTCTGGAAGAGTTTATATAACTCATTGGAAACCATACTAAATTTTAACATAGCATTTCACCCATAAACTGATTATCAAATCGAAAGAGTAAATCAAATTCTTGAAGATATGATGGGGGAAAGAGTGCTAAATTTCGGGAAATCATAGGACATGTACTTACCATTGGCCAAATATACTTATAATGGCATTTATCAATCTAGCATCCAAATGACTCCATACGAAGCACTGTATGGGAGAAAAATGCAGATCTCCCATTTTCTAATATGAAGTGGGAGAAAAACCATTGCTAAGACCATATATTGTGAGGGAGAATAATGAAAAGATTCAAATCATAAGGGAGCAACTTAAGATCGCTCAAAGCAGACAAAAGCTACACAAACCATTGTAGAAGAGATAGTACGTTTGCACCAATGAAGGGGATTCGTTGGTTTGGATTAAAGGGCAAACTTAGTCCCTGATATGTTGGTCCTTTTAAAATTATAGAAAAAAAGGGCACATCAACATATAAACTAGAACTGCCAAGTCAACTCTCAAGAATACATAATGTGTTTTATGTATCACAAATCAGAAAATGCCTTAGAGCATCCTTACCTCAGAGCACCTTAGAGCAATTACCAGATACAAATATTCCATTACAAGATGACCTCATTTACAAAGAGCAACGTCTGAAAATATTGGGAACCGAAGATCGAAAATTAAGAAATCGTATCATTCGCTTTTACAAAGGGCCGACCAAGCCACATAAGACTGCCCCGAATGGGTCCCAAGGGTAGGATGGTCGTTTCATCTTAGGTTTAAAATCCGATTCAACAAAAAAGGTTAAAAATTTAAAAACGTGCAAATGACCGATTGGTGCATAAACTTTGGGGCAAAAGATCTGTTACCATATGATGAATGGTATTTTATTAATGGCTCTTCAACTTTGAGGCAAATGATCAATTGACCCTTATACGGACGTTTTCATTCTTGAACCAAACACCACCTTAATGTAAATTAAAAGGAGTAATTTGTTATATTTCTCATGTTACGTTAGGTTGCAGTAGTTGCTGACTACAAAGACCAAGCAGGGGAGCTACAGATGATGCCACACAATGTGCAAAACATAAGCCTCAAGACAGCAGCTCCAATGGAAGGCTGTGCTGCTGTAGTTCTCACCCCCTACGCCTTCTCTAAGCTACAGGATGAGCTTGCTGCGGCTGCCCAGTATGCATCATTCCACTTGGAAGGAAATGCCTTTCTTGTCCGTCACCATACCAAGACAGATGGCGGGTTCAGTGTCACATGGAACCAAAGGGAGGAGCTAATTTCTGGCAGCTGCCAAATGTTTTGAGTTCTCAGGGATCCACTGTCGGCATGCCCTTCGTGCGCTCGCGACACCAACTACCTTCAGATCCCAGACCATTACCTTCCTGCCCGATGGTGCAGAACCCAGCCATCACCTTCCAAGTCCTGCAGTGATGCTCCTAATCATGGAGAAGCATCCGAGAGAGTAAAAGCATTGCAGCCCATGGTGTCAGCTCTGGTGAGCGAAGCAGCCAAATCGAACGAGCGGATGGATCTCGCGGCGCAGGAGGTCTCCGTCCTCCTTACCCGGATAAGGCAGCAACCTGTTTTGGTGAGTGTTTCAGGTGACAGTGTTCATAGGCAGCAGTAACTCTGCCATTGCATTCCCCGGAGAAAGTAAATATCAGGTAGAGAGCTGTGAGACAAGTGTAATGCGGTTTCTTTTCCGTCGTCCTCAAGATGTACAATTTGGTAGTTTTCCAAGGATAGTATCCATTTTGCTCTGTTTTGCCCGTTCTTTAGTGGTACCTGTTAATCTTACGGGTGCGTAAAGGAACTGCACTGTACTGGTTTCAGGTGCTTGAGCTGGGAAAAATACACAAGATTACAAGGTGCATTTGCAGACACCCGCTGTCCATGTATGTTTGATAGATTTTGTAGTCATCTCAGCTGCGGAGCTGCATGTTGTGGTTTGACACCCGGCAAAGTGATTATCAAGGTTGTCCTTCGATAACGAACACCGTGAAAGCCGTCTTAGCTCAGTCGGTAGAGCGCATGGCTTTTAACCATGTGGTCGTGGGTTCGAGTCCCACAGACGGCGACTTTTGCTTCTTTTTTTCCATGAAAAATTTACCGCGGATTCTGCTATTCTGTAGTAATATAGTCTGAGCGCTCATATCACATCAAATTATCAGGGTATTTGGTTTGAGCATCAGGGCCAAACAGACCAAATACAGAGGTTCTCGGTATAAGCCTGGCAACGTTTGTGGATGAGCTGAATTCCTTGTAAGCATGCTCGTTCTAGATGTTGCATCATCCAGGCTAAACAGTAGACATTCTCGTACCCTTAGCCATAGTCGTGTGTTCGTTCATAGCGTGAGTCTAGGAGGCCATACAAGCCACGTTCTGGACAGAGTCCTTTAAATTTAGCAATATAAGTTAGAAAATGCTACCGTTTTGTAGCACAAAAGTTATTGTTCATCATGTTCGAGTGTGTTCATAACTCGATTTTTTTCTAACATTTGGTATCAGAGCTACGTTGACGGTCTAGGCGCAGCTATGTCGTCGTCGTAGGCTCCAGCGGGTGGCAAATCAAGGGCTCCTCCACGGCGAGGCTGTCCTTGCTCACCAACACCTCCTCCGCGCCTACTACGGCACCGTGGCGATGGTGGCCGTGAGATCGTTGTCTAGTGCGTCGTCAAGGAGGTGTTGGGCTCGGTGGTCTACCCTATGCTCACCCGGACAAACTACACCAACTGGGCGCTAGTGATGCGCGTGAACCTGCAAGCGTAGGGTCTTTGAGATACGATCGACCCTGGTGGTGATGACTACCGCGACGACAGACTGTCGCTATCCTCCATTCTACGCACTGTGCCATCGGACATGCTCTCGACCCTTGCCGTAAAGGACACCGCTAAGGACGCCTGGGACACCGTCAAGACGATGCACGTCGGCATCGAGCGTGTCAGAGAGGCAAACAAACAAAAGCTACGATGCGAGCTCGGGGAGATCGCATTTAAGGACAGTGAGTCCGTCTATGACTTCGCCATAAGAATCACAAGCCTCGCCAACAACCTTCGAGCCCTGGGGACAACGTCACCAACATGGAAGTGGTGAAGAAATTTCTGCAGGTTGTCCCAGAACGTCTCTCACAGGCTGCCATCTCCATCGTGACCCTTCTTGATCTGAGCGTGCTCAGCATCGAGGAGATAACCAGGCATCTTCGCGCGGTGGAGTAGCAGTACAGGCTTAGCTCTAACCCTGACCCCAGTGGTCGTGTTGATGCTAGTGGCTGTCTGCTTCTCATGGAGGATGAGTGGCAGGCCCAGCTCCAAAGGCGCGAGAACAACGGGAACACCAGAGGCAACATCTCTGGTGGAAATCGTTGTCACGGCAAAGGGCATGGGCGCAGATGCGGTACTAGGCCGCGTGATGGTGGTGCAAATGGGGCCAACCAAGCCGACGGCTATGACACTCCCAGGGACCAATGCCGCAACTATGGCAAGCAGGGTCACTAGGCCAAGGACTGTCGCAACAAGCCCAAGCGAGATCAGGCCCACCTAGCCTAAGGGGATGGCGATGAGCCCACTTTGCTTATGGCTATGACACTCATCAACCACAACTCCCCTCCGCCACCACACCGCGAGTCCCCACCGCTAATGACACCGCCACGCCACGAATCTCCATTGCCACTGCCGCGTACCCGTGTCGAGGTGAGCGAGGACAAGGTCTTCGTCCAGCTCGGGTAGAGGGAAGAGCGCGACCACCATCAATGGATCCTAGACACGGGAGCCACCAACCACATGACCGGGTCAAGGTCGGCCTTCTTTGAGCTCAACGCCAGCATTTGTGGCATGGTGAAGTTTGGCGATGGCTCGTCCATGGAGATCAAGGGGCGTGGCACTATCCTCTTCTCTTGCAAGTCGGGAGAGCATCAGGCACTCACTGGAGTGTACTTCATCCCAAGGCTAATGGGCGAATATTATCAGCCTCGGACAGCTAGATGAGACCGGGTGCAGGGTGGTGATCGACGATAGGGTCCTGTGGATCATCAACCAACGATGACAGTTGCTGGCGAAAGTGAGGCGCTCTTCGAGCCACCTCTACGTCCTTGAGCTCAACATCACCAGACCGGTCTACTTGTCTACGCGCAGCTCTGAGCAGGCCTGGCGTTGGCATGCTAGGTATGGGCACCTCAACTTCCAAGCATTGTGCAAGCTCGCGCAGCAGGAGATGGTGTACAGACTGTCTGCGATTGACTAGGTCAACCAAGTCTGTGACAGCTGCTTGGTAGGGAAGCAGAAGCGGTCTCCTTTTCCGCAACAAGCGAAGTATCGCGCAAAAGATGCCCTCGACCTCGTCCACAACAACTTATACGGGCCTATCACCCCGGACGGCAACAACTACTTTCTCCTGCTAGTCAATGACATGAGCTGCTTCACGTGGCTCACGCTGCTTAAGTCCAAGGACCAAACGCCGGCAGCAATCAAGCGATTCCAGGTCAGCGCTGAGGTGGAAAGCGGGCGCAAGCTCCGAGTCCTGCACACTGACCATGGTGGTGAGTTCACATCGGTGCAGCTCAGGGAATATTGTGTGGAGCACAGCGTTCAACGTCAACTCACGGCGCCCTACTCCCCCAGCAGAATGGAGTAGTGGAGCGCTGGAACCAGATGATCGTCGCCACCACCTGGAGTATGATGAAGTTGAAGAATATGCCCGTGAGGTTCTGGGGAGAGGCAGTCACCACCGTCGTCTTCATACTGAACCGAGTGCCGACACGGAGCCTGGACGCCAAGATTCCCTACGAGGCATGACACAGTAACAGTGACTTGGATGATTCTCAGTCATCGGATCATAAATGAACGTCCCAGATAAGATGGTACAGTACCGATGCTACTCTTTAACTACAGTGGTTTCCGCTGCAGTGTTTTTGGTACACTACCCTGAGTCGATCTCAGCCTTTGTTTCTTGATCCGACGTCTACCGCTGATTCAGGGGATCCGATAGTATAGATTGATCTTTCTTTTCTTTTTTATTTCTGCTACGAATAAATTGTAAAGACCCAAGAGAAAATTCACAATCCATATGCACAAAGCTAAAAAGGTAAGGGGCCAAACTCCAGTAAAATACACTATGCAATCAGTGTGTAATAGTCTGCGTATACATAAGTATTCCTTCCCTGCAATACAAGTACAATAATCCTGGCCTAACAAACCGCAACTAGAAATTAAGCTAAACATCGGCCGCCGCCGCCGCCGAGCGGGCAGCGCACCGGGGGCTGGACTTGAACCCAACGGCCGGGAACGACTTCTTCACGGGCCCGACGCTGACGGTCACGACCCCGCCGCCCACCTCGACGCCGGTGACCGGCACCCAGACGAACAGCACGCGCACGCGGACGCCCTCGAGCCCCGTGACCCTCCGGGGGGCCACCGCGCCGGAGATCTTGATGCTGTAGAAGACGCGGTAGCCACCGACCTCGACTTCGCAGCCGTCGTCGAGGTAGAGGTCGAAGGAGCCGTCGTCGTGGAGGAGGTACCGCCGGGCGGTGTCCGGGACGAGCGCGCGCGGGAGGCCGAACCGGTCCATCAGCTCCGGCACCGTGGGCGGATGGTAGGGCGCCGCCGAGGTGGAGTTGGCGAGGTTGAGAGCGAGGAGGAGCAGGAGGAGAAGGTTGGGGGTCGCGGCCGCCATGCTGACCATCTGGGGTTGGTTCTTGTTCTTGGTTTTGGGGGTTGGTTATTGGATGGTGGAAAGCACCAATTGAGCTCGAGAAACTCCAGCAGTAGCCCTCAAATCTAAGCCCCTACTTTTCATTTGAGGGCTCCTCTACTTTTGAGGGTCTAATTTTTTTGCTTCTACTCCAACAACACCCCTCAAATCTAAGCCCTCAAATCCATTCCACTACACACTGACACATGGAACCCACTCCTGACAAATCTATTCGGGCAAGGAGGCAGGGGATTTTGGTGGCGACGGCGACGGGCGAGGTGACGGCAACGGCGATGGGCGGAGGCGTCGGCGACGGGCGAGGCGTCGGCGAGGGAGGCGGGCGGGCGGGGAAGCGGAGGAGGCGGGCAGGCGGGGAAGCGGAGGCGGCGGGCGGGGAGGGAGGCGGAGGCGGCGGGCGGGGAGGGAGGCGGCGGGGAAAGAGGCGCGCGGGGGTGAGCGGAAGCGGCGGCGAGGGAGGCGGGCGAGGCGGGGGTGAGCGGAAGCGGCGGATTTTGGCGGCGACGGCGTCGGCGACGGGCGGAGGCGTCGGGCGAGGGAGGCGGGCGGGCGGGGAAGCGGAGGAGGCGGGCGGGGAGGGAGGCAGGCGGGGAGGGAGGCGGCGGGGAAAGAGGCAGGCGGGGAGGGAGGCGGTGGGGAAAGAGGCGGCGGGGAAAGAGGCGCTCGGGAGGGGAAAGAGGCACGACTCCAACAGAAATTTGAGGGCTTGGCCTAGAGCCCCAGGAATGAGGGCTGAAGGGGGGATTTGAGGGGCTCCTCAAATTTGAGGGCTCTAGTAGGGACCCTGCTGGATCTCTATTTTTGCCTCAAGTTCTCAAATATGAGGTTTGAGGACTCAAGTAGAGGTCCTGCTGGAGTTGCTCTTAGGGTACTATGGAACAAGGTTGAGGGATCTTGAGATATTTTTTAGGTTGTGTGACGGGTGATAATTCAAGATTATCATCTTGAGAGTATATTTTGACTCAGCTAGCTTGGTCTGATCGGAAGTCGGAGCAGTGCTTCAATGCTATGCTCTCTTCAAAAGTGAAAAACATAAATTATAAAACTCATTAAAGTCCTATTTGGAACATGGGATTTCTCCCAAATCTTATGAAAATTAAACTATTTTCTATGAAATTCCTATATTCCAAACATCCTCTAACACCGTTGCTTCAAAATTAGTGCAATTTAGTATTTTTTTAGAGCATAGCATCATTGCTTCGGTCTACTAATGATATGATATTTAGTGTTTATTTTCTGACCAATGGTAAGAGTGTTAGCTGTGCCCTCGAGCGAGTGATCATCTCCTCCCTCAATATTTTTTTTAAAGAAGCAGTCTTTAAGCTTTTCAAAAAGGTGGGCTGATTCCTTTGTTCTCTCACGTTTGGTAGGCAGGTGAACATGACAAGTGGCAACCAGCAACCCCTGTTTTACTTAACTTCTTACCTGTAGATATTTCTTGATCTTTGATTAGGACTCACGAGTTTAGAGACTTGTCGTGATCCTATTTGTTTATTTCGGTCCATACCTGAAAATTAAACTCCACCTTAAACTACCGTGTGAAATGAACAATCCGGACGGAATTTCTTCTAGGATAGATGAGATCATGAGATTCCAATTCCAATGTTGTTCACATGATTCAATTCCCTCCCAGTTGTTCTTTCAACTTGGCAAATTTTATGCCAAGTTTTTGCTGCTACTTTGGTAAGCGCAGTGAACACTGGAACAAAAGACTACCAGATCAACACGATCTTGAACACCTAATTGGGTGACTGTTAAGTTCTTGAGCATCTAAAAGACTATCCACCCAGCTTTTGCTTTTTAGAAGCTGTTTTTTGAGTGGAATAGTTTCTCAAAATGATTTCTATAAGCCGTTTGTAAAACTCACTGTAGGAGTCACTTTGAACAGAGTGATTTCTTAATATGAGTGTTCCTTACTCCCTTAATTTCTCTTGCGATCAACCAAAAGTCACAGTCAAAAGGGACCTAAAGCAGTAGGATACATGGATAGCATCGTCAGTTCCTGTAGCTCCCTGCTAAGTAGGCCAGGCAGCTGACGAGGGGTGTGTTGGTGTACGTGGTGGGCTCCGACCGGGCGTAGTTGGCCCAGTCGTCCGGGAACACATTGTGCTGATCGGGTCCGCCGACGCCGACGCCGATGTGGACGCTTCGGTTGGCGCCGTCGGAGTAGAAGTAGCTCTTAGACCCCTCCTAGCATCCGATGTGGGCTAGGTGCACGGGCATTGATGGCATGGAAGACGTCGGACTAAATGGCACTTTTGGCATAATTTGAAGCTATATTTACAAGAATGGCCATAGTCGCACGAGAATTGCAAAAATGGTACTTCTACAGTCCAGTGGCCTTGTGTTAGATCGAGAAGGCCGACTAAAGGGGGTGAATAGACGGTCTAAAAAGTTCTTATCTAATTAATTATCAATTTCTATTTGACTAAACTAAGTAAATAATGCGGAAGCTTAACACAAAAAGGTTTAGCACAAATAACGCCTAAAACAACTGGATTCATCTAAGTGCACCAACAAGCTAAGTCTATGTCAAAGTTTGCAATCCTAGGATGACAAGCAATCAATTTAATTCTATGAATGTAAATTACTTAAATGTAAATTGAGCATAAGCAAATAAATCACAATTGATACGGTTGCTTTTTACTGTGGTGATCGGAGATTTGCTGGTCTCCCCTAGTCCACATTGATATTAGCCCACATGAATTGGATTGACTCTACGAATTAAGTCGAAATATTTCAATCCACTAGTGCTAGCTCTTTCCCACTCCGGGTATGTGAGCTCCAACCTTCACAACTTTGACGGGTCTTCTCACAACCTTCTTTGAGAAGATTACCACGCACGGTGGCTTCAACGCTGTCTAGGAGTCCGCAAACTCCAAGAATAATAAGTCAAGCCCTTCACTTGACTCTCACCATGTGCAACGAATGCACAAGCTCGAGTGGATACATAATCCACATTTAAATGCAACACATGCAATCTAAAGCCTTTCTCCTTGCTCACAAGGTATAACACATGCACAATTAAGAGGAGAACCTTACACTAGCTTAAGAGAGTAAAATAGAATACCAAAAGTTATACTCCAATAGGCCACAAGAGGGTGTGTGTGTGTGTGTGTGTGTGTGTATATATATATATATATATATATATATATATATAAAATAGCTTCTATACTGAACATAGTTGATTAATTGGGCTAACTGAACCGCTGAAGTATACAAGGAATAGGCCCATTTGGTTCGTGCATCCCACTTTCCCTAATCCAAGCATGGACACATACCGCCTGCGTATTCCCCTTAGCCCTTCCACTCCTCTTCCGGTCTTTCATGAAACAAATGCCGCTGCCTGCCTAGTCATCGCTATTAATAGAGGAGGAGAGTTCGATTTCATTTATTACTAACCAATTCACCTTCAAATTCTTGCTTGCTTGTTTCGCATGTGATAGATGATGGCCCATAACTCTCTTTTAGCATGGTTTTGGCTGATGTTCTTTCTCCTTAGTAGTGTGTTATAGTTTTCTGAGTCTTATTCACAATATTAATGTGATAGTAGATTATTGCCAACGAGTACTTTATATTTTTGTCCTAAGTCTAATTGTTACTGGATTGAATTTTAGTTTTGCAATTAAAATAAAAAAGTATAGTTACATATTTATGTTAAAACAAAGGGCTTCCATTTTGTCACGTCTCAGGGCCTCCAAAATATCAACACCGGCCCTGCATGAGTGGTGGATATCGAGCCAAATATTTGTCTTATCGAGTTTTTTTCTAAAATTGATATAGTTTGATATAATATGATTTTATGTATAATTTGGAAGTATTTTTACAAACGAGCTAACGAGCCGATTTAAAGTAAAATTCAAATTCATTTGAAATCAACTTATTTCAATATTTAACTAATTAACCAGTATAATTAAAGTAAATTTGCATAGAGCCAACGAGTCTCACTAACGAGGTTTTTTTGCCACCTCTACTGAGTGGCTGCACAATCATGATGGGAGATGGGAAGTCGACGGTGCGGCCGAGGTGACCGTCGACGGTGCTGACTGCTGAGTAACTATTTGCTAATCAGATAGCTACCAGCTCGGGTGGCTGAAAACGTCGTCGAGGACATGAGGAAATTAAAAGGCTCTTTCCTGCAACACCACCCATGTCCATGTACCAGGGGTGGTCTACCACCTGAGTACACTGGCTTACACACACTTCCGTACTTGTCTTGAAAAGTCCCCAAAATTTCAAACCAAAAATTTTATTTGCTTTTTGCTGAATTTTGGGTGAATTTTTGGGAACTTTCCCTTTTTGGAAAGTCCCCCTCGCTGCCGCTTTCCTTTTTCGGCCGGACGCCATCTCCTCCCCGTTGGTGCCGCTCTCCTCCCCGTCTCTCTCCCTTCCCAGGCGCCCGCGCCTCCCCCCTCCTCTTCAGCGCCCCGCCCCTCTCCCATTTTTCCTCCCTCCTTGGCGCCACCCCGCTCCCCTTCTCCCGCTGGCGCTCTGCTCTTCCCCGCCTCCTCCCTCGCGCTCGCGCTACTCGCCCGCGCATGAGCTGCGCCGCTCCCGCACCGCCTCTGCGTTCCCTCCGCGCCCGCGGTTTCCCCGTGCCCGCGCCGTCCCGACACCCCGGTTTTGGACCGCCCCCACCTTTTCCCTCGGTCCGAAGCCAGCAAAACTCTTGCGCCACGCGTCGCCGCTCTTCTGCCCCGACCCCACCTGCCAGCGGCCGTCTCCTCCCTCCCCGCGCGTGGACGCACTCCTCCGCCCATGCCCGAGCTCACCTGCCCCGTGCCGTCGCCTCACCATTACACGCCTGGCAGCGCCTTGTCACCGCTCATCGCGCGGAGGAGACTCGCCACCTGCTCCCCATCCCTTTGTTGACTGCCGTAGCCGCGCCCGTTCCTTCTCCCCGAAGGTTTCCTCTCCCTCCGCCCGGGTATAAAACCCCCCTTCTCCCTCTCCCGCACGCTCCCTTGTTTCCCCGTTCCCCCTACCACCCTCAGTCTCTCCTCACCACTCCAGAGAAGCTCCCTGTGCAACCGATTGGAGTCCCACCACCCGTAGCGCCGCCGTGGTCCTCCCCTGCGCCGGCGACCCCGTAAAACGGGTCTCCTCTCCCCCGCCCCCATTCTCCGATTGCATTCGCCCATAGCTTCTCCTCGGTGTACTAATCATTGTGGTGCATCCCCCTGGACAGGTGATCGCCCGTGCACCCTCGCCGCCGAAGCTTCCTCCCGGCCGCCGCACCCTCCCTGTGGCCAGCTCGTTTGGAAACTCCCCGGCCGCACCCACCGCCATCAATGTGAGCATCACGTTTCCGAGATCGTGAAACCGCCCCCAATTCGACCTCTTTCGGCTCCGGTGATCCCCTCCCCCGTCGGGGAACCATCCCCTCCCCTTCGGTCTCCTGCCCTCCCCGATGACCCTCTCACCTCACCAACCCCAAAAACGAGATCCCCTTGCTGCACTCTATCCGATGGAACCTTTCCCGACCCCCAGAGGCCTTTGCCCTCACTGGAGAGCGGAGGCTCCGCCCTCTCCGTCCCTCTGGCGTGTGAGCACGGCGAGAGGAGGAAGACGAAGACGTGGCCCCATCGCATCCGCCTGTTTCTCCTGTTGCCGTTTAGCGTCGACCATTGGATGAAGTTTCGCCGCAGCCGTCCGATCTTCATAATCGCACCCCTCCGCCTCCGTCCGATCCCTCCCCTACCGCTTCGCCCGCCTCATCCTGGCCACACCACCGGGACGCGCGTCGTCCATCCGGACTGCGTAGGCGCGTGGGAGTGGGCCGCGCCCCCGGCCTGCTTCGTTCCCGCGCGCGCGCGCGTTTGGGCCGCGCGGGCCGTCTCTCAGGCCGAGCCACGCTGTAGCCATGGGGCCGGCCCACTACTGTTCACAGCAATTTCCCCGATTTATTAATTTTCAGAAATCAGAAAAATCCAAATAAATCCTAGAAAATCACATAAAATCCCAAAAATTCCCAAATTTCACCACCTTGCTCCATTTAATATCCTGGACCGATTGTTGGCCTCCTTGTTCCCAAATTCATCCCAGATAAATTCCTAAAATTCTAATTTGGAGATTTATGCATTTTACTCCTTTTTAAATAGTTTATTTTTTCCTCGCTTGATTAGTCTCAAGCTGGATTTAATTATTTTATGTGTTTGCGCTAGATTCAGATATCCCGGAAGTTCAAGTGCAGTCGCAGGATCGAGGAGCTTCTACGTTCAAGCTAGCCGAGTTCGTCCAGTTTGCCGGCAAGTCCCAAATCCTTTGATCATGTTGTATCCCATGTCATTTAAATATGCTATTATGCTATTTGCATTGAGCTAGTTCTGAAATATTAGGTCAAAGTAAAAATAAAATGTTTAGAATGACATGTTAAGTAGTTAATCCTACCACCGACAAATGCCATGTTAAACTTGTAGCCATGCCTTTGTTAACCCTAGAAATTAATTATCTGTTAATCTAGATGATTATAGATTATTATTATTATGCAAGTTCTTACACTGTTAAGGTTGTGGCTGCGGGCCATTAGAATTTGCAAAACCCGACTCTAGGGCAGGGTGGTATGGGACACCGTGCCCTAGGGCGGAGTATGTCGACGTGCAGGATAGGGTAAGGGTTCTTACCCTAGGTTGTAAGGTCGCGGACTTGACCGGAGTTGCTGACTCCGGGGGAGAAAATATAAGGACCGGACCCCTTATGCCGAGCAAATGACATAGTAACCGCTCAACCACAGGAGTTGACTTGTCAACATTGGTTTAGTAGCTGCTCAACTCGATTGAAACTCTACAGGTGTTGAGAAGCAGGAGTTTGGGTAACAAGGTTAGGCAGGCCGTGCTGCGGGTGCCTAACAACGGTAGAATTCACTCGAAGCGGACGTTTGTTTATTATTATTATTATTATTTATATGTGCCAGACCCGAGTGGATTCTACCGGGTAGAGTCTATATAAAGAGCTGAGCAGCGAAATGACCTGGCTTTCTTAACCCGGACGCGGAAGTTAAGAAATCGTGTGGGTAAAGTTGAGCAAACTCTGCAGAGTCAAAATAATGGTATTCGAATACGCCGTGCTCCCGGTTATTGGAGCTGTGTCACTTGGGTGATTCCAGCAGCGAAGCTTAAGTAGTTTTGTACATGCTTTAACCTGTTTAGTTGGTTAATTAACTCTTCATGAAAAAACCCCTGAGATCTTAAGGAGTAGTTTTGGGTCCGTCTTATCAAAATGTTTACAAATAAAATTGCATCCACTCAAGTTAATAAACCAAGTATATTCCCTTCCTTTGTTATTCCGTGCATGTAGTAAGACAGGGTCCCGTTGGGATTTGCTGAGCCGGTTGTTTGGCTCACGGCTTGCTTTTGCCCTTCTTTAGAGGATCAAGAAGAAAGTGAAGGTCGCCCCGTTGAGGAAGTCCCAGAAGGTCGCTTCTTCGACGAGGACTCGTGGCTTTAGGTCTTCGCCGCGCTCAAGCGGATCTTGGAGCCTTTGGTAATGTAATTATACTTTGGGCTTGCACGCCCCGCTGTCAAAAGCTGGATGTTAATCCATATGTGAAGTATATGCTGGCCTTCTGTTGTAAGCATGCAATGGTATACTCTTGCGCGACACTCCATAATTATTCATGCATGAATAGTTGTGGGGTGCCGTGTCCGTACGCGCCCCTGGGAATCGGGGGCGTTACATGTCTTCAGCGTCTTCACTCTTCAGCCACACGCATGGAGCCATCGAGGACTGGAGGAGAGCAATGCTGGCTATGGGCACAAAGTATAAACCAAGTGTAAACTCCCGGAAATAAAGACTCGTACATACTTTGATAGGACGGTAGAGATGAAGTTGGGTGGGTGTTAAGCAAGGTTTTAAACGCAAGGGTAATGGGCTCATACAAATATCGGATAGCTGGCGATATATCCTGAACTTGGCATCTAAGTCCTCAGCCCTCAGGCCCCTTCCGCTGCGTCCTTTGTCTTCCACCCGTTCGATTTGGCTCTAAAATCCGTTTTTCTTCGGTAAATGATTTTCTTACGGTATCTAATCTTTAAATATAGTGTATTTTAATATGGAATTTATCAGTTGATTATAGTAGATACTGCAACAACTTTATTTATATCAGCCAAAATTGCACACGAGTGTCTATCTCTTTATAAACTTTCTACAAAGTGTTACTATTTATAAGACAAAGACAAAAACCAATATAAACGTCCTCTAAGTCATTTTACGCGGGGTGTAGATACCAATAAATCACAAAAAACGCTTAAATAAATCTATAATGGCGTGTTTGGACTATTCCAACCATAGCATTCTATGATGCATATTCTTTTCGATATGGTCTAACGAAATCGCCGTCTTCTTGAGGGCATTTTATGAATTTTCCCAGTGTAAAACCGTCCAAGAAGCCTCCAAAATCGATAGCAGATGGGCGTAAACATCTTTCCAGAATACGTCTTCCCTCTAAGGAGGCGTATTTTGTGCACCGCAGAGTGCGGTTGAGACTGTCTTTACTTCGCTTCTCTTTCTCCATTTCCCTTCGTCTTCCTCCGTACCTTGCCCCATCTCGAGATCCTTCTCCGTTCTCCCCAAACACTGCACCGCTTCTCCGACCAGCCCAACGCCATCCATGGAGCCCCCGCCGCTCTCCTCGCTGCAGGAGGAGGGGGAGCCTGACGAATCGGCCTCCTCCTCTCCCTCCGCCGCCGCCGTGCCGCCTCGTCCCGCGACGCAGTAAGCCACCAGCCCCACCTGCCGCCCCCCTCACGGCGATAAACCCTAATTCACGTGCCTTCTCGGTGCCTCGCAGCCACTCGCTCCACAAGTACGCGCCGCTGGACTGGTCGGCCTACTTCGACGAGGAGCGCCGCGTCGCCATCCCCGACACCGAAGACGTACGTGCGCTCGAGAACAGAGAATATCTCGGATAATTCTGGTGTGATATGATCTGAATATTGGACGTATTCCCTTTTTTGGGGTTTTCGTGTAGGTTTTCAATGTGTACACTGCCGGATCGGAGGGGCCCGTCGTGTTCTGCCTTCACGGAGGCGGCTACTCGGGGTACGTCTGTGTGTCACGGTTTATGTATCAAATTTTGCTGGTGAATTGCGTACATGTTCATGGCATTATAGTTCAGTATTTGCTGGAAACGCGTAGCATGGGCACTGAGTGGTTCATTGGATTGGGTGTAGCTGCTTAGTTTTACATAATAATGGCCTCGATGAGGATGGAGCATAAAAACCTGGAAATCAGCTACTAGTGTCTCTGATATTTAAAATTATGGGAGCTATTAATTAGTGCTTAAGGGCTGTGCTGGAACGCTTGTGTTGCAAAATGTAGACGTGCACGCTTGTCTTGCTGAATGTCTAAAGCAACCCTTCTGGAGCCTCGTTTGAGTCGTTTACCAGATGTTATGGAAAATATACCAATCCCTACTTCTGTTGCAGTTGTGGAATGCTTTTGCGAATTTCAATTTGAACTAATGATTAACCAAAAAGAGATAAATGCCAAATGTGGAAAAGCCAGAATGAAATTGTTTTTATTCTGAAAATGTTGACATTTATTCTTGATTTTTTTGGTAGGTAACAATGTATGAAGACATCATTTACTTTATATTTCCAAAATCGTGTAAAAGTTGCTCTAAGTGACATGACTCCTTATGAAATGTTGCCATAGAAACTTTCTTATTTAACAAATGCATGGTAAGTGCTTACATTGCTGTTGTTATTCCTCAATCTGCCTTAGGCTTTCATTTGCACTAGCAGCAAGTCGAGTAAAGGAGAAGGCTCGTGTTGTTGCCATGGATCTACGGGGACACGGGAAATCTACGACAAGTGATGATCTGGATTTGTCCATAGAAGTATGTCCTTTATTGTTTCCAGAACTTACTAGTTTTGATTGACATTTACACTTTTCATACTTAAGATTTGCTTTATGACTACTTTACCATTGTCTTATATTTTGTTATTCGCAACTGTAGACTCTTACCAATGATGTCATAGCTGTTATACATACAATGTATGGAGATTCGCCTCCAGCGATTATACTTGTTGGGCATAGGTGAGTCAGCATCATGGATTTTTCTATGGTTTTCTTTTGTTCGTGCGCCCCTTATGAAGGCATAAAAATTGACTGAAAGTTCTAGTTCATAACAGATGTAGTTTCCATAGGTATCATGTCAGGATGAAAAATCCCTTTTATGGTGCATGTAACCATAAACATAGAAGTAAATTATCTGAATAATCCCTGGTAAATTAATTCCTCGAAATGGCATGCTATTAATCACCTGACTGATAAGCAATTTACCTTTTTCCAGTTTCATCTCTGCTGTTAATTGACTGCTTTATACAATGCCTCTTTTTTTTCAGATTCAGCAAGCATGTTCATTTTGATTAGTGTTTTTGTTAGCTTGTATTGATCAAAAGTTAGTTATGTAATTCTTGAACTTATTTTTAGCATGGGTGGTTCGGTGGCTGTACATGTGGCTGCAAGAAAAGCAATTCATAATCTTCATGGTCTTCTTGTTGTCGATGTGGTTGAGGTTAGTAGTAGTTTTTCCTTATGTTGGAGCTTACTTTATGGTCGTACTTGTACAAACAATCTAGTTCGTTGCTGATTCTGAACATCTCTTTTTCTAAACAGGGAACAGCAATGGCTTCATTGGTTCATATGCAGAAGATCTTAGCAAATCGAGCACAGCACTTCCCGAGCATTGAAAAAGCAGTATGTTAATTTAGACCTATATTACTTGTCACATTAAATCAGCTTTTAATATGTCCGTTGCCCTCAGTGTCTAAAGTTTCTTGTTTAGCTCATTGAGCATTCCATTGTCAATTAAGATATGGATTATGGAGGTATGGATTTGATGTTGTACACAACTTGGCCACAAAACATAACAGGACGAAATATAAAACAGGAATTAGGAACTACTTTCAATCTTGAATAAGTGGTATGCTTAAAAAAGCCAAGTGATTATAGCCATGCTTACTATTTCACCATTAAACCTTGTTTAAATAATATTCTTCACCTTATTTTTGTTTAAACAGACTTAAAATTATGCAGATTGAATGGAGTGTCAAAGGTGGGCCGTTAAGGAACATTGAGTCTGCTCGTGTTTCCATTCCATCTACCTTGAAATATGATGAATCAAGGAAAAGGTAACTAATAGCTTGCATAACACATGTTTGTACCTTGCAGCTCAATGTGGATAGAAAAGAAATTGTGCATGCTTAATATTGACCATCATTTGGAAAACTAAATATACTGTTGTACTTTGTTTCAGCTATACATACCGTACTCCTCTTGAAGAAACAGAAAAATACTGGAAAGGATGGTATGCTTTAAACCGGATGATATTTTTTATGCTATTTCTGTCACTTTTACTAAAACCCTGCTAGTTTTTAAATGCTCTTCTATGATTACTATAAGTATGCTATTAGTGTTGTCTATTTGATTTATCTGGTCTTTACAAGAAGGTGTTACATATTTTTAATCCAATAAGGATCTAACTCTTTAATTCCTACGTACCTATATTGATGCTACTGTATTATTCTCTTATTAATGTCTGAAAGTGCGAGCCATCTTGAATCGATTGAAAAAAGAAGCCTTAGTGAGTTATCGTAACTGCCAAAATAGTGGCAGCAACACAGATGAGCTAGGGCAGACTTCGTGAGGTATAAAAAATTTTGACGAATGCTGTTTGTTTTTGGCAACACTGTTGAGTTATTTGCTTGTCTCTTCTGTGATTGGTTGATATTGAAATATGTAAATGTTTCTGTTTTAGGTATGAAGGTCTTTCAGACAAGTTCTTATCTTGTCCAGCACAAAAGGTCCTATTACTAGCTGGCACTGATAGATTGGACAGGTTTCCTATTTTCTCATTCTATCACCATTGCATTTTTGGCTCACACTAATATCATCCATCACTTTACTCAGTGTAAATCTATTCTGATTGATTATTATTTTTTGTCACGGCCTGTCAGTTGAACCAGCATGCAGTATCTCCTGGGGTTTTGTAAAAGGCCAGGCAATACTGCATTTTTAGGAGTTTTGGTTTATCTGCTGTTAGTTCAAATTCCACTAGTGATCAGGCTATCAAGATTAAGGCTGGCAAGAAACTGAATTTCTTGCTAGCTTTTGTTGCTAGCACTTGTTATTTGAACCGCAAATCAGATTATACCAATCCATTACCAAAACTTCTATTTAAGCCATACCTCTTGTCATCTTGATAAAATTGTTAGTTTGACGAACATGCATTGTTATTGCCCTATTAATTAATGTAGTGTTTTGAAATGTGAAATATCTTGTATCACTGCATGAGCCATCATGCAGGACAAATTGTGTAATGTATTGGTTAATATGTTTTGCAGAGCTTTAACAATTGGTCAAATGCAAGGGAAGTTTCAAATGTTGGTGGTTCGACATACTGGACATGCCATACAGGTTAGCTCCTAATGTACTTTTTTGAATCAAATTATTCTAGTGTTATCAAGCGTCTTTTTTTTTTTATCATTTAGCATTCTTCCAAGGAAAGGATGTTTTCCATCTTTTCTCGAGTTTCATTCTCAGTGGTTCGGTATGCTGCTTACCACAATGTGCCTAGGTGCTCCAGCACTACTTGAAAATGCTGTTGAATTTTCCGACCTGTAGAGGCAGTACAGGAATTAGCAACCAAAAGTTCATTTATTGAGTGCTGTCCATTATGTTCTGCTATAGTTGATGAACTTTTCCTTTATGAAGCATGATTATTATCAAGATTTATAGCTGACGAATTACAATTCTTTACCAATTTTGACATATTATTGAAAAATTAATTTCAGGAAGATGCACCTGAAGAATTTGCATCACACATACTGAATTTCATATCTCGCAACAAAATAGGGCCTAATGGTGTCGAGGTCAGTAATTAACTTTGGTCTTTCACTTTGCTAATATTTGCTTTGCGCATGTCTTTTCCCCCCTCATTTGCTTCTCAACCTAATGCTTGGTACTTTTCTTTTCTCAGATACCTGGCCTCATTAAAAAATGGCAGCATTAGACAGAATTTAGAAGAGGCAGTTCCAATGACAGTTTTCAGGAAAAAGATGAGAGAGCTACTGTCTGTACCGGTTTGTCATATTTTCCAGGGAAAAGTTGCGCGACAAAGGTTCAAGATGAAGCCGTAGGCATGTGCGAACGTTGGTTTTTACCATTCGGTTGCCATTCATCTATTTGCATGGCACGAGTGATTTTATGACATGGTCTTGCGACTGCGAGCGCCTTTCGTGCCCAGGTTGTTCCGTTTGTGAATAAAGCTGAGTGCATTCTCATGTGTTTGCATGAGTGGTTAGCCCATGAAACCAGATGGATGTTCTCTTAGATTATGATAAACCGCGACGTCACTTGGTTTGCTGCCCCCGTTGTCCCCCCCCCCCCCCCCCCCCCAGTGAAGAACAATGGTTGTTTGCATGTTGTTTTCCGTAAGGTTGTATTGTGCCGCCCGCCTCATCAACTCCCACGCTTGATCTCTTCGTCGTCTACAACACTGCCAGTCTGCCACTGCCACCTTGTCGTAGCACTACAAGGCTGCTGAAATCTTTAACTGAAGCCGAAGTCTTGCTGAAGCTAACCACCGGGTGCACACGAAAACTTGATCTCTTCGTCGTCCACAACACTGATGTAACACTACCGCCTTGCGGCGCCACTATTAGTAGTACTAGGCCATAGAAATATGGAAGTGCATCCTCTGCCGCTAGTGTAGCAGAGCACGAATCAAAGCTGCCGCTAGTGAACCACCAGAGCTGCAGACTTGTCAAATCTGCATCCTTGTGTCCAGTTCGTGGACCCACCATATCTAATTGTCCCCTACCAACAAAGTGGTGCACTGTGCTCGTTTTCGCGATGGCTTCTGACTTTTGCTTTGAATTTACTTTTCTTAATTTTATTTTTTCCTGATTTTTTAGTTTTTCTTTTTTCTCGTGTTGCTTTGCATTGTCCGTAATGCGCTAACCAGGGGCCAAGGCGGTAAGACAGGGGAGCCAAAGTAGAGATGAGCTTTTCAGCATCACTGTGAGAGCATCCGAGTGAGCTGAAAGGAACTCGTGCAATGAATCAGTCAGATTCGGCTTTACCGAGAACAGGTCGTCGTCTATATCTAATCTGTTCTTTGACAACAGCAACTGGACTTACCAACAAAAACTTGACTGAAGCGACTGTTTGTCAGGCTACTGTTCTCCTATTCTCTCGAATCCATGAAGTAAGACATTGATTTTGCAATAAGATCAATTATGTTCATTGCATAATAAGCTCTCTTGAAAAGCATTGGCGCACGTGTAAGCGAGTTGCTCTACCGAACTGAGCTATAGCCCTTGTCATAGATATCTATAACATATGGGGAATTTCTTGTCAAGATGAATATTCTCTAATGCCAGAGGATATCCCTTTGATCTGTTTACTATATAACATACCAATAATGAAACAGTATTGCTTATAAAAAGGATTCGATCTATAATCGATCGAAGTAATGGGTCTTCCTTTGTGGTGATAAATGTAACGACCCACGTCGTTAATTAACCATAAATGGCGAGTTACAACATTAAGCAGGATTAATTATGTAATTAATGATCTAAAATATGAGGGAATTTAAACTTTTTATATGTCAGTATAGATTGAAACCAACGAACGATGAACAAATACGTTACTAACGCAATCTCATCGATGAGGGCGAAGACCAAATGGTATAGACTAGAGTGAGATAAAATTTGATTGCACGATAAGTAAAAACTTACAATTCAATTACAATATATATAACAGTCCATAGTACAACGGTAATTAATTACAATCCGTATATGGTAAAATCAATAACATCCATTGAGTGACAATTAGAACTTATATAAAGTGAAATAAAAATATTACCATTTGCATTACATAATAGCGACAATACGAATTACAATAAATATACGATTTCATGTCTCAACCAGATAACCATATCAAAAACTAAGCAATTGCAATACAATTGTATTTAGTCAGAAAGTGCATGATTTAATTTACACCAAGTTCATCTCATACATATTCAATTGCATCCGGATTAACAGAGAATAGAAATTACACTCAGGTGACATACATTATCATCTCTACATCAATATTAAGAGAAAGGCGAAGTACCTCCATACCATCTCATATATTATAAACCGCCGTCAAACTACCACCACACCGCTATTCCATTTGAGAGCGAACCAGTAATTGCAATACCGAAAAAGACCGAACAAAAGAATAAATAGAAATAAACGAAGGAAGGAAAGAAGATAGAAAGTGCCGTCAGAGCCCAAGAGGTTAAGTTCAGGCAGGGTAGTCCGTTCACGCAGATACCTGACCGTCCGGGGGCTAGTCGTCACCTCTCACAACCATAGGATCATCATTCGGCATAAACAAACCTGACATTGGTTCAAATTCCATAGCAACTGGCCCAAGGTCCCAAATTCACAAAATATCAATCGGCCACCGCATCACTATAGTAAAGGGACAGCACACCTCATCTAGAGCGCACAGCCGCAAGCCACAGGGGGCATACGCAGCTGGCAAGGCAAGGAGAGAAGCCAAACTTCACTTGAACACCAATACCACCAGCACAACACAACAGCAAACCACGGCCGAAGGCCACCTTTTGCCGCACACCATCCCCCAAACCAACCGAGAGCAAGAGGGAGAGATGAGCTCGGTTGCCAGGATGAGGAGCCAAGTGACCGGGAACGACAGCCTTAGGAGGCGGTGGCCACCATCTTCCCCAAGCAAGAACCAGCACAATAGCCATAGAGCCGGTCACCACCAGGCCAGCATCAGGACAAGTCTGGCAAGGAGCAAGACATCGGCAAGAAGCCGGACCGTAGGCCAGCAACCATAGGAGAAGGAGACCACCAAGACTAGTCGGTCCACAATCAACCGGGAAAATGACCGCCGAGCACGAGTCGCCATCCTCGCCAAAGCAACCAAATCCACCGGCAAAGGTAATCCACCAATTACCCATAGTTTTAGCATCAATGTCAATATTAAACCTTGCATGCCACACATAGTAAGCCACCATTCGTTGTCAACTAGCACCATTGGGCAACAGCGAAACCATCATAGAGAATCCCAACCGAGGGTAGAGGATGAGAGCAGAGGGAGCAGTGTGTACTGAGAAGGTGAGCCACCGTGGTGTAGGGAGGACTCCGCACACCCGACGGCCAGTCCATGCTCCCCCGGCACATGGCATGACCTCGAGCCCCGCCGGAGGCACCGACGACCACCCTCGGATAAATTCCAAAAATCACAGTAGACAAATCAAAATCTAGAATCAAATTGAAGAAATAGAAGGGGAGGGAGTAGAAGAAGTGAGTCAAGAGGGAGGAGGAAGCGCACATCGGGGCCGACAGGCAAAAGCCCCAAACCTAGGGTTAACCTAAGGGCACCAGTAATGGCACGAGGAGCGGGCGACGAGAAGCTGGACTCGGCGAGAGGCCAGAGTAGAAGGTGTAGAGGAGGACCTGCGGTGCTAGCCGAGATGGCGACCACAGGGAGCCGCCGGTGGCGGCGAAGCCGTGCGACGACTTGAGGACGGCGGTGCAGTGTCTTGAAGCCAAGCCGGAGGAGGCGGCGCAGGGAGGAGTCGGCGGTGGAGGCACCAGGGCCGAAGAGGCTGAGGCGGCGCGGCGCGAGAGGCCGGCGGTGCGGCACTGAGCGAGATCTGGATCGGGCAAAGGGAGAGCCAGGAGAGAGGAAAACGGGAGAAATGAAAGCGCCGGCGAAAAGAAAAGAAAAGGAAAAAAGAAAAAGAGAAAAGAGAGAGAAAGAAGGGAGAGGAGAAGCGTGCATAATAAAATTTTGTCTTCGTAAATAGTTAACTCTAAATAAGCTAGTGTAGGTGGCATAACACGTTGTTTTAAGCATCAAGAAAGCCTGCCCCTTCCAAATTTTCTTATTAAGTTTATTAAGTTGCCTAGTTGAGTGGTTCAAGCATTTTATCGAGCAATTGACAGGCTATCCAGTAATATACATATGAAACAATATATTTAATAACTACATATCTTGAATTAATCTATTCATTTGTTAGCCCAAAAAATCTTGAAGAGATCTGTACCATGCAAAAACAAAACACATGAATAGCTTATAAAAGAAAATATAAACCAAATCGAAGGGAAAAACAACTAAAAAGATGGGATACATGCAAAAACAAAGGGGTCAGGGGTGTAATTAAAGACCTAGAGGGATGTGTAGAGGAAGGAGAAGGGCCAGTCACTACTACAGAAATCCACATTATAGACAGTTCAGAAACGTCATCACAGACGGTTTTATGAACCGTCTGAATTTATGGGTTAGTGATAATCGAAGTTATCACAGACGATTTTTGAACCGTCTGTGATTATGAGATATCACAGACGGTTTTGCATTAAAAACCGTCTGTGATTATCAGATATCACAGATGGTTTTTAAATAAAAACCGTCTGTGATATTCGTTCCTCCTAAATCAAAATCTATTTCTGTTTATTGGCTGGCCTCAGGAAATGCTAGCCATGCCCTCTGAAACAAGCAGATAATCATAGACAAAAAATATACAATTCACACATCTCATTTCCTTTCAGATACATTTCACAGACATAAAACATCCAATTGACATCGCACTTCATTTCACAAACATAAAGCATGCATCCATTTCACAAATCAATTAATTGAATTGAAATGAAATATCTATTAACAAATGCACAATTACAAAAGATCTACACTGCATTTGCACTTAGTGATAAGACCAATAAGAAATCATGGTGCGCAGTGGAACCGTCCTCTTGGCTTTATGATTTGAGTCAGCAAAAAGTACGCCAACTCTCCTCGAATCCCTCCAAGATCAGACTGTTTCAATGCAGTTGACGGGATGTACGCAGCCTGTCGATAGGAATATCAATGTGCGTATATATGTAACGTGATAAGTATAAAGTAATTATGGGAAGAGTGACAAACCTTGCGATTGGTGAGCCTCGAGGAATCGAGGAGTAGTTCCATATGTTGGCAAACGTAGTATCCACATGTGTTGCCCGGCTGTTGCTGATGGCACTGCCAAAAATGGAATGTGTTAGTTCAAGAGGCATTAGTACCAACTGTTGCATAGGATTAATTAATGTGAAATAGCGAATACCTTAAAATCTCGAACATGTGTCAGCAGGCCTTTGGCCCCGCGCTTCGAGTCACCTCCCATTTCAATGTACATCGCGAATGCCCTACGTAATTCGAAAAAGTTAACCTTAGTCATTCGGAAGGAAAGAAAGAGTACAATGTAGATATGTATGGGGAATATGTGCTTACCTATCGATTACTTGGCTGATAACTGTGAAGTCCATTTTATTCTTACTTAGGGAATCAAGGTAATATACCTTGTTCCATTTTGGTACAATTACTATTAAAATCCAATAAAAGTTCTGATGGAAGGGCATAAGTACATATCCTTATTGCGGCAACCCAGCAGTCCTGATGCAATGTACCTCTCGATGAGGGATGTATCCCGGTCGATGGTATCCTTGGCGACCAAGTGTGGGTCCAAGAAACCAGCTGATGAGTTGGATAATCTAGCTCTAATCAGCATGTGTCTATATATATACACACAAAAGCAACAAATTAGATATGTCATTTATCGGTATGACATTAACGGAGACTGTGATTGTACACACTTACAGCGTCCAGCATCGAATGATTGAGACGTCAAGAGCGTTGAGCGTGAACAGATCGAATAAATCCTCAAAGGCGACCACGAACATACACTCTTGAAGACTGTGGTATAAATCATCCGACGTGAATTTGACAGTGATACTTGAAGTCCGTTCTCCCTCTAGCTTATTGGACTGCTGCATATACCACGTGTGCAATTGCATGCAACTATATGGTAGCTTTTGGAGGTCTTTTTGCTCGAGCAATGGCTCGCCAAGCACGAATTTGCGGGCCAAAGGTAGGTACGGCATATCATCATTGGTCTTCTTTGCTTTGCCCTTGCTGCCTCGGCTATAGGTCGACTTCACGGCAGTCGATTTTGAAGGTAGCAGCGGTGTAAGTTGCTCTGGCGAGAATAGGACCCGTGGAGATAGCACCAGTGCAATATCCGGTGGTGGAACCGACTGGTCTTATAATGGAGATAGCACCAGTGCATGTTGCTCTGGCGAGAGTATGACCCGTGGAGATAGCACCGGTGCAGTATCCGGTGGTGGAACCGACTGGCCTTGTAATGGAGATAGCACCAGTGCATGTTGCTCTGGCGAGAGTATGACCCGTAGAGATAGCACCGGTGCAGTATCCGGTGGTGGAACCGACTGGCCTTGTAATGGAGATAGCACCAGTGCATGTTGCTCTGGCGAGAGTATGACCCGTGGAGATAGCACCGGTGCGGTATCCGGTGGTGGAACCGACTTATCTTGTAATGGAGATGGCACCAGTGCATGTTGCTCTGATCCTGCCACCGGTGAAGAAGCCTCCAGGGAGATGTCGCTTTTGGGCCACTGGATGAATGTTCCAATGGCCTGTCCTAAAGTCACGATCTCGTCGTTGGGGGGCTTCAGTAGCGGGACCACCTCAAAATTGACATGCACACCATCCACATTAACTTTTGCGAAGCCTGGCGCTAAAGCTTGACCGTGCACCATGGCCCCGATACCAGACGAATATGCCTGGCCCCAAGCAGCGTACAAGGGAATAGAGCCATATCTCACTTAGAGCCTGCACTTCGTAGGCTCCTACATAACGATACACTACTCGAATAGACCTATCAATGGAGCAAGCATTCGAGAGGTAATAATTATTACCAGGATGTCGTCCACAGGAAATTTGGTCGGGGTTTGCATCGGATTGGACGCGCAGCTAATCAGACGGTTGTGCGGGCTAGCTAGCACAGGAGCGGCGGTAGCGGCCTGCTGACTTTCTGTTTGTTTCCGCACCTCATCTGTGATTACACCAGCCAGCTCACCCATTAGCTTCTCTCTAAGAGATTCCTTGATCTCTTCTCGTAGCTGTGCGTCACGCTCGACTTTGTTTCTCTTCCTACGCCGATACATGACGGAGTCATCTTGGAAACCATGTTTCCAAGGAACGTAAAGCCCAAGGCCTCTCGTACGACCCGGGTGCTCCTTGTTTCCCAGGGCCACGAGAGCATATCATTCTCCCTTGTTCCCTGGAATGATCCCAGGGTAGATTCAAAACTCAGCTCTTCCTGCAAGAGCACGAAATATCATTTCAATTCGTATGAAGTTGTGGAGTAATTACAAGCTACGTAGTTGTATCGATATCTTACCAGGCGCTGGGACACTTGCTGGTCTGCAGGGTTTCGAAAGGAGACGTCCCCCGATATCGTTGTAGATGACCTTGCTCTAATCCAATTTCGAGCGCGATCATCCGGGATATTGGAAAACGGCGGGGCGATGTCCTGTGCAGCTGCCAGGTCATCCTCATTCCTCCACTGCGGGATTTTACCCGCATACCCAGCTGTGCCAAGTCTGTGGGGGTGTGTGTTTTTTGCCTGGAGGGTCTTGTGCGCCGTACTTGTACTTTTGAAATCTTTGGACGTCTTCATCGCCTTGAACTCTTCCCATTGTGGTTCCAGGAATGGGTATTTATGAAAAGGCGTTTCGTCCGTCTCCACGTATTTTCTGACAAGCGTGCTCTTGAAGTTCTTCCATGCTTTGCACGCCGCTAGGTAGGTTTGTCGTTGCACAGCGTATAGGTGTTCTTCTGGGAACTCGAACGATGCCAAAATTTCGGTCCACAGCTCACGTTTCCGAGTGTCAGGCATGTTCTTCCACGAATTGTATGTGATCTCAATTCGTTCTCGTGCAACTATTCCGACCATGCTTCGGAATGCGTTTACCGCTTTTTGAGGAAGGATAGGGACCCCAGATGCGTTTACCGCTGTGATGGTCTGTCGGCCCTCAGGCTTCTTCGATAGCCCTCTTCCTTGGCGTCTTGATGTTGGAGCGGACGCTTCCGGCGATGATGTTGAAGAATGCGCGGGTGACATGTTGCTCGTTTTGTGGGTCTATTAGGATAAGATGAGAAAGTGACATACCATAAGATAAGAAAATGCAGTATCTATCTATTTCGCTCAATATAGGCGATTACAATACATATATATGTGTATATACATACATATACATATTTATACCTACATATATACATATATAATGTAAAAGGCATGTATCAATTAAGACCAGCAACAAGCTCAAGTTTTAATTGATTAATTTGTGCTCTCAAATTGTAGGGTTGCACAAGATTAATCTTGGTCGTCCCGCTTCTAAATCATATACTCTTCCTTGATTGGTTATGCCAAATAATGAATTCAGTATTTTGAGCTCTAGATACAAACTCTACAATCTCAAGATCAAGATATATTCAGCATGCATATATTCAGACAGCAGTATTCATACAGATCAAGACCATATAAGTTCGGGGAGGGTTTTGATGACCTTAGGGTTTTGGTGACGGAGGAGGAGGCGGCGACGACGGAGGAGGAGGAGGCGGCGGCGGCGACGGAGGAGGAGGAGGAGGCGGCGGCGACGGAGGAGGAGGAGGCGACGGGCTCGGGGAGGCGGCGACGGAGGAGGAGGAGGCTGCGGCGACGTCTTCGTCCGGGGAGGCGGCCGACGAGGGCTCGGGGAGGCAGCCGGCGAGGGCTCGGGGAGGCGGCGACGACGACGGGCTCGGGATTTAGATGTAGATCGAATAACTGCTGCGCACATGGAAAACCCTAGCGAGAGGATTTAGATCTAGATCAGGATTTAAATCTACCCTGGTCACGGGCCATGTGCTATGTCGGCTGCTCATGCTACTGAAAGGATTCATTCCATCTGTACTCAGTCCAAACCTTATATTCCTTGATTCTGCATCGAACTCTGCAAAACTCCTATCGATGTTTCTCCACTGCGCGGAATCAGCAAGGTGTCTTAGCATTCCATCCTTCTTGCGCTCCTCCGAGTGCCAACGCAGCAGTTTTGCCTCCTTTGGATTTGCAAAAAAACCTTTTCAAACGGGGAATTATAGGAAAATACCATGCTACCTTAGCAGGAGGTCCTTTCTTCGCCTCTGTTCCCTCGCCATCATCTGATTGATTGTTACGTTTGTATCGGGATGCGTTGCACACCGGACATACATGCATGTTTGCATACTCTTTACGGTAGAGGATACAGTCATTCGGGCATACATGTATTCTTTCTACTTCCATTCCCAACGGACAAAGAACCTTCTTGGCTTTATACGTGGTTTTAGGCAACTCATTTCCCTCCGGAAGCATGTCCACTAAAAGATCTAGCAGCGCCGTGAAACTCTTGTCGGACCAACCATTGCTTGCCTTCAATTTCAACAGTTCAAGCACGGCCGACAACCTCGTGTACTTGCAGCCCGTGTACAAAGGTTTCTCCGAGTCCTCCATCAAGCCGCGGAATTTAACATACTCTCTCTCATCATAGTTCTCTTCTACATCGCGAAGTATCTGATCCAGATTATCATCGTGCAACCTATCCGAATCCGAACCACAATCGACATCAGCCGGCGGCATGTCATTCACTTCACCGGCGATGTCATCCGGCGGCATATCATTCACTTCACCGGTGATGTCATCCGGCGGCATATGATCATTCACTTCGCCATGACTGGTCCAACATGTATAATCCTTTTTGAAACCCCTCCGAATCAAGTGCGCTTTAATTTGCCCTCGGTTCTTAAACATCTTAAAATTCTCACAATCAGTGCATGGACAACACATATATTCCCCCCTTATTCAACATATCCTCCTCGGCGGATCTTATAAAAGCAGACACGCCATTAATGTACTCTTTGTTAGAGATATATGTATAGGTTGTTATTCCCCATTGTTATAAGGGGTTCTTTGCATATTTACCACCTGTACTTTGTGTATATATACTGGCCCATTGGACTCATATTGAATACAAGCGCTATTCATAACATGGTATCAGAGCGTACCTAGGGTTTCCCGTCGCTTCGCTTGTCGCCTCACCGTCGCCCCTTAGATCCAATCTGGAGGTCGCCGTCTCGCCGTCATCCTTGACGCCGTCGCCGTCGTTCCGCCGACGACTCCGCGTGCGCCGTGTTGGCCGCCGCTCTCGTCGTCTCCCCCGACGGCTCCCTTAACGCCGCGCTCGACGCGCCGCTCTCCATCGACGGCCTCCACCGCCGCCGTCCCCGCTCGGCCTCCACCGCCGCCGTGCCCGCTCGGTCTCCATCGCCGCCCGGGCCACCTCCGCCTCCGCTCTCCATCGACCGTCGCCGCCCGGGCCACCTCCGCCTCCGCTCCTCCACCGCCGCCGTGCCCGCTCGGCCTCCACCGCCGCCGTGCCCGCTCGGCCTCCACCGCCGCCGTGCCCGCTCGGCTTCCACCGCCGCCCGGGCCATCGCTCCGCCCAGCCGCCGATCCGTCGCCGCCACCCGGGCCACGCCGCCGATCCGTCGCCGTCGCCCGGGCCACGCCGTCGTCGCGCCGCCGTCGCGCCGCCGCCACCTCTAGCCCTAAGCGCCGCCGCCGCTCCAGCCCTAAGGCGTGCGTGCGTGTGAATTGGGCCGGAGGCCCGTTTGAGGCTTTCTAACTGAGCGGCGGAAGAAAAGAAATGAAAAAAAAGAGAAAAAAAACGTCGTTCTAACCGCCGCGTCGTCCAGCGCCGCCTGTTAGACTTCGTTGCCTTGGTCGCCGCGCCGTCCAGCGCCGCCTACCAATGGGCACCGTTTCCCTCCCTCGCTGCCCGGTGATCTTTGATGGTGTTAATTACACCGACTTTGTGTCTCACATGCGCATTCACATGCGTGGTCTTCGTCTCTGGGGCGTCCTCTCTGGCGATATCACCTGCCCGCCTTGCCCTATTCCTCCGACGGAGCCTACGCCTGTTGCATTGCCCCCGACAGCCGATAAGGCTGCTGCTGATGATGAAGCTGATAATGAAGCTGCCTCTGCCTACCAGGAGGCTCTGGATTCCTACAAGGATCGTCTGACCGTCTACACTCAGTGGTACGATGACGACGCTCGGGCTGCTGCTGTCTTCATCGCCAGTGTCCAGCCTCAGTTTTCTTCTGAGGTTGTGGGACTCCCTTCGGCTTTCCAGATGTGGACTCATCTTCGTCAGCGCTACGAGCCCTCTGGTGATGCCCTGTACCTGTCCGTGGTCCGCCAGGAGCACTCTCTTCAGTAGGGTGATGCTACTGTTGACGCTTTTTACGCTCAGAGTTCTGCTGTCTGGCGTCAGTTGGACTCACTTCGCACTGCTGGTTGTCGTACCTGTCCGTGCTGCCTGGATGTACGTGCTGACCTGGAGTTTCAGCGGGTTTACGAGTTCCTTACTCGCCTTTGTCCTGAGTTCGAGCAAAGGCGTGCCCAGCTCCTTGCACGCCACCCTCGTGTCACTCTCCTGGAGGCTCTTACCGAGATACGCGCGGAGGAGACTCGTCTGAGTGGTGCTGGTCTGATGCCACTCCCCTCTGTGCTCGCCGCTCGTCCACCTGCTACACTGCCTCCTCCAGCGGCTGCCACAGGTGGTGGTGGCCGTCCTCCGTCTGGCGGTGGCCGTCCTCACTGTTCCTACTGCGACAAGGACGGCCACATTGAGTCCCAGTGCTATAAGAAGAAGCGGCATCTTTCACGCCGTTCTTCTACTGGCACTAATGCTTCTACGACGACGTCTGCATCGACTTCTTCAGCAGTTTCTCTCACCGAGCAGGAGATAGCCAGACTTCGACGCCTGCTTGCCGCTTCAGGTTCTCCTTCGACAGGTTCTGCAGGTTCTGCTACTGACATTTCGGGCACTGAGAAACCACCTCCTACACAGTCAGGTACATCCCCGTGGATTCTTGATTCTGGAGCATCCTTTCACATGACTCCTGATCCTTCCACTCTGTCTTCTATTACACCTCTTGATTCTCCTGTCAGTGTTCTTACTGCTGATGGTACATCTCTTTCTGTCTCTGGTCGAGGATCTCTTAGCAACTCATCCTTTCATGTTCCTTCTGTTGCTCATGTTCCTCGCCTTACCATGCAGCTTCTTTCTGCTGGGCAGATTACTGACCTTGGTTATCGGGTCATTCTTGATTCTGACTCTTGTTGTGTTCAGGATCGCCACACGGGAGCTCTGGTTGGTTCTGGCCCTCGGCACCGTGACTCCCAGCGTCTCTGGGAGCTTGACTGGCTTCACCTTCCTTCCGCTGCCACCATCGCCGCCAGTATCTCTGCTTCCGCCACTTCGTCTACCGGCTCTTTCCAGCAGTGGCATCACCGTCTTGGCCATCTGTGTGGATCCCGTCTGTCGTCCTTAGTTCGTCGTGGTCTTCTGGGGTCTGTCTCAGGAGACGTGTCTTTAGATTGTCAGGGCTGTAAGTTAGGTAAACAGATTCAGCTTCCTTATCCTCATAGTGAGTCTGTGTCTCAGCGTCCTTTTGATCTTGTTCATTCAGATGTTTGGGGTCCGGCTCCCTTCGTTTCGAAAGGGGGTCATCGTTATTATATCATATTTATAGATGATTTCTCTCGCCACACTTGGATATATTTCATGTCTTCTCGTAGTGAGGCCTTGCCTATCTATAAACAATTTGCCACTATGATTCACACACAGTTCTCCACTCCTATTCGTGTCTTTCGTGCTGATTCTGCTGGCGAGTACCTCTCTCGTCACCTGCGCGGCTTCCTTGCTGAGCAAGGCACTCTCGCTCAGTTCTCTTGTCCTGGTGCTCATGCTCAGAATGGTGTCGCTGAGCGTAAGCATCGTCACCTCCTTGAGACTGCTCGTGCTCTGATGATCGCCGCCTCTATTCCACCTCACTTTTGGGCCGAGGCTGTTTCCACTGCCACCTATCTCGTCAACATCCAGCCCTCTTCTGCTCTTCAGGGTGCGATCCTTGTTGAGCGTCTCTGTGGTCGTCTTCCTGACTACTCTGCCCTTCATCTGTTTGGCTGCGTTTGCTACGTTCTCCTCGCCCCTCGAGAACGCACCAAACTGACCGCTCAGTCTGTTGAGTGTGTCTTTCTGGGATACAGTGCCAAGCACAAGGGCTATCGGTGCTGGGATCCTGTTGGTCGTCGGATACGGGTTTCTCGGGATGTGACTTTCGACGAGTCTCGTCCATTCTACCCACGTCCTGCCTCTACTTCGGCTTCCTCTGTGGAGTCTCTGTCTTTCTTGACCTTTCCAGATACACCTATATCTGTTTTGCCCTCGTCCACCTGTTCCACTGAGTCTCCACATATTCCCCCTGTGGCCTCTCCGCCGTTGTCGCCGCCTGTGTCGTCTCCTACGACTCCCCAGGCTCCTCCCACTACAGTACCTTTTCCCCTTATTGACGATCATCCAGATGAGCCATTTTCTCCTGATGTTCCATCTTCTTCTGATGTTCCATCTTCCCTTGATGGGTCATCTTCTCCTCGCTACGCTCTCCGCGATCGCCAGTCGATTCGGCTTCCTGCCCGTTTTACCTTTGCTGGCGCAGCTACTCGTGAGCCTGTCTCCTACCGGGATGCTGTTACTCATCCTGAGTGGCAGCTTGCCATGGCCGAGGAGATTGCTGCCCTCGAGCGTACTGGTACTTGGGATCTTGTTCCTTTTCCATCTCATTCTCATCCCATCACGTGTAAGTGGGTCTATAAGATTAAGACTCGCTCTGATGGCTCTCTTGAGCGCTATAAGGCGCGTCTTGTTGCTCGTGGCTTCCAGCAGGCGCATGGTGTTGACTACGACGAGACTTTTGCTCCTGTGGCCCACATGACCACTGTTCGCACTCTTCTTTCGGTGGCGTCTGTTCGCCACTGGTCTGTTTCTCAGCTTGATGTCAAGAATGCCTTTCTTAATGGCGAGTTGCGTGAGGAGGTCTACATGCATCCGCCACCCGGGTATTCTGTTCCTGAGGGCATGGTCTGTCGCCTTCGTCGCTCTCTCTATGGCCTTAAGCAAGCCCCTCGTGCTTGGTTTGAGCGCTTCTCCTCTGTGGTCACTGCTGCTGGCTTTTCAGCTAGTGATCATGATCCTGCGCTCTTTGTTCACACTTCGTCTCGTGGTCGTACTCTTCTTCTTCTGTATGTTGATGATATGATCATTACGGGAGATGATTCTGAGTACATTGCCTTTGTCAAGGCTCGTCTTAGTGAGCAGTTCCTTATGTCGGATCTTGGTCCTCTTCGTTACTTCCTTGGGATTGAGGTTATTTCCACTCCAGATGGTTTCTTTATGTCCCAAGAGAAATACATTCAGGATCTTCTTGATCGCGCCTCTCTCACTGATCAGCGTACTGTTGAGACTCCCATGGAGCTCAATGTTCATCTCCGACTCTCTGATGACGAGCCTCTTTCTGATCCGACTCGCTATCGTCATCTTGTTGGGAGTCTTGTCTACCTTGCTGTTACTCGTCCGGATATCACTTATCCAGTTCATATTCTGAGTCAGTTTGTTTCAGCTCCCACTCAGGTCCACTACAGCCACCTTCTTCGAGTTCTGCGATACCTTCGTGGGACTATCTCTCGCCGTCTCTTCTTTCCACGTTCCAGCTCGTTACAGCTTCAGGCCTATTCGGATGCTACTTGGGCCAGCGATCCCTCTGATCGCCGGTCTATCTCTGCTTACTGTGTTTTTCTTGGGGGTTCTCTTATTGCCTGGAAGACGAAGAAACAGACTGCAGTGTCCCGTTCGAGTGCAGAGGTTGAGTTGCGAGCCATGGCTCTCTTGACAGCAGAGATTACTTGGCTACGGTGGTTACTTGAGGATTTTGGTGTTTCTGTCACTACACCGACCCCTCTCTTGTCAGACAGTACAGGTGCTATCAGTATTGCTCGTGATCCTGTGAAGCATGAGCTCACCAAGCATATTGGTGTTGATGCTTCTTTCATGAGGTCTTGTGTGCATGATCAGGTGATTACTCTTCAGTATGTGCCTTCGGAGCTTCAAATAGCGGATTTCTTCACGAAGGCCCAGACTCGCGCACAGCACAGCTTCTACCTCTCCAAACTCAGTGTTGTTGATCCACCATGAGTTTGAGGGGGGTGTTAGAGATATATGTATAGGTTGTTATTCCCCATTGTTATAAGGGGTTCTTTGCATATTTACCACCTGTACTTTGTGTATATATACCGGCCCATTGGCCTCATATTGAATACAAGCGCTATTCATAACACTCTTCACTCACACGACTCACGGCATACATCCAGCTTCGGTCCGACGTTACGTACATATATAACAAATTAGTATTAAAATCTAGATTAACTAATTATAATTACTATATATATACCGGCCACATTTATTATATTGAGACTTCATTTGCTAGCTCAATTCATATTATAAACACAATAGCTATTATATAACCAACAATTTTGCAAATTAACCATCTTCAATAACACTCATGGATTACTTAGACCTAAATTGTAATGCAATTAAAGAAAAAATAAATTTCACTACTAACCATATCTAGAGCAACCAGGAAAGTCTGAATCTTCAAAGCTCAATCTCTGCCTCTTCCCACCAAATTAACTGGCCTGAAATCGCCTAGCTTCCTCTCGAGTGAAAAAGTGCGTAGCAGTGGCTAGATCTGGATCGAAATGAAGACAGATGCGGTCTGAGCAGCGCAATAAATGCCTTAGAGTCATTATCACAGACGATTTTTAATTAAAAACCGTCTGTGATAATCTGGGATTATCAAAGACGGTTCTTAATATAGACCGACTGTCTGTGATAATCCTTTTTCCCACCACAAATACCACAGACGGCCTCCAAATTACAACTGTCTGTAATAGTGTTAATCAGAGACGGTTTCACAAAACCGTCTGTGATGAGACGTCTACTATGAGGCTTTATGTAGTAGTGAGTGAGGAGTAGACCAAAAGGATCAGCGACCTTTTGTTACTGGTGGCTGCTAGCGTTCGCCGCCTCACTGAGCCACTGCCTCTTGCTGAGATCGCCACGTTGTGCTAACCGCTGAACAACGTTGACATGGTGCTAACCTAGCCCTTATTTCACTCACTTCAGTGTCAAGTGAAGAAATCTGTTACCTATATATGTGATAACCTAGCCCTTATTTCACTCACTTCAGTGTCAAGTGAGGAAATCTGTTGGCTATAAAGTATGAGAAGGTAAGTATTCATACATTGTTCAGTTAAGTGAGCTCAGAAATTTTTTGTATAATCATCGATCTAATTATCCTACAGCTGATGAAAGTAAACCGATACTATAATAAATTGGGCGACTAAGATCTCTAGGTGGCACGTAAGTAAAAAAGTGCAAGTATGTGTGGTTAACCTAGCCAGTGCAACTAACATACGATAACCACGAAGCATATGATGATTGTTCACCCGACGAAACGAGAGCGCTTTAATAATTACTTATGAGGGTTGTAACAGTGATGTAAAGGCCTAATAATGCGAGATTGTTCATCTTTTGTGAATATCAAGATTGTTCATGTCAAAAAAATGCGAGCCTTCAGCCGGATACAATAATATTACTGATACCTAGAGTTGTCCTCCTGTAATGTACGGAGAACATCGCCATCTTCTAATTATGAGAATATTTGCATTAGTGATAGTTAGACCTTCCTAGTGCATAGAATTTGACAGGACGAAAGAAAATATGTACCGATCATTGCCTTCTTGTTCGAAGATGCTAGTCTCTAGCAGGTAAATGTGAGTGGGTTTATCATAAAAGCGTAATTTTGTATTGGTAATACTTTCATAATTTTTTGTAACATACTAGCTAGAATAAAACCCAATATAGTCGATGTGCAACCCCCAAGACAACGAAAAACAAAAAAAGTGATGATTTTTTTTTACCGGAAGTAGGAATGGATGGATCTAGAGAGCGAGCTAGGTCACGTGTAAAGACTGGAGAATCTTAAGTTTTGCTACGGCGGAATAAGGGCTAGTACAATTTCTTAGGGCAGATTAAAAACTCCGATTAGCTCATTTTCACTTGACACACATATAGGGTGGTTCTTTTCTATTGTGGCTAATAATTTTTAGTTCTAGCGTTAGTGTTTATACAAACGAATTAAATATCGATAAATCACTTCGAAAAGATAATAAGAACGTCGTTCTGTTTGTTTGTTTGAAGCAATCTATAAGTCATAAACTAAAAAGAAGAGGGCCATATATTCTTACTTGCTATTGGGACTTTTTTTATTTTGGCTTATGACTTTTAACTGTGATTTATGATTTTTGAACTATTCATAAGAGAGTACGAAGTAATATAAATTTGCGTACGGTTTTAGTCAATATAAATGAAGTCGATACAGTGTGTACTACAATCAATTTATAGATTCCATCTTAAAAAGACGCTCTGTTTAAAAGCTAGTTACTATAAAAGAGCTGAAAAGTAGGTTTTAGAAGTCGAAAAGGAGAAGCTCAATAGCTTGACAAACATGTCAGGACATCACCCTTACCGGGCAACAGCTATGATCTGAGGGACTGTACCTGGTAATTATAGCACATGCAGTAATCTTCGTTACACTGATCGTCTTGAAAAACATACTAGGTATATAAAGGCCTACGATTGATTGCTTCAAGGGTATCGGTCACCCACGAAGCACATCCTCTGCCGTGCTGTTCAATTGGCACGAACGGCGGAGACCGTAGGATCCGATTTGCACGGTATCTTGAGCCTCCTCATTTTCTCGAGCCATATTTTGCTTCTCTTCTTTCTCAATCCAAACAATGCAAAGTTGAATCCGACGGTTCGAAATCACCGAATGGCATCTCCCTGCCTTTACCCCTGAAGGCAGAGGATGAACTTCCGGTCACTTACATTGATGCCAGTAGTCCTGTACTGTAACTTCCGCACAAATGACATGGATGAAAGAAGATAGATTTAGCCCTGTTTCAATGGGCTTCTACCTCCATTTTCTGGCTTCTAAAACATATCGATTTTTTAATTTTAGTTTTTTATTTTTATTTTTCTCCTTTATTCCTTTATATTGTCTGTGAATATATAACAATATTATTTTATTTTATTTTTCAATTGAAATAGTTAGAAAAAAATTAACAGCCATTATAATTGATTTTCAACCGATACAATAAAAAAAAGGCCAGAAACCTACACTTGTTGGAGCACTACCTAATCTGTGCCTACTTACATAAGGTAATTTAGTGGCATAGTACGATGAGAGGCAAACAGTTACAGCTTGATCAAAACTTTGGAGACAGACCTAAATTAAGCCTTTCTCAACCAAAAAAAAAACTTTTTGAATGATAATTATGTGCACAATGAGAGGCAAACAGTTAGAGCAGGTCTCGCCGTTCTCTGCACCTGCATAATTCGGCAGCAATCCTTTTCCTGTACCAAAGGTAGGGGCAGCACCTTCCAGTGTTGCCAAATAATTTGCCTTTCTGTTTTCGGATGGGCGGCGGTACGGTACGGATATACTTGTTAATTCCAGTTTGGTTGTTGAAATGACATGTTCTGTTATCGGTTTATATTGATGTACTGTTTTGGATTTAATATAATAATATGAGTATATATTTATTTAATTATATGCATATCAAATATCACTTATGATATTATTTTAAATACATAGTAGTACTATCAAATATATCATATAGTTCAATATACAGTATTATCAATTCCATGGTATGACCGTTATTGGTCGGTATTAAATCCGGTATGGTCGGTATTGCCCGGTATTGATCGGTATTAAAATTGGTACAGAACGTAGGGGTATTTTGTACTAGTTTAAGTACCGATACAGTATATACTGGTTCATACCGATCAGAATGGAATGGTATTGATAACCCTGGTACGGATACCCAAATCATTTGAGGCGAGCAAGGAAATGGGATCCCCTGCCTTCATGTAGTGAAAACAGGCAAGCATAGTGTCTTGACACTTTTCTCGGCTCGTCTGTCCAACTAAATGTCCTATATTGACTGCGACAATAGATAAGATGGCACAATAATTTGTGACGCTACCCGCTATATCTGTGTTCGTTTCCGATCCGACGGTATACAGAGACAGTTTCAACATCGAAAAACCGTGTCTTTGTATAAAAGTCGAGTAAACAATGTTGGGTAAAAATCAAACCATACTATTACTAGTGTTTATTTTATCCATTATCAAATTATCAGCATTAGCGTGATACAGGTAGATGGCACAAATTTCAGAACCGCAAGCCAAACATGATGTAAAGAAAACACATAAAACGCGCCCGCGCGCCAAAAAAAAAAGAAGGGGTACGTGAGGTTAACAGCACGCAATACACTTTACCGCCAAGCCTAGCTAGCAGGCGTCCCACAAGGACCCGTGTGACCAGCAGTGCGCGACCTCCATCTCGCCGGCGGCCGTGGCCCACGCCGGCGGGTCCAGGAGCATGGCCTCCGCCATCTCGGCCCACAGCCTGGGCGAGTCCACTTCGAACTCCTCGTCGCTCCCGCCCAGCTCCACCCGGCTCGGCACGGCTCTGTCCGAGTCCGACCCGGCGCCCAAGAACCCCGCACCGCGCCGCGCCACCAGCGCCGGCTCGCACCGCACCCGATCGGCCGCCTCCGCCGCCGCGGCGCGGATGTCACTCGGGTGCGAGCTCGCCGGCCGGGGCAGCAGGTCCACCGACCCTGGGAAGTTGAGCTGCGCGTCCCGGCCCCGCAGCCGCAGCGCCGCCACGTCGTGCGCCACCGCCGCCATCTCGGCCGACTCGAAGCTGCCGAGCCAGATGCGAGTCTTGGTGCCCGGCTGCCGGATTTCGGACACCCACTTGCCCCATTTCCTCCTCCTGACACCCCTGTACTGGCAGCTACTCACCGGAGACTGGTCCTTGCCCAATTGGTTCATCGCTTCTCGCAAATTAGCCAAGAACGCACACTCTGCTTGTGTGTCACGCTGGAAGAAGCAGGTGAAGAGAGTGAGATGCAATGCAGAATGATGTGATCTTGGAGCGCTTTATATAGGGAATGGATGATGTTGCACTGTGCCGCAAGAGGTCACTTCGATCATATGCTGGCTACTATATATGTTAATCTGATCATTTGGTTCATGATTGGTGCAATAATAATGCCGCCCTGGCGATAGTGTACATGTGGATGTGCCGTTGCTATGGGCACTTCATGGCTGTTGCTTCATACATTCTTGGAGGTGGAGAGCCATTTATACTGTGGCAAGAACAGCGAAGGACACTCAAGGTTAGAAGTGCTAGCTAGTTCGTAGGCTAGCCTTGTCAAGCAGAATGATGAAGCATGCATGTACACTGAAATTGGCAACTGCACGATCGAGATCAGAAATATCACACACCAAATCAGCTCTTGGAATGTATTGTTGAGAGCTAGAATGTGCTGAGATAGGAGCTAGAATATGTGAGGTTCCGAACTTCAGCAAGAACCAGTTTATTTTTCCTCCTTTTTTTAGCCTTTGTGCGCACGAACGAGCTCGCGGAAATTGCATACAACTACGAGTGACATAATTAAGGCTCCTCTGAGGCTCTACTTGGAACGTACACATTCCTAAAGGAATTCTAGATGATTCGTGAACTGTTTCCCACATAATATCTACGGAATTCTCATGCGTTCCAAATAGGGCTTGAATGCTTCCCACAACGAGACCAACTTGTCATCGACAGCTGAAACTCGAACCGCCAGTTCGTGCGAATAGCATGGCTCTTTTCTTTTCTAGCTAGTTTGGTTACAAGCCGCTCTCTTCAAATTAACTAGGTGCATAAGGAGGCCGGTTAGCTTGGCTAGCTGGTCCATTGTGGTATGGGGTCCATGGAGAAAACAGCCTGGAGTTGGACTATTTTCTGACTCCTGAGGGAGACGCATGAGAGAGGGAAAGCTAGCTGGTGATACAACATTGTCATTGAGATCTCACTCAATTCTCAAGCACACGGTTGGAGCAGCACATAAAAGCTAGCTTAGCTAGCAAGGATGGTAGGGTTTGAAGAGGGAGGGCTCGAGCCCTGATCAGGGAAGGGGGCATGTATCCGTGTGGCCCCCCCAATCTGAGGGCAACACGTGTCCGATCGTGGCCGTACAGGAGATCCCTGGGCCGTACGTCCAATCATGGTACAGTACTGCCGCCTCCGTGTAAGTGCCTCTGGTACTCGCTGAAAGCCTGAAACTACCGCAGATGTGTACATTTTTGGGGGGAGCGGTTTGTATGTTCACAAGATCAGAGTAGAAATTCTGAGAATTATGCAGCGAGAAGCACATTGCCATTTGTGGCTTCGTTCGGTGAATTACACAAAATTGTTCATGAAACTAAGCAGAATGAAGAAGTGAACATATCACCAAAATATCTTGCCTGAACGATCTAGGCATGTTCTGTATGTTAACAGCGCCGATGATCAGAGCGACGAATACGATGGATCCCCGGGCATATGCGCGATTGTCGTGAATGGATTGGCGTTATCTCTGCATGCATGAGCTGATGAGCATGACTACAAATATTAGATAATCATTGTGTAGGTAAGGTAGGACCTTAATTAATTAGTAGCCGTTTGGGGGGATCCTGCATATATATAGTATTCGTGGCATAGGATGCGTTCTTTTCGAGTGCAACTGATGACTTTTGGTTCTAGCGTCAATATTTGCCGATAAGTAAGCTATTTTAAAAAATTGTTCCGATAAATCGTCTCGAAACGATAGTGAAAAAACTGTGTCATTTATTTGAAGAAACTATAAACAAGGGAAAAGAATGGAGCCATATGCGAATATGCTAGTTGCTTGTACATGGAGGAACAGTGTATTGCAGCGACACCATGCACCATACATGAAAACTTGCGACGGGTAGGTAGAGTGTATCACTGTCCGAGCACCGCGCGTGCACGTAACAGAGTTTCATGCACCAATCATCTCAACCAAGGATGGCTCACAGGTGCCATAGGTACGGTCAGTGGCGGAGTCAGGATTCGATTACGTCCTGAGCTTAGTGGTGGAATGATCAAGACTATTTAGGTTGGATCATGAAAATGTTACTTAAACTAGACTGAATTTCCCGGGCTGTACACTAGATATTTTTCCACACCCCGGGCTAAAGTCTATCCTGCTCGGTGTGTGGCTCCGCCCTGGTATGGTAGCTCTGTCGAACCTCGAGATGCGTGCGCCCGCGCACCGCCGATGCACATCAGCACATGTCGGCCGGAAGAGAGCCACACACGGGCAGCAGCCGCACTTGTGGCTGGAGCACGAGCTGCGTCACGCGTAGGCCAGGCCTCGAGCCCTCGGTCGATCGACCGATGGGATTTGACTCACTCATGAGCTGTGTAGCCCGATGGCGCCGCGGGCCATGGCATAGATGCAACTGGTCGAGAGCGAGCCAGCCAGCCAGGACGTAGGCCACGCATATGGACGCGTCCGTACCGTACGTGCTACGACCCTCCAAACGCATCGTGTGCATGCACCCAGTTAGATCGACTTCGCACGAACCAAGTAACGAGGTGAACGTCGCACGGACGGGAGATTCGCCGAGAGGTGGAGGTGAGCGAGCGAATGGATCGAGAGGACGTGCAGTGGGCGCGCGCGTACGGGGGCCTCCGTGCGGCCAGGGACGTACTCCATATGAGCTGTTCGATCAATCATTGGGGACGCGACGGCCGACGGGCCGGCCGGTCAAAGAAAAGGACCGACGACGCGCGGCTCACCCTGGAATCCACCGATCCCTCCGTCGTCTCGATCTGCCTTTTTTTGCTTGCTATTTGGGTCATGTTTGATGTTTCCATGGACGAGCACGGATCGGCTGCAGTCCTTAGCTAGCTAGCTAGGGAGAGCTAGTATCCACGCAGTAACGCACGCCCGCAATGCTTGGATTGTTATAAAACGCAAGTCAAATAGTAGAAATAGGAGGCACAAATTTTACGTAAGAAAATTTTACAGGAGAAATTACAGACTTACAAGGTGATATTTATCATATGAGGAGAGATTACATAAACAGAAAACTTCAACGTGTCTCTCATATAACTATAAGAGCATATATAGACTAGAGAACAAAAATCTTAAAGGTTACAAAAACCTAGACAAGGTCAGCGTATGTGTCTACTTCGACATGTATATGAATTTGTATCATACTTTAATAATCTTCACCTTAAGACGAATTTAGATCACACAATCAACAATCTTCAACTTGAGGTGAATTCGTTCCCGTAGACTGAATTCTTTCCTGTAGCCAAAACAAATCGAAACTCCTCAAATTATAATTCATTATCAATGATTATTATGTGTTGAAAGTGCATACGACTAATCAATAAAAAAAGATTGGATCAGTCTTCGCTATATGCTTCTCCTGTGGTACTGGATAACTATAGTGAAGAATTTCGCTATATGCATCTCATGTGGTGCTGGATAACTATAGTGAAGAACTCATCTTATGAACTTTTTATATGCTCTACTTGGAATACATAACTCGGCAAACAATGCACATTGAAGAGCAATTTATACGTGTGACCATCATGTATATCAAACTGTCGACTGCCAAATTAATTGAATTCCATGACATGGTTGAAAACTGCTCTTGTAGAAGAACATCTGGATAAAAGTAACTCTTGTTCTATCAATGGAGTATAAACTGTAGTAGACCTCTCAAATTGAACAACTTATACGTGTGACCATCATGTATATCAAACTGTCGACTGTAAAATTAATTGAATTCCATGACAGGGTTGAAAAGTGCTCCTGTAGAAGAACATCCGGATAAAAGTAACTCTTGTTTTGTCAATGGAGTATAAACTGTAGTAGACCTCTCATATTGAGTTACGACAACTGGACAAACGTTGTAGTATCAACGCAAAAAAACAAACTCCTTCTTTCACTTTATTTTCAAACAGCCAAGATACTAAATAGCGGATAGCGGGGTCGTAACTGATTGGTGTCGATGTAGCAAATAGCGGGTAGCGGGCGATATTGCGGATGCTATATTCCAATATCGGTATATAAAACACTCACAATTTTAAGTTAGTCATATATATCATGACTTACTAGCACAATAAAATTGCAACTGTATCGCGACAGCTGTGGTAGAGTTGTCGAGGATGAGCAACTCTCGCCATCGAGCAAGAGGGGGAATGGTGATGATATCCAAAACAATTGCATCTTATAGGCAAGGACAACTAATTTGGCTAGGTCTTCTCAACTATTTACACATTGGTCTAATGACTTGTACAAATTTTAAATTTTAGTGGCACTAAAACATTGCGCTGGTAGTAGGCTACAAATAGCGGCCGCAATAACGCTCTGACAAGCGTTACACAAAGTTCTAATCTGCTATTTTTGAATGCTACTTCAATTTGGTAACATTTATACCTCTCTATGCTATTGCGGGTGCTACCAACGCTATTTAGTATCTTGCAAATAACAGAACTCCAGAGAGTATCATGCTAGCTGCAATTAGGGTGTTATCAAACTTCTAAAATTGAATGTTACCAAAGCCTCCATAATGGTCGCACAAGCGATCTAAATTGCAACATATCCAAACGGTGAAGAAAACATCAAATTCAATTGTCTCCATAACTGATATTGATTTTTTTCCTTAAAGTCTCATGGATCAAGCATAGCCTAAATTGTGTTGAAAACTTGTAACTACACCTTAAACTCTTTATCCGCGGATCTTGCCGCAGTAACCCATTGGATTGTCGAAGAAATCGTCAATGATTAATCCCTCATAGATGCCACCAATAATAGGCACAACAACTTGAATTGCAATAAACTTTACCTCTAATAAAAAAAATATAGAGCTAACAACATAGCTTCTTAATTGAAGATGACATCTACTGAGAACACCCATACGAATTGGCCGTATCATAATTTGACAGGATGCTAGCACAGTCGTCGTAAAGTACCGTGCCTACAGTGTCTTGATCGCGAGTCTACCGGGCGTCGATCGGACGGTCCAGTAGATAGCGACCGCACGGTGCTGTCGAATGCACGGGCCCTTAAGGCAGTACCAAGCCCAGGTCCCTCAACTGACTCCCTGGTGTGTGTTCTGAGAGCAACTGATGCAAGATCGATCGATGCTGATCATAGCCATGATAGCTCGATGCATATGCATGGCTCCTTTTACTGTTATGTTTATGTTTTGCCGACAGTCGCCATCGCTGCCAAGGGTAGATATGAGCGGTAAGTTGGCCAGTCGCCAGAGGTCGATCGATAATATATCGTCCGTGCATGCACGCACGCACGCAGCTCGTGGTTGCACCGCGAGTGACAGCCAAAAACCACGACGAACTGTACATGTGTCACAGCTAGAGAACCCGGTGATTGATGTGTACGTATCGCTGTCGATGATTAGATGGTCCCATGCATACAATTGATGTGGCTGTTGATCTGATTTGAAAGCGTAAGCTAAGCGGAGTCGACGAATTAAAGAAGACCGAGAATCTACGATCCATCCATGACAGCGTTGTTTGTGTCAGGTCGATAAAGCTTGGTTGGATGGACCTTGCACGATCCTGATGCTGTTGGACATGTCCTTTTTTGGGCTCAGACATGTGAAAGAACTTAATTGGTCGAAGTGGGGGAGTCTTGGTTTGCCCATTACTATTATAAAAAAAGATTATATTTGACAACTACATTACAGACAATTTATAGAGAACTGTCTTTGCTATAATTATCACAGACGATTTTACAAGCTTGACCGTCTACCATCTGTGATACACAACTATGACAGACGGTTCATACGAATAACCATCTGTGATATTTTCACAGACGGTTATTAATACAAACTACTGTCTGTGATAATGCAAAACACCACAAACAGTTTGTATCAATAATGGTCTGTAAAATATCACAGATGGTTATTAATGCAAACCGTCTGTAATAATAGCAGACATCACCGATGGTTCGTATTAATAACCGTATGTAAAAGTTCACATACGGTTATTAATACAAAACATCTGTGATAGTTTCATATCACAAAAATGGTTTGTTGTTGGAATCGTCTGAGAAACGCCACGTTATTTAATAGCCAGCGTACATGGTTTCGACAGATTTGTCTTCATTGCGCTGCATTGAAGGAGGCGGCCGGCTTTAGGGAGTTTGATGAAAATACACCACTTGTAGATCTAGCTTATAGATCGATTTGTTCTTGGTGATTAGAGATTAGTATTTGCTTCTAATAACTTATCTGTCTTGTAATAGAGAGAGGTGATAGTTAGATTTAGATAGAGATGGTAGTTTGCTCCAATTTAAAAATGGGTCAGTACTCCTAGTTTACTTTAATATATTCTTGCTTGATATATATATATATATATATATATATATGTGTGTGTGTGTGTGTGTGTGTGTGTGTGTGTGTGTGTGTGTGTGTCATATAGACACACACACACATGCATATTGCTTCATGAATATGTTGCTAGCTACTTAATTTAGATATGGATAATTTATTATTAGGTGAATGTCAATTATGTGTGTAAATAAGTAGACTGGTTAATTAGTTATAGTAGCAGTAATAATCTACAAGCGTTGTAATCACGGAACTACTGCGTGCATTGGTGGTCGAAGATTAAGTGGTCAAGAATCAGAGCAGTCGAGCCCAGGTGGTCAAAGACTTGTGTGGTTGCAGACCAGAGCGGTCGAGCCCAATGGTCGAAGACCTGAGTGGTCGAGCCGACTTGGTCGGATCAACGTAGTCGAAACCGATGTGATTGAGATCTATGTGATCAAAACCAGTGTAGTCGGAATCGACGTGGTCATAGGCCTTCGTGGTTGTAAACTAGTGTGGTTGAAATCGACGTGGTTGTAGCCCTTGTGGTCGTAAACCAATGCGGTCGAACTAGCGTAATCATAAACCAGCGTGGTCAAAACCAACGTGGTTGAACCTGTGTGGTCGAGACCTATGTGGTCATAAACCGACGTGGTCGAGATCTGTATAGTCATAAAATGATGTGGCCAAAACAACGTGATTAAAACAACATAGTCAAAGATCAACGGGGTGGTCGGAGATCTATCTGATTGAAAATTGATGTGGTCAAAGATCGACATGGTCGACGTGGTCGAGACTTGAGTGGTCGAAACCAACGTAGTCAGAGACCAACGTAGTCGTGTTCCAGGGTTAGTTGACGGTAGGAGTTTCCGATCGGTTCTGTGTGAGCGGTCTAATAAGCTCCGTGTGAGTGGTTCAATCGATGAGCGGAAGCACAAGCTCTGTGTGAGCAGTACTACCGGTGAGCGAAAGTACCGACTTTATGTGAGCGGTACTACCGGCGAGCGGTAGTGTCGGATTGAGTAGCGACATATTTTTTTCAGAGAGACACCTGTGTGGAGTCTTCTTGTCCCTGGTGAGATCTGTAGTTCTGCTTGTGTGGTGCGGTACTTCCGATGATCGAAAGTACCGGACATTGCACGTCGGAACTACCGGATTTGGATGCAATGGCTAGTTTTTTGACCATTGGTGAGGGGAGCGGAAGTACCAACCCTAAGCTAGCGGTACTTCCGATAATCCTATTTTTTAGGGATTTGGCTCCAACGGCTAGTTTTCTTGTGTGGGGTATAAATACCCCCTTGTGGTCAGTTGGAGAGAATGTTGCTAGACCCATTTCTTTTCCCTTGAGCTAATGTGAGGTTCTCCACTCAATTGTGCATGTGTTGCACTTTGTGAGCAAGGAGAAGGAATCTAGATTGCATGTGTTGTATCTAAAGGTGGACTTAGTATCCATTTAAGCTTGTGTATTCGTTGTACATGGTGAGAGTCAAGCGAGTGGTTTGACTTGTTATTTTTGTAGTTTGCCGACTCCTAAACGGCGTTGGAGGTGTTGTGTACGGTGATCTTCTCAAAGAAGGTTGTGAGAAGACTCCTAGAAGGCATTGTTTGTGTTAAACCAAATTGATTTAAGCTTCCGTATTGTTTACTTGGTTTAGACAAATAGAAAAGGTCTTCAATTGTTAATAATAATTAGAAGAAAATTTTTAGACTGCCTATTCACTCCCCTCTAGTTGGCCTCCTCGATCTTACAAGTCTTCCCTTCGTTTGTAATGGCCGAGACTAACCTTTTGAAATCACGTAGGTCGTTCAGTGCTTACGTTGCCAGGGAGGGAGACACAAGGAATCTAATGCCACACTGCGACACAGGACGCGGTATTTGGTACCCGCTACAATACAACAATCCTATATCGATCACACGTCGTTATAATGCCTTTAGAACTGACAATATCTATATATGTAATTTTATTTTTGGAGTGCCACTAGTAGTTACAAGGCAACGTATGTGGCTTCTACGTTTGCTGCTATATGGAGAAAATCATGGACGCTAAGACGAATGATCCAAAGGTTTGTCAACCTGCCAATAATTATTTTGTGATTATATATATATATATATATATATATATATATATATATATATATATATATATATATATATATATATGTATGTATGTATATGTGTGTGTCTATATGCTAATGACTTAACACTACTCTTGGCAACAGCGCGTGAAATTTGACAAAAGTGCAATCGATCTTGATAAACTCGCCAAAATTTGAGGAAAGCTCTCCCAATTCTTGATAGCGAAGGTCATAAACAAGACTAGAGAGTTCTACCCTGGTGATGATTAGATGTTGAAATATTTGATACAATTGCAATCACTCAATTGTGCTTACTCAAATAATCCATTCAAATGTACATCATTTAGTTAAGATCTGTGTAATGATTGTTGTGTGCTATATATGTGATCTGTTTGTTTGTTTACAGAGGGTATGGCTAGCATTTCCCGAGGCTAGCCGAAAAACATGAAATAATATAGGTATTTAAATAGCTATCACAGACGGTTTTTAGTATTAGCAGTTTGTGATATCTAAGATATCACAAATGGTTATGTCCGAGAAACGTCTGTGATATATGACATATCACTGACAGTTTTTGGTATTAGCTGTCTGTGATACTTGATATATTACAGATGATTTTTTTTATAAAAACTGTCTGTGGTGGTTTTTCGAAAAACCGTCTGTGTTATAATTATTACAAACGATTTGAGAGGCGTTTGTGATAACCACCTATTATCACAAACACATAAATTCAGACGGTTCAGAAACCGTCTATGATGACGATTCCTAAACCGTCTGTGATGAGCCTTATCTGTAGTAGTGCATGTGACACGCAAATTTACACACCAAAACATTCTAGTATTCTGTATGTAAATTTGAGAATGACCACGATATATGTTTATGTAATTTACGTAATTTACGTGTAATTTTTCCACCATCCGCTAACCATTCTACAACTGAAAGTGGTGTAGAAAATGTTGAGCAAAGAAAACCTAGCTAAGAGTTTGTTTGAATCACATATAACCATCCCAATTAAAGAAAAAAAAAAGAAAAAAAAGGAGGGCAGTACCTAGGGAGGGAACGGTGGCGCGGCGGCAGTTGCTACACCCGACTAATGGCAACGAGACGCCCGGCTACCTATTTAGATCCACGACGAGTACCACGACCGTGCCACGCCATGAATGACGATGAGGCGTTTGGCAACCACCTCATATCCACAATAAGCAGCGCGGCTCTGGAGTTCTCCACAACAGCAGGCTTCAGGGATTGTTTGGTTTATCGACGAGTAAGTTGGGTAAGTTTGACTCTCCGTAGCCTATATGTTTGATCAATTGCTGCAGTCGTGACTTGCACAGTTCCTTAGCCGTAAGACCCCGAATTTTTTCTATTTTAGCTCTTTTTTAAAAAAATATTCACATTTAGATCCCTGGTAGTTTTAATTCCGTTTTTGGACACAGGGGGTCGGCGCCGAGCTAACACGTCTCGGCGCCCTGGTCCATGGCGCCGAGATCGCAGGCCCGCTTCAGCGTGGCGGCCGGCGTGGCGCCGACATGGCAGGTACCTCGGCGCCGTGGGTCGTGGCGCCGAGCTGCCTGCCACGTCTGCAGACACTCGGCTGTTTAGGGTTTGCACCGATCAGCCTTTTTTCGCAAAATGAATTACTAGTTCTATTTTTTATTTGGATTATTTAATTATAGTAATATTATGTAATATATTTATTTAATTATAGTAATATTATGTAATATATTTATTTATTTATAGAGAGCAAAAAATACGACATATGTTTTGAAAATTCGTTATGTATTGCAGATGATACATGTAGGAAATTTTTTGTAGATTTTTTTAAAATATTATAGTACGATGGTAATGGTTTTTGAAAAATAAAATTTTGATGTGGAGTACAGTTTGCTACTACGCAAATTATTTTTGCAATTATGAAAATTAAGCAATTTGCTTGGTAGAGTACGAACGAGTTTTGTGTGAAGTAACGATTAGTGTATTTGTGATTTTTGTACAATGCTGACCGTGAAAAATATATTGAACTGGCAATAACATTTTTCGATCATGTTATGTTGTTTTATTGGAAGACATTTATTGAATTTTTTTTGAGGACAACTGTGATAGGAACAATTGGACGAAAGGAGGGGAAGTGATAATAAGACACGTGAGAATCATTGCATGCGAAAAGCCGAGATAATAAGCTTAGCTGAATAGAAATAAACTTCATAATAAAGTTGGGACGAACATGGCGCGTACATTTTTATTACATGCATAGCATATAGCATGATATCCGACTAACCGACCCAACTGCTCGTATGACCTCTCGTGTGGACCGGGTCTATTACATCTTGTCTACTGGGTGTAGCGTGGTTGTTTCCCCTTTTTGTCGCGCCCTGAAGATGGCTCCGCTGCATCCTTCTTCCTGTCACTCTTGGTCTTGAGAGCTGCCTCACGAGCTTGAAGCTCTTCCTCCTGACGCTTGATGGCTGCTTCACGCAGACTTAACTGCTCCTGCCTCCTTTGCAGCTCATCCTCCTTGCCCTTCAGACGGATTTGGTCCACCCTCACGCGGCGCTCTTGCTCAAGCCGCATCTGTCGTTCCACCTCGCGAGCCTGAGTCATCTTGACAAAATATTGTCCTTTGTTTTTCACCTCCATTGGCCGGTTCCATGGCCATGCCGGCGGCACCCGATCCACCCATTGCATGAACCCACAAGGCTATGTGTGGCGTGGTAGATGTCATGGATCAAGTTGAGAAATGATAACGAGAATCAAAGGATTTAGTTGTCGTCGTTACCACGAAGTCGTCATCCAGGTCTGGACACTTGAAGAACCTACGGCCGTAGTTGGCTCGTTGTACTGGATCCGTCCAGACGCACAACATCGTCCGAAAGCCACAATGGCACTTCGGGCGCTCATGCCACTCCGGCACTCCAAATGGGTCGGACCTTCAGGAAGACATTGTTGTGTAGTAGTATTGTGATGTCTTGAGGAGAAGATGTGGTATGGAAGACATAGGAGACCTTTATGTAGGCAGATTATCTGGTGCAGTGGGCATAGTCCATGGAGAGGATCTTTTCGCTTTTCCTGGATTCCAGTGTAGCAATAAATGGCCTTATGTAGGCTTTTTAGAGACTATAGTCTCGTAATAAATTCATAGTTCGTAGCATTTTCAGAGCTTGGACCATTCAATGTATTTGGTACAACATAACCTTTTCTGTCGTTTTCTGCTATAGGCCTATGTCCGAAATTTTTGTATTTTAGCCCTTTTTTTTGAAAAATATTCACATTTAGACCCCTGGTAGTTTTAATTCCGTTTTTGGACCCAGGGGGTCGGCGCCGTGACCCACGGCGCCGAGGTAACACGTCTCGGCGCCGTGGTCCATGGCTCCGAGGTCGCAGGCCCACTCCAGCCTGGTGGCCTGCGTGGCGCTGACGTGGCAGCACCTCGGCGCCGTGAATCGTGGCTCCGACCTCGGAGCCGTGGGTCGTGGCGCCGAGCTCGGAGCCGCAGATCGTGGCGCCGAGGTCGGAGCCGTGGATCGTGGCGCCGAGCTGCCTGCCACATCTGCAAACACTCGGCGTCTAGGGTTTGCACCGATCAGGCTTTACGTTGTCGCAAAAAGAATTACTAGTTGTATTTTTTTTAATTTTGTTACTAGTTGCAGGAACTGTAATGATTATAAGTTTTGTTAATTTTGTAGTTGTGAATTACAAAACAATCTGAAAAAATTGTAAAACAAGTTTATGTTGATTGGCTCGTTGTAGATGCATAAAAAAATATGGTAATTTTTTTTAGGAACGATTGTGCGTAGAACGGTCGATATATAAAATGGTAAGTGACTTTTAAGGTTTGATATGTTTTAAGGGTTTGCAATTCCCGTGGTTTTTGCAAGGTTTTGTAATTTTGTAGTTGTAATATGGGAACGAATCTGATGAAGTCGTAATAAAAGTTTATGTTCATTGCAAGTTGGACATGCAAACCAAATTATGCTAAATTTTTTTGCCGAAGGATTGAGCGTAGAAATATCGATGCATATAGTGGTAAGTGATATTTCGAAGGTGAGTGATATTTTGACATGGCAGGCATGTGGCATGTGTGCAACTCTGTACTTCTAATGTTCAAAATTCCACCACTAGTCCTAACATGCATGCCTTAGGGAAAATAACGTGCTGGGTCTATTACATTTTGTCTACTGGGTGTAGCGTGGTTGTTTCCCCTTTTTGTCACGCCCTGAAGATGGCTCCGCTGTATCCTTCTTCCTGTCACTCTTGGTCTTGAGAGCTGCCTCCCGAGCTTGAAGCTCCTCCTCCTGACGCTTGATGGCAGCTTCACGCAGACTTAACTGCTCCCGCCTCCTTTGCAGCTCATCCTCCTTGCCCTTCAGACGGATTTGGTCCACCCTCACGCGGCGCTCTTGGTCAAGCCGCATTTGTTGTTCCACCTCGCGAGCCTGAGTCATCTTGACAAAGTATTGTGCTTTGTTTTCCACCTCCACTGCCCGGTTATTTGGCCATACCGGCGACACCCGATCCACCCATTCGATGAACCTGCAAGCCTATGTGTGGCGTGGTAGATGTCATCGATCAAGTTGAAAAAAGATAACGAGAAACAAATGATTTAGTTGTGGTCGTTACCACGAAGTCGTCATCCAGGTCAGGACATTTGAAGAACCTACGGCCGTATTTGGCTCGTTGTACTCGATCAGTCCAGACTCCCAACATCGTCCTAAAGCCGCAATGGCACTTCGGGCGCTCATGCCACTCCGGCACTCCAAATGGGTCGAACCTCCAGGAAGACATTGTTGTGTAGTAGTATTGTGATGCCTTGAGGAGGAGATGTGGTATGGAAGACATAGGAGGGAGGCCTTTATGTAGGCAGATTATCTGGTGCAGTGGGCATAGTCCATGGAGAGGATATTTTCGCTTTTCCTGGATTCCAGTGTAGCAATAAATGGCCCTATGTAGGCTTTTCAGAGACTATAGTCTCGTAATAAATTCATAGTTCGTAGCCTTTTCAGAGACTGGACCATTCAAAGCCCTACGCCCCTATATGTGTACAGGCCTACAGGCCTACTCCTGTAAAGGCTAAAGACCTACGCCCTATATGTGTACAGGCTAAAGGCCTACTCCGTCACTGCGCAAAGCTGGCATATGCTGCCCCGTTTTGTCATGTCACTGAGCAAAATCTGAACTCTTTTGTCATGTCACTGAGCAAAGCTGCCCTCTTTTGTCATCTCACTGAGCAAAAGCTGACCTCTTGTGTCATGTCCCTGAGCAAAGCTGGGGTGTGTTGTCATGTCCCTGAGCAAAAGCCTCTTTTTTTGGTGGTCACTGCATTAAGCTGCCCCGTTTTGCTATAAGTAGCAGGGTTGGGGTCCCATGACATTGTGAATCGAACAAAGTAGTACCCTCTCTTTCGTGGTGAAACATACCATGTCTGAAGCCGAGGGGCCAGTGGGATTTGGGTCACCGAAGGAGGACATTCCCTTAGAAACGAGGGATATGTTCGGTCCGCAGTACCGATTGATACCAAGCCGGCGTGCTCAACCACCGTGGCCGAAATGCAGACACAATGAGTACGCGGTCGTCCAGATCTTGGATTCCCCGAACGACAACACACCACGAACGGGAAAAGGTTAAAGTGTTGCTCGCCACTTACTGGGATGATCCTGAGGGGCCGCCACGACATCATCAGTCCGACATTCGACTCGAACTGGTTGAGAAATGTGAACCTCGTTCGGGGCAGATAGAGCATCGGGCATCTCAGACACTTCTTCCACATCCACCGCAAGGTCCGGTAACGGAGGGTCAAAGGGTGCCTGATCACCTAGTTCTGGTGAATAACCGTGAGGGGTGGGATCAATGGACACCTTCCGCACAACAAGGTCCAAACATTGGAACTCATTCCTCATAACCAATCTGACATATTTGTCCCACTGATCCTCACAACCAATCAAGATCAACCGCCTTAGAATTGTGTCTTTCGAACCGAAGTGAAGTAACCCCTCAACTGTGATGCTCTCCTCGTTTGCATGACAATGTAGCTCCTCCCGGGCCCTAGCAACCAACTCACTAAACGACGGCCGATCACTGAATATCAGAGGCACCCTTTGCATTTCAACAAATCGAACATTTCCATAATCATCAGTTGTCACACTGCCTCCATGATATAGGGTGACTAGGTTGTCCATCTAGTTCATACAGAAAACCAAACTTAATACCTTTAATCGAAATTGTATACTAGAATGGTAATGATGCAACCAAACAGATCCCAAACTTTAGAAGTTCTCTATTAAATGTAAAAACATATGCTTTAAATTGTTATTCGGATAATGAGATGCATAGGCGGGCGGGAGGGGACGCGGCCGGCGGGGAGGCGGACTTGGAGGCGGGCGGGGAGGGGAGGCGGCCGGCGGGGAAGCGAGGCAGCGAAAATCATGCAATCACTGTCCACGATACGATGGACAAGGAGAACAAGCCCCTAATTGCAGCTAAAATATCAAGCCAATTAAGTTCTTCGAGTTGATTCTAATTTTCCTTTGTCTGACCTAAGCAATTCACAAACAACAGCACGCTCCTAATAAAAGCTACCTTGGCTCTTGTATTCAGCTAGCTAGTCGATCGAACGATTTGCAACACAATTACTCAGTTATTTCCCCCATATCATATATGATCTGTACAAGATAGCAGGCATGTAAGCATATGAATTCGGAACAACGTGATCATGCATCAGGAAGAGGTCACCCAGATCTAAGGCACATCGCAGTATACACACATCCATGAATCACACTTCGCAGTAGCAGTATGCACACATCCATGAATCAAATTAGGGTTAGCATATATTTCTCTGTGTGAATGTACCTTGGATGGAGGCCGGGGACGCGGGAGGCGGCGGCACCAGGGAGCGGCGGCGACGTGGGAGGCGGGAGGCCGGGGAGGCGGCGGCCACCAGAGGGCGGGAGGCGGGAGGCCGGGGAGGCGGCACCAGAGGGCAGCGGCGGCACCAAGGAGCGGTGGCAGGGAGGCGACGGCCGCGGCGGGGACGGCGGCGGGGAGGGGAGGCGACGGTCGCGGCGGTGAGGCGGCGGCCACCAGAGGGCGGGAGGCCGGGGAAGCGGCACCAGAGGGCAGCGGCGGCACCAGGGAGCGGCGGCGGGGAGGCCGGGGAGAGCAAGCGACGGCCGCGGCTAGGACGCGCGCGACAGTGGAGGCGGCGGGGACGCGTGCGGCAGTGGAGGGGCGGCGGCGGGGGGGGGGGGGGGCGTGCAAATGAACCGTGCTCGCTGCCGTGGGACAGGAAAAGCCACCCGCTCGGCGCCAAGATCCACGGCTCCGAGCTCGGCGCCACGATCTACGGCTCCGAGCTCGGCGCCACGATCCACGGCTCCGAGGTCGGAGCCACGATCCACGGCGCCGAGGTGCTGCCACGTCAGCGCCACGCAGGCCACCAGGCTGGAGTGGGCCTGCGACCTCGGAGCCATGGACCACGGCGCCGAGACGTGTTACCTCGGCGCCGTGGGTCACGGTGCCGACCCCCTGGGTCCAAAAACGGAATTAAAACTACCAGGGGTCTAAATGTGAATATTTTTCAAAAAAAGGGCTAAAATACAAAAAATTCGGGGCCATGTCACTGAGCAAAGATGGGCTCTTTTGTCATGTCTTTGCGCAAAGCTGTCGCGTTGTATCATGAAAATTCCTACGTAAATCAAATTTACTCGCTAATTTATGTGATTAATACATGCACATCTTATCCAAATTAGTATTATTATTGTCGTACTTAATTCACCAATCCAACTACTCATTTCTCTTTATTTTTGACTTATGAATTCTTATGTAAATGAAATATCTACATTTTTCCTAATCTTCCATTTGTGGAAGCACGCTCTCACAAACATGCACATCTATATCTTATTGTGTCTATCTCTCTTGTTGTGTCATTGCAAACGTGTCGGCATATCAACTACTTTTATCGTGGACGTCAGAAAATTTCGGCAAGTTCCCCCTGTTTTTGGAGCCACTCTAAACATAAATATCACATGAATATAACATATACACATATATACAACAAGTATCTCATTAAAAAACCCATCTCAGTCCATACAAACAAAGTACAAATAGTCCATAACGTTATAACAGTCCATACAGGTGAAACGGCTAGTCTCCGTCACTGCCTCCTAGCCTTACCCTTACCAAGTGCGTCGGTGCCTGGAGTGTAACGGCTAGGCTCGCGGCGGCGTCTGCGTGGTAGAGGCCGAGTCGAAGGAGCGTCTACGAGCTGAGACGGGCCTATCTCATCGTAAGTCTGCTCCACCTCGTCCTCGTCGTCGTCCTGACCGCCCTGGGCTGGGAAAGTGTCGCTCCTCGTGGGGGACGAGCTCTGTCCTGTGGACCCTTGCCGCGTCGGGTCTGCAAGTCTGGTCGAAGGCACGTGTACGTCCCTCGCCGCGCCTGTCCTGCAGCCACAACGACCAGCCGCACGGCGTAGCCGACCTGCTAGCCTCTGTCGTCCAACATTTTGTTAACCAACAATATACGAAGATATTAGGTACTAATTTTGTGAGTGGCATTATCGAAGCTTACCTCTAGGAAGCTACGCGTCCTGACGTCGCCGACTGTCCTGGAGAAACGCTCTATGTCCTGTACGGACTGCTTCAGGGTGTTGCCCTGCAAACAAGCAAAAGAATGGATATTTTGCTATATGTAGTGGTATTTATGTCTATTGGAAAATAAGCAATGAGATTGAACATTACCACTTGGTCCAAGATCGGTGCCGTCTCCACCTGCGTCCCAAGTCGAGTAGATTGGTCGTAGGGCGTGTCTTCGTCGTCGGAGGACTCAATGTCGGCATAGTTATCTTGAGTCCATTGTCCCTTAAGCTTGCTCCGCGTCGCACCCTGGTACCAAACTTGGTACCGCCGGAAGTGCTTGTTGCTGTGCGGCTCGTCGTTGTCGTCCACGTGGTCCTGAAAGTGTCCCCACTCCTCAACGTACACGTGGTGGTGCTGCTCGAAGTCTGTGACCTTCTTCTGTCGCTGACGATCAAATCTGCATGTCACGTAAACCAATAGTTAAAATTAGTAGAAACTCTATGCAATTGGAATCCAAGGTTAGAATTGAAATTGCATGGCACTTACTTGTGCAAGGCCACAAACGTGGAGAACGGCGCTACTGGCCACAGCTACCTCATACCAAACTGGCGTGCAACTCTATGTGGCAGGTGATACTCAACAGCATAGAAACAGATTAGGGGGCACCTCATCCTGTAGAGGGCCTCGTCTATGCTGCACAGTGTGCTGAACTGAATGGCCTCCACCTCTTGCTCGGCGTACGGCTCCCACTTAACCTACATAGCAACAATTTACTTGTAAGGTACTATACTAACAAATGAAAATCACGATACCAAATGGAATTAACTTACATTGGAGGCCGTGAGCGCATCTAGCTCGTTCGTGTACTCTAGGTAGGCCCGCTTCGTCCGGGCGTAGGGAACTGATACCTGGTCCCAAAGATATGCAGCAGTCGGACGTCGACGAAGAGGAACCCCTGCGAACCAGGGACAAGGAGCCAAAACCGTGGGACGACCAACTGGTAGACGACAGCACATCCACAGCTGGAGGAGGTAGAGGCAACCACCTACTGATGAGTTCGCCGAAGTCCGACGACACGCCTCGCAGAGGTGGCGGTAAAGGAACGCCAACACCCCGGAAGCCCAGCTGTACTGCCCCGCCGTGTCCCAGTCAGTGAGGCAGTGGATGTGCATCCACGACGCGGTGTCCCCCGTTCCGTCGGGGAAGAGAACGCAGCCAATTATATGTAATTATATGTAAAATGATATTAAATCAAACTATGTCAATTTTAGAAAAAGCTCGATAAGACGACGAGTTGGCTCGATATCCACCCCTACCTGCAGTAGTAGGCAACTGTCTGCTCGTCCGCACCTTCAGGACACACTGCGAAAGTCTGCCTGAGCCAGGTGATTGGAACTCCAGAAGTGCAATGGCCTGCCTCAGGAGGAAGCTCTCTCCCGAGGAAGGCCTCTAGTCGGGCTCTCCAACCAGCAGCCACGCACGGTCCGATCACTGGACGGCCGTGAATGGCGACACCAAGTATCTTCTGAGTGTCCTCGAGCGTAATAGTCATCTCCCCGAAAGGGAGGTGGAAGCTGTGAGTCTCCGGCCTCCACCTACATGATACAAAAAAGAGGACTACATGTCAGAGAATTTGAGGCGCACATAGCCAATAAACAATGAACATGCAAGTGGAGCAATGGTTTAGGATAATACCTGTCAACCAGTGCAGTGATGGCCGGGGGGTTGCAGGTGGGCAACCCACGGCGAACCTGGTAAGAGATGGCATCTAAGCCAGCCCTCTCCAGGAAGGGAGTGTACCTCTCGTCGTACCGCATGTCCAGGAACCCGTCATGGGTTCGAGAACGAAGGATGGGCAGCTCCTGTATAGAATACACCGATTTTTTTAGTTAATGCATCAACATAAATAATTAATTGTACAAGAAGTGATGAAGGCAGTACCCTCCCCTCCGCGGTGAGCCGTCCTCTGTGGTTCTCCTCGTAGTACGGGTCTAGCAGGTGCAACTGCGCCATCCTACAAAAAAAAATTGAATTTGTCAGTCCAACATAGAAGTAAACAAAAAATTGAACATGCATAAAATATGAAAATAATAAGAAATTAAACAAGAAACATAGCAAATTGCATATGGGAAAACAACTAGACGAACTATGAAACATAACGAACAACAAGCACTCGCACCTGACTAAGTGGCCAATGGCATGTGCGTGAATTGTGGCCAAGTCTACCACATCTGCTACATTGGTTCTGCTCGGGGTCAGTAAGAAAGGGGGTTGCTCTCCCTCGCCTCGTTCTTCCTGGAAGCTGATCCATAACCATCTTGTGTCTCGTCCTCTTCCTGGTTCCACATTTGTTCCAACGGCTACCCGGATCCGCAATGTATTTGGGCCCGGTGTATGGTGGCCACTCTCCCTCATCCCGGTAAGGCTCGAAACGGGGAGACCACGTAAGCACAACGTTGTCAACACTGAACTCCCGAGGTATCTTGCTCTCGTAGTCAAAGTTACGATGCCTTGCTGCTGCCACATAATGAGAACATGGAAAGTGGTACTGCCTCGGTTTACCACATGTGCATGAGAAAGCAATAAGGACAACCTTATGCCTCCTCGTCGGCCGGCGCTCTCCATCGGTCGTTGTACCACCCCTTTCTACAACCTCGTAAGTGCCCGTGGCGTTGTCAAAACAATGTACCTCATGTGCCTCAGCCCTCGCCTTTGCCTTTTCAAGGTGATGCTTCAGTTTTGGCGTCCATCTCACTTGTTTACTCTGTAGCGCCATTGCATGTGCGTGTCTTTCGTTGAACCAGGCAATAAGCTTGTAAAAGGTGAAGGATACGATAGCATTGACGGGCATACCACGTATACCCCTAAGCAAATTATTGAAGGATTCGGCCATGTTGCTTGTCTGAAACTCGTACCTCCAGCCACCATTGTCATGAGCCCTTGTCCATTTGTCGACATCTCTCATCAATCCCGTCAACCACTGTCTACCTTCTGAGTTTGTTGCAGTATTAAGCTGCTCCAACTTCTCCTGGAAGAACTTGACCTCAAGCATTCGAGCGACCTCCTCGAACAGATGAAAGTTATCATTCGTACCATCCTTACGGAGTAGATTCTCGGCAAGATGCCGAGTGCACCAACGGTGGTGCAAAGCTGGATACCCCGGTATATGCTCCTGTACGGCAGCAAGTATGCCCTGGTGTCTATTAGATATGACACCAACCTCCCTACCAGGGCCGACCACGTGCCTCCGAACGAGCTGCAAGAACCATCCCCAGCTGTCTTTGTTCTCCCTCTCAACCAAAGCAAACGCCAAAGGAACCAACGCATTGTCTGCGTCACAGGAAATGGCTATCAGAAGTGTGCCCTGGTACTTGCCAAGAAGAAACGTATCATCAATGGAGAAGACGGGACGATAATGCCGAAAGGCCTCGATGGACTGAGCAAAGCACCAGAAAGCACGGAAGAATATCTGCATCCCATCTTGAGTCCATTCGTTCGGTTTCGGGACGTACTCATAATGCATGCCTGGATTAACCGCTTTGATTGCATTGAAGAGTGCTGGCAACTGCAAGTACCCATCTTCCCAGTCCCCATATATCATCTTCCAGATGCGTTGCTTTGCCCTCCATGCTTTTCCATACCTTATCTCGTATCCAAATTTCTCCTTAACAATCCCAGCAAGTGTCTTCACCTTCATATTGGGTTCTCCCTTTACTATGTGCCACAATGACTTGGCAATAATGGTAGAGGTTAACTGCCGATGCTTCTGTTTGAGCTCTACTTTGGCACAAGTGTGTGGGCCAACGATTCTTGTGATCTTGAACTTTCCCGTGTCCTTCTGTTTCCTAGCACAAACCCTCCATTCACATGTTTCCTTCTCGCACACAACTGTGTACCTCTGCTCCACATAAGAATGCCTCACCTTGAATGACCTTTTACGAATCACTGAATACTCCTGCAGCCACCTTTTCAATGCAGACAAGTCCTCAAACACCATGCCCTTCTCAATTGTCATGCTTGACCCGGCGTCAGGAGCATCTAGCAACTCGTCATCCCTTCCTTCTGCATAAGCCTCATGGGAATGCCTAAGATCGTTGAATTCGTGAACTGATGGATCTCGGCCAGGGCAATAACGCCTGATCAGCTCAATATCACTTTCGGTCAGCTCTCCAAAAGGGCGGTCATCATCAGAATCAACGGCCCTTGCGATCTCGTAAGGCTCCAGATCATCCACAATTTGAACATCCACACTGTTGGAGTCCCTGCAGACTTCTTCAACGTTGCCAGATGGAGCAACGGGAGGAACACCCACATTATCAGGAATGTCTCCTGCATCATAAGCATGAAAACGATGGGATTGAGACAAAAGAATGGAATGACGGGAAAAGGCTAAAGTGTTGCTCGACACTTACTGGGATGATTCTGGGTCAAAGGGATCTCCTGAGGGGCCGTCGTGACATCTTCAGTCCGACATTCAACTCGAACTGGTTGAGAAATCTGAACCTCGTTCGGGGCAGATAGAGCATCGGGCACCTCAGGCACTTCTTCCACATCCACTGCAAGGTCCGGTAACGGAGGGTCAAAGGGTGTCTGATCACCTATTCTGGTGAATAACCATGAGGGGTGGGATCAATGGACACCTTCCGCACAACAAGGTCCAAACATTGGAACTCATTCCTCATAACCAATTTGACATATTTGTCCCACTGATCCTCGCAACCAATTAAGATCAACCGCCTTAGAATTGTGTCTTTCGAACCGAAGTGAAATAACCCCTCAACTATGATGCTCTCCTCGTTTGCATGACAATGTAGCTCCTCCCGGGCCCTAGCAACCAACTCACTAAACGTCGGCCGATCACTGAATATCAGAGGCACCCTTTGCATTTCAACAAATCGAACATTTTCATAATCATCACTTGTCACACTGCCTCCATGATATAGGGTGACTAGGTTGTCCATCTAGAACATACAGAAAACTAAACTTAATACCTTTAATCGAAATTAGATACTAGATAGTAACTAATAAGTACCTAGTCACTAACTAAATGCTACCTTTATTCGAAATTGATGCTAATTAACTAACTAAATTGCATAGTCAATTTTACCTAATAAGTACCTAATCACTAACTAAATGCTACCTTCCAAAGCCAAGGCCTGATCCAACTTCTGTGTCTGAAGAGATAAACAACCCTTTTGTTTGTGATTTGCTTGACTGGCTGTGGCAAACATTTCGATTTCAGGTGCAAACTAAACTAAACTAAGCTCTACTCCACTCTACTACATAGAACTTTCATCAAATGAAAGTAACTTGTAAAGCTCCTGATCTATGGTTCGGTTCTCAATAGTCAGTTCTACTTCATACGCCTCCTGGCAATAAGTTTTACTGCCAAATTATTAATACACTAGGTGGCTAATGTAACGTTCCAATCCAAATCTGTGACAGAATTGAGGAAAAGTCAGACATTTCACAAGATATAAACCCTCTAAAATAAATGTAAAGCTCCATTCGAACAAAAAAAACTCAAACCTGCATGCAAGTGACAGACAATAATTGTGAATACAAATAAAATCAAAAACAAGATAAAGCATACCACTGTCTTTGTCAGGCTGAATTAAGCAGACGAGCACACAAAGCCGTTACACTTATAGAATCAAAGGTAAATAGGCTGCAATGTTATATCAGCTATCAGTCCTTACAATATTGCGATGTTGAGCATGTGCACAACTCAAAACTTTGACCTTAGCAGTTCCAAACACAAAACTACAGTAGTCTGTTTTCATTGTAAAAGTCATACTGTTTTGCACTGAGGTTTGACATCATGTTCAACTTGAGAGCAACACCCGTTGAAAACTAGCCTAGCCCAAGGAAGTCAAAATTAGCAAGCATGCTCCAAAATCATTCATAATGATCCCGAATCACCAAAATTTGACATGTAGTGCTACTAAAACTACAAAAGGTACTGCTATATCTGGATCACAGTTAACCTGAAGTACCTATCTTGGAGGCGACCGGCGGTGTGGATGGGCGGGGAGGTGGGCGGTGGGGGCTCGGCCGCCGGCAGGGACGCGGGCGGGCGGGGAGGGGAGGCGCGCGGGCGGCCGCGGCGGGGAGGACGCGCGGGCGGGGAGGACGTCGGACGGGCGGCACGTTCAACAACTTGAGCGACAACTGGTTCCACGCCGGGACAGAGCCATTGAAGTGGTTGACGTCGAGCCGCAGAAACGTGAGGTGGGGGAACGCCGCCTCAATGCCGGGCGGGAGCGCGCCAGAGAGCCTGTTCCCGGAGAGGTCGATGGAGCGGAGCCGGCGGAGCGACGCGAGCGACACGGGGAATGGCCCGGAGAAGCGGTTGCCGGAGAGGAAGAGCGCCTTGAGGTTGGCTAGCTGGGAGAGGTCGGGGATGGGGCCGTGGAGCGCGTTGGTTTTGAGACTGAGCACGCGGAGCTCGGTGAGGTGGGAGAGCGTGACAGGCGGGGAGGACGTCGGACGGGCGGCCGAGGCGGTCGAGGAGGACGCGCGTGCGGGGAAGGGAGGCGCGCGGGCGGCCGCAGCGGGGACGCGGGCGGGCGGGGAGGGGAGGGGAGGCGGCGGCACCATGGGGCGGCGGCGGGGAGGCGGGCAAGACATAGGGAGAGAGATGCAAATGAACGAAGGCCGTGTGCTCGTTGTTGTGTCCCAGCAGAAGCCGCGTGCTCGGCGCCAAGATCCACGGTGCCGAGCTCGGCACCGTGACTAGTGGCGTCGAGCTCGGCGCCGTGACTAGTGGCGCCGAGGTGCTTGCCACGTCGGCGCCACGCAGGCCGGCACGCTGGAGCGGGCCTGCGACCTCGGCACCATGGACCACGGCGCCGAGACGTGTTAGCTCGGCGCCGTGTCCCACGGCGCCGACCTATGGGTCCAAAAACCGAATTAAAACTACCAGGGGTCTAAATGTGAATATTTTTCAAAAAAAAGGCTAAAATAGAAAAAATTCGGCCGTAAGACCCACCTGTGGTACACTCATTTCCTTTACCAACATTGGCCTAAGTTGTGGCCATGCTTGTCCTGGTGTCGTCTTGGCGTCCAGGCGCCGGGGAGGATCGTCTCGCCTTGACCCGAACCCTAACTTCACCACCAGGTATGCCATTTGCCCCTCTCCTCTCCGGCAGCGCTCCGGTTGCACCGCCTTCCTCCCTCCCACCGCCGTCTTCCTCCCGTGCTCCGGCCACCTCCCTCCCGCTGCCGGCACCGATCTCCAGCCTACTCCCGCCGCTGGCTTCCCTCTCCAGTTTGCTCCCACCGCCGAGGGGAGGGGAGGCGACGGGGAGAGGAGGTGGCACGCGGGGGAGGAAGCGCTGGGGAGGGGAGGGAGGCGTCGGGGAGAGAGGGGGAGATCGGCGCCAGGGAGGGGAGTCGGGAGACGTGAGACGGGAGTGGGAGTCGGGAGAGAGGGAGTCGGGAGACGGGAAACGAGAGAGAGAGAGAGAGGCGGAAGAGAGCAATTGAATGAAATGTATACAGCGTCGAGAGTACGTACGCATCGTATACACGTTGCCATGCCTAGGTGTCGCCGTGCCCTCGCCTAGGCGTCCCGGCGCCTAAGAGGCGCCGTGGTCACCAATTACGCCGTGACAACTATGGTTGTGGCGGAGAATTTTTTTTTCTTTTCAAAAAATAAAAGAGGGCACGAGTCCGTCAGTCAATAGAGAGGAGAAGAAGAGTGTAAGGTGATGAAAGTGGAAGCCTTGGTGAACCGACCGCTCACACGCTGCGGGCTCAAAAAACACAAGGACACAACCCAAGAGGGTAACTAGAACAGCATTCCTCGTACAAGCTCAACCCCAAAAAGTACTCCAGAGGAATCCCAGGATCTACATCTCTTGGAACGCTTTTTTTCGGCCTCTGGATGTCCTCAGTCGCTCTAATTGCCACCTGTTGAGCTGTGCTTGTCCTGTTTTGGAAAGTACGCCTATTCCTTTCCTTTCGCGTATTCCACATTGTGTATATGGCCGTTCCGTTAAGTTCTCTCTTCTCTCGTCTTTCGGATGGGTTTTCGTTGCTTGTTGCCACCAATCGACGATGGCTGTGAAGCTTCTAGGATTGACTCGCTGGAAAATGCCGCTGTTGATGGCAGAGTTTTTTTTAGTGTCTAGATATTACCTGGATATTTTTTTTTCTAACTATCATTCAAATTTGTGATATTTGAATTAGAAATCAAGAGACCCTTTGTTTTTTAAGAAGGGAGATTTTTTTTCAAGGGAAAGGTAGAACTTAAGGGGGAGAGAGGAGAATTTATGGTCATTGGATCTCTAATATAATAGTCTTAAATCTAAATAATAGTTAAAAAGAAAATATCTAGAGGATGATGTTTAATAAAACTATTTTTTCCCGTTTGTGGATCTCAAAAGGGCTTTTCCCCTGTCGACACTGCATCCACACGTCGTCTTGGGCCGTTGTCCCGCTCATTCCCTGCAGGCGGGGTCCGCGTCCGCGACGCCAAGGCCCAAGGCAGCCCAGGGAAGCAGGGAACCGCCCCGTCCGCCTCCCCCGACGACGACCACACGCCGGCGACGCCAACTCCCGAGGCGGTATGCTGTCCCTCGCGCACGCCACCCACCCTCCCCAACTCCGCCCTCCATCTCGGGCCCCAGCTCCGTGGCGCTCTCCTGCTCGAGCCCGAGTCCGCCTCCACAACAGCTCCCGTGCCCGAACCCTCGCCCGGGCGCGCCCCCCAAGCGCGGAGGCGAGCGAAACTGAGGCCACCTCCGCCGCCACTACGACCGGCGGCCGAAGCAGCAGCAGCGTCTTATCCTTTCTGTGCCCGCTCCTCAAGTTCCTCGGGGTAATTGCTGCATTTTTCGCCGAGCTTGGGTTTGTTTACACAATGGATTTGCTAAAAAAAAAGTGTGATTTGCCAAGCAGGGAGGTGATCCTTCTCAGGAGAGGAATGACATCGTGGAAGTAATCTCTGGCTCTCGCTCGTTTGGCCTTTGGATAGATTAGTACTTAATTACAAATCCTAAATCAATTCGATTTGAATGTAGAGTTTAATGCAATATTGGGTACGAGAAAATTGGATATTTGACACCGCTAACAGTGGGCTTCGCAAAACTGCCATCGCTATCGTCGACTTCGCAAAATAGCCACTCAGTACATGTGTCTCTCGTATTCCCTGCCATTGCACCCCTTTTCCTCATTTTCTTTTCTCTCTCTCCAAATCAGCCACCTAAGGTGACTAAACTGCCCTTGAGCTATTTTGCTGGGCGCATGGCATTCTGGAATGTATGCATGCTTAGCAGATACGAATGGTTGTCCCAAAGCTAGTATCGATCTGACGAAACTTTTGCAGCAAGGACACCGCCATCGCCGGGTTCATGCCAGAGACTCCAGACACGAGGGCGAGACTTCCAATTGGGACAAAGGGAACGCAAAAAAAACCATCAATGCATGGTTTTAGAGCACAAAAAAAACGATGGAATTGCGCCCAGAATGCATACATTCATATCTGGGACAACCATTCGTATCTGCTAAGCATGCATACATTCCAGAATGCCATGCGCCCAGCAAAATAGCTCAAGGGCAGTTTAGTCATCTTAGGTGGCTGATTTGGAGAGAGAGAGAAAAAATGAGGAAAAGGGGTGCAATGGCAGGGAATACGAGAGACACACGTACTGAGTGGCTATTTTGCGAAGTCGACGATAGCGATGGCAGTTTTGCGAAGCCCACTGTTAGCGGTGGCAAATATCCAATTTTCTCATTGGGTACTGGATTGGGAGGCTAAAACAAATGCATTTCTTACAACATGAATTCCTGTGGGGACAAAAGGAAACTTTTGATCGATGTACTTTCTGCTGCTGATAGTGCAATTTGTGCAGCATTTTCATTTGATGTTATAGTCTGAGTCATCTACCTGCAAATGCAAGCATTTCTTGATGACCGTCGGTTGTTACATTTATTTGTCAGGTTACTACGTCTTCACTTTCAAGTTTAGCTCGACTTCCATGGGGATCGAGTGTGGCTACTAGTAGCGGAGAGAACATTGATGCAGCGATGAGTGCTCCGACTCTCCAACTGTATGAGTTTGGTAAAACAGTCTGTTGGTTCTGATTTGTAGGCATGCAACTTTAGGAATTTTAATAATCTACTGATGAAATCCTTTGTTGTCCTTCAAATAGAGGCATGCCCCTTCTGTAGGAGAGTTCGTGAGGCCATGACTGAGCTTGATCTTTCTGCAGAGGTGTTCTTACAATGCTTCCTTCAATTCTGCAAGTGTGAGATTATAAATCAATGACTACAAAAATCATGCAATTTAACATAGCTTTGCTTGCATTATATTTTTTTAAAAGGAATTGTCCTGACGTAAACTTATAATTTGTGAAGCAATATATGTCAAGGGGAATTGTTTGTCTGGATTATCCATGTAGTCTTCTAATGTGGTCGTTTTGTTAGTTAATAATTTTGCCTCCAAATATTAACTAAATGTAGGTTTATCCTTGCCCAAAAGGATCACTGAGGCATAGAGATGTGGTCAAGAAAATTGGAGGGAAGGAGCAGTATGTCTTCGTCTATTCGGTATTTCCTTATAGCTGTGGCGATGCTTCAGTTGAATAGAAATGCAGATATCTGGAAAGTTCATAAATTCTTTGTTCATCGTTAGCATTGTTGGCATTACTGTCACATCATTTTCTTGTCATATCTTCCTTAGGGTCACTGAACTGGTGTCTTTTTTTATACAGGTTTCCACTTCTTGTTGATGCAACTACTGGTGTTACAATGTATGAAAGTGGTAAGATCTAATTGATCTTTTTCTTTCTTTTCTTGAAAACTAGCTTGTCATGGGGCCCATGGATAGCCATGGTCCATTAGAGGGCTGCACTCAAGGCAGGCTACCGCAGCAATTAATTAGAATTTACTTAGTTTGTTAAGTTATCTCTTAGAATTTGTTTAGTTTGTTAAGTTGTCTCTATCATTTAATATTTACCTTATCAAATTAGTTTCCATATTGTTAGAAGTTAACCTCATCTATATAAAGAGAGGAGCAACGCTATTTAGAATCAAGCAAAGAAAGAACAAAGTCATTCTCATCTATAGTCTCCTCCCTCTTTCGCTGCCACAACCCGCCGACGCCACCTCTTGGCCATCCTCTCGGCGATGTTTACCCCCAATGAAAGCAAGCCCATAACAACTTGGTATCAGAGCCACACACCATGCCTTCCGATGCCGAAGAACTCAAGGCCATGAGGGGCCTCTACGCTGAGTTCCACTCAGGAATCCAAGACTACATGAGGCTCGCGATGGAGGTCAAGGAAAAACTCATGGCGAAGAAGAAGTGGCACCAAGTTGCACTGTCAACGCCACCGCCACTTCTGGAACAGGTGGTGTCGTTAGCGCTAGCCGCGGTGCTAACACCATCGGCTACACCGTCGGTGCTACTTCTCCGCTGCCACTGGTGATGTTTGCTCGCCCAGTAAAGCTGCCCTTGGTAGCACCATTGAAGCCTTCGTTAAAGAAGAAAATCATCGTGGTTTCTCGATCTTCTCCTCGTCGCAGATAAACACCGTGCCTTTGTTGGTGCGGAACACGACGGGTGCCATATAGGGGTCAGCGACATCGTCGTGCCTCTCCCACCACCGTTGTGCTCCATGGTACAAAGGGTGTCCTTGCTACCCCACGTGAGTTGCCCATGCTGGCGACAACTCATGCAACATCAAGCCATCATGGAGAGTTGTTGTCGCTACAGTCCATCAGCGTTTTGTTGATCCTTTTCCTTGTGTCGTTCCTCTAGTGACAAGGCCTCTCGTCGACATGGGAACACCTCGGGTTGCAGCCATGGCCGCCACCCTACAGCTCGAGGACGAGCTGCTCATTTAGGAGGGGTGAAGTGTCATGAGCACGGGCCCATGGATAGTCATGGTCCATTAGGGAGGCTACACGCAAGGAAGGCTACCAACAGCAATTAATTAGGATTTACTTAGTTTGATAAGTTATCTCTTAGAATTTGTTTAGTTTGTTAAGTTATCTCTATCATTTAATACTTACTTTATCAAATTAGTTTTCATATTGTTAGAGGCTAACCTCATCTATATAAAGAGAGGAGCTGCGCTATTTAGAATCAAGCAAAAGAAAGAATAAAGTTCATCTCAATCTTAGTCTCTTCTCTCCCCAAGCACGCCGTCACCGCCCGGCCATTCTCTTGGTGGTGTTTACCCCATGAAAGCAAGGCCATAACATAGCTACTACTAGTATGTACGTTGAATGTGCAGGAGATATTGTGAAGTACCTGTTCAGACTGTATGGACAAAGAAAGCACCCTTCTTTTGGACTCCTTGAGAGGTATCCAGCTTTGCTTGTTTTGAAAAGCCTATGTGTTTTACCTCCCATAGGTAAGAGAGCTAATATGCTTGTATATTCATATGTGTGTGTGTGTGTGTACATATATGTATATACATAGAGAGCTAATATGCTTGTCTATGATATGTTGATGTTGGAATATCTAAAACTACCGCTCCAAACTAATGCTAGACAAATGTCCTGTCATCCTATGCTTTTCTCAAGCCATCTCCATATTTTTGCAGTACAATTTTCACGGGATGGGTGCCTACTCTTCTTCGAGCTGGAAGAGGAATGACATTGTGGAGCAAAGCTGGTGTGGTTCCTGCAGAGAAGTTGGAACTCTTCTCGTTTGAGAACAATACTGTAAGAACCACTCCTCTCCTTGCTATCCTTTTTACATGAGTTGGCTCTTTTTCTTTCTCATATGTGGGTGATTCAGTATGCCAGGCTTGTCCGTGAGGCACTCTGTGAATTGGAGCTTCCTTATGTCCTCCAGAACGTGGGAGATGGATCCTCAAAGATGGATTTGCTTCTAAGGATATCAGGTTCTAAGCGGGTAAAGCGAGCCACATGATGCACTTTGAAACATGAATTGTTTTGAAGTTAGAACAGCAACTAAATTATTTTGACGATAGGATCTGATACGCACACATGTTGCCTCGTATTCTTTTATTGCAATGCAGCCTGTGTGCCCAATATGCCTGCAAATTGTTTTAGCATCCTCCATTCAAGATAACCTCTAATACTTCATACTATCCTGTTGTTTCAGGTGCCATATCTGATCGACCCTAATACTGGGTTCAAATCGGGGGACCATAAGAAGATACTATCATACTTATTTCAGCAATACTCGATTAGTAGCTAGTTTCTCTCTGAATATCAGCAAATCCTACAATTCTCAGATAGCTCCTTTGTATATTTGCCATGACGCGAACTTAGCTCGGAAATATGTCAGTGGTTCGTGGTTCTTTTTGGTTCTTGCCAGGTAGAATTTTCGTGCTGACCGTGCACCATGTACTGTAGAAAAGTAGTGTATCTTTTGGTTATACAAGACGTGTGACGCATGACATGGCAGTGGTCCAATGTATCATAGCACTGTGTGTGCCTTTGATTGCTATGCCTTTTGTGTTCTTTACGTGACACTACATTAATCTCCAGCTAGAAGTAATGTTGTTTGCCTAGGAGCACTTCATAATGGGATTAGCTGTGATCGTTTTGGCTTCAGCTTTTACCTTTCGGCTTATTTTTCACTATTTATAAATTTCGCCTTTTTCTGAACTTTTGGCTTTTTATTGAGCTTTTTTGCCGGTTCTTTTTTTCCCGTATTTGTTTGTATTATACGTAATGGGCTAACATATATTTTTATATTTAATTATGCTAAATAAGTCTCTGTCAGCTACAATGTTTTTTCAGCCAGCTACAGTGTTTTTCAGCCATAAGCCACCAAAAATAAGCACAAATGATCACATCGTGGCATGGCGTGTGAGGCCCCAGTGAATTCTTGTCGTCATTAGGCCTTGCTCTAATGAGTTTTAGTTTTTAGCTTCTTAATTTTTTATTTTTTAGTTTTTTAGGTTTGTTGGTCTTTTTTGTCCTTTTTTCTTTGCATTGTTTTTTAATTTTTAAAAGTTAAAATCAGCTACAGTACAGTAAAAAAGGGCTAAAAATAAAGATGGCAATGGGTATTCGGAACCTGATACCCGGTGGGTTTTTACTCTATTAGGGCATGGGTCTGAGTCAATTTTCTAACCTATGGGTCTCTTAATGGGCAAAAGCCCAACCCATCGGGTCTGCCGGGTTCGGGTACGTTCCTATAGTACCCGAACCCGTAAACCCATGGGTAATATAAACCCGGCCCATAAGAGTTATAAACCCAGGCTCCCAGCAAACCAGCTCATAGCTCCATACGGTATGGCCCAACTAATCAAAAGCCGCCGCATCAGCCGCATAGCCCCGTTTCAATAGCCCATAGCCAATTAGTGTGTTGTTTTCTGCTCATTTAGGAACTTGCAATTTGAGGCTTCTGCATGCACCAGATTCAAGTGATCAAGTGGCGACGACCTTATGGGAACAAGTCAAGTACAAGGAGCAGTTGATGTCTCTCCTTTTGGTTTTAACTGAGTTGTGAACTGTGAACTTATAATGAACTTGTCGTATGCTGATATGCTATGCCAGTGAACTATGAACTGAGAATTGATGGAATGAACTAGTGATGTGCATTGTGGATTTGTCGCTGCTTGTTTCATGCATATTAGCATATAAATTGAACTTATTGTTGACTTGCTAAGCACTGCACTGTCTGCAATCTGCACAGCTGTTGTCGGGCACGGGCGACCTGTGGGTACCCGTTACCCGAGTGGGCATGGGTCTGGGCAAAAATCTGCACCTATCAATAGGCATGGATTTTTTTAGCGGGCACATTCAACTTTCACAGGTACAGATTTAAGATGGCAAAACTCAGTGGGTTTGTGCCCGTTACCATGACTAGCTAAATACCAGGGTTTGCAAGCCTTTGGAGCTACCTAAAAAAGGGAGTCATATGCAGCGTGGAGGGAACAGTCCAACGTCATGATGCTGCGCAGTTCGATACAAAAATAAATGCGCCAGCTGATGCTGCTCAGTTTGCTTAGTTTATACACTACGCTTCAGACTCAGCTGCGTGAGGGCGGTGACTAACTGGGCCGTCCCATATTCTCAGCTACTTTTCCCTTTCAGAAGCCTCTTCTCCAACTCCAAGCATCAACTCTCTCTCTCTCTCTCTCTCTCTCTCTCTCTCTCTCTCTCTCTCTCTCTCTCTCTCTCTCTCTCCGCGCTTCGGCTCTTGAATCTGAAAATTGGAGGCAGGAACAAAGAATCATGAGCAATGAATTGTAAGTCTCTTTCTATCTTGCATTTACAGCTAGTATGCTCCTAACTTCGTTGTTTCTTTGTTTCTTTCATTCGATGTACTGAAATGTTACTCTTGTTTGCTTGTTCTGAGCTAGTGACTACCTGTTCAAGCTCCTCTTGATCGGCGACTCCTCGGTCGGCAAGTCCTGCTTCCTCCTCCGTTTCGCTGTGAGTTGGCAATGTGGATTGATGGCACCGTATTTTGAAGATTAGATCATATATATGGTTTGTGGTTTTGATCCCTTTGTGTTTTATTCAGGACGATTCGTATGTCGATAGCTACATTAGCACGATCGGCGTTGACTTTGTGAGTGGACTCCTCTTGCAATGCCGCATTTTTTATGTTTCTCTTGCTAGTTTTTCATCCTGCATTTTTTATTGTTGTTTGGGCCATTGATCCCTGTTTATCCTGGTATGCAGAAAATTCGCACGATTGAGATGGATGGGAAGACCATAAAACTGCAGATTGTAAGTGGTTTATTGATAATTTTCACAAGTTATGCTTCTAAAATGTTTGTGTTGTCATGGAATATGTTACCAATTAACAACGTTTAACTATCAGAAATGTCTAATAGGGAAAACCACCTAGAAATCTTCCATGTTAGTCTCTTATAGTTTGGTTGGGAATTTGGGAATGCACAATGACATGGAGGCATGGATTCATTTTGGCTTCGGATGTTTTTCTAGTACTGTAAGGCTTCTGGTATTTGCTACATAATCATTACTACATGGTAGGAATACGTTGTGTAATGCAGAAACTATAATTCTCCAATGTGGTCTGATATTAGTACCTGCTGCATGTCAAACAGTGGGACACAGCAGGACAGGAGCGATTCAGAACCATCACAAGCAGCTACTACCGAGGAGCTCATGGAATAATCGTAAGTCTCTCGACCTGTAAGCAAAACTTTCTGCAAATTTCATGCACGTTTCACGGTTTCAGTCAACATTTGGTTGCTTGAGTTGTCTCAAGATCGTTTACGACATTACGGACATGGAGAGCTTCAACAATGTCAAGCAGTGGCTGAGCGAGGTCGACAAGTACACCAACGACAGTGTATGCAAGCTTCTTGTTGGTAACAAGTGCGATCTGGCTGAGAGCAGGGTCGTCAAGACTGCAGTAGCACAGGTCACATTTCCAATTACACTGTTACATTCTGGATAATTTACAAATAAATTAGCATGTAATTTGCATGTTGTACTGTTGTGTACTTTGTTAAGCTAAATGGGCAATGCAAATCAGTGCAGGCTTATGCTGATGAGATAGGTATTCCTTTCCTAGAAACAAGTGCTAAAGAGTCCATCAATGTCGAGGAGGCTTTCTTGGTGATGTCTGCAGCAATCAAGAAGAGGTAGGACAAATAAATTTCAAAATTTCAGATTTCTTTGAAACAACTTATGCTGATGAAACTTCCGTGTCTAATCTAATCTGCAGCAAAGCTGGTAGCCAAGCAGCCCTGGAGAGGAAGACCTCCAGTCTAGTCCAGATGAAAGGCCAGCCAATCCAAGAGCAGCAGCAGAAGCAGAAGAGCAGCTGCTGTTCAACATGACGGCGCAGCTATAGCTACTGTTCAACATGACGGCGCAGCTATCTGAGTCTTTTTCAGGAATCAGGATGAACATGACATATCTGCCACCTTGTCTTTTTGAACACTTTGGTAGTTGCAAATTGTACCAGTAAGCAATTTCAGGTGTTCATATGGATCTTTCGGTGTTGCAACTTCTGTTGAAATCGAGTTGGAAATTTCCCAATGTTGATGATTCTCTAATCAACATTGCATTCATAAAGTTATACCATATTAAACAGATATAAGTAAGGCAACATATCTAGCGCTAATGGCTGATTGGTTGATAAGGTGCTAATGCAACCATGGGACGTCCTATCTAGCACATGTGGCTCGGATTGAGGTGAATGAGAGGCACCATCCCACTTAAATGTTTTTGCAAAAATTCCCTCGCGACTTGAAGGTTTTTCATGAAAAACTCCTTTCCCCTTCAATCTCTCCTCTGGTCTCATCCCCCTCCTCTCTATCTCGTTCCGTTTCAATGGAGTTATGCACCCGAGCTTGCAACCTAGGGCTAAATAACCTGGCCTCGGTCACCACCCTCCTTCCCCCTCCTGGCTGAGGCCTCCACCCTGACATCATCGCCCCTCCTTCCCCAAGCTGCGACGAGGGCTGCTGTTACAGCATTCGACCTAAATCTGCTGGAAGATGCTAATGCAACTGGAAGCCATTGCTACTTGCCGCTGCTTTTCTTTCCTTTTCTTTCAGATTTCATTCAGAGTTCAGATTTCATTTGAATTTCATTTGGCATGTATGTACTTGTCCTCATTTCACATGCAAGTATGGAAAATACTGTCTGATTTCATTCAAACAAATCTAAACTCTCGTCTTCATTTGGCGTGCAAGCAGACAACAGTGACAACAACTCATTTTATCAATCTAAGACACAAGGGCACCAAAACATTTACACAATTTGATGCTTCAATTCACAAACCACATTTATACAATTCACTTATTAGAACATGCCTCAAGCTTCAAACATTCTTATTGAAAAACTAGAATGCACATACCACTGATTCATTACAACTGCTAATCTGAAAATGCACAAAAAAAAGCTTACAACCCGACAATACCTCAAACACTTAAGTGCCAAATTCGAAAAATAAATAGAAATTTCTCAAATCTTCCAATTCAAGCTAAAATAAACCTCACAATTCTTCAATCTGACAAAAATTCCTCAAACACTACATTACAAAATTTGAAGAAGAAAAAACATTGCATTCCTCAATCTGGCATAGATGGAGTCGATTGAGGGAGTGAGACAATGGTTATGCTAGGCAGGAGGATGGCATCGTCGGGGTGGAGGGAGGTGGCGCGATGGCAGGGAGCGGGGTGGAAAGTGCGAAGGCCAAGGCGGTGGGTCAGAGGGAGGCGTCTATGCCACTTCACAGCTTGGGGTTGAATCGTCGCCTTGTCACGGCTCGGGGGAAGGAGGGGAGACGGCTTGGTGGAGACCGTGGTTGGGATGGGGAAAGAGGGTGTAACACCCTGGCCCAACCTCCAAGCCCGGAATGCTACCGCTACACAGTCTCAAATTGGTGCTACCATTAAAATTTTGGCAGCACCTCCCCTGTTTATACGGCTACAGACAGGGGCAATAAACATATATAGAATAACTACAATAAGATAACTGATTTCATAACATGGATCAACATAACATAAGTGAAACTTAGGGCTCCACACCCAAGAAGGCTCAAAACCACAAGCTAAAGAACATACTAAACAACGGCGAACCACATAGAGCCTACATATGGATTTCGCATTGACAAGAGAACCTCATTCTCTACTTCAAGCAAAAAGGGGACTAATCGCGTCAAATGCAAACCTTTAACATTTTCATAGTATACTCTAATCAGGAATTAACTAAAGCAACTTAACAAGAGATTAAACCTGGATGCGATATGACTGGCTAAGCTGTTATTTAATAAGTGCCGTGCAAAAGGTCTACTCCCATTCCATGCATGCCGTCAACCAGGATGACCTAAAAAAGTCAACAAAACAAATGTGAGTCCAAAGACCCAGCAAGTACAAGTAAAATAGCAAATAACAGATACACGTATCATTCATTATCCATCACAGTCTCCATAACCACTCACTTTTATTTAACCTCTTTCACTTTTTATCAACCATTCCTTAGCATTTGCACCTTATCTATGACACAATGCAAATGCATATCTCTTTCATTTTTTAGTCCATATTGGTATAGCGGAGTGAGCACCTGTCGATGCTCACCCAACTCACCCTCTTTCATATGGGAACCTCAATAGCCCATCCTTTTTCATATGGAGACCTTAATAGCCCATCATTTTTCATACGAGGACCTCAACCTCCACTCCACTCCCATGGAGTGTCCATACAAAGTAGACCATAGATGCCACAAAGGTCATCTATTTCCATGCCATGAATGCATGCAATGCAACTTCTCTATTTAATCATATCAACATATCATATTTCAATAACCATTATTTGGCAACATAACGCCAATTATCCCTATCATGTACCATTATCCATCGTTCATATTTATGTCAATATGCAAATAGAAATAACCAACTCATGATAGCATGGTAGGTAGTACATCAAAATCTAATTCATAGCAATCACTACCCGAATTTACTATTTTACCATACACTTGCCTGTTCAATCTTGTGGACAATTCGTGGATAGCACCAAACCCGAACTTCGACCTAAACAAGCATCAACTCACCTCAATACATCATAACACTATTTGAACATATACGAATGGCATTGTTCCTATGCACAAACACAACACATACAACACTCTTGAATTGGATGCATTCCCATGGTTCCGTTGGTTGAACAACCTTTGCTTCCAATCCCGAAACCTAACACAACAAGTATTTTAGATTTTGTAATATGCATAACTCATGCTCACACAATCCTAGTTACCATAATTTAAAGGTTGCGCCATCTAAAACTCCAATTTCAACCCTGAAGGCCATGCTGTCCTATACCAGGCAGCATCCGACTCGGACGCCAAACTTCCAACTCAATGTGCCAAAAGTGGCGGGCCAGCATTCAATAGAGCTTTAGCAATTACCTATGTTGGTTAGTTCACACTAATTAACCGGTACTAATTATTCCACACCAATCCTTCACTCACCTCATTAATCACAATTGATTACACTAATCAATCACCAACTAGTATTCACTTAATCACTCCCCAAAACTCATGGCCACTATTACAAAAGAGGCTAAACTGGACGTTTACATCATAGACGGTTAGAAATCGTCTGTGCTGTAAGTATCACAGATGGTTCATACGAATAACCGTCTGTGGTATTTTCAAAGACAATTATTTATACGAACCATCTGTGATAATACAAGACATCACAGACGGTTCTTACTAACACCTGTCTGTGATAATTCTATGATAATGGCAGACATCACATACGGTTTTTTATTTAAACCATCTGTGATATTTCATAGACGATTTGTATTAAAAAACATATGTGATAATGAAGTTATTACATACAGTTTATATTAAAAACTGTCTGTGATATGTTTCTCGCCTTGTAATCCCCTAAAATTTCATAATCTCTCGTCTAAGTCTGAGTAGGATTCAGTTGAGACACCTTAGTAAAACGGGCATAACTTTTACATACGGTGTCTATTTTCAACGTTCTTGTACTCGTTGGAAAGTTAACGACAAGCCCGATTAAAAAATGACTGCTTGCACTAGTCGCCATCTAAGACCCTCAAAATCGGCTATCTTTAGCCCTAAATTTGCACTTTAAGCTTTTAGTTTCTGTTTTTGCCAAAAAATTTTGATCTTCCCTTCGGAATTTGGGTTTCGCCTCAACTGCAAAGTTGTAGATCTCGTCGAAACCTTTCAAATGAGCATATATACTCTATATAAAATTTTGTTATTTTATCTTTTGAGACTAGCTATTTATATTGTACTGATATATTATTTTTGTGACGCCATTATCACCGACTGTTTTTGTTATGAACCGTCTGTGATGTCTCTTGTTATCATATATAGTTTTTGTTATAAACCGTCTGTGATGTCTCTATCATAGATGGTTTGTAATCCGAACCATTTGTGATGTCCCGTCACGTTACCGATCCGCGGTATATCCCCTATGATCCCGATCTCACATGTCCATTCTCTCCGCATCGAATGGCAGGCACCATTCTTTTCCCCACCTCTCGCCCCTTATTAAGCCGCTCTTCCTACTCAAAGAACCAATACCACCAGTACTACTCCAACTCGTTTGTGCACGGCAAGGGTGGGAAGGGGTTCGACAAGGGTGACTGAAATTTCACTTGAAGCAAGATGGAAAGGAAGAAGGCAATGGCAAATCTGCACTATTCTAAATCGCTGGCATAGAAGCTGTTGATTTTGATATAGAAACTGAAAATGGTGTTTGTTGCCTTTTTTGTTTTTGCTACTTAAAAATTTTCCCGCACCACTTATTTTAGATTGTAGTTTAATGAAGGATGTGTAAGTCTAGCTTGCATTAGCCTAAAGTTTTTTTGTAATGTAAGCATTTTTCTAAATTTGTAACCGTGAAACTTGTCTTTGTAAAATTATAAGTGTCCTCTTGTGTATGCAGTACTATGGGTAACCTACTTGATATCTTGTGATATTGTAATGGTGGATTCTAATCTTAATGAAAATAGAATGTGTTGCTGTGTTTGTTGTTGTATTTGCTTTGTTTTCAAATGATATAGTTAACATTTCCTGAGGTTAGCTGAAAAGTATAAAAAATTTAGGTATAGAATGGACTATCACAGACGGTTTTGTGTATAAACCGTCTCTAAAGAATTATCACAAGCGGCTCGAACCAGAAACTGTTTATGATGGAGAAGTATCACAGACGGTTCTATATACCAACCGTCTGTGATACTTACACATCACAGATGGTTGGTAGTTAGAACAGTCTGTGATGTGTAAGTATCATAGACAATTTTTGGTTCGAGCCATCTATGATAGTGTTCTTGACAGACAGTTCTAGTTACAGATTGTCTGTGATGTATTTATCACAGACAGCTCACAAAGCGTCTGTGATAATCTCTGATTATCATTGATGCATAAATTCAAATGGTTCAAAAAACCGTCTGTGATGATAATTTTAAACCGTCTGTGATGACTCTTTTTTTGTAGTAGTGGGCCCTCATGCACTCGGCCAGAGCATACACTAGCCACCAACCCAACCCACTGCTACTACTAACTACTACTACCAGTACTTCTCACAAGTAGCACTACTTCTTTCTCTCTCTCTCTCTCCATGAATTAACAAGATCAACAGCAACAGTCTCAATTTCACCGTCCAATCATCCATCTTAACAATCGATATTTTAAGTTCTACACAAATCAATAAACAAGCATGGAGAAAGGTTTTCGAGGCATTACCATAGCCCCGAATAACTGAATTGGGGCACTACTTTCCTTTCCTTGGATAGATCTGGCAGATCAGACATCGGATTAGTGTTCCCCCTTCCTGTTTTTTCTTCTTCTCTCTCTTCTTCCTTTCTTATTTTCTTCTCCTCTTCTTTCTCTTCTTCCCTTTCTTTTTTAGCTGGCTCTCTTGGCCAAAGCCTCCCTCTCCCTTATTTTTCTTCTCCCTTCCCTTCTTTCTTCCTTCTTCTCCTTCCTCTACCTTTTCTCTTCACTCAGTCAGTCAACTCCCTCTTTCTCTCACGGCTGGCTCCCTGCTCTCCTCTCCACTCTCTTGCGTGGCGCAACAGCAATGGCGCGCGGCCAGGAGCAACAGCGGCAGCAGCTGGGCGGAGCATAGGGGCGACGATGAGGTTGAGGGGTGGAGCGGTCACGGCTGCAGCATGCAGATGCGTGGAGCGACGCTAGCAGCAAGGGGACGGGGAAGGCGATGCGCGGCTAGAGGAACAACGACGTTGGTGGCCAGCAACGGTGGTAGCACGCGTGAGTGGAGGTGGTAGCACGCGTAGCAGCAAGGACAAAGGGGCGCGACAGAGTCAGCACGAGGGGAGGAGTGAATGGATTTTGCCTCCTCCTAGCTTGGACTTATATGAGGGGGAGGGGTGGCATGGGCTAGGCTGGGCTGGGCCGAAGCTGGCCCAATCCCTCCTCACTAGTATTATAGAGGGTGTCGTCGCCGTCTGGTTTTGCCCTTGCTAGGCAACACAAGTAAGGAACGAGATGATAGAGAGAGAAAGCAAAGGGGTAAGGACTAAGGAGGAGTTTTTCGTGAAACAACTTCAAGTCAGAACGGGTTTTCTGCAAAATGTTTAAGTGGGATGGTGCCTTCCACCCACCTCAATCTGAGTCGCATGTGCTAGATCAGACGTCCCATGGTCCAGTCTGAAAGATGGTTAATTTACATATGCAAAACCATGCACAAATGCCAACATTGTTTTTTTTTCGCAACATGTAGTGATAGACACAATCTTGTAAGAGGTCCTTGCAAGGTAGCCTTGTCGAACTTAAATCACAACTGACAAGATAACTTGATAGGTCAGTAGTTCACGCTAGAAGTGTAGTTACTCTCCATGGTTAGTTGGAATGGAAATTGTGGTAGCATCATGTTGCTGCCGGTATCCAGAATCCCATTCTGCTCAATTAACTGCAGATACAAGATCAGACAATAAGGAATGTGTAGATCTCTCTAAAAAAAAAGAAACGTGTTAGGTTAACGTAAGAGTGACTTCAAGATGACAAAGATACACACTTTTATTTCAAGAAATAGCAGCAATGTCCCTCTAGCTGGGCTGCCTATATGCATAAACCAGTAACTAGAATGCCGGCACGGCTTGTTACCCCACATCCAATCGCCACCATGCACCATATGCAAAACTATGCTTTACAAGCAAGAGTAGGGCCGTAATTGTATAGATAAAAAAGAAAGGGAAGGAGGTTTTGTACTTAACTCTCTGGTTAATTCCTAAATGCTAACGCTATCTCGAACTCACTCCTAAATTCCAAGCGTAAGCTTATCCTTTCGAATAGTGGAGTTTCTTTAAAATGGATCTGGGTTAGATGATCAAAGTACCCTTTCTTGAAGTATATCATTGGCAGCCTTCAGTATGCCTTCCTGCAAAACAGAAGACACATAAAACTACTGGTGAAGGGAGTTGTATGTTCATCTCTTCTACATATAAGCTACTAAACTCAAAAGTTCATTAGAGGAATAAAACGAAAAAATATGGAGCCAACCTTGTTCTTGAGCATCTCAATCTCCCTAGACATGATCTGCATCTGCTCGGCAGAAAAGGGCATATTAAACGCGTATTCATTTTTTAAAAGTTTTTGATTTATACAGAGAAGAACATAAAGCTTACCTTTGTGGAGCGAATGTTATGTACCGACATTTCAAGATTACTCTCGAGGGCTTGCAGCTCATCAATATTCATATGGTTTATATCTTTCTCTCCATACATGTACCTGCATGGATGCGCTCGCCTTTAGCGATCCGCCTCGTGCTCAATATTATTCTTCTATCCTACACCCTTGAAAAGTCTCCTCCATAATCTTTTGAACTTTTTTTATGGATTCTTGGCAGTTTAACATGGCTCATTAGCCCATATTATTTTGTCGTTGGTTTTTCCTTTCCTTTTCTTATTTTCATTAACAGCCGTTCAAAAACTAATAATTGGAAGCAAATATAACTACGCAGTTGCATCCCCCCACCCAACCCAATTTTTTAAAATGAAAAAAAATAGGAAGATCATGTAAGAAATAACTTTCTAACTATAAATTCTTTCGATTTAGAATAGCATGCAGGGTAATTTAGTCATTTATCTAGTATAAGCTAAACAAGATGCACCGGTTGCTCAGACCGAACCCGTTAAGTTGCTTCACTGTATACATGTAATGCAGCTGATTACCTTAAGCCTTTTTGAAGTAAGTCAATTTCTTGCCTTAACAGTAATACCTCTTGTTGTATTGCCTGCAATAACAAAAGAATGTCAGCTCGCAATACTAGAAGTAACTTTGCATATTACCATTCTGTCCAATATAATGTAATTCAAAACTGGCATGCATAGAAAGAATCATGTATTATGAATTTTTGTGAGTCGGTGATGAACATACGCGCAAGTAGTGTGCTGAGCCAAAGCCCGCTCATTAGTTGCCCTTGCAAAATTTAATAAAAATACTGTTGATCCTATGCATAGCTTTGCAATGCAATGCTATTTGAAATTGCGAGATAAATCATGTGATCTTTGCTGACCTGAGGCTGGTTCTGCTCGCTACTTTCACCTTGTGCTTCTGTATTTCTACTCTTGTACCTCTCAATCAAGCCTTGCATGTTCCTAATATATCTCAGCCATAAAACGTATCAACAAATCAAAAAAATGAAATTATCTAGAGTTACTTTTGAATCACTAAACAGTAGAGGGATACAGACCCATTTGTGGCTAAGTCATAAATCTTTCCATGAGGGGAGAGCACTAGGACACCGATATCAGCATCACACAAAACAGATAACTCCTTGGCCTTCTTGAGCAGGCCCATCCGCCGCTTGCAGAAGGTGACCTGCCTGTGCACCGGGTTTTCTATCCTTTTCATCTGAAGCTTACCGCGAGCCATTACTATTCTATGCTCTTTCGTCTTGTTTGTGCACACAACCTCCCACTAGTTTCGGCTAGCTTCTGAGGTTGTTGCAACTAGACCTTGGATCTTCCTCTTGCACTTGAGGCAAATGTGAATTGGACTTGTCATGGAGGTGAGCATTTTAATGTGGCTCCTGAGGACAAGGAATAACTGGTAGGCCAGTCCTTGTACACTGCAAAGGGCTGTATACAGGGCCTGAATCATATGAATACCCTTACATGTGGTCATGCTTACTGAATACAGATGTTTCTGAGCATACTGCATACACTTATTGGTTCTTGCTCTTGAGGTCTCAAGTTGTTATTACTCTGCAATGCTCTTGTAATTCATAGATTTTAACATTTATTTTGAGTGATTCTCTCTTGATGCTGTTGTAATTTATAGATTTAAAACCTCGCCCTTTATTTTTAACTATTTTATTATTTTAATTATGTAGGTCAAGCAAATATCATTGTTGCAATTCATAAAGTAGCTTCATAGCTACCTTGTAAAAGGACATAGGTTAATAACTAGTTCAAAGTGTATAAAGTTCTTTTTAACAAATAAAATTCATGTTGCTCGTACTGCCCCATCCTAGATAATCAAGTGGTCCATGATCATAATGAATATTTAGTGAGGAATATGTCTCATGTAAAGGCATTTACACTTTACATTGTTGAGAATTTGTTCTACTTTGAAAGGTCAGACTATAATTTTAAACTCAAGTACTATTACCATTTCCTTTCTTCTAAGCTCGTCCTCTCTATGCATAAACAAATTAATGAAATGATAGAAAATAGGGATGCCACTATATATTCCACAATTCCTTCTCAAGATTTAAAGAAGGAAAAGGAGAAGTGCAGTGTACACACTTCCTAGCTGTTAAGCCACCACAATATATTCTCTACAATTATAATGTCATAAAACCTATTTTGTTTTGTAGACACGGTTTTCAGGCCTCCACCTTCTATACAAAATCCAACACCAACCAAAAGAGTCTTGTACTGCCGTCGGCACCACCCGTTCTCTTTTGTACTTTTCATTTGGAACTATCAAAGACGAAATGTTTGTCCAATAAAAAAAAAGGACCTGCTGATTAGCTCATCTCAATTTGCCAGTTGGTTGTACAGTTTTGTTGAGTTGAGAGAGTTGCATTACTTCACTCAATAGATCCCAAAACCTTTCATGTCTGCGTTCCGAAATTGGAAAGTACTAAAAGAATAAAGCAATAACCAGTTTGTAACTAGCACGCATCAAGCCATTAACAACGCACGCGGACCACCCCTTTTTGACAATAAGAAGCTTGCAGTAGGCACACACATAATCAATTTGTTCATGCACAATCGAAACAAAATCTTAGCTGACCAAACTTAAGAATACTAGGTTATATGGGCCATGATTTCAGTTTACCAGGACCACCTCTTGGATGAATTAACCGTTTAAAAAAGCTTTAGATCCAAATTCCAAACCAGTTGTCTTCAAGTATTGTGAAAGTCAAGTCGATCAGTCACGTTACGTAGGCACTGCAATGCAATATATTATTGTCAGCTCAATCATTCATCAAATCCTGCGAAGCCCAACGAAACTGTAGGATGGTATGACATAATTAAAGGAGGGATGAATGATTGTCTCCACTTTTTAGAACCTGAAGCCAAGACTAAAAGTAAAAGAAAAACAATCTAAATTACCGGATGTAGAATACGACCGCAAGGTGCTGGTTCACTCGCACGTGCTCGATGAACGCTTTGATCGTCAGACCGTTCCCTTTAATCTCTTGCTACGACCGCTCGCTACGACCACTCGTTACGACCGTCGATGCACGTAGTCGTAATCTCCCTCTGCTCAAGACTTCAGCCACTTGAACGCTTCGATCGCTCGAACGAGTACACACCGGAGACAGAAGAAAAACGATGCTCAGAAAATACGTCACTGATGCTAGCAAACTTTTCTTAAATAGATCTAATCTATTATTTCTATATCATGGATATGATTACAAAGTGCCTCCACAGCACCTCTAAAAGCTCTCTCGACGAAAGCCCTCTAAAAACCCATACGTTAGCCCTTAGCCTCTCTCTGCTTTTGTAGACTAATGTCCAAGTCGTGTCCGCCTTAAACATAAACACACAACTCTATATCTTTCTCAAATCAAAGGACCCAAAACTCTTTCTAACACGGGTTTTACCATATCTCTAAACCTTCCCGTTACGAATTCCTTCCATAACATCTCCAATATCACCACGTAACGAAGCCTCCAGGACGCACCTCCTGTATCTCCATCACGCATCACCAACTCTCGTGTCGAAGCCTCTAGGACCGCACCTCCTGTACCCTTCTCCACGCATCATCACATGCTCTAGCATGAGCCCGATCATCTCGCGTAACAACTTGACCACCTGGACCTCAGATTACCCCCTCCACACATAATCCACCTTCGATCTCGACGTGCTCCAGCATGAGCCCGACCACCTTGCGTGACATCCCGACCGTCTAGACCTTAGATTACCCCCTCCTAGTCCCGGTCCTCCTTATCAACGACCATGATCGTTTCCACGCTCACGTGCATATGCAAAGACCAAAGAAACTTTCTCCCGGCATAAGTTCTCTACAACTTGACTGTCATCAGCACACACACACACTCACACCACCCTTGTCCATCCATAGATAAGAACAAAACCATCCACGACCATCAACCAGGATGTCCACGACCACACATTCCATCGCTTTCCATAAATATGCCTCAGATCACTTATTACGATCGCTAGCTCATGTAGAACTCGAAAACCACAAGTACTCGGGAAATACCATCGCACCGACAATGAAGTCTATAAGTACCGATCATGAAGCCTATGAAAACCGATCGCAAACCCTTCGACTACCGATCACGTGGTCTATGACAACCGACCAGAAAACCGAAGACAACAACCGCAGACCACGAAGTCTATGAGTATGACGGCAGTATGCAAAGTCTATGACTATCGATCGCAAAGTCTACGACTATCAACCACAAAGTCTACGGCCATCTACTGCAAAGTCTACGACTATCGATCACAAACTCTATGACCATTGATCTCAAAGTCTATGACTATCAATCACAAAGTCTACGACTATCAACCGCAAAGTCTACGACTATCGAGTATGACTAGTAAAGTCTACAACCATGAAAAAGTATTGTAGCTTCAAACATGCAAAGTATTGTAGCTACGACCATGAAAAAGTACTATAGCTTCAATCATGCAAAGTACTATAGCTACAACCATGAAAAGTACTGTAGCTATGATTAACTTTAGTGGTCATTCTGTCGTGGTCGAAGTCGAACATGGTCAAAGCAGGATGTGGTCGAAGTCGAATGTGGTCGAAGCTGGATGTGGTCAAAGTCAGTCATGGTAGAATGCCGTAGTCGAGTTGTCGTGGTTTGACATGGTCATTCTTCCGTAGTCATGTTGCGGTGCTCATACTGTTGTGGTCGAAAGCTGCAGTTTCGAAGTCAGTTGTTGTCGAAGTTGGACATGGTCGTAAAGCCGAGCTCTGCTACAGTACTCTTCTGAGTACCAGCTGAATCACTATTCACCTCTGAGTAGTGTTCTTTCAAACATACCGCTCGAAGACCGTCCGATCTTCCGTGGTACTCAAATGCTGTCTGATGCATCTGTGCCATTCGAAAGCCGTCTGATCATCTGGTGGCACTCGAACACCGTTCGATCCTCCATTATTACTCGAAAGCCGTCTGATGCTCTGGTTCCACTCGAATGTCGTCTGATGCTCTGAAGTTACTTGGACTTATATGAACCTCCGATGTTACTCGGACACCGTCCGATACTCCAATTGCACTCGAACGTCGCTCAATCTGTTGATTTCACTTGGACCCATCCGGAAGCACTTGGAACAGACCAAAACCACTAGGACAAAACCAAAACCACTCGAACTCAAGCAAACCACCCGGGGCGACCAAATCCATTCGGAGTCAACTGAAACCACTTGGACAAAACAAAAACCACTCGAATTTGAATCTTCAACTGCGATTGACCAAAACTTTCACAAACACAAAATCCAAAGTAATCCAAATGTCAATTATCCATCACCACTTTATTTACAACTATCCACATGGTCTAACAGAAAACTTAGAATCAACAACTTTAGTTAAGAACACAAGACATGCATTTGAGCATTTCAAAATGCAGTAAGCCTTTTTCCTTCATCATCAACTTTTGTCTTGATTGATTTTTATCACCCTTTTGTTTTGATTGGCTATTTTGACTGTAAGGATAAATATTGCTTGGCCATAAGAGGTAGAACTTATGTGTACATGTTTGAGTTAGCAAGGAAGGTATCCGTCCTGGGGTTTGCTTCAACACACCTATTTTAGAAAAGTTCATGAATCTTAATGGAAAGTAGCTAATATTAGGTCATGACAAGTCTGCACCACCCTATAAAAATAAATCAAATTGAAGATTAGATATAGATATAGACTCGAATATTAGGTAGGGGCAAATCTTGATTTGATTTATTTTTAAGATTATGCATAATTGCCACCACCTATTATTAACTATTTTGTTTTAAGATTCGTAAATTTTAAAAGAGTTGTACCAAAACATATCCTGTCCTTTTGAGTATATTTAAAGGCCACTCATAACCATAGGAGATAGAAAAAAAATTAAAAATAGATAGATTGAAAAAAGATGCATCACTTACGCTTAAGATATGAAGTAGTAGCATTGAACCAAGCACATTAATTCCACAATTGCTGATATTTTTTATGACATGCAAGTTCTTGATGGAATAATCAAGGTTCGAAAAACCAGTGGTTACTGACTAGTAACTGGATTTCTCGGTGGGTACCGAGAAATGAAAATTTGGCTGGGTTTTTTAGAAGTGCATTTATATTTGTGAGTCTTTTATGACTGCGTAATGCACCTCCTAGGTTGGTCTAGGTCTTTTTGTGCTAGATTACCTATTGTATGAGCTAAATATACTTCGAAACATCCCTAATTCAATTTTTTTGTTGTGTTCCCCCCGCCCTTTTTAGCGGTTTTCCATGTTTTTTAGTGGTTTATCCATTTTTGGGGCAGTAACCGGAATGGTTACCAATTTTGAACACATCCCAAATTCAAAATTTAGATTCAAACTTTAACCTATTTTTGGCTGGTTTTCTGGTTACCAGTTGTTCGGCGGTATTTCCCCCGATTCCAAGTTTTGGAATATAGGATCATATATAGCAATCAGAGGAGGTGAATGATTGTCGCTACTTATTGACACCTAGAAACAAATCTCAAACCAACAGAAAAACAATCCAACTTACATAGGTAGAATTCGACCATAAGATGCTCCGCTCGACCGCTTGCCTAACTGTGCACAGGCTCGATGAAGGTTACAACCGCTTAGAGTTGCTCTGCAACTGGTTCGTACATAGTCGAAACCTTATGTCGCTCGACCGCTTCGACCACTCTATCTATTGCTATGTTGTTCTAGCAGTGAGACATCACCTTTGCACGTGGTCGTAAGCTTCAACCTCCACTCAAAAGCTTTAGCTGCTCAAACAAGAACATGCCAAAGACAATACCAGGCTCGTATTACACAAGATCAAAATGTTTTAGCACACCGCCGTTGAGGACACAAGAAAATGATGCTCAAAATATATGTCACCGATGCCGACTAACTTTTCTTAGAATAGATCTGATCTATTATTTCTGGATCATGTTATGTGGCTACAAAGCACCCTCATGGCACACCTAAAAACCCTAGCACAAAAAACCCTCACAAAGCCTCCTCAAAACCGCATTAAAAACTTTCTCAAAAGCCACCCGTTAGCCCTGAGCCTCTCCCTGCTTTTATAGGCTAATGTACCAATCGTGTTCGCCTCAAACATGAACACAAAACTCTATCTCTTCCTCAAATCAAGGGACCTATAACCCTTTTGAATAGGGTTTTATTTAAACTCTCAATCTTCTCAGTTATGGACTCTATCCATAACTTCTAACCCAACACGTGACGAAGCCTCCAGAACAGCACCTCCTAAATCTTCATCACGTACCATCACCGCTCGTGTCAAAGCCTCCTAAATCACACCGCCTGTAGCGTCTTCACGAATCACCAACTTTGATCTCCATGTGCTCCAGCGTGAGCTTGACCATCTCACGTGACATTCTCGACCATTTGGACCTCAAATTTCCTCATCCTAGTCTCGGTCCTCCTCGTCACTGATCATGATCGCCTCCATGCCAGACTGCACATCAAAGACCAAAGAACATTTTTCCGGCATAAGTTCTTCACAACTTGACCGCCATCAGTACACACACACGAATAACCACGACTTTAGCCATCAACAAACATCAACCAGGTTGTCCATGACCACAATATCCATCACTTTCCAGAAATCAACTTTAAACAACTCATTACGACTGATTACAACTGCTATGCAAGACCAATCGCTCACTCATCAAGTACTCGAACACAAGTACTCGAGAATTCCTATTGCTCCAAACACTCGGGAATAACCAACATCTCTACCGACCATAGAACCATTGAGTACCAACTACCGAGTACTGATTGCTATGGCTATGACTACTGATCACAACACCTCTGACAACCAATCACTGACCACGATCACGAAAACCTCGACCACGACTATCGAGTACTGAGTCCTTCCAACTACCAAGTACCTCCATCTTTCGAGCACCAAATCCTTCGAGTACTATTCACCGATCACAAAGCACTAGCTAGTCATACCGCTAGCCTCACACAAGTACTCAAAGACCACAAGAATTGGAGCACTCGTATCGACCATGAAGTCTACGAGTACCGAACGTAAAGCCTATGACAATCGATTGTAAAAGCCTTCAACTACCGATCATGAGGTCTACAACAACCGATTGAAAAGCCTAAGACAATAACAGCAGACCTCAAAGTCTATGAGAACTGATCACAAGTCGTCGACTATCAAGTATTGACCAGTATAATTCACGACCATCGAGAATCGACCGGTAAAGCCTATGATTATCGAGTATCAACCAGCAAAGTCTACGACTATTGACTAGTTACTGTAACTACGACCATAGACATGGTACTGTAGCTACGACTATCGAAAAGTACTGTAACTTACCATCTTTGACCAGGTATGGTCATTCTGCTGTATTCGATGTTCCATGGTCTAAATGTCGTGATCGAAGAATGACGAGGTAGAAATACCATGGTCAGATTACCGTGGTTGAAGCTTGATGTGGTCAAGATCGAACATGGTTGAAGTTTGACGTGGTCGAAATCTGCTGATCGAACAAAGCCGTTTGGACCACACAGCACAGAGCTGTTCGGACCAATGATACAAGATAGTTCAAACCACCCAGCACAGAGCTGTTAGGACCAATGATACAGGCCGTTCGGACCACCGACTACCAAATATGGTCGAAGCCAGTCGTGGTCGATATGCATTGAGCGACTGCTGTGGTCAATCTGCCTTGAGCGACTGTCGTGGTTGTAATGCTGCCCTGATAACTCAAGCAGAGAAGCGCATCGACCAGACCTTTACAAATGCAAATTCCAATAAAACCAAATGTTAATTATTCATCATCACCAACATATACGATCATCACATAGTCTCACATGGAACCTTGGGAATAATCAATAATTATCTACTTCATTAAATTTGGGTAAAACAGTCAGAAGTGATGTACTGAAATAGTTTAATAGACCAAATTGACAAGCAGATATTACATGAGGTAATACAAGGGTGACTCTGCCAATCTTCAAAAGAGTAAAGCAGCACCAAAAACAAAAGAAACACAGAGAGTAATTACTCCAAGGACAAAGGAACAAATGCAAAGCTAATGTTTTTTATTTTGTTTCTCTTTTTTTTAGTCTAGCCAATGTTCTTCAGGTAATACCATCCACTGAAGAAGCATAAACCTATGTTTCTAGATATAAGGTAAAAATAAAGTACCAACCGACCGCTATCCTTTATATTGAAGTTCTCAAGATTCAGGTGGTGAGCATTTTATTGTGGCTCCTGAGGACAAGAAATGATTGGTAGGCCAGTCCTTGTACACTGCAAAGGGCTGTATACAGGGCCTGAATCATATGAATACTCTTACATGTGGTCATGCTTACTGAATACAGATGTTTCTGAGTATACTGCATACCCTTGGTTCTTGTTCTTGAGCTCTCAAGTTGTTATTACTCTGAAATGCTCTTGTAGTTCAGAGATTTTAACATTTACTTTGAGTGATTCTCTCTTGGTGCTCTTGTAATTTGTAGATTTAAAATCTCACCCTTTATTTTAACTATTTTATAATTTTAATTATGTAGGTCAAGCAAATATCATTGTTGCAATTCATAAAGTAGCTTAATAGCTACCTGGTAAAAGGGCATAGGTTAATAACTAGTTCAAAGTGTATAAAGTTCTTTTTAACAAATAAATTCATGTTGCTCGTACTGCCCCATCCTAGATAATCAAGTGGTCCATGGTCATAATGAATATTTAGTGAGGAATATATCTCATGTAAAGGCGTTTACACTTTACATTGTTGAGAATTTGTTCTACTTTGAAAGGTCAGAATATAATTTTAAACTCTAGTACTCTACCATATCCTTTCTTCTAAGCTCGTTCTCTCCATGCCACTGTCTGACAAACAAATGAATGAAATGATAGAAAATACGAATGGTACACTATATATTCCAAAATTCCTTCTCAAGATTTAAAGAAGGAAAAAGAAAAGTGCAGTGTACCCTTCCTAGCTGTTAAGCCACCACTATATATTCTACAATTCTAATGTCATTAAAACTATTTTGTTTTGTAGACTTGGTTTTCAGGCCTCCACCTTCTGTACAAAATTCAACACCAACCAAAAGGTTGTACAGTTTTGTTCAGTTGAGACAGTTGCATTAGTTCACTCAAATAGATCCCAAAGCCTGTCATGTCTGCATTCCCAAATTGGAAAGTACTAAAAGAATAAAGCAAGAACCAGTACGCAGCTACACATGCATCAAGCCATTAACGACGCACCAGGACCACCCCTTTTTGATAATTGAAGGCTCGGATGAATGCACCACACATTGTTGCATCGTATTGATCAGTGTATATAATACATGTACAGGAATTGGTTTAGGAAAGCTATCTCTAATCCAAGATACAGAGCCATATCTAGAGATATACAACCATAACAACCTGATTACAATCCTATCCAAACGATACTAACAGGTATCAGTTTGGATATACTGAAAATAGCTAACACTCCCCTGTAGTCAAAACATCGTTTTCACAAATGTTGAGACTGGACCAAAAATTGAGGAAGCGGCGAAAGTAATCCCTTTGTGAAGATGTCGGTAAACTGTGACGACGAAGGAACACGAAGAACGTGAACATCACCCAAAGCAACCTTGTCACGAACAAAATATAAGTCTATCTCGATGTGCTTCGTCTATTGGTGTTGAATCGGGTTTGAAGACAGGTAGATAGCACTCACATTGTCACAAAAAAACAACGGCCGCCTGGTGAAGGGGGCGGTGGTGTTTCTGTAGGAGTTGCCGAAGCCAACTTGCCTTGGCGACGACATTGGTGACAACCCTGTACTCCGCCTCAATGCTAGAGTGAGAGATTGTGTGTTGTCTTTTGGAAGATCAGGGCACAAGACGCAATAACCGGACATTGATCGTTGAGTATTCGGGCAGCCAGCCCAGTCCACATCAGTGTAGGCGATGTGGGAGTCAGGTGCCGACCGGGTGAGCTGCAAACCACAGTGAATGATCCCTCGGATGTACCACAAGACACGCTTGACCAAGTTGAGATGGTGCTCTCACGAATCATGCATGTGCTGCCAGATCTACTGGACTGCGTATGCGATGTCAAAGCACGTGAAAGGTGAGATACTTCAGAGCACCTGCCATACTCCCGTAGGACGTGGGATCATCAACAACTGTGTAACATCCTAAAATTCGGATGTTCAAAAATATAAAATTTTTAAAACTTTTTTCTTGCATTTTGCTTGCATTCAATTTTTTGAATATTTATTAAAATCTTTTGAGTTTTGTGACATGCAAATAAATATATTGAGAAATAATATCCAAGTAAAAACAATAATGGTGTTCATAAAAGAAATAGAAAATCCAAGGATCTACTCACAAACTAAAATTCAAGTATTAGATAATGCAAATAAAAGTTTGAAATTCAATTTAACTAGGCAAAGAAAAGCAATGGCTAAAGGAATATTAAAAACTCGCATCTAAATAATTAAACTGAGAATTCAAAATTTGAATATCATGCAAAACTCAAAATCAGTAAATCCTAATGTAAATTAAAATTTAAATTAAAAATCCAAATTTCAAAATTTGCTTAAGCCTGTCTTTTTCCTCTCCTCTCACTCTCTCTCTCTCTCTTTCTCTCTTTTTCTCTCTGGTAGCGGGCCAACCTCCTCTCCCCGTTCTTCCCTCTCCTTCCTCTTTCTTTCTTTTTCTCCCTCCTCCTCTGTTTCCTTTCCCTGTTCGTCCGTCAGCTGTGTCACCCTCTGCGCTCCTGCGTCACACGTTGCCACGCCACCTGCTCCTGTCAATTGGCTTTCACATCACAGTCCTCTCTGCCATGCCCTGCCCTGCCACTAGCTACGTCACGGCGAACCTAGCGCCCATGCGCGCCTGCCCTTTTCTTCCCCCTGTCTCCTCCCTCCATTCTTCCTTTGTCTCCTTCCTCCTCTCTGTTCTTCGCTCTTGACCGGTCGGCCCCGCCTCCCCTGTGCGTGCGTCACCCCGCATGCTTCCGTCACGTCTTTGCCTCGGCTCATGCGCTCGTGACCTCTCCTCCTCCCTCTCCCCTGTTCTGGCGTCAGCGCATGTCCGCACCCACACCCTGCACCGGCCATCCCGTCGCCCATGCCCTGCTCTTGTCACATCACACGTTCCCTCACCATGCCCTGGCAAGGCCATCCCTCAACTACTGGTAACCGCAGAAGGCACCATGCCACCGTGCCCTACTTCCATCAAAGCTAGACCACACCGCCAGAACCTCTCACGACCTATAAATAGGGGGAGCAAACAACCAATGTGATCACCACATTTCACTAGCACTCCCTCTCCAATGAATCACTCTACCGTTGGCCATAGCTCGCTGAAGAGAGCTTTCATCTCCAACTCCGGCCATGGCCTGATCCGTCGCCTCCGTGAGCCACAATTTGATTCCTATAGCCTAGAGCATCACTAGCCCTCACTAGTGCTTCCTCCACCATTTGAATGAAGCAAGAGGCACCGTGGGTCATAGTTTCCATCACCGGAGCTCCTCGCCGCTTTCCAGCCTCCATGGCCCATGTGGTAAGCGTCCTGGCACCTCTCATATTCTCATGTCTCCCTCCCCTTCTTCTCCCATTGCACCGGGCATCGCGCCGTGGTCGAAGCCACAGATGCCGTAGCCAAAATAGCAACTACGGTAGTAGTCCTAAGGCTTAACAGTGGTCGTATAGTTACTATAGCAACCATGGTCGATAAAGCTGTGGTCGATAGATCCATGGTCGTAAAGCAGTCATGGTCGTGAAATAGTTATGGTCGTAAGATGCCATGGTTGTAAGTTGTAGTGGTTGCAGGGTCATCGACCACAGGGCCTCCACAGCACCACCCCTTCTCTTTGGCCCAGTTGATGTTTACGACCACTCATAGTTGTTTACGACCACCCATAGTTGTTTACGACCACTAATAGTCGTTTACGACCACGTTGAGGCTTACGACCACTCAGCGCCATCCGAGTTCGACTGCTGTGCGCTCAAAAGCCTTCGACCACTTCACCGCCTAAGCTTCCGATTGATAGCACTCGAGGATTATGACCACGTACCACCTCCGACCATGACCAATCTGCCGCCGGTCCTCCCTCAATACCAACCGGGCTTGAGCTAACACCTCCCCTGGCCTCCTCATCTCCTCAGTCATCTATTTTACCATGTGCCGCCCCTTCCTCGGTCGTCGGCCACCGCCGGCGAAGCCACCTACCGAGCGTCGCCGCTCCTTTGCTCTCCCTCTGTTTCTGCTGAATGCCACTGCCCTCCTCTACTTTCATTGTACCTCCCCTAGAGCACCGCCCCACTCCACTCCACCCATTCCCTCTCTCAATTGCAAATGCTCGAGCCTCAGTTATCCCCTCACCGTGCGCCCTTTGCCTCCGAGCTTGCTCCACCACTGGCGAGCAATTCAGATCGCCTGGAGCCCCATCAAGCTCTACCGTCAGCATCATCTTCTTCACCTCTCTAGCCTCAACCTCGTCCATCCCCTCGCCGTTCCTCTTCACTACCGGACGTACCTCTACATCGGAGCCCGAACCCCCTCCGCTGCCACCTCTAGCCACCAGTCACCTCCACTCGTCTTCAGCCCCCACGAAAAGGATTCCCTGACTCTTTCGTCCACCCCTAACTGACTGCTGTCGAGCGTCGGCGATCGTCGTCACCATGCGCCACCGCGCTAACAAAGCCGCACACGACTGCAACCACTCTCAACCACTGTCGCTCGACCGCAGATACCATCCGACCGCTTCGAGCCTTCCGATCCATCTGACCGCTCTGAGCCGTCCGATCCATTCGACCACTCTGATCCATCCGACCGCTCTGAGCCGTTCGATATTTATGACTGTGTAATGCACTTCGTAGATTAGTTTGGCATTGTTTATGGTAGAGTAACTATTGTGTGACGTAAAAAATGCATGAATTAGTGTCCTACTCCTATGTACAACATGAGATTTGATTTTGTAGGCAATGTAGCTTGGGGGCATAAAAATGCATGAATTTTGTAGGTAATGTAGCCTTGAAGGCTTCATTACACATGGTCAAGTTAGCAAGGAACAATTTCTATGTACAACATGAGCCTTATTACTTCGTTAAACACTTTCTAATTAATATTTGCATATTTCAATTTCTAATTACCAATAACGGTTTTCCACCGGTTTTTTTTTCATTTTTTTCACCTTTTTTCCTAGTTACCGAACAGGTTATTGGTACCAAACTGCCCCAGTTCAAATTCTGGTCTGGTAAAATTTAGCCGGTTTTCACCGGTTTTTTCGGTAACCGACCGATTCATGGTACCGGCCCCTGGCGGGATTTGGTCTGGTTCCGATATTTCTAACCTTGGTTATAACCATAGGAGACAAAAAATTCAAAAATAGATACATTGAATAAAGATGCATCACTTACGCATAAGATATGAAGTAGTAGCATTGAACCAACACATTAATTCCACAATTGCTGATATCTTTACTATTATAAAAATGTGAGTTGGTGGTCGTCGGTCCGTTCTTCCTCCTCTCTTAGTCGTCCGATCAAAGATCAGCCATCTAGATCCGCATGTAGGTAGTTCTTCCGCTCCTCGTAGAAAAAGTCGCGCTGACGCGTGGGCCGTGCTCCTCCTCTTCTCTTCCTCCACATCCTCCGCCTCCCGCAACCGCCGCCTCCTTCTCTCCCCCGAACCCTTGTGCCACGTCTCCTCCTCCTCAGCGCCGCCACCAATTCCTTCCCCGTACGACAGCATCTAGTCGCAATCCTTCAACTTCCCACAGCAGCATTGCATCCCCTCATCGCCACCTCCCCAACGTATTTGCCCACCGCCTCCTCTCCCCATTTGCCCGCCGCCGCCTCCCCACCATCACCTCCTACAACCGTCGCCTCCCCACCACCACCTCCTGCAACCGTCGCCTCCTTCTCCCCCGAACCCTCGTGCCGTGCTTCCTCCTCCTCCTCCTCAGTGCCATGGTCGAAGAGGACCATGGTCGAAGGGTCATAGTCGAAGGAGACAATGGTTGAAGGGGACAGTGTCGAAATAGGGGCCGTGGTCAAAGTCGGGGCCGAGCAGACTGACTTCGACAGTCGGGCGACAGGGCACAAGCACATCGGATGCCAATGTACGACCACCAGTGATGGTCGACCGATTCTGACCTACGATCACGCGCGATGGTCGACAGCTTCTAACTTACGACCACGAGGTGTGATCAACGGCTACTAATTTACAACCATGAGCACTGGTTGATGTGTTTGGACTTACGACCACGAGGTGTGGTCGATGTCTTCCGATTACAACTATGAGCGTTGGTCGATGTGTTCCGACTTACGACCATAAGGTATCCTCGATGGCTTCTGACTTACAGCCACGAACAATGGTCATCGGCTTTCGATGTACGACTATGAGCCATTGTCAAGGGCTCTCGATTTAGGATCACGATCGATCGTCGACCACTGCCAACTTACGATCACTAGCGATAGTCGACCGCTCCTGACCTACGATCACGCGCCATGGTCGACGGTCCAACTTTCGACGACGAGGTGTGCTCGAGGGCTCCCGACCTACGACCACGGGGTGTGGTCGATGTCTTCTGACTTATGACCACGAAGTGTGATTGACGGCTTCCGACTTACTTGACGAATTTAAAAACTTTTAGAACATGTTTGTATGTATATTCTAAAATTTTTTACCACCCATGAGTTTTAAAACATGTAGTATGATAAATTTTAAAAATTCGTAGCAACGAACGGGCATTCAACTAGTTCTTTATGACATGCAAGTTCTTGATGGAATAATCAATTATTATTTACTTCATTAAATTTGGGTAACACAGTCAGAAGTGATGTAGTAAAATAGTTTAATAGACCAAATTGACAAGCAGATAATACATGAGGTAATACAAGGGTGACTCTGCCAATCTTCAGAATAACTCTTCAAGTAATGCTTCAGTGACAGACCAGGGAGAAATGTAGGGCAGCACCAAAAACAAAAGAAACATAAAGAGTAATTACTTCCAGGACAAAGGAACAAATGCAAAGCTAATGTTTTTTATTTTGTTTCCCTTTTTTTTAGTCTAGCTAATGTTCTTTAGGTAATACCATCCACTAAAGAAGCATAAACCTATGTTGCTAGATATAAGGTAAAAAGAAAGTACCAACCGACCACTGTCCTTTATGTTGAAGTTCTCAGGATTCAGTAACAAGGTGCCACCAGGCTCACCACATGATGCAACGATAGTTTAAATTTCAACAACAGGATACAAAAGGAATAGTCAAATTTCTCCACTGTGCTTTACTGAGAATTTGTAACCTTTGACAGTAGCCTGCTTCACAAATTCACATTCTATTACTTTTCAATTTTCATATGTACATCTGTATTTTATGTCTACCCTGTTCATTAGTATCATTATTTATTTATTGATACAGATATAGATTAAACACAAGTGCAGAGTTGCTATACAATTTTCAGTTCTTGTAGCACAAAGTCCACCTCAGAATTAACAGAAACAGTTTCTCAGCCACTGAGAAACTTATTAATAGACTTCCTACCACTAGTTTCTCAGCCTTCCTAGCAGTGTTTGATAGGACTTTTTAACTATTGCCTCCCTAAATCAGTTGAGCAAACTTATTAATTTTGTCTCATTTTCAACAAAAGCTGACAGAATCTACATGTTAGATTTTCTTTTGTCGTTCAAGTAACAACATTACTTACATAAAGAAGAGAGGAAGAAAAATAGCTGAAAAATGGTATTGTAAGGAAGAGACAAGGAAATCTTGGTTGGTTGTTCACGAAAAAAAAAGACATGAAGGAAAAATGTAAAATGTGTAGCCAAAATCTGTGTTAATCCAACAATCTCAGTGAAATCTATGCCAGGCACCTAATGTGACTCCTAAGTCGTAACTAAGAAATCCAGAAATTTGCAGTAAACAGGTGGTCTACTATGGGTTTTTCCCATCCTTAGTGTAGCAGGAGCAGGTACAAAGATATGCTGGTTCATTGCATGATCCAACATTTAGCTCTAGACCAAACTTCCATGCCTGTAGATGCTGAAAGAGAACAATTGGACGAAAACAAAAGGCCTCTAGAGAGAATAAATTAGCATAAAGCAGGTTTTCTTTTGGGATAGCTATCCTTGTTCACAAATAAACAAACAACCAAGATGATAGTGTGCTTTAGTGCATCTGAGCGTCACTTTGATACAGCAGGGTATCGAAAGCTCTTGCTTGAACATGATACTTAGTCCAAAAAATGAATGTGACAGCTATAAGCCTATAAAACTACATAACAATTAAGAAAATCAGCACAGGAGACACTTTAAGTTCCAAAGCAAGATTTCTAACACCTCCGAGATGCTAAAGGCACCACAAGCATTGGTCATTACATAGCTTTCGTTTTTCTGTATGGACTAATAATGCTGCTCATTTACTAGTAGGTGGTGATATCCACGATTAAAGCTAAGCATAAGATTCCCTTAATCTGTAAGCCTGACATTTACTAGCAACAAGTTCCAATAACTTAAGAGATGGCTTTGTCAGGTAGTAGTACCTGGGATTATCGTTTCAAAATATGCTTGAGCATTTACTTTTATGATAAGCTCGAGTGTCTAGTAGACCCACTTCTCTTTTTCACTTCTAGAATTTGAAGGAAAGCTAAAGGATCAACTTTGTCAGAACTCAGGACACCAATTGAAATAAGATCTTAGTTTTCAGTGACCAGTGGAATACAGATCTAATCACTTCAAGGGATTAAATCCTGAACATCTAGTACGTTCTAATCCAAACCAAACATCTGGTGCATTCTCTAGAATCAGTTTTTACAATTTGGGACGCAAACTCTAAGAATGGTACATAGAAGTTTTGGTTCGCAATTTTAAGAGTGATCCTGAATTGTGGACAATGAAAAGGTTCACCTCCATTGTTGTAGGGGTAGTCTCCACCTACATCCATTCGGCCTGTTGGACCCAGAGGCCCAATAAGACATGTAGAAAGGTACCTATACCCTTGGCATAATTAGGCCACTGTGGGAGGTATTATTGTAATCAGGTCTTATGGTCATGTATATATACAGCCTTGAGAAAAGAAGCCAGACAGCTCATTTTCCACACTCATGCTACTAGTCCCCCATCTACTGTTTGATCCGTAGCCACGATAGTTGGCACCGTCTGTAAGGACGACGAGTAAGCTACAAGCTTGGGAGAAGCAATGGCACCTAAGAAAGCAACGATGACAACCAAACTAAAGAGAAGCACGGTGGCAGCGACTACCGATGCCAACACGCAAGGCCGGTGGTCGAATGCCCGCCACCCCCATGGTAGAGATGCCCCAGCGCGAGGAACTAGCTCCAACTCCAATGTTGGCACGACCGTTGGTGAAGTCGACAGTGTTGGCACGTCCACCGACTCCGACGCCTGCGCCAGCATGTCCGTCAATAACGATGCCCACGTCGGCACGACCATCAACCATGACACCTGTGCTGGCACGGCCGTCGACCATGACACCCACGTAGGCACGACCATCGACCCCGACGCCTGCGCCGACATGTCCGTTGACTTTGATGCTCGTGTCGACCCCGTCGTCAACCGCCACGCTTACTGCACCAGCATGCCTACCAACTCCGACATCCAAGTCATCATCGCTAACAACCTAGCAACATGTGCCTCCGTGCCAGTAGACCCCATTGTGTGTGCAGCAAAGGGCACTCTGATGGTGGTCCTCGGAACGCTGCAACGCGAGCTAGCAGACCTCAGGTGTACCATGCGGGAGATGCAAGAGGCTCGCAGTCAACAAACACCCATGGCAATTGTGGCGAAGGTTGTCATCGAGAGAGCGGGCAGCCGTGAAGCCCCCACCGCTGCTCGCAATATACTCCGGCGCGTGGACCCAAAGTCTCCTCTGCCCACCAGCCTGTAGCAGTTTGTGTGGCCGGAAGATTTCAAAATGCCGATCGTTGAACCGTACAAGGACGATACGAACCCCTGGGAGTTCGTACATGCCTACAAGACGGCCATCGAGGTGGTCAGGGGTAACGACTCGACAAAGGCAAAGGGATTGCCGCTCACCCTTCAAGAGATAGCGCTCTCCTGGTTCTTCACCATCGCACCGAACTCTATATCCGCGTGGGAGCAAATTTGGGACCGTATGTACAACAACTTCTAAGGAAATTACGTCAAACGGGTGGATGCAGACTAGCTTTTCGGCATCATGTAGAAGACTTTGGAGAAGCTCTGGGAATACTTCAAGTGCTTTGCTAAAGTCTACTGTCAAGTCAAGGACGTAAACGAGACCATTATCATCAATGTAGCGATATGAGGTCTTCGTCCTGGGCCATTAGCCGAGTATAACACGTGCGCTCCTAAGAGCTAAGAGACTGAGACTTGAAAAAGCAGCCACATCAATGCCACTGGCTCCAAGAGGAGTCTTGTGTCGCTCCAATTTAAGTTTTGAGTGCAGCAGGGTTGGTGCAGGAAATCATAGTTCTATTCATTAAGCTGAATTCACAATTACCCTCAACAGTTTTCGTGAGTATAATTTATGATAGGGTTGGTGCAGGAAATCATAGTTTTACTCATTAAGCTGAATTCACAATTACCCTCAATAGTTTTTGTGAGTATAATTTCTAACCTGTTGTTATCTGAAGGATCATGTGAGAAGATCCAGAATAATATCGTGATGAACCATTGCAAGTTTTGTGTAGTGGTAAAGTGTTTTTGCAAAGATCCCATTTTGTTTGGGCTGTCTTCTGAAAGTGTAAGGAAAATTGGCAGTACCGCCGTTGTGGTAGCGATCATACCGCAGAGCGGTAGTACTGCTGGGTGCGTGCAGTCATACCGCAATGCGATAGCACCAAATTTTACACGGCAATACGTTATTTCTAGATAGATCTAGTTTGAGAGTGGTAGTACCACTTTAGGGAGCGGTAGTACCGCAGTACGGTAGTATCAGCATGTTGCGTGCAGGACTACCGATCTTCACAGAAAACAAGGTTTACGGAATTTGAGTCGTGGATTGAGTTGGGGCGACCTAGGTCTTTATATTAAGGTTGCATGATTTATGTTTTGACTAATGTGGATCAAGTTATGAAGAACTTGTGCCCGAAAATGATTTCTTTGTCTTTGGTTGTGTAGGATTGCTTGGAGTCAACCGTGGTCAACGGCGAGGATCGGGGCTAGGCTATGAAGGTGCTGAGTTCCAGAACGATCAAGGATGTCAGGTGAGATGGCGAGCTCAAACATGGCACGAGAAAGGTGAGAAATGTGGAAGGCGAGTTCAAACGACGAGATAGCACCATAGGGCTTGGATGGTCTAAATGAGTCATGATTCAATGGAACCGGGATACGAGAGACTTGATGACACGTGGCAAGCTAGTGGTGTACCTACACATGACAAATATGTCTGCAGGTGGCTTCAAGCCCTCTATGTAATACTTACCCCCCTTAATGAATGAAGAGCACTTCTCCTGCATTTTCGAGAGAAAAAATACTGATAAGTGACCGGGAATCTGAGTATTTACAACGGCTACATGAAAACTATGTCGGTTGATTTCTTGTCTAAAAAAATACTTTCAAAATGCTATTTCAGAAAAGGAGATGTGCAAAGGGGAGAGCCTAGCTAAGCTTTCCATGTGCTCCCATGGAATCTCCAGATACATACACAGCTAGACAGCTAGCTGTGTCATGGAGCCATTTGCCATGGCACAAACAGCTACTTCTGAAGACCTTACAAACCATAAATTCCTGAGATGCAAATATTCATTTATTCCTTTTATTTTACTACTTTGCATGAAAAACCATCATCAATTAGTCCAAATGAGTAGATTTTGTTCGCACACATCAATGAAACGGCACTTCTACACCAAAAAGGGGGGGGGGGAAGCTGAATGAATGAAACTTCTACACCAAAAAGGGGCCGGCCCTGATCAACTCGGCTTCGGCTTCTGGTTTATTTTTCACTATTCATAAGTTTCGTCTTTTTCTGAACTTTTGGCTTTTTGTTGGGCTTTTTTGCCGGTTCTTTTTTCCCGTATTTGTTTGTATTATACGTAATGGGCTAACATATTTTTTATTTTTTTAATTTTTTTTAAATTTAATTATGCTAAATAAGCCTCTGTCAGCTACAGTGTTTTCAGCCATGAGCTTTTCAGCCGAACCGATCACCACCTCATGAATGAATGAAGAGCTTCCAATTATTGCTTTTCAGAAAGCGTCAGGCCTGCTCCCAGATGACCAGGAACAAGAAGTCACGCCGAGGTGATTCAACTCCTGCTATGTCATTTAGAGTTAATTCACTGGCTCACAGTCCTCAAGAAATGGGTAATCCGTGAAGCCAACAACAGGATCGTCGGTATAGAACGTCGATCGATCATACTTGTTCAGCGGCGCATCCAACTGGAACCTCCTCGGCAGGTCAGGATTAGCCAAGAACAAGCGACCGTACACGACCATGTCGGCGTATCCGTCAGACACAGCTTTGTTCCCCTCCTCCTTGTCGTACCCTCCGCCAACCATGAACGTCCCCTTGAAGGCCTCCTTCATCCCGTGCAGCCTGTGTGGGATTTGCATCTTGCCATCTGCCATGACCATCTCAGGCTCCACCGCGCTGCAGTACAGGACGCCGCGCTTGCTCAGCTCTTGAGCCATGTAGACACCCAGTGCGTCTGGGTCCGAGTCATGGCAGCCATGGTAGCTGGCATAAGGGGAGAGGCGGACCCCGACGCGGTCAGACCGTCAGACCCAACCTCGGCCACCACAGCTTCAACTACCTCGAGGGCAAAGCGACAGCGGTTCTGTTGACTGCCTCCGTACTTGTCAGTGCGATCATTGACACTATCTTTCATGAATTGCTCAACGAGGAAGCCATGCGCGCCGTGAATTTCAACCCCATCGAACCCTGCATGTGACACATGCAGGTAAACCATGTCAGGTCCTTGTATAAACTTAGAGGGCACTGTAAGGTCATTAAACGTCCAGCATTTGTAAACGAGCAAATCAAGAAACTATATTAAAGCAAGGAACTTGAATTACTTCATTGTAACTTGTAAGGAAGTAAACTCGCCCATGATGATAACTGCAAGTGTATGAATAGATAGTTTTTTTTTCTTATTTGCTTAATTCATTTCCTCTTTTGGTCAAAAGGAGTGAACCTATCAACTTACCAGCATCCATAGCATTTCTTGCAGCCATTCTGAAATGATTGATAATATCAGGGATCTCTTCTGCAGTTAAGCGTCTTGGGATGGGGAAGTTCATGTCGTTATCTTTATTCTTTTCCACCGGCTTATCTGTGCTTGAGATGGGTTCTTCCTCTGGCAAGTGGAAACACAAAAATATTGTCATCCGTCAGAGTTGTCATTGCTTCAAAAGATCGTACTAAAAAAATCCGGAAGTAATGAGGGACTACTGGAGTACATGTTGAATTATGTGGGCCAAGCCCATACAATAAGAATAATTCCTAAATTAAATCTCAAAGGCCTACTCATGCAAAGGAGGCTTGCATGTGAACTTTAGTACCATATTGCTAGTTCTAGGAGAGGAAGACCACCTTAAAAGGGATGGTGCACTCCTAGCCACTTGAGGCATGTGTGGGAGAGAACTAGAGGATCACACGCGCTCGCTCGCTCGCCTGGGCGCACGGCACCTGTGTGAATGGTCCGCCAAAATCGGCTCCAGGTGCTTGCGCAGACGTAGCTTCCTTTTGCAGTTTTATTTTTTCTGTTTTGAGTGGCGGTGAATCCGGATCGGTTACGCGTGACTAATCCGTTTCGGTTACGAGTTATGGAGAACGTGCAGGCGTCTTGATCACGCGTCCTGATTTTTCTATAAATACTAAGTCGCCGCCTTCATACAGAATATGCGACAATCAATCTAGGGTTTTTGCCTCCTCCATTGTGCTGCGCCATCCCACGTAGTCTACTCCGTCCCGTCCGCCGGCGTGCACTGTCGTTCGGGAGAGCAGGTCTCCGGAACCATCGCCTTCGAAGTCCTGCACCGAGAGAGGGCGAATAAGGTTTTTGGGAAGCGCTCTGCGCGACTGCTTGTTGTAGCTCTGGCTCGTCTTCCTTTCGGCTTCGGCGAGTCGTCATCGACCTCGTGTCATCCACACCGTGCCTGTAGCGTCAACATCGTTAAACCGATCAGAACAGAATCGTCGGTACGTAACAGTCATGTTTTCCGTATTAGATCTGTTCATGTATAGTTTCCTGGTTTACATGTCTAGATCTTTTATGCCTGTGATAGTTCTGTTATTTTGCATGCATGATGTCATGATTTATTTATGGAATAAATTGAACCTACATGTGCTTATGTTTTCAACAGTACAGACATTACTGAAATTATAGAATTTTCAGTTCAGTGTTACAGCAGAACGAGGGTAGGTGAGGCTCCTGTGGTTGCACCAAACCTGAAAAGAAGATTCCTTGCTGCGGAAGATACAAACAATGCTCTCTATGCAATGCTTTAATGGAACCACCATACACATAAATGGGATTTAATTGTATATGTTGCAGGTGGCAGGTAGTGTCGAGTGTGGTAAGAACATAACATTTCTCCAAACACCATCTGTTCATAATGGTGGTTACCTCTACGATAAAGAAATGGAAGGGATAATGTAAGTAAAGTTTACCCATGTCAGATACTCTTCCAACATGCCAAATCTGGCAGAAGAATATCCCATCCTTCGCATGCACCGCATCCACAATTGGCTTCCAGGCCTCTACCTGTTCCTTGGTCCATATCCCTGGGGTGTGCGGGATCACGCTCATCCCTTGCGCATCAGATGACACACCTGTGGCTTCAGCAATAAGAAGGCCCCCCTTTGTAGCCCTTTGCGAGTAGTACAATACGGCATGCGGTTGTGGGAGATTGCAATATGATCTAGATCTCGTTAATGGTGCCAGCACAATTCTGCATGAAGAAAGTGAAAAGAGAGAAGATGACAAAGTAAATAAATGATCATGGCATGATAGGTAGTTCTGCGGTATGCTATTTACCGTGCCCAAATGCAATACAGGTAGTCATCTGGGCCTTGTTAGATTTTTCTTAATCCTAAAGGAATATATGTGGAAGATGAGGTTGTTCATCTGTTTGATTTTGTAGGTCAACTGCTCACATAAAAACAAGTTCTCTTCATACCTAACATTTTAGTCCCCGCAAGTTCAATAATATTGTGAGCATGCCAAACATTGAAAATATGAGTAGAATCACGTTAAGATTTCCATGTTACCATTTAATTTTTTGTCCTTTTTTTCAAGTAAATATCTTGCTTGTTCTAAAATCATCACACTTCTAAAAAATATTTACCATGAAAACCAAACAGCATTGAACCAATCTACAAGGAACATGATGCAGAAAGGAAGAAATAATTATGAGTCAACACAGGTATCTTAGTTCATACAGGATATGCATGTACGAGGCATGATTAACATTATGCATGTCATATATTTCTTCCAGTCCAATTGAAAATGCAGAAGAGGCAAACTTTGAATGATCACAATAACAGATGTGATGAATTTGCAGATTAACTAACACAATTGATGCACAAAGTTCCGAGAACAGAAGAAAGCAAAGAAGTATAACAAACTGGTAAATGAAGCCATCCATATTTATCGAAATTCAGGCTGAAAAGTTTGTTCCTACTGACCTGTGTGAGAGGCTGAATCTTCCCATTTCATAAGGATTCAGAAGAGGTATAGGTTCCATCTATGCTCTCCCTCTCTCCTGCCCCTCTGCTACTACTCTCTTAAAGGATGGCTCTTACTTCCAGGATGGTACTTACATATAACAAGAAAGTTTCAGAAGCAAAGTAACAAGAATTGACTGGTTTTACTTGCCACTCATTACATAGTTGTCAGGATTCCTCATTTGAGTGCCTCCAAGGTACACAGAAAAATGCCACACCACACATCCTCATCGCTATAAAAATTAGAAGGATGCTGGTGCGGATGGTGACACAAACAAACTTCCAGGAAGAAGGATGAGGAACCTTGGATGGCTTTTAAATATTTTATGGAATATATAAAGTGAGCAAATGTTCCTTCTCAAATAAAGTCAATAAAAACTAATGCCGAAACACCAAAAATTCGACAAGCCAGCAATGTATGTCTAATGTCAAATACCATCTCAGACACTGATCTCATGACCATCTCAACAAACATCAACATGTTGACAGCCTGTAATACGTACACTAAGGGTGTGTTTGGTTGAGCTGTGGCTTCTGAAAAAGCTGATGTGAGCTGTAGGCTGTGAAAAAGCTGCTGTAGATTGTGGGCTGTGGAAAAGCTGTAAGCTGTTTGGTTCAAACAAGTATAAAACTTACCTCCTATCTCTATTTTCCTTGAAACAACTGTGAAACAGCTCTCTATTTTCACCATTTCAAAAAGCAGAAAGCCAAAAGCCAAAAGCAGGGTCCAAGATGCTTTCAAAACTGTACTACCCAAAACTAGCTGCTTCTGAAAAAGCAGCTTCTGGTTTCCACCCCTTTGGTTGGCTTTTGGCTTTTTAAAAGCAAAAGCAGCTCCCAAAAGCTCAACCAAAGGCACCCTAAGACTCCATAGAAGAAGATATTCTCCACTGGTATCCAAGATAAATTTCATTTAAGCTGATAATTGCCTGGATAGTCCTAGTCTAAAACATTTGTTGGAATGAACATACAACAGATGCTAGCAGTGAAAAGCAGTAGCAGATCCAGAACGGAAACCCTGTGGGTTAACTCCATTAAAATCTTTGAAATTTTATGCACTTTTATGTAAATATCAACAAAATCTGGGGCTAATGTGCAAATCCCACATATTGAACCTGACTCCACCGCTGAGTGAAAGGATATGCATCTCCGCGTTCGTTCCGACTTTTTTTTTAAGCGGATTCTGGCTTCCGGCTGTTAGAATTTGGTTAAAATTGTACTGTAATAGCTGTTAATTTTTTCTAAGTTATTCAATTAAGGAAAATGAAGAAAGTTGAGAAAAAATAAAAAACACTATTATATTTTCATGGATAATATAAAGGAAAAAGGAAAAAACCAAAACCAAAGAAAGGCAAAAAAAAAAGGTTAAAATTAAGAAGCTAACACATTTATTTTAGCTTCGGTTTCTAGAAATTAAAAGTCAGAAGCTGAAGCTGGAATGAACTGGTATTAGCTTTCAATAAAAGCTAGAAAAATACTGTTTTTTTTTACAAAAATGAAATGTTGCATTTAGGTAAGCGAAAAAACCAGCAGTATCAATTCTGACATAGAAACAAATAAATAATTTTAGTATCAGCTCTAACTTAGGACAAAAAGGTGCTTACCTCCTGCCGGAAGCACTGATCTAGCTTAATCTTAAGATCTGTGCATTTGCCAAAAAAACTTTTTGACGGGATGATCCACATGGCACTTTTGGAATGCTTCGATAATGTGGGCAACAAATGGACGTTAAATTGTATTAAAAATGGTGCAAAATACACACTTCAAATGACAAAGCTTCAGACAGATCCGGATGTCAGTACAGAGATACCTCAGCACATATAGGACGCGGCGAGTGGCGCCTGTGTGCGTCGACAGCTTGAAGCCGGTTGCCTTGGCCAGCCATGTGGTTTTGCTGGCAAGCTAGCATCCGTCAGCGGAGGCCCTTTGCTGTAAGGTTGTCACCGTGTTGATGCGTGATGCCATGAGATGTGCTAAGGTGAAGTTAGAGCAGCCAAGTCACGGGCACAATGGGTGGCGACAATAACACGTGTTATGTTGAGTGGTGGTGCTTACCAGTCGTGTTCGGTATCCTTGTCGATGTTAGGTGTGTTTGCCACAGATTTTTGTCTTGTTGGACTTTCGAAGTTGTGTTTTTTTTTTGTATCCAATCTTTTCTTGGATCTTCGCTTATTCTCGTATGAATAAACAATAATGACTGTTTCTTAAAAAAAATACACCTAACATCTGTAAATACCCACGTACACATCAATACAGTGCCATTGCACAACTAGCGTTGGCATCAGGTTCGTCTTCTTGAAAAAGCACAGTGAAACAACATATTGGCAAACTTATATGGCAGAAACTGTTGTGCACTCGTGCTTCCGGTGCACTCGTGCACTCAAATCGCCGCTAAGCGTCCGATCACGAACGGAGGGCCACGATTCGGGCCGAATCCCGGCTTTTGCAGCTCCCCCGGCGCCATCCCTTGCGTACTCTCACTCCCCAAATCCCTAACCCTGACAATTTGGTGGCGACGTGTGCTGCTGGGCGGCGGAGGCGTGTGCTGCAGGTCGAGGGTGGCGGCGCGTGCTGCAGGGCAAGGGCAGCGGCGCGCCCCCCACCCCGCGGTGCATGCTCGAGCCAGCTGCAAGCTCTAGCGGACCTTCCAGTACGACAAGCTACCGCCGGTCTGGAACCCCACTACCCCCTCCTCCTTCCTCCCTAGACCCTGGTAGCAGACGGTGTCGGAGAAGGAGATGCTGCGCCGCCAAGAAAACAGGCGGACCTCAAGTTGTTGGGTGTGTGTTGTTGCATGTAAGACTTGTCAGTTGTAAGCATTTTGTTGTGAATTATGGTGAGATGAATAGATGTGAGGATGGTGCTTGCTTCTGTGTGTCGATGCCTTCTCCCCCTCGGCAATGTTATTGTAATTTCACCAAACTCATATTTACATTATGTAGTTGCATAGCAATGCTTGGCATTTTGGGAGTGTCTGAAGTGCCCTCTGTTTTACGAAGCATTTCTGCATGTTTACGTTCAGGCTGTGACTTGCAGTATTTCCGGTTCATGAGTTAGCACGATGGCCGGGTCTTCTGGAGTCGTAAGAAGCGGATCATTTTCTGCATGTAACCAACTAGTAATAGTTGCTGAATAAGAGGTGTAAAACCAATGAAAAGGCTGCAGTCAGTTGCGCAGCAAAACTGAGCGGGTGTTCTGTTCTGTTTTTGCTATCTCTGAACTCTGCCATTCCTCCCACTGTTCATCATCCGAAACTTCCAGAGTTCAGAAAACTTGCGTCCATTGAACACTGCAGGGCAGAGTAGAGTCCAGGTTGTGTCTAACAGGCAAGGAGCCTCTACTGCTGCAGAAATCCAGAAGAAAGTTTTGTGTCCTTGTATCAAAATGTTCAGTTGTTTCGTTCGAGTTCAGTGCTTTCGGTATCTTGAATGTATCACACAGGATATAAATTTGTATGAGTTGATAATGTATGGAAATGCAATGCTTCTTTTCCTGTGCTTATAAGTTCTTTTTTTCCCAGCTTAGCGTATTAATGTCCTGCCGTGCTTCTGTTCCAATCTGTTGTGCTTATTGTTAAGGATTGAATAGGAAATAGAATTTCCTTATCTGTACATAGCATATTCCTTCGTATATCCCCCTTGTACTCCCTATATATATTGCCCTTTGGGCCTCATGAATATACATACAATATTCATAACATGGTATCAGAGCTAGGGTAGTAACCCTAGTTTTCCGCACCGATGCTGCGCATCCCCCACCGCTGCCAGATCCCAAGTTGAGTCGCCGCCACCCTTTGGTTCGCCACCGCGCCCACAGCCGTCGCCTACGACTGCCTGCCGCCTCCCGTGGTTGCCCTCAACCGCCGGCCGCCACACGCCGTCATCCACCGTCGACTGCCATGCTGCGCATCTCCTGCCACTGCCAGATCCCAGGTTGAGTTGCCGCCTCCAAGCCGTCGCCGCCCTCTGGTTCGCCGCTGCGCCCACAGCCGTCGCCTACGACTACCTACCGCCTCACATGGTTGCCCTCAACCGCCGGCCGCCACACGCCGTCGTCCACCACCGACTGCCGCTCGCCCGGCCGCTCCCGACGCTCGGCGGTTCGGAGCCCGTCACTCGGCCGCTTCGTCGCCCAGCGCCCGTAGCTCGACGCCCCGCCGATCAACACTGCTCGGCCACCCGCCACCTCGCCATCCGGCGGCTGGAGCCATCTGTGATAAATACAAAATAGATGATTTATAACTAGAACCGTATGTGATACTCTAACATCATAAATGGCTTGAAATAAAAACTGTCTGATGAGCGAGTATCACAGATGGTTGTAATATAGAACCATCTGTTATAATCCTTCATAGACAGTTTATACCACAAAACCGTCTGTGATAGTTCATATTATACCTAAAATTTTCTATTTTTTGGCTAGCCTCAAGAAATGTTAGCTATGTCATTTGAAAACAAGCAAATACAACAGCAAACATAGTAGCACATTCCATTAGAATTCACCATTACAGCATCACAAGATAATGAGCACGTTACATATCTAACATAGCAAGAACATGACACGAACACATCTATTAATCCTATGAACCCAACTCTTAAACATGGTAAGAATACATCTCCTAATCCTACAAACCTATGGCAAAAACATAGAGGAATGAGAGATTCTAGAAGCGCGTGAGCTTAATGTCCTTGACGCCGACTTGAGCACCGTCTTGATAGCCAGCTACTTTCGCGGTGCCTTGCAATGAAAGAAAGGCGGCGGTAGCATCACCTTTGTGTCACGACGGTGACACTGTACAAGACACTTTTACGACACTTACGACAAAGAGTGGCTTGTGCAGTGAACCGTGATGTTACAACGGAGGCGCTAGCTCATAGCGGTAGTTGGCGTCATCGAGGAATAAGCTAGGAGTACTGGATGAACTAGGAGCAGTCGGTATAACTCACGTATCTTGGAGTGCAATTGGGAAAAAGGGATAGGAGAGTAATTAATAAGGGGCGAGAGGTGGGAGGAACCGGTGCCTGCCGTTCGATGCGGAGAGAATGGACTAGTGCGATCAAAATCTTGGGGGAGATGCCACGGATCGGTATCGTGTCATTATCAGAGACAGTTTGTTATACGAATTGTCTGTGAATTATCACAGATGGTTATTAATATGGACCGTCTGTGGTGTCTTGCATTATCATAAACTGTTTATACTAACAACCGTCTATGCTATTTTCACAGATGGTTATTAATACAAATCGTCTGTGATGTCTTACTTTATCACAGACAGTTTGTATAAATAACCGTCTGCGAAAATAGTACAGACGGTTATTAGTATAAACCGATAGTTCTAGTATAGCCTCTTTTGTAGTAGTGATAACATGTTAAGGGAACATCGTGTTTGTGAGAAAAATAATATACAGAGTCGGAACCATCTGATTTCAAGCACTATGAATCGGTTGTGCTCACTATTTATGGTTTTCAACCTAAAAATAAATTCATGAGGTATATTAGACGGGTCATGAAATCAAAGCGTATGTGAATTTGGAAAATATGTTTACACGATGAAGAGGGTAAGGAAAACCAATTTAGTGAGAGTCATAAGGAATCAAATCAATGAAAGGAGACCGTCCCATATAAAAATTGTCCATTTCTATCGAAATTCTATAGAGGGAACAAATTCATTGATTGATCATATCCATGTATATGCATGTTGCTACTTTCTACGATTCAAGTTAGGTGGTTGTATCGGAGTTTTCTTGTTTATTTAGTCTATTACGAATAGTAGAAAACAATGTCTTCAATTGCAAATGTGGTATTGAGAGGTGTAAACCATGTTGAATATTATAGGCTTAATTAGACATGGCCAGGGTCTTAGGCCTTCTAACCATTGCCCACAGTAGTGTTCACATGCTTAAGAATTCTGCTCAGTGTTGATCATTGTGAATTTGTTGCACTTGTTGTTTAGGTTTCGAATTGATCTAGAGCCACTACCTACTTACCCCAACATCTTGGTTTTGCTACCCGAAGGGCAATCTGGCAAGATGCATGGAAATGCTTGTTTCGAGTTGATCCAGATCCACTACATACTTGCCTACCCAAAGTGCAACATGGCAAGATCCATGGATATGCATCCTGTGGTGTATGCATGTAGGATATATGTAATTGATTTAGGTGGAATCTATGGAGCACTTGAGTATTTTTTAGGTTATGAGCACTCATATTTTTTTGAACGTTGGATGAATCCAACGCCTCAGATTCGGAGTACTCATATTTTTTTTTAGAGGGGTGATACCAGTTGGAAAGAGTTCCAACGACCCAGATTTGTTTTTTTAAAAGGGGTAGGTGATCTGTTAGATGAAAATCCAATATCCTAAAAATCTGAGTGCTCCTAATCCCAAAAAACACTAAAGTGCTCTTTAGCACTTCCCATTGATTTATGGTTCGCCCCAGTTGTTCACATTTTGATCGTCTTATGTTAACCAGTTGTTGGTATTGGTATTATGGAATAGTGCTTGCATTAACGAACAAAAATACACACACACACATCTCTTGTCTAACAAACAAAACACCAAAGGTAAACAAAGCTAGGCATGCAATTGCAAGACTTCATCAACTTCTAGCGCTCGATGGCCTGCTTTCGTGGGCGACGCCTCCCACCAACAATCAAAAGGATCTCACCATCCTTAACCCACATTCTCGGTGACAAGGATCTACTGCACTACACATTGCCTTCATCAACAGCTGCTCTTGTGTCATTCTCAATATTTGCCTAAGGTTCACGAGGACGTCGCTTATCTACAGCACGAGGATGCGCTGACCTTGTTCAGTTATAGACATGGGCGAAGAAAGCACGCCTGGTGGTAGTCTGACTATTCTGTTGGAGTGTGGTAGAACGTAATTGAGTGCATGGCCCTTCTCACTATAAGGGGACACTGTCAATTGGTGAAGATTGAACATCAGAAGCCAAATGACTGTTATTTGACTTACATTACCTCCATCCAAGCAGAACAAGTCTAATGAAGGGCAATGTTATATTTAAAAAAAATCTTTGTACTGATCCTAAGTTTAACATAAATTAGTCGAATTTCCTGCACAACTGCACAACTAGACACTACAATTAATGCATATGTTTATATCTAAATATAGTGTTGTAATTATTATACAACTCTAATGTTATGATAGAAATACAATTGTTTTCCTTATACAATTGTAATAACTTGTACTATATATGTTTAATAAGCACCATTATAATTTGAACCTATCAAAATTGATGGTGTAGATCTTTCTTTTTTCTCCAATTAATACAGTAATTTCTAGACCTTAAGAGCGAACATGTGTCTTTTTTTTTTGCTTTAATAATACAATAGATTGTAACTCCCAAACTGAGATATTTCCGGGTTTCAGTTTCGTGCTAAATTGATTCAAAGAAACAACTTGCACTTTAATCATTGTATGAAGTTTTTATGCAATTGCTCATAACTTGTAAGGCTTCATTTGGAACATAAAAATTGAATCGATTCCTATGAAATTCATCAGTTCCAAATATGCTCTAAATATTTATCAATCAGCTGTAATTGGAGTTTGCCACTTCCTAACTAATTAAAAACACATAAAGTGAAACTATGATATTTGATTTGTCATTGAATGGTTTGAACTGACAGGTTAATTAGTTTCCAAGTTATTTGATCATTCTAAAGAAAAAGGTAATTATAGGATCCGTATGAATTATTATGTCCTTGAGAGAAGAGAGAAATTATAAATAACAACATGCATATAGGCCATATAATTCCGTGCTGTGCACATTGCACAAGATTCAAATAGAGATTCCAATCTCTCTACTCAAGATTAACCATGCAAGATTCAAACAGACGAGATAAATGTTGCATAAAAGTTAAATTACAACGATGAACTTAATTCTTCTCATCATTGAGTTTATCACTACAGGCTAGGAGAAGGGCATTCATACAGAACAAATACTGCCGCCCACTTCCAGTCCACACACGCTCTACATTTCTGTACTCCATACATGACGAGAAAAACAACAAATGTTAAATTCTCGTTTTTTTTCTCCTTCGACACATGTAACAATTTAACCACCAATTACACACCAATATATATTCTTGGTTCTTATTACATCAAACAACAACAAATTAATAACACAACATATACACACATATCATCCAAAACACCAAAAACTAATCAAATCATACCATATATATTAATTCCCCACCAAGAAACCTCATTTATAGGAGCCCATCGATCATGCATGTGAGATCTTTGTAACCAAATTTACCTCCCATAACCCCACAAGTCAATCTCGCCACCTCGTTGGCCGGAGCTCATGGCGCTCATCTGCTGCACTGCCGTTCTCCCGCCGTTGCTGAACCCGTCCATCACCTGCCACTGCTGATCGGCTGCACCATTCGTCTGATCTCTTCCTTCACCCAGCCCATCCGCGGCCACACCGTCGCTGCTGCCGACGTCCAGGCCAGGGTTCTCGACCGGCAGGCCGGAGAAGTCGTAGCCGGCTCCGGCCGGGTCGGCGGCCGGCCGGTGGTTGGTGAGGAGGTCCTGGACCTGCACGTGGTGCGAGTACGCGGCGTGCGGCGCCGCAGCCGGGGGCTGCATCTGGGAGTAGTAGAAGGAGGCGTGGTGGTGGTACTGGTGCGGGTGCATGTAGTGGGACGCCAAGGCGGCCCTGGCCTCGTCGTGGCCGCCCAGCGGCGAGGACACGGCCAGGTGGCCGCCGGCATCTGCTGCCTGGCTCGTGCTCCCCTCCCCGCCGCCGCCGATTTTGAAGAAGCACTTCTTCTTGAACACGCGGCACACCACCCATCCGTCCTCCTGCCATGCACGAACACAAGCCAGTGAAACCCTAACGCGTTGCATGCATGCACGCATCAAAGCTGGGTATCTAGAGAGAGAGGAGAGGGCTTACGCTGGTGCCGCCGTCGGCGTCGTCGGCGTCCTCGAGGCGGTACTCGTGCATGATCCAGTCGGTCTTCTGACCGTGTGGTGCACGGCCGCGGTAGAAGACGAGCGTCTTGCGCATGCCGATCTTGCGGTAGCTGGTGCGGATGCACTTGTCGCGGCCTGTCGCCTTCCAGAAGCCGGCCGTCGTCGCGCGGTTCGTCCTCGAACCCGTTGGGTACTTGCGATCCTTATGGCTGAAGAAGTACCACTCGTTCTGCGGCGCCGACCCGATCCTGCACCTCTCTGCATGCGCGCACGCATCGACAACAATGGCGTCATCGATCCACTAGCTGGATATATCACCATGGACATGTACTCGCTAGTATCAAACTATCAATTATGATTCCAAAGCTGGCTTAGCTTACCTTGCAGCTCCCATGGCTCGATCTTGTTGAGGTCGACCTCCCGGATGACGTCGAGGTCGAACTTCTCGAAGCCGACCTTCTTCTTGAGGTAGTAGAGCAACAGCTCCTCGTCGGTCGGGTGGAACCGGAACCCCGGCGGGACGCCGTTGCTGGACGAGAAGGCCGCCATTGGAACTCGACCAACGCGCAATGCAAACTAGAGCTTTCTTTGACGCGGGGGAGGCCTGTAGCGCGTATATATACGCGCGTCCTCCATGGGCGGGCAGGGGCAGGGGCAGGTGCACCAACAAGCAGCTAGCTGTAGGGGGTGGGGAGAGTTGACGCCGGCCGCCACGGCGGTGGACGGGGATAAAAGTTGGTCGCGTAGGACGCAAGGTAAGGCCATGATCGATCGAGGCCTGTGCGGAGCTAGAGAGTCGGCTGCATTATTCTACGCCGTTAACGATCCCGAGGCTGGCAGCAGCCTTTGTATACAGATCGCTTGATTGCTCTCAAAGCAAGTGCTAGCTTTGGAAGAGCTACCATCCACTTATAAAATCTTACTGTATATACGGAAATGCAATAACACAGTGGTATGATTTTTTTTTTGGAAAATCGGTCAAATTTCTTGCCTTATTTTGTAACGCCCCCGTTTCCAGGGGCGCGTACGGACACGGCATTCCGTAACTATTCAAGCATGAACAGTTATGGAGTGTCGCGCAAGAGTATACCATTGCATGCTTACAACAAAAGACCAGCATATATTTGACGTACGGATTAACATCCAGTTTTTACAGCGGGGCGTGCAAGCCCAAAGTATATTACATTACAAAAGGCTCCAGAAACTGCTTCGAGCGCGGCGGAGACCTACAGCCAAGGATCCTCGTCGAAGAAAAGATCCTCTGGTACTTCTTCAACGGGGAGCCCTTCTCCTTCGTCTTGATCCTCTAAAGGTTGGATTAAGCAAGCCGTAAGCCAAACAACCGGCTCAGCAAATCCCAAAAGGGATCTTAATTTACTATATGCACGGAAATTCCAAGGAAGGGTGTATACTTGGTTTATTACATTTGGTGGATGCAATTTTATTTGCAAACATTTTCATAAGACGGACACAAAACTTACTCCTTAAGATCTCAGGGGTTTTCATCAAGAGTTCATTAACTAACTAACCAAGTTAAAGTATTTACAAATCTACTTAAGCTTTGCTGCTGGAATCACCCAAGTGACACAGCTCCAATAACCGGGAGCACGGTGTATTCGAATACCATTTATTTGACTCTGCAGAGTTTGCTCAGCTTTACCCACACGATTACTCAACTCCCGCTAAAGAGTTAAGAAAGCCAGGTCGTTTCTCTGCTCAACTCTTTATATAGGTTCTACCCAGTAGAATTCACTCGGGTCTGGCTCACACCCACACACACACACACACACACAAGAGAGGACAACGTCCGCTTCGAGTGAATTCCACCGTTGTTAGGCTTCCGCAGCACGGCCAGCCTAACCTTACTGCTACCCTCCTGTAGAGTTTCAATCGAGTTGAGCAGCTAATCGACAAGTGTTGACAAGTCAACTCCTGTGGTTGAGCGATCACTATGACATTTGCTCAGCGTAAGGGTTTCAGTGCTTATATTTTCACATGGCCCGCAACCTCGCCAGGTCCGCGACCCAAACTAAGGTAAGCGGTGGGCGTAGACCGTCCCGCGGTTTCCCACTCACCCTTACCCTACTCCAGCCCTAGGATAAGAGGTGGGCGAAGACCGTCTCGCGGCTCTCCCCCAACTCTTACCCTACCTTGTGCACGCCGGCACTCTCCGCTCTAAGATACGGTGTCCCATACCACCCTACCTTAGAGTCGGGTTTTCCAGATTCTATTGGCCCACAGCCACAACCTTATTAGTGTAACATTTTTGTATGATAATAATAACCTACAATTCTCTAGAATATCAGATAATTATTTCTAGGGTTTCAAAGGCATGGCTACAATTTAATCATGGCATTTAACGGTGGTAGGACTAACTATATCACATGACATTCTAAACATTTTATTTTTATTTTCGAACTAATATTTCAGAACTAGCTCAATGCAAATAATGCATTAACATAATTAAACATTATGGGATACAATATGATCAAAGGATTTGGGACTTGCCGTCTATCCGGATGATTTCTGCGAGCTCGAACGTCGAAGCACCTGGATCCTGAGCCTGCTCTTGAATCTCCGGGATCTCCGACACTAACGCAAACAATTAAAATGAAATAAATCCAGCTTGCAACTAATCAAGCGAGGAAAAATAATCTAATTAAAAAGAAATAAATTGCATAAACACCCCAAATGGAATTTTAGGAATTTTTCTAGGATGAATCTGTGGAAATGGATTTCACCAGGGGTCTGGAATAATATTTGGAGCAAAGTGGTGAAATTTGGGAATTTTTGGGATTTTCTGTGATTTTCTAGGATTTATTTAAGTTTTCTGGAATATTGGAAATTGGAAAATTGCTGGAAAATCACTTTGCACAGTAAAAGGCCGGCCCATGGCCACAGTGCGGCCTGGCCGGGGAGTCGGCCCGCGCGGCCGAAGGCCAGCGCGGCCTGTTTGCGCACGCGCGCGCGCGCGCGAGACGGAGCGGGCCGAGGGACGACGGCCCAAAGCGGGCGCGCCCACGCTGCACGGATGCCCGCCGCGTGGCCCGGGGCGGACGGCGGCGGAGCGAGACGGGATGAGCGGTTGCGATGGGGAAGCGGGGAGATCGGACAGCTGGGACTTAAGGGAGGCGGCGAACCGGTACGGAGGATCCAACAGCTGAGGTTAGAAGGTGGGGGTAAGATCCGACGGCGAAGGAGGGGCCACGTCCATCGTCTTCCTCCTCCGGCCGCGACAGTGCAGCCGCGGCAGAGCAACGGTGGCGACGGCGGTCCGGGCGCTAGGGGGCTCGCCGGCGGTCACCGAGAGTACCGGCGGGTTGAGGGGACTGCGGGGAACCCATTTCTGGTGGTTAGCGTTTGCGGGGACCAAAGGGGAGAGAGGGAGGGAGAAGGGGATGGTTCGGGGATTTCACGGTGGAGAGGGTCACCGGCGGCGAGGAAGCTCAATCGGGGCCGGTTACATCATCTGGGGAGTTGGGAGCTCACATTGGTGGCGGTGGCTGAAGCTCAGAGCCTTCGGGGTGAGCTGGCCACGGAGAGGTGGTTGCGGCCGGCGGTGGACTTCGACGGCGGCGCTCCACAGGGCTTCACCTGGCCAGAGGAGAACGGCAAAGTAAATAGGGGTGGGTGAAGGTGCTCCAGACGAATGCAATTTAGAAATGGGGGAGGGGAGGGGGAGATTGGTTCCCGGGGGCCACCGGCGCAGGGGACGGCGGAGGCGGAGCTGTAGGCGGCGGGGCTCCAATCGGAGGCTCCGGGAGAGGCTCTGGAGGGTGGGGAGGGGAATGGTGGTGTTTGGGGAGCTCGGAAAGCAAAGGAAGCGAAATGGCAGGGGGAGGGGGCTTTATACCCGCGCGGAGGGGAGGGGGTTCCTTCGGGGAGAAGCCAGCGGCGGGGCTCCGGCCGACAGGGAGGTGACGGGGCCGTCAAGGGCGTTTAATCCCGCACAGTGGGAGTGGGCGAGGGTGACGCGAGGCTCTGCACAGAGCGGGCGACGCGACGGGGGCAGTTGAGCTGCGGCCGGGGCGAGGGCGTGCCCGTGCGCGCGAGAGAGAGGAGGCGTCGCCTGCCAAGTGGGGCCGGGGCTGGAGCGGGCGACGTGGCGCGGCGGCGTCCACTCGCTCGGACAGGAGCTGTCGGGGCGGCGGAGGCGGTCCGAGATCGGTGCGGCGCGGGGACAGGCGCGGGCGCAGAGGCGGCCACGGGCGCAGCGCGCAGCGCACGCGCGTGCGCGGGGAGGAGGCGGGGAGGGAGCTGGGCGCTTGCGGCTGAGGGGAGCGGAGGGAGGCGCTGGGCGACGGGGAAGGCGGAAGGAGAGGTGGCGCCAGCGAAGACGCGGGCGCGGGGCGCGTGAGAGAAAGGGAGGCGGAAAGGGGAGACGGGGCGCCAACGGAGGGAGAAAGCGGAAAGGCCGAGAAAAGAAAGCGCATTTCCGACGAAACTTTCCCGAAAAGGAAAGTTTTCAAAATTTACCCAAAAATGCAGCAAAAAGCACAGAAATTTATTTTGAATTTTTCCAGGGCTTTTCAACCTACCCCCCTTAAAAAAAATCTCGACCCCGAGATTAACTTGGTCCAGGGAGTAAGTTGGGGAAATCTCGCTGCAAATCTGACTCTCGTTCCCAAGTTGACTCTTCAGGTGTATGATTCTTCCACTGTACTCTGCAGAACCTGACATTCTTGTTTCTGAGCTGCCTTTCTGTCGTTTCAAGTATTTGTAGTGGTTCTTCAGCATATGTGCAATCATCTTGCAATTCAATGTCTGACAGTGGCACTTCATCTGTTGGCTGGCGTAGACACTTCCGAAGCTGGGATATGTGGAACACATCACATTTAGCTACATATTCTGCCACTTCTTTCTTCATTTGGTTCCACCAATACCTCTTTTTCAAATCCTGATACATCTTTGTGCCTCCTGGATGAATTGAGAATTGAGAGGAGTGGGCTTCAGCTAAGATCAACTCTCTCAATTCCTTCTTGTTGGGTATGCAATAGCGACCATGGAAAGTAAGGATTCCATGCTCGTCTAGCGCATACTCTGATGAATTTTCTTCTTGAATATTCTTTTTCAGTTTTTGAATCTCTTCATCTTCATCCTGGGCTGCTTTAATCTGATCTGGCAATAGTGGTTGAATCTCTAAGGCTGCTTATTCACCTTGTTCTGTGATTGCCAAGTTCAGCTGTAATATATCTCTCTGCAATTCAGGTGGGTACTCTGATTGACTGCCTTTGCTTGGACGAGCTTTACGGCTAAGGGCATCAGCAACTACATTTGCCTTGCCCGGGTGATACTGGAGATCAACATCATAATCTTTGATTAGTTCTAGCCATCTGCGCTGTCTCATGTTCAATTCTGGTTGTGTGAACAAATACTTCAAACTCTTGTGATCTGAGAATATCTCACAACGATTTCCTAGCAGGTAGTGCCGCCAAATTTTGAGAGCATGCACCACAGCTGCTAGCTCCAAATCGTGTGTGGGGTAATTCTCTTCATGTGGCTTCAACTGTCTTGATGCATAGGCAACAACTTTTCCATCTTGCATAAGCACACAACCCAAACCCTGCTTTGAGGCATCGCAGTAGATCTGAAACTCCTTTTCTGGATTGGGTAAAATCAACACTGGTGTTGTTGTCAACTTGGTCTTCAACATCTGAAAGCTTTCTTCACATGCATCAGTCCATGTGAACGGTTTATCTTTCTTCAACAATTGGGTGAGTGGACGAGATATTCTTGAGAAACCTTCTATGAATCGGCGATAATAACCCGCCAATCCCAGGAAGCTTCTCACTTCGGTCACTGTCTTAGGCTGTTTCCATTCCATCACTGCTGAAATCTTTTCTGGATCAACCTTCACTCCATCTTCAGATATAATATGACCCAAGAAAGCGACTTCTCTCAACCAAAAACTGCATTTATCAAATTTTGCATATAACTTATGCTCTCTCAATCTGGTCAAAACCATATGCAAATGCTGTTTGTGCTCTTCTTCACTCTTGGAGTAAATCAGAATATCATCAATGAAAACAATCACAAATCGATCCAATTGGTCCATATGCACCAAATTCATAAGATTCATGAAATACGCTGGCGCATTGGTTAAACCAAAGGGTACGACCGTGAACTCAAACAATCCATATCTGGTAATGAAGGCTGTCTTCTCTCGATCTTGCTCTCGGATCTTGAGCTGATGATAACCCGAGCGTAAGTCGATCTTGGAGAACACTTTGGCTCCTTTAAGTTGGTCAAACAGATCATCAATTCTTGGGAGGGGATACTTGTTCTTGATGGTGACAGCATTCAAACCTCTGTAATCTACACACATTCTCAATTCGCCATTCTTCTTTTTCACAAACAGTACTGGGGCTGACCATGGTGAAGTACTTGGTCGAATGAATTCTTTCTCTTGTAACTCATCTAACTGCTTCTTCAGTTCCTTCAACTCACTAGCTGACATTCTATACTGGTGTTTGGCAATTGGCTGGGTACCAGGCACCAATTCTATTGCAAGTTCTACTTGCCTGTCAGGGGGTCTTCTTGGTAATTCTTCGGGGAATACATCAGGGTACTCTTGTACTATTGGCACTTGGTCAGGTGTGGCTGCTATCATGTTGATCATACGTTTCTTGGCATCTTTCAGCACTTTTCGATCTGTCTCTACTACTATTTTCTGACCTTCAGGGTTAACCAAAGACACTGTTTTGATCTCGCAATCTACCTTGCCTTTATTCCTGGCCAACCAGTTCATGCCCAAGATGGCATCTAATCCGGACATATCTAGCTGCAACAAGTCTGCTCTAAAGTCTACCCCTTGGATTTTTATATTAAGTCCCGCACACCCACGGTGGGACTCCATTTTAACCCCAGGGGTTTCCACCACATAAGGTCTTGGTAATGCAACAGAAGGTAATTGATTTCTTGCAGCAAAACTCTTTGAAATAAATGAATGCGTTGCACCAGGGTCAAATAAAATCAATGCAGGTATGGAATTGATTGGGAACATACCAGCAATGATGTCACTTGCTCCAGCGGCATCCTCTGCAGATACATGGTTCACTCTGGCATAAAAAGTGGGTCTGACATTGCTTCTGCCTCTGCCTCTGCCTGTAGTTGAGAAATTCGCAGTGCCTGCAGGTGACTGAGGGTTGGATGCTTTAATCTGCAAGAATCCTCCTTTGGGGGTGCCGGGGGTTGCTTGTGACTTAACCTCTTGCTGCTGTTGGTTCTGAACTTGCAACTTGGCTGCATCTGAGGGCAGGTTCTTCCTGGGACACTGGTCTCTGTAGTGCCCTATCTCACCGCAGTGGAAACATGCGTTTGACCTTCGCGGGCAGCTACTAGCCAGGTGATTCCCACCACAAGTGGGACACTTGAGAGCCAATGGTAGAGGGGAAGTATAATGCTGAGTCTGACTGGACTGGTTCTTCGGCATCATCACATACTGCCGGGAGGATGGGGATCGATATGAAGAAGATCCTGCTGTCTTGGCTCGTTGTGCAGTATGGGAAGATGACTGCGATCTGTGTGCTGCCTTGCGTTTTCTATAGTCTTCCATCTCAGTTCTGGCTTCTTCAGAGTTGATCAAGCCATCAACCATATCATTCAGATCTTTGAACTTCAAAGCTGAAATGTGGAATCTCAAAGACTGCTGCAAACCTGCACGAAACTTGTTCATTTTCTTGTCTTCGTTGTCAACATCCTCAGGGGCAAATCTGGAGAGGTGGTTGAACTGGTGTAAATACTCCATTACAGTACGGCCACCTTGTTTAAGCGCCAAAAATTCCCGGCGCTTTGCTTCCATAATGCCGTCAGGGATGTGGGCCTTACGGAAGGCCTTGGAGAAATCTTCCCAGCTAATCTCTCTATTCTGCAGTGTGCGCTGATAATTGATCCACCAAGTCGCTGCTGCACCCTGTAACTGGTGGGATGCATATAGCACCTTCTCTTTATCGTCACACTGCGCAGTCTGAAGCTTCCTCTCTACATCTGCCAGCCAATCTTCAGCAACCATAGGATCAGTGGTTGTGGAGAAAGTGGGTGGACGTGTCTTTAGAAAGTCATTCCACCGGGTGGTAATTGGAGCACCATCCCGTGGAATATTGCCTCCACCCTGTACTCTTGGGGATCTGGTGGCGAGCTGTTCAATCAATCTGGACTGTTGATCCAACATTCGCAGTATGTTCTGCTCTCCTTGATATCGATTCCGTTCTAACATTGCAATAACATTGGCAAGTGTGTTCTGGTCGGTGGCAGGTGCACCCTGCCTGCTGGTCTGACCTGTCTGCTCTGCCGGCTCCATCTGTTGATTGGGAACTTGAGGTTAGCCTTGCAGCGGCTTTGGCAATCAAGAACAGATAAGTAAGACTTTGAATTTTTCAAGGCAAGTATAGGACGAAAAGATAAGAACGAGAGCGAAGGGGACAGGAGAAAGCTTTGAACACAGGAAGAACATACTGATAATTAAGCAAACAAATTAAAAGAGGTAGCAACATAATTTACATTAAGCAAGTGGTGCACAGACCACATAAAGGTTCATGTTACACTTGCATTACATACAAAAGTACATCTATCACCAAAAGGTCAGGCTACCACTAACGAACGGCGTCTACTCCTCGTCGTCCCCTGGTGCTGGGAGGGCAAGCGGGGCTGCTGGGCGGAACCGGGCACGGTACTGCGCCGCAGTCATCCGGCGATTGGGCCTAGACTGCACCGAAGCACAAGAGGAGTGAACGCTGGGTGACTCCGCACTATCTGAGACCTCTGCTGCCTCCTGGGCCTCGTAGCGGACGAGGGACTCCCGGAGGCGCTGAACCTCCTCACGAGTGTCCCACAACTGCCTCTGCCAGACTCTGGCCTCCTCGACTGCTCTGTCGTAGCTGGCGACCTGCTGCGACATAAGGGTGGCGATACCCGCTAGGCGGGGATCATCATCCTCACCGAACCTAGGGACTATAAAGTCCCCAAAGTGCGGACGCGGCACCAGGTCGAAAGGTGTCCCTGCTAGCTCCTGGTGGTAGTAGTCTCTGAGATAGAGCGCAGCCTTCAGAGCCACGTCCTGAACAGCATCCTCATCGTTCACCCGTCGGGCGGTGAACCTCCGCTTCCTGTCTGGGCGGATAGGCAAGGGGTCGAGGACCACCCAAGCCTTGTACTCGTAGAACTGGTCCTGGCGGAACTGTCCCTCAGCGTAGATCACTGGGCCGTGGTTTCCTCTCGCTCCGAGGTATCGTCGCATTTCCCACAACTTGTGGTGCCATCCATCCCTACGGTCGGGGCGGGAGAAAACGAGGCGCACCATCTGCCGGAAACGAAATTTTGAAGTTAGACAAGTAAGACAGTAAACATTTGCGAAAATTAAAACTTAAGCAGAAATAAACTAAGACAGGAAAGTAGCAACAAGAGAGAAACAAGACAGCAATAATACTTATATTTTTCATAAACTCTTTTTATGCCTTAAATTAATTTTTGCGATAAAATCGCTTCCTAGACAGCCTTAGGTCTCAACCTACGGTCAAAGAGCCTGCTCTGATACCACTTCTTGTAACGCCCCCGTTTCCAGGGGCGCGTACGGACACGGCATTCCGTAACTATTCAAGCATGAACAGTTATGGAGTGTCGCGCAAGAGTATACCATTGCATGCTTACAACAAAAGACCAGCATATATTTGACGTACGGATTAACATCCAGTTTTTACAGCGGGGCGTGCAAGCCCAAAGTATATTACATTACAAAAGGCTCCAGAAACTGCTTCGAGCGCGGCGGAGACCTACAGCCAAGGATCCTCGTCGAAGAAAAGATCCTCTGGTACTTCTTCAACGGGGAGCCCTTCTCCTTCGTCTTGATCCTCTAAAGGTTGGATTAAGCAAGCCGTGAGCCAAACAACCGGCTCAGCAAATCCCAAAAGGGATCTTAATTTACTATATGCACGGAAATTCCAAGGAAGGGTGTATACTTGGTTTATTACATTTGGTGGATGCAATTTTATTTGCAAACATTTTCATAAGACGGACACAAAACTTACTCCTTAAGATCTCAGGGGTTTTCATCAAGAGTTCATTAACTAACTAACCAAGTTAAAGTATTTACAAATCTACTTAAGCTTTGCTGCTGGAATCACCCAAGTGACACAGCTCCAATAACCGGGAGCACGGTGTATTCGAATACCATTTATTTGACTCTGCAGAGTTTGCTCAGCTTTACCCACACGATTACTCAACTCCCGCTAAAGAGTTAAGAAAGCCAGGTCGTTTCTCTGCTCAACTCTTTATATAGGCTCTACCCAGTAGAATTCACTCGGGTCTGGCTCACACCCACACACACACACACACACACACACAAGAGAGGACAACGTCCGCTTCGAGTGAATTCCACCGTTGTTAGGCTTCCGCAGCACGGCCAGCCTAACCTTACTGCTACCCTCCTGTAGAGTTTCAATCGAGTTGAGCAGCTAATCGACAAGTGTTGACAAGTCAACTCCTGTGGTTGAGCGATCACTATGACATTTGCTCAGCGTAAGGGTTTCAGTGCTTATATTTTCACATGGCCCGCAACCTCGCCAGGTCCGCGACCCAAACTAAGGTAAGCGGTGGGCGTAGACCGTCCCGCGGTTTCCCACTCACCCTTACCCTACTCCAGCCCTAGGATAAGAGGTGGGCGAAGACCGTCTCGCGGCTCTCCCCCAACTCTTACCCTACCTTGTGCACGCCGGCACTCTCCGCTCTAAGATACGGTGTCCCATACCACCCTACATTAGAGTCGGGTTTTCCAGATTCTATTGGCCCACAGCCACAACCTTATTAGTGTAACATTTTTGCATGATAATAATAACCTACAATTCTCTAGAATATCAGATAATTATTTCTAGGGTTTCAAAGGCATGGCTACAATTTAATCATGGCATTTAACGGTGGTAGGACTAACTATATCACATGAAATTCTAAACATTTTATTTTTATTTTCGAACTAATATTTCAGAACTAGCTCAATGCAAATAATGTATTAACATAATTAAACATTATGGGATACAATATGATCAAAGGATTTGGGACTTGCCGTCTATCCGGATGATTTCTGCGAGCTCGAACGTCGAAGCACCTGGATCCTGAGCCTGCTCTTGAATCTCCGGGATCTCCGACACTAACGCAAACAATTAAAATGAAATAAATCCAGCTTGCAACTAATCAAGCGAGGAAAAATAATCTAATTAAAAAGAAATAAATTGCATAAACACCCCAAATGGAATTTTAGGAATTTTTCTAGGATGAATCTGTGGAAATGGATTTCACCAGGGGTCTGGAATAATATTTGGAGCAAAGTGGTGAAATTTGGGAATTTTTGGGATTTTCTGTGATTTTCTAGGATTTATTTAAGTTTTCTGGAATATTGGAAATTGGAAAATTGCTGGAAAATCACTTTGCACAGTAAAAGGCCGGCCCATGGCCACAGTGCGGCCTGGCCGGGGAGTCGGCCCGCGCGGCCGAAGGCCAGCGCGGCCTGTTTGCGCACGCGCGCGCGCGCGAGACGGAGCGGGCCGAGGGACGACGGCCCAAAGCGGGCGCGCCCACGCGGCACGGATGCCCGCCGCGTGGCCCGGGGCGGACGGCGGCGGAGCGAGACGGGATGAGCGGTTGCGATGGGGAAGCGGGGAGATCGGACGGCTGGGACTTAAGGGAGGCGGCGAACCGGTACGGAGGATCCAACAGCTGAGGTTAGAAGGTGGGGGTAAGATCCGACGGCGAAGGAGGGGCCACGTCCATCGTCTTCCTCCTCCGGCCGCGACAGTGCAGTCGCGGCAGAGCAACGGTGGCGACGGCGGTCCGGGCGCTAGGGGGCTCGCCGGCGGTCACCGAGAGTACCGGCGGGTTGAGGGGACTGCGGGGAACCCATTTCTGGTGGTTAGCGTTTGCGGGGACCAAAGGGCAGAGAGGGAGGGAGAAGGGGGTGGTTCGGGGATTTCACGGTGGAGAGGGTCACCGGCGGCGAGGAAGCTCAATCGGGGCCGGTTACATCATCTGGGGAGTTGGGAGCTCACATTGGTGGCGGTGGCTGAAGCTCAGAGCCTTCGGGGTGAGCTGGCCACGGAGAGGTGGTTGCGGCCGGCGGTGGACTTCGACGGCGGCGCTCCACAGGGCTTCACCTGGCCAGAGGAGAACGGCAAAGTAAATAGGGGTGGGTGAAGGTGCTCCAGACGAATGCAATTTAGAAATGGGGGAGGGGAGGGGGAGATTGGTTCCCGGGGGCCACCGGCGCAGGGGACGGCGGAGGCGGAGCTGTAGGCGGCGGGGCTCCAATCGGAGGCTCCGGGAGAGGCTCTGGAGGGTGGGGAGGGGAATGGTGGTGTTTGGGGAGCTCGGAAAGCAAAGGAAGCGAAATGGCAGGGGGAGGGGGCTTTATACCCGCGCGGAGGGGAGGGGTTTCCTTCGGGGAGAAGCCAGCGGCGGGGCTCCGGCCGACAGGGAGGTGACGGGGCCGTCAAGGGCGTTTAATCCCGCACAGTGGGAGTGGGCGAGGGTGACGCGAGGCTCTGCACAGAGCGGGCGACGCGACGGGGGCAGTTGAGCTGCGGCCGGGGCGAGGGCGTGCCCGTGCGCGCGAGAGAGAGGAGGCGTCGCCTGCCAAGTGGGGCCGGGGCTGGAGCGGGCGACGTGGCGCGGCGGCGTCCACTCGCTCGGACAGGAGCTGTCGGGGCGGCGGAGGCGGTCCGAGATCGGGGCGGCGCGGGGACAGGCGCGGGCGCAGAGGCGGCCACGGGCGCAGCGCGCAGCGCACGCGCGTGCGCGGGGAGGAGGCGGGGAGGGAGCTGGGCGCTTGCGGCTGAGGGGAGCGGAGGGAGGCGCTGGGCGACGGGGAAGGCGGAAGGAGAGGTGGCGCCAGCGAAGACGCGGGCGCGGGGCGCGTGAGAGAAAGGGAGGCGGAAAGGGGAGACGGGGCGCCAACGGAGGGAGAAAGCGGAAAGGCCGAGAAAAGAAAGCGCATTTCCGACGAAACTTTCCCAAAAGGAAAGTTTTCAAAATTTACCCAAAAATGCAGCAAAAAGCACAGAAATTTATTTTGAATTTTTCCAGGGCTTTTCATATTTGCTTCACGATTACACGGGAAATGCTATATCACAGTCTCAGCCAAACACCCTGCTGCCGCATGATGGGTTCAATGCCCTCTAAGGATCAACACTCAGTCGGAACACACACCCGAGTGCTCTGATACTAAGTGTTGAGAAAGAACCGTCTCATGATTTGTACGCCCAAACTCAATACGACCGCTCCCGTCATTCCTACGACTACATGGTGAAGACAGAGGATAGGAAAACCAAATCGCTCATGACCACTCTGTTGTCGGACAGGGAACAGAGCTGGTCGAGTTACCCGTGGACACACACTACACGGGGAAGTCGAACGAACAGGCACGAAGGAAATTTTCCAACGCGAACTCAACTTGCATCACTTTCTTCTTTCTCTGCTCATTTGATTTACTCAGCTCTTACCGATCACATGGTATATATATACAATCGAGCCTCAGAGCACTCAACTGCTCCGTCGTCTGCCCATGCCGCTTCACTCAGCCGTCGACTGCTCATGCGACCAGTCAGTTCAGCGACCATGGTATGGCCTATGTCACCCACGATGACCCGTTCTGACATCTGCTACAATTACTACCAACTACGCTGACTGCTCGAGAGGCTGGCCGTATGACCTCAGCCACTGGCTTCAACTTCGGCTATTCCTTGACCGCTTCTCTGATCTGAGCTTGTCTTCAATGGCAGCACTTCAGCTACGACTACTGCAGGCATATGTGCCATGACCCCGACGCTTACAACTACCTCACTTGTTACGACCACACAGCATGGTCATAACGACCACGCACAACCTGGTCGTTACCGACCATGCACACCATGGTCGTCTACGACTTCATACAGACTGGTCATCCACAACCACACTGGTCATAACCGACCACTCATAGAAGCCCCACGACGCTGGTCGTTACGACCACACACAATGTGATCGTAACTGACCACTCATAAGCGCCACGACACTGGTCGCTATGACCACACACAACATGGTCGTAACCGACCACTTACAAGAGCCACGACCACGGCCACTGTCCGACCACGGTCACTCCAACCACGGCCACTCCAACCATGGTCACTTCAACTACGACCACTTCGACCATGGTCACTTCAACCACGGCCACTCTGACCATGGCTTCTCGCATATGGCTTCGACCATGGCACCGACGGCCACATACAAATCTTCAAGATTAATTCCAACACCGCATGCCTCCTCCAATGAATACGCGCTCCACTGCATGTCTCCCTTCTTTTCTTTATATCAAAGTAATGCGTTGGAGGCTCTGCATCCTGTTGCCAAAGACGATGGCTGTGGCAGGGGGAGGACGCCGGAGATGACTTGTGAGGAGTAGAGGTGGGGGGGGGAGCATGGGAGGAGCAGAGGTTGTGTATGCATAAGTTTCCTGTTTTTTTTTGTGTGCAAAATATCAGTCACATATGTTGGTCGCCACTCCCTACCAAACCATAACCAAAGGCCTCCTCGCCAGCCTCCCCACCTGTGTGTGATCTGCCCCCTCCCACCACGGCTTTCAGCGCCACCCGTCTCCTCCATCGCAACAACCAACTCCCGTCGTCCAAAACCCTAACTCCGCCTGTGGACGAACTACCCTTCTTCGATACCGTGGATGACACTGTCACCGCAGCACCATGCACCATGATTCTATGTTCATGGCTTCTCTTAACTCCGAAACCCTAACCTGGTGAAACCAAAGCTCAAACTGTTGCCACTGCCGGATGGAGCACGAATTGCAATGCACTTTCAATGTGGAGAAAATGTGACTTAAAAAATAAATTTAGGCGACTAATATCCAGCAAATTCAATGTGTAAATTAAGAAGTTGATATTTTTAGGTCTAGAGATAGGGTCTAGGGATGATGGGATCCTTTTCATGAACATGCTTATGCACAGGATTTGAGGACTAGAAAAGAAGTAGATAGGGCAAGATCCAATAAGAATCATAAATGATTTGGATTCTGATCTAATTATCCTTGATCACGTAGCTGACTATGTAGCAACTGGCATGCATGCATTGTAACTAGGTAGCTACATTGTAAATATAATAAAGTGAATCTAGAAAAGTTATCAGGATATTTGTACTGTAGTTTTACATTGCATGCAATTCATGCAAGTTTTGTTTGGAGCTAGCACAGGAGGCAGGGTCACTACAAGTAAACTAAATTATGTGGCCCAAACACTTCGTACCTAGCACCCAAACCAACGAGTCCCTCTAGGGATCAAGCGCCACACATGCAGGCACAGTTTCCCCAAAACCTTAACTGGGATTAATTGGAATTGAAGGATTTGTTGACATCCATCCTCAATCTCCCTAAACTAATAACTCTAGTACTTCACCAATGAACCAAACCAACTCTGCAGTACTGCATTATGTAGTAGCAGTAGTACTTGTCAAATGCACATATTTGCGGTCAAGCATCAGTGAAACTTCAGCATGAAACACTCTGGAGTGATTCTAACTGTTATAGAACACACAAAATTAATGTGAAAATTCTTATGGGAAAAAACCACATAAGACCAGTCTCAGTGGAGATTTCATGTCCCAGTTTCCAACACACCCATATTTTGGAAACAGTGCAGAAGAGTTTCATCCCCATGAAACTCTCTCTACTCCCATGAAACTTTTATCATCTCTCTCTTCATCAATACAGTGCCATATCAGCGTATTTAATGCCTATGAAACTCTATGAAACCCCCACTGAGACTGGCCTAAGTACAAAGGAAGAAATCCCTACATGAGGAAAGATTATAAGCATGGAGAACTTCAACGCGTGTCTTAACCGTGCGACTACAGAAGTACATATATAGATTTGGAAATAAGAGTCCCAGATGAGAAAAAACAGAATCCTAGGTGGGGACAAAACAAAGACCTATCGAAAACTAGACCAGTAACTTTTCCAGAGACGAGAACAACACCCCGCTCGGAAAGTCTTAGAAGATGACGGTGAAAAGTTGCAGTCAAAAACACCTCGAGTAGCTACAACTGACTCTAATCGGCGCAGAGCCTATCACGGACACGAAGATGATTCCAATCATAACCTCCAACTGGTTTGCTTGCCCTGATTGGACTATTCAAGCGATCGAAAAGACCAGCGGTGGCTAGACCCGATTAGAAATGGTCAGACAAAACCAGATTCAGATCACAAAATATAACAACCTTCACCTTGAGCTGAATTCCTCTTGTAGTGAAAGAATACAATAAACTCCTCAATAATGGTCGTGTAAGCGATCCAAATTGAATATATCCAAATAGTGTATGAGACACCAAATTCAGTTGTCCACACAATTGACATTGATTTTTTCAAAGTCTCCTCGATCAAGTATTAGCCCAAATTGTGTTGGAAGCCTACAACTTCACCTTAAATTCTATATGTGCAGATCTTACCGCAGTAACCCATAGTAGACAATAGATCATCGATGAAATCACTAATTATTAATCCTGCATGAATGCCATCAATAATAGGCACAATGGTCTGAATTACAATAAACTCCACCTCTGACAGAGAACGTGTAGAGCTAACGACACAACTTCTTTAATGGAGGATGATGATCGATTAAGGCAAAAAAAATCATCGATGGAGATGGTGCAATACAATGCCATAACATAACACTGGATGGCACAAGTGATGATGTTGACAGAACCTAGTGCTGGAACAATTGCTGAGGTAGAGTGCCGATTGATGCTTGGCACGGTGCGGGTTGGCGCCAAGTCATAGTGTAGATGTGAAAGAGTCAAGGTGAGTTGAATCGCTGAGAACGATAACCTCTTGAATGCCACTCTTGATGCCCCACAACGGCCACCCAGGGAGTCTCCTCTTTCTGGGGCAATGGCTTTATACTTGAACTTAGAGTTTTGATACCATTTGTTATAAAACGCATGGCAAAAATAGATGATTGAAAGAAAAACCCTTACTAAAAAAAACTATGGATGCACGAAAGCGAAAATCACTATATGATGAGAGATTACAAGCATGGGGAATTTCGATGTGTGTCTTAACCGTACGACTACAGGAATACATATATAGGCTCGGAAACAAAAATATCAAACAAGAAAGGAGCAGAGTCCTAGTCGAAGACAAAACAGAGACCTATTGGTAACTGGAACAGTAACCTTCCCTGAGACAGGAACAACATCCCGCTCAGAGAGTCTTAAAAGATAACGGTGAAACGTTATAGTCGAAAACGCCTCGAATAACCACATTTGACTCCAATCGGCGTAGAGTCCATCACGAATCCCAATTATAATCTTTGACCAGTTCACTTGTCCTGATCGGACTCTTCAAGTGGTTGAAAAGACCAGCAGTGATCGGACCCGACTAGAAGTGGTCAAACTCGACTAGATTCAAATAACAAAATATAACACTTACTTTCTGTCTTTTTCAATGCATATAGCTTGTAGTCTCCAGTTGATCAGTTTAGTAAAGTTTTACATACTTCTCGGAAAAAAAATCATAATTCACAAATATATACTAGACCTCGTTTTGCCAGTTGAATTGAAATCAATACAAACCAGTCACATATAGAAACCAAATAATAACCAGTTAATGGCGTGATTAGTCTGAGCATGAGTTAAGGGGCGTTCCATGTGAGCCAAGACTTGTGGGGAGTCGTCCATGGTGGACTACGCAATGGAGCCATGAGCCTTGAGTCAGATCCACTCCTCCACCGTCACGGTGACGACCCCCGCGGCGAGGCTCCCGATGAGGGGGCTCGTGCGGGCGTGGGCCGCGCGCTCGTCGCTCGATCTTGTGTGATGCAGAAGAAAACTAACAGAGAAGCTCCCACAATTCGCGCGGAGAAGAACGAGACCCTTTGAGTGAGAAGCTTGCGCGGAGCAAACGATTAGGAGCGCGTTTACGTAGAGGCAGGAGTAATCTGGAGTTTACAGCAATTAACCGACCGTGTGGGCAGGCAGGCTCTGATTCTTACTACCTAGGAGCCTAGCTTCTGCTGCTGCTGCTGCCGCCCTCAGCTTGCTTCCTGTGTCATATGCTTGCTGCTCCTGGTAATCTGGTGTACTAGTGTGTGGTAAAACATATGTACTTGCCATGAAAGCTTGTGCCTCCAGCCTCAATTATTTTAAACTTGCCGATTTACCACATGTGTGATCACCCGAGAATTTTGGTTTCGGATTCTGACCGCATTGGGCTTGCAGGATCGAGTACCAAATTGCCGCGAGAAATCTTTTTCTGAATGGTGGCGGAAAGCTTCAAAGAGAGTTCAGAAAGAAAAGAAAAAAGGTTTGAACTCAATAATCATCTTGGGTGCTTGGATCATTTGGAAGTGTTAAGGGTATTAGAGTGTTAAGGGTATTAGAGATAAGGTATTAGAGATAGAATAAGAGTCCTATTCTATCTCTAATACCTTATCTCTAATACCCTTAACACGAAGCATCGCAATTCATGTGTTTTTGAGGGAACTCAGCCATGCATCAACAAACTTATCCGGGAATTTAGAGTCGAGCATCAGCTATGGCGCATGGCGGGTGCGCGAGGTCTGCGCACGCTGGATCTAGGTCAAGGCGATGAGCTAGTCTAGACTAGTTTGTTCTTTTTCGGTCAGGCCTCACTTGCAGTTTTTATTCATCTTTTGTTAAACAACCCCTCATGGCCCGGCCCGGAATGAGGTGGTAGTGTTTGTAAGGGGCCGATTCTTTTCTCTCTTTAATGTAAAGATACGCAGCTCTTCTGCGTATTCGAGAAAAAAAATTCTCAATGCATGCATGCTAGCTTCAGGTACGCATCTGTCATAGAAGTTGGCCCTGGGGGTTTACAAGGAGCATCTATGAGCATGCATTCCTCACAAGAAATGGCAAGAGCACACATCTGTGAAACCTTTTTTTTTTGCTGAATAACCATGTTTGATCAGAAGATATCAATAAGGAAAATGAAAGAAATGGCTTGTTCAGATACATTTTACTTGGTAGTCTTGTGTATTGACCGTCTCTCCCTAAACGCTTGAGCTGTCAGAGAACGGCATAGGACAGTCAAAAATGACCTCGGAGTATGCTTTGTACCATGCATATCAACTTTTAAAAAACAGCAGAGATAAGCCTAATTTATTAGTAGCTAACAGCTCCATTCAGAGAGTAACACGGGTAGGGATGGCAACGGGCACATTTTTCGCGGGTAGAGGGTTTAGAAACCCGCACCCGTCAGCTCAAATCTACACCCGCGCCCGCACCCATTACCCTCGACGGGTACAGATGTGCACCCGCACCCGCCACCCGCGGGCACAGCATACCCGCGGGCACAACCCGCCAGACATCAAAATAGCTAACTACTCAGTAGGAACTAGGAAACATGCATCAACAATTATGCAAATCAAAACATAATGGAAAGTAACAACTAACAAGCCAAATGGATCACAATAGTACATCAAATTCTACAAAGATCATAGTTCTCAAATCTCAACTCACACTCAGACTCACAGTCACACAGACTAACAGACACAGAACACATTGTTCAACTTCAACAAGCCACAAGCCAAGTCTTAAAGAGAGTACAAGCCAAATAAACAATTAAACATAGTTAAACTTCAACAAGCTTCAAGCTATCAATCGGAGTCAACAGTAGTGATGCATGATTCTTCCTTCATTTCTTCTTCTATGTCCTCAAGACAAGACCAAAAGGTGTCAACCTTACCATCATCTTGATCTACAGCAAGTTATTTGTGAATATTCGTAGCTGCTGCCCACAAATCACAGGTTATAGAATATATCAAACATTGCAAATGAACATTTGTCTTACCTTTAAGTGAGTGACGAAGCCAACTTTGGCTACACATTAGAGCTTCAACCATTTGAGGAGTAAGACGGCTGCGATGCTCACTTAAAATCCTTCCACCAGTGCTAAAAGCTGACTCAGAAGCTACCGTGGTGATTGGAATAGCCAAAATATCACGAGCAATCATCCTCAAAGTTGGGAAACGAGTTCCCGCCACCTTCCACCAGCCAGGGCCAGATGCTTGCGACTGCGACACCTGCTCAGGTTGTGTGCTACTTTCAGGGGTCTCCATCTCAAATTCTCAGAACTACATGGACAAGAAAAAAATCTAATAAGAACTAGTACTAGCTACTGACCATACATACATCTGCAGATCTAATGGACATAAGTACATAACTCTACAAATCAGCAGTAGGGAGGAAGGAGATGGAAGAAAAATCAATACCTTTGACTGGCGGCGGCGCAGAGACCGACGACGACACGGACGGGGGAGCGGTGGTGTGGACAGGCGGAGCTAGGAGGAGGCACGGATGTGCAGACGGGCGCCAGGCGGGGTAACGGACGAGCGGTGGCGCCGACGGGCGGGGAGCGCGGTCGTGTGGCCTCGTCGTGGCGCAGACGTGCGGCCCGGGATCCCGGCGTCGTGCGGACGGGCGGGGGCGCCGTCAGGCGGGGGCGGGGCTTGCGGGGGCGGGGGCGCCGTCGTGCGGCCCCGGCGTCGCGTGGACGGGCGGTGCGCGATGGATCGGTGATTCAGTGGTGGGCGGAGGTCTGTGGACTGTGGCGCACTGGCGGCTGTGGTGAGGGAGGCCGGTAGGTGGGAGCCGGGAGGGGAATAAAATTGCAAAAGGCGAAGCCCTAATCTTGGTTGCAGTTGCACGGGGACCCACATGTCAGGGCTTTGGAGCGGGTACACGGGTGTAGCGGGCACAGGTACGAGATTTTTGTACCCGTCAGATATTACCCATTGGGTTCAACTATAAACCCTCACCCACACCCATGGGCACATCTTGAAACCCATATCCTCGCCCTAGCGGGTGTAATTTGTGCCCATTGCCATCCCTAAACACGGGTAGCTTAACTCGACCAATATGATAATGGTATGGATTAGAAACTAAAAGAAGATTTGCTTCCTTTTCAAGTGTCCTAAAGTGGATTCGCGTTGAATAAGATCAAAGTTGTTTAATAATTAATCGTGCACAAATTCAATCATGTGAATTGCGAATACTAAAGCGGTCTTTCCATGCATCATGCATGCATGCGCGGCACCCCTCGCGCGCTCTTATCTGTGGGCGTGTTACGTGCGAGCACACGTGTGTGTGAGCATGCTCTGCGTGCGTGGCAAGCACTTGACATTACGTCCACGCTGTAAAGAGACATGAAAAATACCTTTCCAATGTAAACGATCGAGTTGTGCACTAAATCCCTTCACAGAGATGAAAATTTTACATCAGAGTGAGAGAATTTTCTGCAGATGAAAGTAATTTGTATATGGCCAAAAAAAACTGATACATCAGCAAGAGAATGCAACGCTATTGTTTTGCATAAACGCCTCTGAATCTGATGCATAATTTGCACTACAGGGAACCACAGTCGTAGTTAGTGTGCTTGTATGAATTTCATCTGATCCATGACCGGTTTTATCAACGCATTACGATCTCCCCAGTGAACCCCTGCATTGCCTGCAGGGCTGAGCCCAGGGTCCCTGCTGTTGGTGCACTCTGAAATCTGACAAAATGGGTAAAAATGAGTAATTACCGTTTGCCATCCAACAAAACAGTGGGTAGTAGTAACGAGTTATGTTTTCTGAATTTGTAATGTCAGCTTTTTCTTACAACCTTGCCTGTTACTCGGTTTGCATATGCCGAAAACACCTAAAATGACGGCTAAGCAAAACAGTATGTCTTCTCTGAACTCACCTGTATGAACCTGTATGATACCACAATTGTCCTGTCGTCATGAATTTCCCTCTTGTCCATTCTACATGCATAATTAAACATCACGGTTACATGAGAACCGAAGAACAACAATAGCTTGGAAACATAGTGATATAAAACAACATGCCTGTAAAGCATGGCTATTGTCTCCTATAACTGATAACTGATTAGAGTTCAGAACAATGTTGAGAAGCAAAAGCAATCAGACTCAAAACATACACGGTAAGAGGCACGGCGAGTTTCCTCAGCTCCTCCAACCCTCAGTTGGTCAAGAGCACGGCGAGTTTCCTCAGCTCCTCTCCAACCTTCAGTTGGTCAAGAGCGCGCCATACATTGACTTGCATGCCAATACCCGCCCCTGTTGCCCTCAAGCTCTCAGCCCTCTCAAGAACAAGGCTGCTTTTACATTTCCTTCGATATTTTATATATTGCTAAGCACGAGCTGCAAGCCTGAAGCACAACACTAGTCTTTAGATTCTTGTATCACGCTCAATGTATGATGATCATACCTGTGAAGTCCACCACCGACGATTATAACACCGTGGAGTTCCTCCTCTCTTGTTGCCATCTCTTCCCTTCAGATCACTACCTTATCAGCTTCAAGCCTACAAGGCAATTAAGGAAAAGTTCTTTAAGAGTAGGTAGGCAGTAAATCTTCTAGGAGCTGTGAGCGATGGAGAAATCGTTTTCTTCCCTGATCATGACAATTACTCCAACTTTTGTGCTGATAGGTTTGGCAGCTTCCAGCAAAGATTGACATCCAGATCCCCAATTGGCATATGTTGCCGTTGATTAAAGTTCCTCTTTGAGTGAACAAAAATGTAACACGGATATAGTTACAGGTGCAGAATGGATGACAATCCGTAGCAAAGCTCACAGTTGAGAATTGCGTTTCAGTCAACGCTTCGGGATAATTGGTTAAAATATTTACAAATTGAATAGCAATCCTGATGAGTCATGCCATAGGATATACAACTTAGATAGTAACCTTGACAAACTATTTAAAACTGGCTAAGCTATCAATGTTGGTAGCCCGAAAAAAGGAGCGCCCACAGCGTGAGAAAGAAAAGAAGAATGGAAGTTGAAATTTCATTTTCTTCTCTATTCCATGCTGAACTTTCCTTTACTGATCCTTTCATTGATGTAACATGCAGCCATGGACCATTCAAGAAAACCACGTCCCTGAGACAGAGAGCTTCTTCAAGCATTGTAGAGCGATGTTTAAGAGGAAATCTTTCATCCAGTATCCCTTTGCTTTGTAATAATCTTGGAAGATTTGCCCAAAAAAATAAAAAGATCCATCCCGAGCATTTGGTTATGCTGACTGCTGAGTATCAATTGTGTGGAAGGAGAAGCATGCTACACTCGAATACCTGAAACTGAAAACATAGCACCAAAATAAGCTTGATATTCAAATGAAAATGCATCTTTCCTATCTGAAGGTGTAATATGCAGTTTAGTTACCTGAAGCAGGCATTGGGGGAATCAAGCTCCTAGGAGGCATCGGAGGTCTCATGCTAACCGGTTTGCTTTCTTTAGCCTCGACAACCACGACATCAGAGGTGAGAAATGACTTGGCAACCACAGCTGCATGCTCTATGCAACATCTCACAACCTGGTAAACATTCGTTGGGTTGAAAAAATCACTGCATTAGTATGTCATTGAACGTTGTTTGCTTAGTTCTAAGTGGCATAAAGAGGGCTTGTGTTCTGTTACCACCTTTGATGGATCCAATATTCCAGCAGCCATTAAGTCCTCATAGCAGTTCTTGGCAGCATTGTAGCCATAACTTGTATTGTCATTCAACAACACCTTTGAACAGCAATAGTCAAACGCATGTTCCAGAGAAATTTTGATAAGACTTCACAATTAATTCAAAAATATATGTATCATGTAATGTAACTGAGAGCTCTACTAACCTTTTCGATGACAAAGCTGCCATTCATCCCCGCATTGTTTGCTATAAGTGCGGTAGGGTAACTCAAAGCCTGTTTGAAGATGTCTGCACCAATCTAAACATGGATAAAAGAAAAATTACAATTGAAGCCAGAAAAATTCAATGCATTTTTTTCAATTTGGTAATTGGTCATTCAAATTTCAAACTGCACATGTTTTACAGGAACCAGCTATGGATCAATAAACCTGCACCCAGACTCTTACAAAACTAGACTTACACAAGTAGGCAAGCATTGCAGTGACATAACAAGTAGATTCATCAAGTTATCAACATCTATTTGAACATATTACCCTTTTACTCATAACAGCAAGGTGTGAGGTACCTTCTGCTCTATATTATCCAATGACTCTTTGAGCCTGTCTATCTTCTTAGATAATCTTAATAGGCTACATCCACCACCAACTACAACACCTTCCTCAATAGCTGCCTGAAATATCCAAAGTTATTGTTAGCAAATAGAGCTTGTAGTTTACAAAACCATGCATAATATGAATCTTGATTGGACAGAAGTACCCTGGTTGCATTAAGAGAGTCCTCAATTCTCAGCTTCTTATCTTTCATCTCAATGACTGTTTGAGCACCGACCTGCAATTTAGCTTTGCGCCAAAATTTCAAAATCTGGCTTTCTAAAGGTACAAATGCTAGCTGCACAATGTTTTTCTTTAGTGAACTAAAGATATGTGTGGCACCTGAATGATTGCAATTCTGCCACATAATCTTGCTATCCTCTCACCCAATATCTTCTTCTGGTACCTCTCCTTTGAGTTCTGAAAGTTCAAAATAAAGAATAACAGGACCGAGTATGATCATAGGTGCACAGTAGCTTAGAAGCTGTAACTACTTTTTTTGAACTACATGAAATGTAAGTTAACAAAGGCCACATGAGAATGTTATTTGCCAAACGTTTGGAGTAATTATACCTCAACTTGACCTTTTATCTGAGCAACCCTTTTCTCAACCGCATGACGGGTGCTTCCATCAGTAACAATTAACGTTGAATCTTTCCTGACTATCACCTTAGAAGCTGAACCCAGTACCTCTTTCCCTGCCTTTTCTAGTGTATATCCCATGTCATCCCTCACAACTGTACCTGAAAACCAAGAAGAATATGCTGATGATGGAATTGCATTCAGTGTTTTAGGTGTGCTTGCAATCCTCAGTTAGTCTTATACCTCCTGTCAAGATCGCAATATCATCTAAGCATTCAGTTTTTTGTTCTCCAAAGGAAGGGGCCTTAATCACAGCCACTTTAATCGTGCCTGATAGCTTGTTTCTGATCAAAGGAGCCATTGCTTCTTCTTCCACATCCTCGGCAACTATTAACAATGGATAATTTTCTTTGACAGCACTATCCAATATCTTTATAATCTCTCTTGCGTCAGTAATTTTCTTGTCAACCAACAATATCTACAAAAAAACATAATGTAATTCTGCTCCACATAATGGTATTCAATCATGGTTAAATCAGCGCTTACCTTGCAGTCAGTGAACTCCACGGACATATTTGCACGATCAGTCACAAAGTAAGGCGAGAGGTAACCACGTTCAAATTGCATTCCTTCGACGATCTCTAGACCATTTTCAGTTCCTCTTCCATTTTCAATTCTCACCATGCCTTTCCTACCTACTCTTTTAAAAGCATCAGAAATCATATCTCCAACAGCATAATCATTTCCCGCACTAACTGCAGCCACATGCGCAATTTCATGGTCTTCAATCTAGAAGATAACATATTAAACAATGCTAAGATTTTACACAAACATAAATCTGTTAAATAAAATACAGAAACATCCATAGATAAACTGTCAAAGCATACCTCCCGTGACATCAATCTGAGTTCAGACACCAAAGCAGCAGCAGTCTTCTCGATGCCACGTGCAATCTGGACTGGATTAATTCCAGCAGCAAGAACCTACTTTTTGGAAATAATCATAAGATGCAGGTCTATGTTTCAGGATTTTTGTATCAACATATTCATCACACCAGCGAACTTTTCTTGTTAGCTTTTCAAATCTCGCTGTTATAGTCCTCCCGACTGCGCCCAGGATCTTTACGACCATCACCCAACCGCTACGACCACCTCCTGCAGCCGTACGACCACATTGAAGAGGCTACAACCACCTCCTGTGTCATTATGACCGCTCTGTTAGTTCACCGACCACGCTGACAGTCGTTACGACCACGTTGTGACCCCTCCGATCACTCCTCGCTGCTCCGACCACGTAGTCGTAAACTTCAGCTGAAGTTACGACCACGTTCACCGATCTGCGCTACACTTCCTTAGACCACGATCAATCATTGTAGTCGTAACTCCTTACGATAACGCAGTGATTCTGTCAACCACTGTTGTCGTAATCCTTACGACCACGTTTGCTGCTTCACGACCGTAGTCATAACTCCTTTACGACAACATATTCCTGCTGTGTGACTGTAATCGTAACTCCTTTACGATCACGTCTTCAGCACCTGTGGACACATCCGCTCTCGTCGCTGTCGCGATCATAACTCCATTTACGACCACATCCTCTGCTCAGTGACCGTGGTCGTTAACTCCTTTACGACCACAGCTGTTGCTCCTACGGACACCTCCACTCGATCGCCGTGGTCGTAACTCCTTTACGACCACGCTTGCGATCCTCTACTCGTCGTGGCCGTAACTCCTTTACAATCACGTCTGCGAATCTCTGCGATCTCACCAACCGCCTGCGACCACACCAGTTGCCTCCACTGCGATCACACCAACCGCTTGCGACCACACCGGTCGCCTCCACTGTGATCACATCGATCGCCTCCGACCACACCGGTCGCCTCTCTGCTCTGCGATCACGCTGACTGCCTGCGACCACGCTGGTCACCTCTCTGCTCTGCGACCACGCCGGTCGCCCTCTGCTCAGCACCTCCTCTCGACTATATCTTGTCAACTTGGTGCATCTCTCTCGGTACAATGGCTCTGCCCTTTTGTACCCTGCTCTACGACTTCGACTCGGATACGACTACGACTATGACTCCAACTCAACTACGACTATGAAGCGGACTCAAGCTCGACTACGACACGGACTCGTATATGACCACGACCAAACTCGTACACGACTCAAACTCAGACACAGACTTCCGACTATGTTATAACCACGACTTCCGATTTCACTACGACTTAAACCGACTTGCACACTGCAAACTAGAATACGATTTTGACTCCTAAACTGAAAATAAGATTACAAACTCTAACAATCACCTCCTTAATCGTGTTTTCCCTTCGTGATCACGTCGATCTTCTCTCTTGCTTTCGCTTTTTCCTGCACTCCCGTGCGCCTGAGCCGTCACTGCTCTACTGCCTGTGCTTGCTCCTCCTAAGCCTTGCACAATCCGACACTTGCCGCGCCTCGTACCTGGACTAGACCGTCCTTCCTAGTACGCCTGCCTAGGCTAGAACACCTGCTCCCACAACCACCTTGGCTTTGCCGTTACCTGAGCCTCACACTCCTCTCTCTTGGACAATGAGCACCTCCTCCACACGATCACCGCCCTCGTGCATCGTCTGCAGCGTCTCCCATGCCTCCAAGTCGATGCTTCACCCATGAGCCTTCGTCTTGTCACCCATGCTCTAATACCACTTATTACAATCCCCCCAACTCCGCTCAGGATCTTTATGACCAACACCCAGCCGCTACGACCACCTCCTACAGCCGTACGACCATGTTGAAGAGGCTACGACCACCTCCTGTATCGTTACAAGCGCTCTGCTAGTTCACCGACCATGCTGACAGTCGTTACAACCACATTGCGACCCCTCCGATCACTCCTCGCTGCTCCGACCACGTAGTCGTAAACTTCAGCTGAAGTTACGACCACGTTCACCGCTCTGCACTGAACTTCTTTAGACCACAATCAATCACTGTAGTCGTAACTCCTTACAATAACGCAGTGATTCTGTCGACTGTTGTTATCGTAACCCTTACGACCACGTTCGCTGCTTCACGGCCGTGGTCATAACTCCTTTACGACCACGTAGTCCTGCTGTGTGACCGTGATCGTAACTCCTTTACGATCACGTCTTCAGCACCTGTGGACACCTCCGCTCTCGTCGCTGTCACGGTCGTAACTCCGTTTACGACCACGTCCTCTGCTCAGTGACTATGGTCGTAACTCCTTTACGACCACGTTTGCGATCCTTTGCTCGTCGTGGTTCTGCGATCTCACCGACCGCCTGTGACCACATCGGTCGCCTCCACTGCGATCACACCGACCGCCTACGGCCACACTGGTCACCTCCACTGTGATAACACCGATTGCCTCCGACCACACCGGTCGCCTCTCTCCTCTGCGATCACGCTGACCGCCTGTGACCATGCCGGTCGCCTCTCTGCCCTGCGGTCACGCCGACAGCCTGCGACCACGCTGGTCGCCCTCTACTCAGCACCTCCTCTCGACTATATGTTGTCAACTCGGTGCATCTCTCTCGATACAATGGCTTTGCCCTTTTATACCCTGCTCTATGACTTCGACTCGGGTACGACTATAACTCCAACTTGGCTACAACTATGAAGCGGACTCAAGCTCGATTATGACACGGACTCATATACAACCACGACCAAACTCGTATACGACTCAAACTCGGACACAGACTTTCGACTATGTTATAACCACGACTTCCGATTCGACTACGACTTAAACCGACTTGCACACTGCAAACTCGAATACGACTTTGACTCCTACACTGAAAACAAGATTACAAACTCTAACACTTGCATTATAGAAAACCAGAACGAGGAAACTAGAAATTTTGTATATCAACATATTCATTACACCAGCATATATACCTTCATTCCTTCAGCAATCAGGCCTTGAGCAAGGATTATAGAAGTTGTACAACCATCGCCAGCAATATCGTTCGTCCTGGCACCGGCCTGCCTGACCAATTTAACTCCAAGATTTTCCAGTGGGTCCTCCAATTCGATCTTGTACAATCCAAACAGGTAGAGAAATTCAGTTACTGAAAATTTTGATCACTGCAAGGCAATGCAAAATATCCAATACTGCAGGAACAAACACAATTACAGGAAAGGGCATCAGCAGTAATCAATGAAAGAACACCATAGGCCTCCCCATTCGAGATTCAGACATCCGGTGCCTCTGTATTGTGTAAGGAAATAGACCGGCATGAGGTGGATGGCATTTACCTCCTTAAGGACCGTCTCCCCATCGTTGACGATCTTCGGAGGGCCATACTTGTTGCCCAGCACCACATTCCTCCCCTTGGGCCCCAGGGTCACCCCCACCAACCGCGCCACCAAGTCCACACCAGTCTGCAATTGAACCCAGTGCCCGGCCATTGCAAGAAAATTCAGTAGCCCACTCCAGTATGGTGACTAACATCAGAGGCCAAATCAACTGAAGTACTTGTGGAGTGCGACGCGCTTCGTTGTTACCTGGAGCTTCTTGGTGGCAGAGAGGTCGCGGTTGAAGTGTATATCCTTGTACACCGGCATCGACGGCGGCTTCTTGGGGGAGAAGGGGAGGGTGGGAGGAGGCTTGATAGAGAGGGGAGGTGGAGCCATTCTTGACATGCTTCCCCAAGCAGAGGTGAGGAGAACACGGAGTGGCGGAGAGAGTGAAGAGGATAAGGCGGCGGTTGCTGCTGGAAGGAAGATACTGAGACAGTTACGCAGTTGCGTCGCGCCAAAATGCGTCCCTGAAAAATATCTTCCGCGTACCGGCGTCCCCTTCCCGGAGCGACGGCGAGAACGCCGAGGCAGCTGCTGCGGCGGAGGAGCCGGGCCACGAAGAGAGGCCCGACTGCTGGGCTGCACACGGCCATCTTGAGCCCGCGTAGAGAGAAACGGTGGGGAGGCCCATGTACAGAGCGGAAAGCCGGCCTGCGCGAAGGACGGGACAGCCCAATGCGGAGAAGATGGGAGATGAACACGGGAAGACGTTTACACGCGCGCGTCGCGCGGTGGAATCTGGTATCGAACTCCACTAGAGGTAAAAGGGTCTGGATCCGGCTCATTTTAGCTCTTTTTTTTATATCTTTTGACTTGTTTTCTTCTCAAGCTGAAATAAATGGACTGTTTCATACAGTTTTTCGAAGCCGCTTCTTCAAATAAATTCTCTAGCTAAAAATTATAGGTGTATCTGCCGTCCACTGCTATCTTAAAAAATACAGATAAAAACTATCAGCCACAGTAAAAAATTATCAACTACAATTCAAAAGAATAAAATCCAGAAACTTATCCGTCTATCTATACGACTACAACCATCACAGTCGACAAGTCAGTTGGGTGTAAATCTGATGAAATCGTAATGAAAAGTCTACACAAATAATCACACAAATTGTACGATTGGACTATGAAATCGAACACGTGTGTGTACGTCCAGATGGTTAGGCATATATGTAGATAAAAAAGCCCTAAGTTCGATTCTGCTTGTGATCACTTTTTTATCTTTATAAAATAAAATGGAGCCTGGAATTGGGCCAAATGTTCACGAGACAATCAAGCACAAAAAATTTCACGAGATCCTAGTGAGTCGGACCATACAAAAGACAAGTTAGCACACACAGAATGAAGGGAGACAAATGCTGCAAAATGCGACGGATAAGACAAATTTTTTTTTGCTACAAGACACGAGCACACCCATAGCGATTTCCCTAAGGGTATTCAACGATTTGCCCACCTCTTATAGATACAACCAGTAGGGTGGCCGCACAAAAGCATGGTTAGATTAGTTTCATGTTTTAAAAAATAACAATTGTTTAAATATAAAACATATCAGATAAATACGTTTTTAGAACAAAGCAAGCCGATGCCTTTTTTTACTGCATCGTATACTTTCGTGCCAGCCTTATCCAATAGGTAGCTTGTTCCCCATTTGATTTCTTCCATCTTGCTACCACTTTGGAATTGTGATTGGGTTCGCCCGGATCTAGGAGCAGTAAAATTACTCTGCTTCTCGTTGCTTTGCCTCTGCCGTAAGTCGAGGAGCAGTCGTGGTCGTAAGTCATGGCTGGGCGTTCGAGTAACGGCCGTAACTTGAGTCAATGAGTTGGCCGAGTTATGAGAGTTGTGGAGAAAATCCCGGACAGCAGTCAGAGACCCTTTGGAGTATTGTAGCGGCCGATAGATGTAAGCTATAGTACTTGGTCGATAGTCGAAACTGTCTAGTATTCGTGTGTTCAAATACTGTGTAGTCATATGTCGAGTACCCGTGTATCCGAGTACGTGTAGAAGTCGGTAGTCGTAAGCTACAGTACTTGATCGATAGTCGTAAGCTATAGTACCTGGTCGGTAGTCGTAAGCTATAGTACCTGGTCAGTAGTCAGAGCGTCTGAGTACCATAGCGGTCAGAACGTCCGAGTATCGAAGAGGTCAGAAGTCGTACCCGTAAGAGTACTGTAGTAGACGTACTCGTAAGTTGAGTAGCAGTCGTGGTCGTAAGTCATGACTGGGCGTCCGAGTAACGGCCGTAAGTTGAGTCAATGAGTTGGCCGAGTCATGCGGCTCGTGGAGAAAATCTTGAACAGCAGTCAGAGACCCTGGAGTCGGAGAGCAGTCGAAGAACCTGGAGTCGAAGACCCTCCAGAGTACTGTAGCGATCGGTAGATGTAAGCTACACTACCTGGTTGGTAGTCGTAAGCTACAGTACTTAGTCGGAAGTCAGAACTGTCACGTATTCGTGTTTTTGAATACTGTGTAGCCGCGTGTCGAGTACCCGTGTGTCCAAGTACGTGTAGAAGTTGGTAGTCGTAAGCTACAGTACCTGATTGATAGTCATAAGCTATAGTACTTGATCGATAGTCGTAAGCTATAGTACCCGGTCGGTAGTCAGAGCGTTTGAGTACCATAGCGGTCAGAACGTCCAAGTATCAAAGAGGTCGGAGGTCGTACTCGTAAGAGTACTATAGTAGACGTACTCGTAAGTTGAGTAGCAGTCGTGGTCGTAAGTCATGACTGGGCGTCCGAGTAACGACCGTAAGTTGAGTCAATGAGTTGGCCGAGACATGCGACTCATGGAGAAAATCTCAAACAGCAGTCAGAGACCCTGGAGTCAGAGAGCAGTCGAAGAACCTGGAGTCGAAGACCCTCCAGAGTACTGTAGCGATCGGTAGACGTAAGCTATACTACCTGGTTGGTAGTCGTAAGCTACAGTACTTAGTCAGTAGTCAGAACTGTCGCGTATTCATGTTTTTGAATATTGTGTAGTCGTGTGTCGAGTACTCATGTGTCTGAGTACGTGTAGAAGTCAGTAGTCATAAGGTACAGTACCTGGTCGGTAGTCGTAAGCTACAGTACCTGGTCGTTAATCAGTACTACAGTGCTCGGTCGGTAGTCGTAAGCTACAGTACCTAGTCGGTAGTCATAAGCTATAGTATCTTGTCGGTAGTCGGAAGCTACAACGCCCGATCAGTAGTCGGAGCATCCAAGCCGTTTGTTGATCCATTCCAAGTAATCCCGCCATCTTTCTTATATTCCAAGTAAGATTGGCAACTCGATCGTCGGCAGCTTAGAAAAGTCAAAAGCCAATATAAACACCTAGCTTCTTTAAATAGCTTCTCTACTCCACTCGCTAATGTCTCGCTCCGAGGATAAGGCAGGGAATCACAGGTGCATCACGCACCCTACTCGTCTCGCTATCGCCATGCACACGTATCTCTCTCTCACTTTTCACACAACTCACACCCTCTTCTTAAAATCATTTCTTTTATTCACTACTATTTATTTTTAACAAAAACTATCCGTTGCGGCTAAAAACTTTCAACTCTTAAGTTCGTTAAGTCATATCAGTCTTGTTAGTGTATTTTTGGGCGAGCGAACGTTCTTTTATTATTTGGGTGAACGAACTTAGATACACTTTTTGATGTTGAGTTTCTTATCCGAATTCTATTTGATTTGTTTTCATTTTAGAATTCTACTCCTACCTAAAGTTCTATTTATAATCACTATAAATATACCTTGGTAGATCATAGGGAAGGCAAGAGCTTTATCATAAACATCTCCTCGTATATATGGTGGACTCTGTTTTCATACGTTCATGATTTTTCGCATAAGATTTTTTCACGTAAAATTCATATCTCTTTCTTTTTTTGATCTTCTATTTTTACTGTATATTTTATAACAAATAGTATCAGAACTTCAAGATCAATCCACTGCCCTGGGAGGAGGCGACTCCCAGCGGCGGCACCTGCGCGAGTGCGCGGCATCATCAGCCGTCCAAATCAACACAGCGCAGCATTCGGGACGGTGTCCGCACAGCATTTTGGAGAGAGCAACGGCTGGCTCAGAAGTATTCGTCGACGTCCTCATCGAAATTCTGGTTCCAGGGCAATCAAGAAATTTCTAACTTGGCATCATCGTCGTCTTCAGCGACCATTGCTCCGGGTTCGATCGGATTGCTGGCGTCAAATCGTCGTTGTTGGTCGCTTTCTTTCGATGTGAAATTGTCATCGTATTGCCAATGCCAAGCGATAGAAATTGGCGAAGCTGTTTGCCTCGGATTGCAGCAAGCAGCATCCGCTACCGTTATAGAAAGCAACTCCGTCTATGACCAGGGCTGTAAAAAAAGCTCGAAGCTCGCGAGCTACTCGAGTTCGACTCGTTCTAGGCTCGGTTCGAGCTCGGTTCGAACTTTAAACGAGCCGAACTCGAGCTTGATCTCGAGCTCGCGAGCTTCACCGAGCCGAGCTCGAATAGTTCGCGAGCCCCAATTCGAGCTCAAATAGTAATACATATTAATTCTTACCGAGCTTACTCGAGCCGAACTCGAGCTCGAGCTTTTATTATTGTTAAAAATTAGTGTATATTTGAATTATTTTGACTGTTATCGAGCTTACTAGAGCCGAGCTCGAGCTTAAAATTTTCTCATTATTGAAAAATAGTGCATAATAAATTATTTTAATTGTTACCGAGCTTCAACGAGCCGAGCTCGAGCCTACTCGAGCTTAGGCCGAGCCGAGCTCGAGCCCCAGTCCAAGCTCGGACCCCAACTCGAGCTCGGCTCGAGCTCGGCTCGAGCTTCTACCGAGCTCGAGCCTGGCAGGCCAAGCTCGCTCGAGCTCGGCTCGTTTACAGCCCTATCTATGACACCGAGTCCGTATGAATAAAGGAGATGTCTCTAAATTTGTACGTGCCGATGGCTTCCTCGATTTCGATGCGTCTGCTACTGCTCTGCTTGCTAGGTTTTTCTCGGCTCTGTTTTTTACTGCTTCTGGAAGTAGCTTTTGATTTTTATTATAGTACCTAACTTTCAAACGGAGTATTTTTTTAAGACAGGGTCTACAAGTTAATTGTAGTACACGTTAAAAGCTCAACATCTGTATCAACCAAAATCGCAAGCGAGTATCTCTCTCCGTAATTTCTGTCGCAAATAGCAAAAATTCAAAATTTTCTGCCAAAAGTCATAAGCCGCAGGTATATCAAATAGGCCCTTAGCTTCGACTCGGCTTCCGATGGCTACAGCCTACAAGAGCCGATTTCGTTTCTGGCATGAACATATTTTCTTCTTTTGCCGTGCATATTATAACATTTGATCATGGGGCATCACTCGACATCAATGGACCAGTTTGCCCAGATGTGAAAGTTTGCCCTGATGCCATCACCTCCACACCCCTTCCCTCTCCCACCGACGCCACTTCCCTTGCCCCGACGCTGTCACCTTCTTGCCAATGCCGCCGCCTCCACACCCCTCTCTTTCCCCACCGACGCCGCCTCCCTTGCCTCGACGCCGCCACCATCCCAGCCAACGCCGCTGTCTCCACACCCCTCTCCCCCCGCTACTGACGCCGCCTCCCTTGCCCTGACACTACCAGCTTCCCACCAACGCCGTCGCCTACCTGCCCCGACGCTACCTCCACACCCTACCCTCCCCCAGCGATGCCGCCTCCCCTACTCCAACGTCGTCGCCTCCCTGCCAACGCCGCCGCCTCCACACCTCTCTTGCCCCCATCGACGCCGCCTCCCCTGCCTCGGCGCTGCTGCCTCCCTGCCCTGATGCCGCCGCCTCCACACCCCTCCCCTCGGCGATGCCGCCTCCCCTACCCTGACACCGCCGCCTCCTTGCTAACGCCGCCACCTCCACACCCCTCCCCCCACCGACGCCACCTCCCCTGCCCTGATATTGTCGCCTCCCTACCTCGACGTCGCCTCCACACCCCTCCCCTCCCCCGCCGACGCCGCTTCCCCTGCCTCGACGCCATCGCCTCCCTACCAACGCCACCGCCTCCACACTCCTCTTTCCCCACTGACGCCGCCTCCCTGCCCTAATGCTGCCGCCTCCACACCCCTCCCTTCCCCCCGTCGACGCCGCCTCCCCTGCCCCGACACCGCCTCCACACCCTACCCTCCACTGCCGACACCGCCTCCCCTGCCTCGACGTCGTCGCCTCCACACCCCTCTTTCCCCCATCGACGCCTCCCCTGCCCCGACACCGCTGCCTCCCTGCCTTGATGCTGCCGCCTCCACACCCCTCCCCCCAGCCGACGCGCCTCCCCTGCCCTGACACCGCTGCCTCCCCTGCCAATGCCGACCTCCATCTTTTTCTATAAATTATCACTGATTGTTGTGTGTTCATGCATTATTTGTGAATTTGTTATATGTTCATGCACGATCAGTTACATATTTGAGAGACCATGTGAAGGTCACCCCATGGTTGTGATGAGTAATTGACTCTTGATCTAGGAAGATTGAGTTTAGTTTTTGAGGTTTGTGCCAGTTCTGCAATGTCGTAGCCCTGGCGAAGTGCTCTGCAGCCAGCACGACCACGTTGGCCGTGGTCGAAGGCCAGCACGACCACGTTGGCCGTGGTCGAAGGCCAGTACGACCACGTTGGTCGTGGTCGAAGTAGGTTACGACCACGTTTGGCCGTAATCGTAGGTCACCAGGGAAGTTTAAGACTGGTTTTGCCGTAGTCGTATCTTGGTCATGGTCGAAATGACCCGTACGACCACGTTGTGCGCTATCGGAAGCCAGCCGAGCCATTTACGACCACGTTGTAGTGGGCTGCAGTCGAAGTCGGCACTCAAATCTACGACCACGTGAGTAGTCGGCACCTTTCGACTACGTTATTGAGAGCTGCGGTCGGAAGTCGATGCTTCGACCACTGTGGTCGGAGGCCGGCACTCGAGCTTGCGACCACGTGGGAAGTCGGCGGACTTCGACCATGTTGTGAAGCGGTCGAACGAGGTCGGGTCGGGGTCAGACTCAGTCGGTTGTGGTCGTAGCCGGTCGGTTGTAGTCGATACCGGTCGGATTTGGTCGAGTACTGGAGCTCGTTCTCGCTGTTGGGTAAAGAGAGTGGTAAAACCCGGTGTTAGGTGGGAGTTAACGGGTTCTCCCCCTGTAGCAAGAAGACTATAAATAGAGAGTGTAGAGCTCGGATGCTCGGTGAGGTTGTTCCCGAGTCACTCTGAATTTTTCGTCTCTATTTGTGTGAGTTGTCTCTGGGTAGAGCACGGTTGCTCTTGTACCTCCAATGGAGTGGCTGTAGAAACCTCCATGATCAATCATTCATCTCTCTTCCTCAAGTTGATTTCTGTCGTCATGAGATGTTGTGATTGTTTTGTTTGCGATCTGTTTTGAGAGCCTCTTCTTCTTGAGTCTGCATTTGTTCTTGTGTGCTTCGTTTAGCTCAGAACTGGGAATCTGTCTCAAGGCCACTTGGCCAATTTATTCCCGAGAGCAGGAGTCGAAACAGAGAAGTTCTCTTTTCTGAATAGTCGTGCGCCTCAAGTCCTCTGTTTCGAGTTCGACCATGTCACTCTAGTCGTTCGTAGCTAAGTCTTTGGATTTTATTAGTATTCTCTTCCAGAGGTTGGAATATTGCAGTGCCCCAAATTTGAGGATCAAAAGCCAGAGAGTCTTAGTTACTCGGAAACCTGGCAAACGAGTCCTTCTCCGTTCTTGTTTCAACCGCGCAGTTTTCTTTGTTTGATTTCTTTTGTCGGCTCGGGCAAGTGTTCGACCACGTGGTGTTCGACCATCAGTTGGCTTACGATCACGTGCGCTCGACCAGAGAAGTCAGTTCTTTCGTCCGTTTTGCTGTGTGGGTGCTTGGGGAGTTTTGAAGGCACCATTCACCCCCCCCCCCCTCTGTCGCCATTTCGGTCCAACAATTGGTATCAGAGCCGGTTAGCTCTTTTCAATAGATCTTAACCGGTCTCAAGAGCCATGGCGACGGACAAGTACTCGACCAAGCCTCCCGTCTTTGATGGCCTGGATTACCCCTTCTGGAAGAGCCGAATGGAAACATACATCTAGGCTCAGGGGTATGCCATCTGGCGAAAGGTAAAGGTCAGGTTTGTTGTTCCTGCCGATGAGAACATCAACGTGGCAAACATGCCCGATGTTGAGGCAAATGCGAAGGCAAGGAACATCATTATCCAGGGCTTAAGCAGAAGCGAATTCGATCGCATCTCTCACCTGTCGTCCGCCTACGATATCTGGGTGACCCTCGACGCATACCATGAGGGCACCACCCAGATTAAGACGGTTCGACAGGACCAGTTCAAGCGCGAATACAACAAATTCGAGATGCTTGCTGGTGAGTCCCTGGACGAGTGCTTTTCGCGATTTCACAAAATCTTGAGCAACCTCCGAGCGGTCGGTCTCACATACCCCGACTCGGACAACGCTCGCCAGATGCTCGCGGCACTCAATCTGCGTGTCTGGGAGATGAAAGTGACCACCATCAAAGACACGACAGACCTCTCGCCCTTGAGTCTTGACGCGCTGTACTCGCGCCTCAAGACTCACGAGATTGACGTTGTCTCTCGTAGGTCGAAGTCACAGTCGATGGATTTGGTCACCGATCCCAGTTCAGCTTCTGGTCTCTCTTTTGAGTCTTCTTGCGGTTTCTCCCTTGCTGCTCTCTGTGACATAACTGATGATCAGTTAGAGCAGCTTGCGGATGATCAGCTGGTCCTCCTAGCCCGAAGGTTTTCCCATGCCTACAAGGGTAGGGGAGACAGAAAGAGAGGAGGACCAGTCATCTGCTTCGAGTGTGGTGGCCCCAACCACATCCGAGCAAACTGCCCCAAGCTTGGGAAGGGTAAAGGTGACTACGGCGGTTCGGGCAAGAACGACTACACCGACAAGAACCGCAACACGAAGCCTTCAGCACCTGCTCCGGAAAAGAAGAAGTTCCGCAACTTCGGGAAGGCCAAGAAGCTCTTCCACCGCGTCCTCACCGCCTTCGACGACCTCGACCTCAGCGAGGTGGAGGGATGGAGCGACGACGACGGGACGGGTGACCAAGAGCCCAAGGATGGCGGCAACGACTCCTCCGGCATGTGCTTCATGGCCCTCGAGGGCGAACTCAGCGACAGCGAGCTGTACTCCGACTCCGACGAGGTATGTCTCTCCTATGACCAACTTAATGAAGCTTTCCTTAAGTTAGGAGGATTTCATGCTAGATCTAGGGCTAGGTGTACTGAGTTAGAGAAGGAAGTAGATAGACTATCACGGGAGCTTACCTCACTTACATCTGCTCTCTCCCGTGATGATTGTGATACATGCTGCGCTCTGCTGGGTGACATGGAGAAACTAAGGATCTCGCATGATAGTGTGTCCTCCGAGCTTGATATTGTTAAGGTGGAGAATGTTAGTCTGCTTGCTGAGTTAGAATTGAGTAGGATGGCTGTTACCCTACTTACTACTGATGAGACTACTTCTCCCACCTCATGTGAGGATAAGGACATTGCTGCTAGAGGACCTTATGCCATGCTCCTTGATCTGCCCGAATCTTGTGTAAATTGCAATAACTTGAAGATGAACTTCAAACGGGCAGATCATAAAATTGCTGAACTACAAGCTTCTTTACTTGAGCCGATTGATTCATGCTTGAACTGTCCTAAGTTAACTGCTGAACTTGAAGCTGTCTCCAAACAGTTTCAAGAAATGATTGATCATGATCGGAAGTTGGCTCAGTATGCTTCTAAGGACCCTATTAGCTCACCATGCATTAATTGTAACAAACTAAAATCTGACTTGGTTGCATTGGATGAGAAATGTGTGAAGCTAACTAAGGACCTACTAGAGAAGCCACCATCTGCTTGTATTGTCTGTGCTGAGAAGGGGGAGAAGCCCCAGGGTAAGGTTGAGACGCTTAGCGACGTGAACCAACCTGTTAGCAGTAGGATTGCCCATTCTGAGTCGGCTGTGCGTGCACGAGCCAATCGTCCCTCTGCTGTTGGTTTTTCATCTGCTCCCTTACCTCCTGCTGTTTCCTCTTCCCCCCTGCTCTTCTTGCACCTCTCTCTTTCGGGAGTGTCAGTACCTTATGAACACTCTCGAGAGATTTGTAGGTGGCAAGAAGAAGCTTAATCTTATTCTAGACCAATCCAAGATTTGCAAGTTCAATCAAGGTTTAGGATATGATTTTTATGAGGATATGAGGAAGCATCCACCTGCTATTCTCCGTCCTATAGTAGGAGGTGTGATCGAGGTCGAGCCCAGATCTGATGAGGTTAAATTCAAATCAGCGGACTTTGTCCAAGGGAAATCTGACAGTAAGGTGAGTCCACCTGCAGCTTCGGCCTCTCAGAAGGCGAAGCCATCTCATGCTACTTCTGCCCCCCAGAAGACGAAGTATCATTGCACCTTCTGTCAGAAGGATGGACATACGATCGATCGTTGCTTCAGGCGTGCCAGGATCGCGCGTAGAGACCGTGTTGAGTCTCTTAGGCGTATTCAGGGTCAGCCCCAGACTCTGAATGCACCTAAGGCCAGCACGAGGTCTAGACTTATGTCTTCTGATGGGTTTGGGCAGCATCGAGGACTTGGTTTTTCCGAGTTTTCTGGTTTTTGTCCTCGATATGCTCCTAGTCGTGACTTCCGTCGTCCTGAGGGTACATCTCGTTTCCCCCGTCGAGACAGCTACCCGCGGCGTGATCAGCGTGTTGCCGGTGTTCTGACTCGCTCTCCCGTAGCAGTCGGACCCTGCAACAGCTTCAAGTCTACTCACAGACCTTCTGCTTCTTTGAGTCACAGGGAGCGTAGGGTAGATAGAGGTCAGTCGTGCTTGACTACTTCATCTACTCGACGTGTTGTTCAGTATTGGGTGTCAAAATCACTTTTGATTTACCCCAGTACTGAGACTTTACTTTCCTGTTGACTCAGGTTCGCCGGGTAGGGAAGGAGAAGGTTTGGCTTGTAGACTCCGGTTGTTCTCGTCATATGACCGGAGACTCCCGTTGGTTCTCCTCCCTAGCCCGCGCTCCAGGTGATGAGTCGATCACCTTCGGAGACGCTTCGTCTAGGCGCGTCATCGCCAAAGGTACTGTGCATGTTAATGCCTCTTTTATTCTTAAGGATGTTGCCTTGGTTAGTAAGCTGCAGTACAATTTGCTTTCTGTTTCTCAGCTTACCGATGACGGTTTCGAGGTGAGCTTCAAGAAAAACAATTGCAAAATTCTTGATTCTTCGGGTAGTCTGGTTTGCGGGATTTCTCGTTTTGGGAGGATCTTTCGTGCTGATTTTTCTGAGTCTTCTGGTGATCCTCTCAGGTGTTTAGTTGCTTCTGAGTCCCGCGACCTCTCTTTCTGGCATAGGAGACTTGGTCATATCGGATTTGACCATTTGACCCGAGTTAGCGGCCACGACCTCATTCGTGGTCTGCTGAAGCTCAAAATGGTCAAAGACCTTGTTTGTGCTCCATGCCGGCACGGCAAGATGGTTGCCGCTTCTCATCCTCCGGTCACAGTGACCATGACCGATGCACCGGGACAGCTGCTCCACATGGACACAGTTGGACCAGCTCGAGTGCAATCAGCAGGAGGGAAGTGGTATGTTCTTGTCGTGGTCGATGACTTCTCGAGGTATTCTTGGGTGTTTTTCTTAGCCTCGAAGGATGAGACATTTTCACATTTCCGAGGTCTTTTCAGTAGGCTTTCTGTTGAGCTCCCGGGTGTCGTACGTGCGATCCGAAGTGACAATGGCACGGAGTTCAAGAATTCCTACTTTGAGAGTTTCTGTGGTGAGACAGGTGTAGAGCACCAGTTCTCCTCTCCGCACGTCCCACAACAAAATGGTGTTGTGGAGAGAAAGAATCGTACCTTGGTCGAGATGGCCAGGACGATGCTTGATGAATACTCTACACCGCGGAAGTTTTGGGCTGAGGCTATAGCCACCGCGTGCCATGTCTCAAATCGAGTCTTTCTTCGGGCACACTTGCACCGCACTTCTTATGAGCTGAGATACGGGCGAAAGCCCAGCGTCTCTCATTTTCGTGTGTTTGGTTGCAAGTGCTTTATTCTGAAGTCCGGGAACCTAGACAAGTTCGAGTCACGTTCTTGTGATGGTATCTTTCTAGGTTACTCGTCTTCTTCGCGGGCTTATAGAGTCTGGAACTGCGAGTCTAGCAAATTGGTAGAGACCTGTGAGGAGACCTTTGACGAGGCCAGTCCGGGGACTAGGCCTGATATCTCAGGTTCTTTAGAGCAGTCCGAGACCATCTTCGTGGATGACGAGGACGATGGAGATGAGGGTTGTCTACCCGATCCAGTCCCTTATCCACCCCTTGAGGTGCCGTCTTCCACTGCACCTCCAGGAGATCAGCCCATGCCTTCTGCTTCCTCTGGAGCTAGTGGCTCTGTTCCTACCTCGTCAGCTCACGAGGTAGAGGCCACTTCTTCATCTCATCCAGGACCTCCTCGACATATCCAGAAAAGACATCCTTCTGAGCAGATGATTGGAGACCTGTTCGAGCGTGTTACCCGCTCAAAATCTGGCTTATCTCAATTCTGTCTCCACTCTGCTTTCATTGCCTCCTTTGAGCCCAAAGATGTTTCTCATGCTCTTTCCGATGAATCTTGGGTCAATGCCATGCATGAGGAGCTAGAGAATTTCGAGAGAAACAAGGTCTGGTCGCTTGTCGAGCCCCCGCGAGGTCACAATATTATTCGGACTAAGTGGGTGTTCAAGAACAAGCAGAGCGAGGATGGAGTGGTTATTCGAAACAAGGCTAGACTGGTAGCTCAGGGGTTTTCCCAGGTTGAGGGTCTAGACTTCGAGGAGACCTTTGCCCCTGTAGCTCAATTTGAGGCCATTAGAATCCTGCTTGTCTTTGCAGCTTCTAAGGGTTTCAAGCTCTACCAGATGGACGTCAAGAGTGCCTTCCTTAATGGAGTCATTGAGGAAGAAGTTTACGTCAGACAGCCTCCAGGTTTCGAGAACCCCAAATACCCACACCATGTCTTCAAGCTTTCCAAAGCGTTGTATGGACTTAAGTAGGCCCCAGAGCTTGGTATGAGAGGCTTAAGTCCTACTTATTGAGTCATGGGTTTGAAATGGGTAAAGTAGACAAGACCTTGTTCATCCGCCGGCATGGCACTGACCTTCTGCTCGTCCAGATCTATGTCGATGACATCATCTTTGGCGGCTCTTCCCATACTCTGGTTTCACAGTTCTCGGATGTCATGAGCACCGAGTTTGAGATGAGTATGATGGGCGAGTTGACCTTCTTCCTTGGCTTCCAAATCAAGCAGACTCGGGAGGGTACATTTCTTCATCAGGGAAAGTACACTCGTGACCTCCTGAGACGCTTCGACATGAGTGATGGTAAGCCGGTGTCGACTCCGATGGCTTCTACAGCCTATCTTGACCCAGATGAGGATGGCGAGCCAGTTGATCAGAAAGAATACCGAAGTATGATCGGCTCCCTTCTTTACCTCACTGCCTCGAGACCAGACATACACTTCTCCGTGTGTCTGTGTGCTCGGTTTCAGGCTTCTCCTCGCGTATCTCACCGCCAGGCGGTGAAGCGCATCTTTCGGTACCTTCGAGCTACCATTGACTATGGTATCTGATACTCTTCCTCATCCTGTCTTTCCTTGAGAGCCTTTTCGGATGCAGACTTCGCTGGCTGTAGGATAGATAGGAAGAGCACCTCCGGCACTTGCCAATTCATTGGCACTTCTCTTGTTTCCTGGTCTTCGAGGAAGCAGTCCGGTGTTGCACAATCCGCTGCAGAGGCCGAGTACGTTGCTGCAGTCAGTTGCTGTAGCCAGGTACTTTGGATGGTTTCGACCCTGCGGGACTTTGGGTTAGCTTTAGACAGTGTTCCACTCTTTTGTGATAACACGTCTGCGATTAACATCGCTAAGAACCCAGTGCAGCACTCTCGGACCAAGCATATCGATATTCGTTTCCACTTCCTTAGAGACCATGTAGAGAAGGGTGACATCGTGCTCCATTTTGTGGAGAGTGACCACCAGTTGGCAGACATCTTCACCAAGCCTTTGGATAGTTCGAGGTTTTCAGCTCTGCGGGGAGAGCTTGGGGTGGTGTGTCCTTACGGATTGTAGTGAGGGGGAGTTTTGGGCTTTACTGCTTTACTATATTGATTATGCTTCTGTCTCATTTCTGTTGCATTGCACTCGGGGTGCATTTGGGTTTAGTCCTTCCAGCATAGGTTAGAGTGCTTCTCTTGCCGAGATGCTTAGACTTCTAACTCTTATCTTGTGCTTCCAGGATTAGCTGCTTCTTATCTCACTAGGTCGAGCTCACTCACTTCTTGTAGGTTCTAGCGAGGGTTGGGCCACTCTCGGGTAGACAGGGTACGTGTTTGCTCTCTAGTGTGTGATTTACTGTCAGCTGATTGTCCTGTAGTCATATGGGGTAGATGAGAGTCAGTCTGAGCTATAGTTGTCTCTATATCTTATCTATGCTTTAAGGACTGCCTGTTTTGGTTTTATTTGCCAGCTTCTCGATTTATTGCTTTGGTTCAGGGAGAGTTCTTTTGAGAGCTTCTGGAGCTTAATTGTGATTTAACTCAACTTGAACTAAAAGTTGCATGTCATGTTGAGGGGGAGCTGGATTTTTCTGCATTTTAGCATTTAGCATTGTAATATATAACTACATTGAGTCTTGATTATTATCCTGCTATGACATGTTTACAATGCTTTACACATTACCATGACTTGTGCTTAGTTTGCTAGATTTATCATGACTTCATATGTGTAGACTAGCTTTCTGCCATGATAAGTTAATTAAAATTGCTCAACTTAAATTAAAACTTGTCATGCTAGCATTTGAGTTTAGTCTATCTTTAGCTATCCTTGTATGATTCATGCCATGTCAAATAGGCTGAGTTGAGTCTTGAATCTAGGTTGAATCTTAGATTGAGATATTTTAGCATCTTGATACATCATGAGTTAGCACAATCTGTTAAAAAGCAAAAGGATCTCTTTTTATGTGCGAAAAAACTGATTTCACCAATTCTTTCTCATGAGACGGCTTGCCATTGCACTAGGCATGAACTCAGGGGGAGTTTTGGATGACCTGGACTATCTTCTTAAGCTTCTCGCTTAGAGTAGTCGCATAAGGCTTGAGATCTAGCACATGATAAAATTTTTGGTTGGAAACAGCTATAAGCTTTAAAAGAAAATATGTCAAATGTGCAAGATTTGCTTAATCACCTAAAGATGAAAAGTGTTTAACCAAATGATAAACTCTTGAGCTTGTAACACTCTAATTGACGCATCACTAGCTTCTTGTTTCCGCTTAGCTTATTGACATGACCTGCATCATCCTTGGATATCTCTAGGTAGACTTTCCTCATTGATGACTTGACTTGCTCACTAAATGCATTATATTTCAGATTGTCTTCTATGTGCTCTAAGCTGGTTTATATATATGTTGTCATGATCTAGATAGCGTTTTATTGAGTTATGGCTTGGTGTATTACATTATGGTCAATATGGATAATTCTCATGGCTCTAAATGCTTAGAATAACAAACTTCAGCCATATTCATCCATTGACTTGTCATATTCTCTCTTCTGCTTTCTTGATGCGTTTATTGCCAAAAGGGGGAGAATAGAGTTGTTAGAGCTTTGGAGATCAATTTGCTCTTTCAGTTGTTGCTCTAGTGTTCCTTCTGTCGACATGGTCATTTGTTTGTTTCTTTCTCTTCTTTGGACCATGTTGGACTTTTCAAATCAAACTCAGTTTCTTGCTTTTTCTGGGTTTGTCAATATACTCATCAAGGGGGAGATTGAGAGACCATGTGAAGGTCACCCCATGGTTGTGATGAGTAATTGACTCTTGATCTAGGAAGATTGAGTTTAGTTTTTGAGGTTTGTGCCAGTTCTGCAATGTCGTAGCCCTGGCGAAGTGCTCTGCAGCCAGCACGACCACGTTGGCCGTGGTCGAAGGCCAGCACGACCACGTTGGTCGTGGTCGAAGTAGGTTACGACCACGTTTGGCCGTAATCGTAGGTCACCAGGGAAGTTTAAGACTGGTTTTGCCGTAGTCGTATCTTGGTCATGGTCGCAATGACCCGTACGACCACGTTGTGCGCTATCGGAAGCCAGCCGAGCCATTTACGACCACGTTGTAGTGGGCTGCAGTCGAAGTCGGCACTCAAATCTACGACCACGTGAGTAGTCGGCACCCTTCGACTACGTTATTGAGAGCTGCGGTCGGAAGTCGATGCTTCGACCACTGTGGTCGGAGGCCGGCACTCGAGCTTGCGACCACGTGGGAAGTCGGCGGACTTCGACTATGTTGTGAAGCGGTCGAACGAGGTCGGGTCGGGGTCAGACTCAGTCGGTTGTGGTCGTAGCCGGTCGGTTGTAGTCGATACCGGTCGGATTTGGTCGTAGAGCGGTCTGGCGTGGTCGGACGTGCTCGCACGCAGTTGGAATCGGTCGTATGACCTGCAGACTTGACCATTTGAGCTGGAATTTGGTCGTAGGGCTTTGTGATGAAGTCAGGGACCTTGTGCATTTGTTGGTTTATCTTTTCGATCGGTCGTAACGACTTGGGTTGAAGTCGTAGACTTTGAGCGTTAAAGCCGTAGCGAGTTGAGGGTGGTCGTAGCAAGTTAGCGATGATCGTAGACTCATTGTATCTGGTCGTATGGCTTGATTTTGTGGTCGTATGTCGTGTGCATTCATTGTTCTCTATTTTCGACTGGTCGTAGGTGGTATACGACTTGGTAAGAGTATGATTTGAGTTCTGTTTTCTGGCTCAAGTGGTTGGATACTATTGTGAGCGGTGCTATGTAATGGTTTGCTTGTCTGTGATGGTTTGCAGGACTTTGAGACTAGTCATGGTGAGGCATGGATGGTCGAGACTAGGCACGGGGGTGCTGAGGTCGTGATCGGCTGGGAGATGCCAAAGACGACGAAGTCTGTGAGGTGGTTGCAAGCGTGATCGGCAAGGCAGGAGGAAGCTTCCGGGAAGGCAGCGAAGTGGCATTTTGGAGAAATGCGGAAAGCTGCAAAGGGAAGCTGTGTCTCTGCGAAAGCACTGGAGTTGTTGGCGCTAACGGGCAAAGCAGTGGAGCCGTTGGGTGTAACGGGTAAAGCACTGGAGCTCGTTCTCGCTGTTGGGTAAAGAGAGTGGTAAAACCCGGTGTTAGGTGGGAGTTAACGGGTTCTCCCCCCTGTAGCAAGAAGACTATAAATAGAGAGGGTAGAGCTCGGATGCTCGGTGAGGTTGTTCCCGAGTCACTCTGAATTTTTCGTCTCTATTTGTGTGAGTTGTCTCTGGGTAGAGCACGGTTGCTCTTGTACCTCCAATGGAGTGGCTGTAGAAACCTCCATGATCAATTATTCATCTCTCTTCCTCAAGTTGATTTCTGTCGTCATGAGATGTTGTGATTGTTTTGTTTGCGATCTATTTTGAGAGCCTCTTCTTCTTGAGTCTGCATTTGTTCTTGTGTGCTTCGTTTAGCTCAGAACTGGGAATCTGTCTCAAGGCCACTTGGCCAATTTATTCCCGAGAGCAGGAGTCGAAACAGAGAAGTTCTCTTTTCTGAATAGTCGTGCGCCTCAAGTCCTCTGTTTCGAGTTCGACCATGTCACTCTAGTCGTTCGTAGCTAAGTCTTTGGATTTTATTAGTATTCTCTCTTCCAGAGGTTGGAATATTGCAGTGCCCCAAATTTGAGGATCAAAAGCCAGAGAGTCTTAGTTACTCGGAAACCTGGCAAACGAGTCCTTCTCCGTTCTTGTTTCAACCGCGCAGTTTTCTTTGTTTGATTTCATTTGTCGGCTCGGGCAAGTGTTCGACCACGTAGTGTTCGACCATCAGTTGTCTTACGACCACGTGCGCTCGACCAGAGAAGTCAGTTCTTTCGTCCGTTTTGCTGTGTGGGTGCTTGGGGAGTTTTGAATGCACCATTCACCCCCCCCCCCCCTCTGTCGCCACTTCGGTCCAACAATATTCATATTTGATTCTCAAACCGTGAAAAAGCTAGAAAGCCTAAGCCTAAACAAACATGATCTATACCTGACTTGCTTAAAAGCTAGGTGCTTATAAGCTGACTAGTATAGTGCCCGTGCTAACGCTACGGTAAAATACAAAACAAGATAAAATTTACGTGCTCTAATTATATGCACACCATTTGAGTGTTGTAAACATAAATCACCATCCAAGAATATGCATTCTTTATTAAAATGTACACCATTTGAGTGTTGTAAACATAAATTACCATCCAGGAATATGCATTCTTTATTAAAATGTCAATGACTACTCCATGCAATATCTTCTCTACTTTCAGCAACATCATAAACTAATCAAAAATATATATTAGCTCTGATGGGCTGTAAAATACAAGAGTAGAAAATAGTATTGAGCTGCACAACACATTCTGGACAAGAAAAAAAAACATTGTTGGAGATGGTCATGTAGTTGGGGTTATCTTTTTGCTGCATAACAGGCAAGCTTCAGTCTTACCTCCTCAAGTTCAATATCTTCCATATCATCATTACTTAACCATGAAGATAAGCAGAGATTAACAACATCCATACCACTATCCACGGGGAGGCCAACGGGAGCGTCAAGAAGAGGACCTCCGATTCGGCCATCTACAAGCAGTTCGAGCAGCAGGTCTGTGCCCTGTGTCGTGTGTGAGCCTCTTCGCACTTCTTCGGTGATTGAATAAAAGCATGGGGGTGTTCTTGGCTGGTCCTATTCCCTTGATCCTCGATCGGTTTCCTTCTTGTATGTGTATAGTCTGCTGTTGTCTTCGTCCACAAAGTCCACACCAAAGAAGCTCCTGGAAGAGCTTAAGATCTGGAAAGGAAACGCGTAATTCAACAACTGTCAGTGAGTGAATCTGAATAAAAATTTTGCTATGTTGTAGGATCATCACAGTGCTCCAGCACCCTCTGGCAATTCACGACATGATGATGAGAGAAGTTGCATAGTAACATCTGTAAACTCAAAATGGATTCATTAGAGGCATAATATATAGTATTGGCATGCCTGTATAACCCGACAACCATATGGATGAGTGGATAGCATCACAACTTGACCATAGAATGTTGAGACAATGAACTGGATAGCATGCTGAGGGATGCACTCTATACATTTCTGTATTACATGGTTCCCATTTTGATCACGTACACAGCGCGTGACATGTCCATCCAGCTCAGCAACTATTTTCGTCTGCTGATCTAAACCAACGACCTCTATAGCCTGCACATATATCATCCATGACATAAGATATTTACCTTGATCTAGTCTTCCAGGCATTTATGTATTTATACATACACAAAAAAAGGTTTGTCGTTTGTACAAGTATACACAGAAAGGATATGATTAAGTGCGCCAGAATTCATCCGATGTATACTCATATAACAGAAATGGATGCCTATGACAAGTTATTAGTTAGTACATTAATGACTATAAAAAGATCAGGTGAAGCTGTATGCAAGAACTCTTTATATTTTCCTAGGTAAAAGAATTCAAGTAATAAGCACCTTCTGTATAACCCTGCATCCATACATCTGAAGACTGAGAGCAAGGACACGTCCAATAAGCTGATCGGCCAATTCCTTTATCTGAGTAGTGCTTCCATGCTCAAAAAACTGTACAAAAGGCAAATGATAATGATAGGTATCACACAGTCTCACCCTCAAACAAATTATTTCTTATTTTTTCCTACCTTCTGAATAACATAATTTCCAAATACATCAGTCATCAATGTGAGAGCTTGAGGCATGATTTCTGAAAACACCATGTCTTTCTCTTCAGTACTGGCTGTTTCTAACTTTTGCTGTATGAATCGGCTTCCATATTGATCCGCACTACAAATTATTCAATAATTAGTAAACACCGCTACTCACAATCCAAATTCGCAACATTTTTTTTATCGGCACAAAACGGGTTGCTTCGATTACCTACCTGCACTTGGCGGTGCGCGGCGGCGAGGGCCCTGGAGAGCGGCAGCACCCGCTCGATCTGCGCCTGCAGCTGCTCCTTGCGCCGCTCGACGCCCATAAGCGCCGTCCTCTTGTCGACGACGGCCTGTTCCGCGCGCATCCGCTGGAACTCCAACCGCCGCCTTATCTCGTCCAGCGCCGCGCCCTGCCGCAGCGACTCCCTCCTCACCTGCAGCACATCACAGCAGCGCGCCAGCGCCCCCTCTAGATCTGGGGTTTGGTGGGGCGGCGGCGCCGTGGGAGGGGGCGGCGGCGCCGAGGGAGGGGGCGGCAGAGAGGAGGCAAGGCGGCGTTGCAGTGGAGAGGAGGTTTTTCTGGGGGCGGTTGCGTAGGGGAAGGGGGGAGCGAAGGAGGCGGCAACGCGGGGTGGGGAGGAGGAGGCGAGGACGGAGCGGAGGAGCGGGGGGAGGAGGAGGAGGCGGCAGCGCGGGGTGGGAAGGAGGAGGCGGCAGCGCGGGGTAGGAAGGAGGAGGCGAGGGCGGATCGGAGGAGCGGGGGAGGAGGCGGCGGCGGCGCGGGGCGGGGGGAGGAGGAGGAGGCGGCGGCGCGGGGCGGGAGGAGGCGGCGGCGGCGGAGCGCAGGGCGGGGGAGGCGGCGCGGAGCGCAGGGCGGGGGAGGAGGCGGCGGCATTATGGGAACAGGAATTCAAACTGCAACATAATGCAAGCATAGACAGGCTAGACAAACAGAGCAATGACACATATGAATGGAATTCAAAGGTTACTTGCAGAGTTGCAGAAATCCAAATAAGTTCCAAACACAAGTTTAAGTTGATAATGTCATGTTTTACACTTAGCTTGTACTTCTTTTTACACTGTTGGTCTAGCAAATTAACATAGCAATAAGATAAATGCTACTAATTTCATGAGTAAAATTTGTTATGCTGCATAACTATGAGAGCAAAAGATCTCACAGGATATGAGTTCCAGCTTGGTAGTTGAACAAGACTCTGTGGTACAACCATTGGTGCATAATTTGAAGGACTTTGCCATCTAGGGCTTGGAATAAAAGAACCTCTTGGAAAAGTCCAGCTTGCTATAGTTCCAGTATAGGAATGTGGACCAGTGCTTGCAGAGGTATGTACAGAAGGATAAATAGGAGAACCACGTGAAGAAGCCACCGCATTGAAAAGTTCTGGATGATGAAATTTACATGTATTCCCATATTTACACTGTCCTGTTTTCAAGTAATATGCACACTCCTTTTCATTCTACAACAGTAAAATAGACTTCAGTTAAGTACGTCAAACGGAAAAAGGTAGAAAAGAACGGAAAAATAATATACTGCCAACAGTAAGCTACAAACCGATCGGAGTGGGTATCCTAATGTGTTTAGCTGCACCCTCCCTGCGATTCCTGCCTTTTCTCTAGGATGGTGGAATTTGCATGTAGGCCCAAACTTGCATGTTCCAGTCTTCAGATAGTACTAATGAAAAACATAGAGAAATTCTTTCAGTTCAACACTTGTCCAACATGACGTAAAACTATAACACCCCTGGATTGCAAGATGTAGACTCTAAAAACATGTCAAGATAAACAAAAAAAGCCAGTTTTTTTAGACAAAAGGACGTTCTGAAAGTGTGTGGTTATCGTTCTGAAGAAAACTGAAAGTAATCATCTTGCAGTTCTTTCTTGTTGTATCAGTACTTTTCCGATGCTTGTAATTATTGTCTTGTTTCTGTTGTCACATGATAATCAGTTCTTATAGCCGATCACCGAAGAACGAACTAAGAGAATTGCTAAGTGCTTATATGAACCTCAACGTTTTGTCAATCTATAAGAGTGCATTAACCAAATTTAATACCCAGTTTTCTCCACATGTTTTCTCTAAGCATATGTTAACCAGATAAGCAATTGCTTCTCACAGTATCATGTAAGCAGAACTCAAGCTACATATGACATTTTGTTTACCGTTGTTAAGTAGTTAACTAATACACCATTGAGAGAATCTATGTAATACTTATGAATAAACCATACTTCTGAATGACATGAGTTAATAACCATAATTACCTGACATTCTGGTTGTCCCACCCTCTCAGGATATTCTCCTTTCATTCTGGCAGAGGCAATAGCCTAACATTAAACAGATCCAATATAACTTGAGAACAAAAATATGAGATATGAAGTAAAGAAAAAACAATTAGTATATAAAGATATATTTTACAGAAAACTGGCAGTCACTACTGTAATGCATCACTAAACAACAAGAAGGATCTGCAGCCCTCCTGTGACAATTATCCAAAAGAAATGCAGCATGTTGGTGACAACTATCCAAAAGAAAAGAGGGTTTCTATCTGTTATGACACATGAGTAACATATAGCAAACTATCAAGTGCAAATGGCAATTTTATATGAAAAACTGGTCAACAGCTAAACTTGTTCCATTGCATATTTTTTCCCTAGAACCTTGGAGATTGTCAAAGCAGGGCTCCACCGCTCCTTAAGAATATCAAGGCATATGCTTCCATTGCTATTGATATTAGGATGAAAGACCTTTGTCTTGAAAGATACCTAAAAAGGAGACTCATAAAAATTTCAGGCAGGTGACCTGCAGTAATACAACTAATCAAATTCTTCAGATAAAAATATCATTAGTTTGGGCTTTTGAGGTTGAGAAAATAGAAACTAACAGTAGTGCAATGTTTGTTGCATCAGGTCACTCTTGTGGTCCATTCATCTTCTTAAGGACGTATCACAGCAACTGCTACATAAGTATCCAATGAATCTAAGCGAGCAGTTTCCACAGTATGAACAATCGATGCCTAAATATTTGTATTTCCATCGAGATCCTATGCTCTTGCCATTCTCGATGCAATTTTTCTGGCTTCTTTTACAATCACAAACATATTTGCACTCTGAATTCCGAACAATGTTGGCAGAACAGAACATTTGCATTCTGAAAAAAGAGCGGACGATTCGATCCAATCCAATCCAATCCAATCCTGGCTTGCGAAATCTAGAGGAAGATCAATTTGAGAACCTCAATCTGACATGGATTTGGAAGATCGCAGAAATTTAGGCACTAAGAGGGACCAGAACAGATTCACAGAATGAGACCATGAGAGCGAGAATGCGAGATGGGGACGCACCCAGTAGCTATTGGAGTCGTCGACTTCGGGGAAGCCGGTGACGGACTGCTGGCCACTGCCGGAGCCGTATGGCACGTCGTGCGAGTGCAGCCGGTGCTTCGTCTTGTCGTGCATCAGCTTCACCGTGCTCCCGTACGTCACCTGCAACGCCACACAGATCCAGATCAGACCCAACCCCTAATTAAAAGAGAAGCAATCTTTTCGCAGATCTTAAGATCTGGGAAGCGGACCTCGAGCCCCTCTTCCGCCGCGGGGGTGGTGGAGCCCTTGTCGACCCCGGAGCTGGCGCCGAGGAGGAGGAGGCGGCGGCGCGGGGTGGGGGGAGGAGGAGGCGGCGGCGGACCGGACGGGTGGGGGGAGGAGGAGATGGCGGCGGAGTGGGGGAGTCGAGCGAGGCGGCGAGGGTGAGGCCGACCTGGATGAGGTGAAGCGCGTCGACGTTGGCCTTGAGGAGGGCGTAGCGCTTGGCGGCGGTGAGGAGGGCGGGGTGCTTGGCGGAGCGGTGGATGACGCCGGGGAACTCCGTGTCCATGGCGACGTAGGGGAAGCGCGGTGGAGGATGGGGGGAGGCGGAGGGAGGGGAGGCGCGGGGGAGGATGGGGGAGGCGGAGGGAGGGGATGCGCGGGGGAGGAGGGGGGAGGCGCGGGGGAGGCGGAGGGAGCGGAGGAGGCTGCGGGGGAGGAGGGGGGAGGCGCGGGGGAGGCGTGGGAGGGGGATCCGTACCCCCCAGCAGGAATTGGGCGCAGGGGCGGTGCGTGGGAGGGGTACTGCAGATCTATTGAAGGATGACCGTCGGATATGGTTGGGTAAGGAGAGAGAATAGAGGAGAGTTAATCTGGTGCGGACGTTTTTATGATGGTGTAATTATGGGTGCATATTGTGGTGTGGACGTAGTTAAGGTCATGACTGTGGAGCAGATAATTGTTGGGTGGATGTAAAATAATTTGAACTGGTGCTTTATTAGTTTAGATTAACCCAAAAGCTAGCTTTAATCTATAAGCCAAAAAGTTTAAGCTAAAATAAATATGGCCTATGTCATTCGTGAGGAAGCCAAAGTCCAAACATTGCATGCTATGAGCCGAGGAGGAGGCCAACAGGCAATAACAGTGCCCAACAGAAAAATCCTCTTTAGACAATCGCCAACTTGAACATGTTGTTCTAAAATTATGACGTACGAGGTCGACGCACACTTACAACACCACCACGCACGATACAGTTCTAGGTGCATGCTCAGCTTATGTTTGTGTATCCAATATACAATCTGAAGTTAAATCCCAAGTTAGCGCTTGTTCACACAAAGAAAAGAAGAAAGAAGATGAAAAGTAGGCCAAGAGGGAGGGGGGAGTGGCCGGTCGGTGGATAGGAATATAGTTTTCCTGTTCTTTTTTCTGTGTTTTCTTATACGTTGCAGCAGTCTGGGAGGAGTGAGTGCTGTTACAGATTCTATAAAAATAAAGTAGAACGAATAAGATGCTGACATGTGTGAGAAAACAGGAATATAGAATAGGAACAGGAAAGCTTTGTTAGGTGGATAGGGAGTGATATAACACAAGGGAAAGCGTCAGCTCGGTGTTCCGGCGCTCAGCGTGGAAGCAGGCCGCCTGCACAGGAGTTGGCGCGTACGCATGAAGAGCTAGGGCTGCGGCCACGTGGGAATTGAGCGTGTCGCTCGTGCGGCAGATGGACTGGGTACGTGCGTGGGCTGCATGGGCCGTGTGCGCGAGTCAGAGCATGAGCACAGAAGCTAAGGAGCACGTTGCATGGGAGCGAGCCAGGAAAAGGAGCCGAAAACAAAGAAACCACGAGTGGCTCGGTGGGATCCAGAATACAAGCCATGCACAGTGTGTTTGGTCCTGCTCATTTTGGTTTTAACTTCTGATTTCTATCATAAAATTTTGTCTTTTTTTAAACTTTTAATTTTTTTTGCTTTTTTGGAGGTTTTTTTCGGTATTCGTTTACGTTGTCTGTGATGAGCTAGCATATTTTTTTCTATTTTTAAATTTTTTAAAAATTAATTATGCTAAATAAGTCATCTTCATCTACAATGAAATTTCAGCTGTTACAGTGCAATTTTAGTTATAACCCGGTTCTTTTCAGTTTCTGAAAGCGGCTTTTGGCTTTTGCTACAGTACCTAAATTTTAAACGGAGTATTTTCTCAAGACGATGTCTACAAGTTAATTGTAATACACATTAAAAGTCCAATATATTTATCAACCAAAATCGCAAGCGAGTATCTCTCTCCATAATCTCTGTCGCAAATAGTTAAAATTCAAAAATTTCAATCAAAAACCATAAGCTATAGTTATATCAAACAGCCCAACTGAGTGGGGCCGAACAATCCTAATTCCTTTCTGAGTCGACGCCATCTCTAAAATTCCAGGATTGAATTCCTTAAAATCCGGATCGATTTCTATCTATACGTCGGTTTCTTTTAAGTATTTCTGAGTTGTCCTTTTATATGATTTTTAGAGTCCCAGGTGTAGTTTTGCGTATAGGATGTTCTTTATTTGAGTCGGGTCCGAATGGTGGCCTGCGTGCCTTGGGCCGATTCCTTGTCGGTTCGGTTGTACCAGAGATGAGTTTTGAGTCATGTTCCGTCTTTTGGCCAGCGTGTACCTGTCCGTGCGTGAATAAAAGCCGAGGCAGGCTGCTTTGTAACGTACGTTAATTTTGGTCGAGAAAAATACATAGAAAAGTCATGATGGCTTTCGTGGCGCAACTGAGTGCGTATGAGATTTTCCCATCTAGAGTTTATGAGAGAGCACGTGTCATCCTAATTTTGGTTGCTGGCTGTGAAAGAAAGAAAGAAAGGAAGCACGGTGGTTTTGCTGCTGTACGCGTGAACAAGACAAGGAGATCGAAGCTACTGTATGGTACAATCGGACCACCCTTGCAAATCAACTAGACGTCGTTCAGTGTCAACGCATGTATGACCTTATTATTTTTCAGTTTTTAGTTTCTGTTTTCGATTTTTTATAGTAATAAATTTTAAACAAGATATCTTTTGAAGATAAGATCTACTAGTTAATTGTAATACATACTATACCGACTTTGTTTGTATCGGCTAAAACTGCACGCGAGTTTCTGTTATTCTGTAATCTCTCGTACAAACAATCCAAAAGTCACAAACCGCAACCAAAAGCTATAAGCCGCAGTCAAAAAGAACATGCCTTATAGCATCTTTGCACACAAATAAGTGCACCTTTTAGTGTGCACATATCCAAAATTATAGAGGTCAGAGATAAATCCGTAATGGTACTAACACAGCTCCCACCCTACATCTCACTGAGGAGTGGATCCTAGTTTAACCATGTCTTTTCTAACACTTTTGACGAATGACAATATTTCACAAGTTGGAAAAATCGAATTTTGGTCACCCATGCAATTCTGGTCCATGCAGGCACCTTCTAGGCTTTCCTTTATTTTTTGAACGCAACCTTCTAGGCTTTGCTGTGTTTCCTCGCTATATATATCTCTTAACTCTCTGTCAGGCGCGCACACAAACATAGTTCTAGATTTCTAGTCCTTTCTATTCTCCATAGTCACAGCAAATTAGTTTACACTTAATATTCCCGGCCCATATGTCATCAGCTCAACTCACACACTAATGATCCTCACCCACACCAACACACCAACTCCATCCGGTCAGTCCAAGTGCACCAAACCCTCTTCAGCAAATCGATTTAATAAGATCAGACCAAACTCCTCATAAAGCTTAGCCGCAAGACATAGTTAAGCTCACGCCGACGTGCGGAGGCGCGCGCCAACATGTCATCGTTGCCGGGGGACGACGCGGGCGGCGTCCCGCCCGTTGCATGGACTCCGACCACGGTGGTCGACAGCGGCGTCTTCCTCTCCGCTGTCGTCCTCCTATTCGTCGCCCTCGTCTTCGCCTTCGTTCTTTACCACTACCTCACGGTGCACCGCCGCGGCCCGCGGGATGCCGCGGGGACGTCGTCGATTGTTCGGCGCGGCATGGGCTCAGATGCTGCTTCTGGTGGACAAGGCGTAGATCCGGTGGTGCTGCGGGCGTTGCCGGTGACGTTGTACCGTGCGAAAGACTTCGCGGAGGCGCTGGAGTGCGCCGTGTGCCTTGCCGAGCTGTCGGACGGCGAGGCGGCCAGGTTCTTGCCCAAGTGCGGCCACGGCTTCCACGCCGAGTGCGTCGACCTGTGGCTGCGCTCCCACCCCACCTGCCCTCTCTGCTGTTGGGAATAATCCCACATTGGTTGTGGAAGAGGAGAAAGCACAACTTATAAGTGTGGGGGAGCCCCCACCCATCGGACTAGTCTTTTGGGGGGAGAAGGCCCAGTACCACTTATAAGGTTGTTGCTCCGTTGCTCCGTGGGCTTGGTTGTGTTCCGCCCATGTGGACCTGTGGCCCGGGGAGTAAAAACCCGGCTGGACCTAGGTATGCGGCCAGGTCCAGATCTCACATTTGGTATCAGAGCCTAGGTGCCTAACACCTCCTTGGACCTCATGGTTGTAGATGTGTCCAACCAATGTGTGAGGGGGAGATTGTTGGGAATAATCCCACATTGGTTGTGGAAGAGGAGAAAGCACAACTTATAAGTGTGGGGGAGCCCCCACCCATCGGACTAGTCTTTTGGGGGGAGAAGGCCCAGTACCACTTATAAGGTTGTTGCTCCGTTGCTCCGTGGGCTTGGTTGTGTTCCGCCCATGTGGACCTGTGGCCCGGGGAGTAAAAACCCGGCTGGACCTAGGTATGCGGCCAGGTCCAGATCTCACATCTGCCGCGTCGATATCGACAAGCCGGACGCTTCGCCGGCGCCCTCGCCTCTGGCTCTCCCTCCGGTACTACAGGAGCCGGCCCACTACGCGACGAACCTACCGACCAACGTCCTGTTCTGGGGATCCCAGGACGCGGTGACGACTGCAAGGACCGTCGGCGCGGTCGGCGGCCCGAGCTCGTCCGGCAGAGTGGAGGTGCTAGTCACCGAGGTCCCGGAGATCACAGCACCGGTGGTGGCGCCGCGTGAGGATGATGCGGCGAAGTCGCGGGGTTTGGCGAGGCTGAGGTCGCTCAGGAGGCTGTGGAGCAGAGGTGGGCATGTGGTGGGCGCTAGTAGCCCTCGTTCTTGCGGTCGCAGCGGTGGCACGTCTGCTGGTGGTCACGCTGAGCACGGCACCGGCGTTACCGTCGGCAACTTGGAATCGTAGGGGACATTTGTTAGTCCATCCATGAAGAGCGTAACAGTGACAAGAAGTAATGTGTTTGGGACACGTTATATATAGCACGGGCTTGGACTTACCACTTCCCTTCCTTTTGGCTTTCGCAAAATGTAGCATCATATCATCGATGAAATCAGTTGGGGATATGAAAACAGGAGGTTTTCTGCCAAGCAGGAATCACCATTGATCAGTGTCAGCTAAACGTGCTGGCCGGCGAAGGGGCTGGTGGACGTCAATGAGCACATTGTTTAAGGACATGGGCATTTTGTTGCCGGTTAGCCTAGTCGGCTCTGATTGGATGTAAGAATTTCACATGAAGCAATTTAATTTTTATACAAAGTTAAAAAGAAATCATACAGTATAATTCGTTTGACTGTAGTGAAATACTACTCCATCGGGCACCATACAGTCGTAAACCAGGAACAAAATAGTACTCACAGAAATCATGAAAATTAGTATGCCCCTCCGTAGTAGCGGCAACAAAAATGCCAACTTCAGATCAAGCATCCCCAGGCCGTCGGTTTGCTGGTTAGAAGTCATTCGGGATAATCATAGACGTACGTAAACCAACAACGAAATTACTAATATCAGCATGGGCAACCCCTTTGTATTACGTAGGGCTAGACAATGTTAGGGTCACTGGATCTAGCATTTCTGGGACCTCTGGCGGTTGTCACTGACTACAAAATCCAGACCTGCGCGCGCAGAAGTACATGTGACTAGACTGAACGACATACGTGTACATGTCGATCCATCTGAAGCCTGCCAAATTAACCACGAGGAATAGTCGCAAGAAACCACCCAAACCGATCGACCAGTACACCACCATGCATGGCCAGTAGGGCTAGGGCGTACGTATCCAAGAGTCCAACGGCAATGTAAGACCGCCGGCGCCGCCTCATCGCCGTGATCTCCTCCCTCCTCCTCCACGGTCGTGAGCCGCCCACTCCGCGCCCGCGTCGTGCCGCGTGGCTCCGCGGCGAACCGAAATCTACTATCCGCGTACGCGCATCTGCCTGTGCGCCGCCGGTGCATAACGCAGATTGAGGTGGTACGTGACGTGACGAAGCACGGACGTGTGTGCCATTTACCCACGGCTCCAGAGGTTGCCGCTGTGCACTCCAAGTCCGTTGCGTTCCGCACGAGCACCGCCAATGGCCGAGCCCGAGACGGACACGGAAAGTTGTCAAATTCTATTCGGACTCGTTACCGCCGGTGCACGTACGTACGTTGCATAAAAGGCGACTTCGTACGTGCGAATGCGGCGAGGTGGAGAGGAACACCGATTTAGGATGGCTACAGCCTCGCTGACGAATCATTTGCCGCGCCCGCTCGCGGTGTCGGTGAAGCACCACGTCTCGCCGTCCCCGGTGCGCGTCGTGAGGCGGGAGGACACGGGCGGCGCCGACGCGTGCTCCCTGCGCCTGCGCTGCTCCCGGACGACGTCCTACGGGTCCCACCAGATAGGGTGCCCAGGGCCGGAGGTCGAGTCCGAGGAGGAGGAGGCCACCGCCCACGAGAGCTCGCTCGACGGCGTCGACCCCGCCGTCCTCCGCAGCCGCGATGCCTGCCGCTCCGCCGTCCGCGAGCTGCTGTTTGCGCTGGCGCCGACGCCCCGCGCGCTGCTTGACCCCGCCGCGGGCGACTGGTACGAACCCGCGCTCCGTTCCGCCGCCGACGAGATCGTCAGCCAGGTGAGCGCGGCAGATGATGGTCCCGACGGCGAGCAGAAGCGCGGCCACGCCTTCGACATCTCTCTGTCCGTCCAGGAGAGCGTCGTGTACGTCAAGACGGAGGCGCTGCTGCTGGCGTGCGAGGCCGCGGCCGCGGCGATGCCTTTCCAGCCCGGCTGGGCCCCGGACATGCGCTGCGCCGTCTGCTTGGAGGGCTTACCGGCCCCGGGCGGCGGCGCGGCCGGTGACCCCACGTTCACCCTGCCGTCCTGCGGCCACACGTTCCATCGAGGGTGCATGGCCTCGTGGTTCAACAATGGTAGCACCTGCCCGCTGTGCCGACGTGACATGATCGGCTGCCTCACTGACATGGAGAACAGGAGAAGCAATTTGGATTTAGATAGCGAAAGGCAAACGGGGACAGATTAAAAACGTAGGGAAAAGATAAAAGGGTACTGTTGTGTTGTGCAATAGTTCATTTGTGGACACTTCCCTAAACCGAGCCACCACGCTGCCCGCTCATTTCAGTTTCAGCTTCTGACTTCTGGCTTATTTTTTTACTATTCATAAATTTCGTCTTTTTCTAAATTTTTATCTTTTTTTGAGCTTTTTCCCCCCGGTTTTTTTCCGTATTCGTTCGCGGTGTCCGTAATAAGCTAACATATTTTTTTCTATTTTTAATTTTTTTAAATTTAATTACGCTAAATAAGTCACATTTAGCTACAATAAAATTTCAGCCGCTACAGTGCAATTTCAGTCATAAACCACAGCTTTTCAGCCCAATCGAGCGGGCTAGCGACTTAATTATATGAAATGTATGTGACGATTGAATTGATTATGAAATGACCTGCACAAGATCAATTTTTTTTGTTTAATTCGACTGGCCATTGTTTGATAGAGAATAAGAGATGCGGATCATCAATCGTGCGCCATGAGCCCTAGCTTTAACAACGAAGTGTTCACTACCAGTATTGCCATGTTTGTGAAAGCGTGAGCTAGCTGTTTTTTTGGCTTGAGGGTGTTTGTCAATGTCACCGAAGATAGAGATATAGAACTAGTTTCCGAGATGCTTGGTCATGTACATGTCATTTGTGATTTCTCAGTTTATGGTCCACAGTGTCAACTGTCAAGCGCTTGGAGCATGCCACGTTGGATTAGGATTGACTTAACAAAGTAGTCGCTTCGATAAAAGCAGTGGAGGTACCAGTCCTCCTTTTAGGAGACAACGCACTAGAGTAGAAAAGGTGCTTAGAGCAGGTACAATAAGTCTTAGTCAGCAGACTATAGCAAATATAATATCAACTAAATCTTACGTGGCAGAGAGAGAAAGGAAGGGAGAGAAGCAAGCTAGCTACTAAATTACAACTAGCTATAGCACGTAAAAATATGCATTTCACTCTCTTACACGTGGGGCCAAATAGTTATTGTAATAGCTACCTTATTGTATGAACTATTTTTTTGAAGGTTATAGATGAAATGGACAAGTGTTATAGCCACTAGTTGGCTATACTATTGTACTTGCTCTTATAGGGCTGTCTATGGATGGAGACTCTTACGTCCCATCTCAAACAACGACCGTTTTCTAAAAATTAAAAAAAAACGTTTTCTAAAAAATCTCAAACAACGACACCACCTGTTTTCAGACGTTTAAAACACATTTACTTTTTTTTCTTTTTCCGTTATATTATCTATAGAGATTTAATAGTGTTTTTTATTTTTTTAATTGGAAATCTAAAAAAAAGATCCTAACAACCGTTATAGCGCTGTTTCAATCAAAAACCACATTACTTTAAAAAAGAGCCTTTAGTTAAGGTGGTGTACTCTCTTTCAATAGTTCATCTTTTTTAAACTGTGTATATATAAATTAAAGTAATAATATAAGAGTACAAAAGTTATTTACAAAGAGGAAAAGAAAATTCACGGAAGACTATGAAACCAACTTTCTTGTGAGGTTTGCAGCAATAGTCCATCTTATTAAGATGTTATGTATTTTTTTTACGTAGGCAGGAGTTCTGCCTAGAGGCTATGCATTGGTGATGACCTCTCACAATCTCGAAGGTTGCTCACCCTCGCCATATATGTACGCAAAATCTGTTGAATGTCATATTTTCTGAGGTGGGTATAGTTCACTCTTACCTGAAACATCTGCGACATGTAAATTGTAATTGCACGAAATTTAGGCCCAGGATGAGCCACCCTCGCTAGCTGTCCTACTTCTGGGGAAAATGCATGTCGAAAACTGACATGCCGCTGGGGATTCTTCTTACTACCGACGCCTATTCGGCCGCTGGCAAAACTTTCTCTGTGCTCACTTCTCCAGCAGTACTGCTATATAAAATGAATCCCCAGCGGTCTGTGCGATATGGAAGTTTAAACATTTTCAAGCAGCAGAACAGCTGTAGGGTTTAATTGAAAGCGGTGCAGGTACTAATTGTAATTATGATTGCAGATTCAAGCATCTCGCTAGCAATTAATTCAAGTTTTAAAAAACTAATATAAATCAAAGAGTAATAATGATCAAGAGACTATCATCCACTAATTTGGAACAGAACATCTGAGAACATAGAAACAATTGTAATACTTAAAGGAGTGCATATATTAATTCATAATGAAATTTGTCATCCATTGATCGATCCAAAATAGACCACTCAGGTCTCCTTAACACAATTGGGTCATCCTGTAGCGTCATGACATGAACATACACATATGTAGGTCTCCTTAACACAGTTTGTTAGCAAAATACACCACTGAGGTGTCACACTAGCACATACATGTCTTGAACATAGTATAACTGATTCATTGGGCATACATCAACACCCAACTAACTACTAGACGGTCTAGCTAGTCCATCTTAACCAAATGTAAGAAATTAAGCTTCAGATTTATTCAATTATTATGTCCTTATCATCTTGGTAATCACTGTAAAGAGCAAATCACCATGCATCAGATTTTGAAGAGTCAGTTGAATGCGCCTATTTTATTTGTTCCAACGTAAGAAGGAAGCAAGGCATGAAGTAGTTCTGCGCACTACTTGATCAAATAGATATACATCTAGATATTAACTTTTGCTATAGATCACTAACACATACACATGTGAAAAAGGAAGAAATCTCACATTATGAACCATTTACCTGAACAAAAAAAGAGCATCCATTCACTTCACTCCCAGCTTAGTTCTTTTCCTTATGCATTGCTCCTGACAACAGAATGCATGATCTTGAATTAGCATTTTGAAAATTAGTATTTTGTTGCATCGACTTCTGTCCACATCAACATTCAAGTCTGGAATTTCCTGAATGTTATCCATTTCAGCTGCAATTTCAATATCTTCCCTTGTAGACATGTTATAGATGTCTCTAGGCCTTGATTGAATGACAGCATGCCAATGTTTATTGTTGTAGGGGTGGCCCAACACCCATGACTGAGCCTTGCAACTGAGTTAATATGTAATAGGGCCAATAGTATAGAGGAATGTACCAATGTACCCTCATATTTTGTAATTATCAAAGGGGTAGGATAGGAATTTCCCATCCTACCCCATTTAGGTATATAAACCTCCAAGAGGGATATGAGAGGGGGAGATTCACTTATTTCATATACGAGCACTCTCTCTTCTGTCGTTGGTTCTCTCTAGCTAGTCCTCTCATATGTTATTTGGTTAGTAGCCACAACAGTTGGCGTCATCTGCGTAGATGTGCAAGAGAAGGCGTTAGAAAGCAACGACAACCAAACGAAAGAGAGGTACCCTATGCCAACGACCACGACGCCTACGCTGGTACGACCGTCGACCGCGACACCCTCGCCAGTAAAACCATCGACCGCGATGCACGCGCCGTCATCTCGACACCAGGGAGTTAGCCTCTGAACAACACCGGCGAATATCGAGCCTCTCCAGTGGGGATTCTACACGGAGCGCGTGCTCCAAAGCCTTCATCCCACCGCTGGCTGCGTCGACGCTCATGACCACGCCATGGTCGTGACTTTGGCAACATCTCCGACCACGCCGTGGTCAAGTCTTCGCCGACAGACAGGACCACCCCGTGGTTGACACTTAGGGATAGAGCACCCGCCTTCAACTTCTCCGTAGGACTTTGCACGGTCTCCGCTGGGCTCAGCATGGAGATTTCGCATGGTCTTTGCCAAGGTTTTCACATGATCTCCGCACGGGGACTTCGCACGACCTCTGCAGGGCTTCACAAGATTTCCGTTGAGCTTCGCGCGGATGTCGTCTCTGCGCAGAGGCTTCGCATGGTCTCTGCCGACGTCTTCGCATGATCTCCATGCAGGGACTTCGCAAAGTCTCCATCGGGCTCTGCGTAGATGTCATCTCCGCACGGAGACTTCGCATGGTCCCCGCCGAGGTCTTTGTATGATCTCCGCGCAGGGACTTCACAAGGTCTCCGCCAGGCTCTGTGCGGATGTCGTCTTCGACGAGCTTCGCGGGACTTCATATGGTTTACAACATCCACACCCTCAAGGATTAGGAGCTACCAGTTGCATCAGCTCGCCCATCGGCACCTATGTGCTTACTGCCGGGGGATGAGGGGTGGGGTCAGTCTGGGCTAATTGTTCACGTCAGCTCGCCCATCGGAACCTCCGCGCTTGCTGTCGAGGGAGTACTGTTGTAGGAGTGGCCCGACCCCCCATGACTAGGCCTTGCAACTGGCCTAATATGTAATAGGTCCAATAGTATAGAGGAATGTACCAATGTACTCTCACCTTTTGTAATTATTAAAGGGTTAGCATGGGAATTTCCAATTCTACCCCATTTAGGTAGGGATGGCAATTATGCCCGTTTACCCTATACCCGTGGGTAAATATCCTAATAGAGCCAGGTATGGGATATTTTCTTTACCCACGGGTATGAAAATGGGGGGAACACTCTACCTATTGGGTGAACGGGTATGGGTATAGGTAAGCTCCACCTATACCCACCCCGCCCGTTTACCCGCGATATAGATTGACAGGTGGAGCAGTCATAGCAATATCTCTAATTACTATTGATTGTTATAAATTTTTTCATATCTCTAATTGCTATTGATTGTTATAAACTTTTTTTGATGGCTATTATATTTCCTAGCAATAGCTGTTGCTTATATGTATATGTCATTAGTTCAACTCTCAAATGGTGACTCAGTTCGCGGGTAAACGGGTATGCCCACAGGCGACGGGTATGGGTGAGGTTTTTCACCCATCGTCCTTCGCGGGTATACCCGTGGGCGTAAATCAGGGTCACTGGTATGGGTATGGGCGATCACTACCCGTACCCGTCGTGCCCAATTGCCATCCCTACATTCAGGTATATAAACCCCCAAGAGGGGTATGAGAGGGGGAGATCCACTCATTTCATACACGAGCATTCTCTCTAGCTAGTCCCCTCATATGCTATTTGGTTAATAGCCACAACATTTATCAACAGGGTCTTCAACATAATAGACTTGGATTGCTTGTGATGCTAAAACATATGGTTCATCATATTCTTTTTCCCCAGTATTAAATAAGTGGTTAAAGTTCACTATTGTAATTCCAAATTTATCAGTTTTCACCCATTTATCTTTATGACGTATATCAGCCCAATCACACTTAATTAGAGCAATGGCACCCCTGTCTACGATAATCTAACTCAAGTATTTCTGTTATTATCCCACAGTAAGTTACATCCCCTGTTCATGGATTTTTGTCCTTTGAGCTAGAAAAACTACAAGTTTTTGCAACAACAGCAACTCGAATACTTTGAACTGACCTTCCCTTATCATAGGATCTTGTGTGAAGATTGTATCCAATTATTGTGTAGTCGCTGTACTTTGTGGCAACCAAGAAAAGCTCACATGCACCGGCACATCTTCCTCATTTGCTACCAATTGTTTCACTTAGTAACATAAATACGTAAGCTTGGTTAACATATACTACATTTATATTTATATTTGTATATTCTAATTGAATTATCACCAATTAACTTACATGCAATCTAAACCATTCATGAAATGCCGTATGATGTATATGCTCTCTCTCTCTCTCATTGTTCCTTTGATGACCATTTGAAGAAAGGTACTCCAAATGTTTTCTGCAAATATAATATAGTACGATGCTACATAATAATTATATGATATGGCTCAATATGCTCGTAGTCAAATAAGATATATCTATGAGCTTGCAGCCATGTTTTGTGGTCTAATGTAACAACGCACCTCCCAACTAGTCCTCGACCGATAGTGCTGAGGTATGTGGAACTATTTGGTAGGTCATTACAAGGACCATCATCATTTCGACCACAACGGTTGAATCTAGTCTCACAATGCAAGTAACAAGAGCAAAATGTCATACTCTCATCAAACCAATTCCTTGGCATCATTCCTAAATTCATGATTATTATGTAAGAATCTATAATGCCCCATATAGCACTCTTTACGACCATTTTTAGGCGAAGGGAACAAGTCCCAGAGTGGCAAGGAACACATCCAACCGCACCAGAAGTTACTTGCCTATATACATATCCTAATCCTAGGTAATCAGTGATGGTCCACAACAAGCTGGCCTGCAATTGAAACCACTCACCAGTTGCTTCATCATAAGTTCTAAAACCATCATGCCAAGCCGCTAACATTTCATCAACCAAAGGCTGTAGGTAGACATCAATATCCTTTCCTGGAGCTTTAGGACCAGGAATAAGTAGTGACAGAATAAAGTTTGGCTGCTTCATGCACACCCATGGTGGATGATTGAGAGGAATCAAGACAATAGGCCATGTACTATGTGATGAACTATAGTTTCAAAAGGGAAAGACCATCTGTAGCTAAAGCCAGTATGATATTACGGCAATCAGAACTAAAGTCTGGATACTTATTATCAAAATCCTTCCAAACTTTAGAATTAGCTGGATGACTCATTAACCCATCCCTTGGCCGCTCTTCCCTATGATATCTCATGTTAGTTGCTGTCTTTAGGGATATGTATAGCCTTTGTAGTCTCTTTTTTAGTGGAAAATATCGAAGAACTTTTTGGGGAACTCTATGTATCTGTTTCCCATCTAGACTCTGCTTTTCTATCTTCCATCTAGTAGTTTCACATTTTGGACAAGAATCTAACTTAGAATTCTCTTTCCAAAAAAACACACAATCATGTTTGCATGAATCGATATTCTCATAACCTAATCCAAGGCTCCTCACAATCCTCTTTGCTTCATGATAGTTCTTCGATAATGTGGTGTCCATTGGAAATGCCTCTTTCAGTAACTCTAAAAGAGCATCAAAGCTATTGTTAGTTCACCCACCAAGGAACTTTGTGTGAAGAAGCCTTGCAATGAAATGCAACTTTGTAAATTGCACCCGGGATATAACATCTGACTAGCATCATTTGCTATGTTGTAGAAAGCCTCAGCATCCTCATTTGGATTCTCTAAGTCATAATCAACACCTAAATTATCAACAACATTTTGATAGCCATATCCTATATCATGAAGCATTTGTGTTATCTCATCATCTAATTGTTGCTCTGTTGCTATATTAGGCTAAGGTTCTATATTAGGCTCCCAGTGTGGTTCATCGAATGTTACGTGTTTCCCATGAAAACCCACCTTGTGTATCCTTCTATGAAACCTTCACATATCAAGTGTCCGTACACAACTTTTGCTTCCTTCCAAGAACTATTGACACACCTCTTGCAAGGGCATAGAATTTCATTTCCTTTTGCAGAATTTGTAAAAGCAAATTCTATAAAGCCCTCTAAACCTTCGATATATTCTTTTGAGTACCTACAATTCATCATTAAAAGTATTAAGAATATTGTATATGATAAATTACAATAACAATGTTTGTTCAACTAATTTCTTCCTACCTAGGCTCACTCATCCATTGCTTGTCCATGTTGATCCCTCCGACGGGAACTTAAGAATCTAGCTTTAGATTTAGATGGGTCAAGACTTCAAAGCAGATAAGTATCAAATCCAGATTAACATCCATTGAGTTGAATTATTCTAGTCATGTAGCTTGCCCTAAAAATCAGTATGGAAATAGGACAAAGAAAAGTAGCAACTTGGGAAAGCAGCATCCAAAGAAACAAAAAGCTCCTGCCACTATACAAAGTACATAAGTAAATAGAACAATAGAGGATGCCTTCTCTGTTACATCTCTCCCATTATATTCATTTTATACCAAAATCTATCTAATGGACTCAAATAGTCACCCAAATGCAAACCAATTTTCTACTTATAAGTGCAATTCACACACATATGCCATTTCACAAGTAATAAATCCTAGATTCATGTGCCAAACTAATCTACATTGATATTAATCCATAAAATTAAGAAAGAAAACTTACAAACAAGATATGAACAGTTTCAAGAAAATGGAATATTGGCTGCTGAACCCAACAAGATATGAGAGGATGCACAAAATTACCTCTACTTGGTGGTATATCTGACCGAAGGCAACTGCTAGCATCATGGATGGTGGGAGCACAGGAGCTGCTGACCTCGTGGATGGAAGGAGCACGGTGGTGTTGTTGCTAGCGTCTTGGATGGACTGTGTAGGGCATGGTGGCTACTGGCATGGATTGGGGGGGGGAGGGGGATCGATGGAGGAGTGAATGAAGGGGATGCTGGAGGTGTGGATGGAGGGAGGATGGTGGAGGCATGCTTGAGGAGGGGTTGTAGCTAAACCCTAGAAGCCATGGGAGGAAGGTTATGGGAGGAGAAGAAGCAACATTTGGGAGTGATCTATTCATGGGGTGGATGAGTGGATGAGGGGAGAGGAAGGTTGAGGTATAGTGTAAGTGGATGAGGTGAGATGGGTTGTTTCTTTTTTTTCTTTCCATGGGCTGAGCCCCCGTGCTTGCAATTTTCATTCCCGCGCACGCCTTTGCGCACAAATTTTTTTCCCCGCCATCTGGACATTCTACAGCAGTAGGATAGCATTGAATTACTTTCTCTACCAAGGCTACTACTTAGAGGTGTCTAATGGGTTGGGCCTTACTGTGTTGGCCTGTGGCCCACTACTGTTGGCCTGGCCCAAGCACGGCACGGCCCGTTTAGCTCGTGGGCCATGCCGCCACGATCCGGTAAGCCGTGCCATGCCTAGGCCAAAAGGGTGGCACGCCGAGCGGGCATGGCATGGCCCCGATAATGGTCAGCGGCCATGTTGACACGGCACGATACAGTTGGCAATGGGCGTAACATCGAAAATAGCTGTTTTCTGGCCGTTTTTTTATCGTTTGGGTGTAAAAAATTCTGAAAAATAGCAAAACAATTCAAAAAAATGTGGGATTTTTTCTATAAATAGGGGCATCCGACCTCCCTTCTCTACACCTCAAACCTAACTCTCATCTCTCTATTCGGCTATGAAAAATTTGGTAGTGTTTGCACAAATTTGGCAAAATTAGTGAGAAGTTCGAGCGAAATTCAGAAAATTCAAAAATCTTCAAAGAATTTTCTGAGAGTTGCGGAAGAGGTATTGAGGTAATAGTGCTACCTTATTTTAATTTTTTTGCTATTATTTATTGATACAATTGTAAGTTAATTGTACTTTACTATTTCAATTTACAGTTGATTCAATGGAGAACTACGATTTTCAACTCTCCGAATTCGACCTCACGGCAGATGATATGTAATCCTTTCAAGAAGCATATCCATTCGTGGAAAGTCCACATCCACAACAAACTGGAGAGGCAAAAGAAGCGACGGCCCCAGAGGCATTGGGTCCAATCGATCCATCTTCTGCTGGCTCAATGAGTGCATCCACAACCCAAAGCACGGGTGCAAAAAGAACAAGAGCTAGTACATGAAGAGTCTAAAACAATTTTGACAAGAAGTTCAAGACCGACGATGATGGGAATTCGGTGAGGTATGCTGTTTGTAAAATTTGTGGTAATGAATTTTGTACAAAATCTTCAGGTGAGACGGGCCACCTGCAATAGCATGCTACAAGCTGTAAAAGAAGACAAGGAATACAAATGCACCAAACACAGTTGCAATATAACCCCGACAACTTGGTACACACTTGGGAGTACAACCTAGAGGTAGCCCAGAAATCCCTTTGTAGATTAATTGCTTCTCAAGATTTACCTTTAAATTTTGGCGGGTCTGATGCTTTTCAAAATATATTAGGACTGCTCATAATCCTCGATTTAGTGTATCTAGGCAAACCATAACTAGAGATTTAATTAAATATTATAACAACTGTCGTGAAAAATTGAAAGAAATGTTTCATACATGTGCATTCTTTATTGCTTTAACATCAGACATATGGAGTGGTAGGGTTAGGAAGGATTATATTAGTGTTGTTGCTCATTATGTTAATGATGACTGGATAATGAAAAAAATTATAAGATTTAAATTAATTAATATTTCGCATACTGCTAAAAATATTGCAAAATGCATTAATAAAGTTGTAGAAGATTTTGGCCTCGCAGATAAGATTTTTTCTATAACTTTAGATAATGCAGCTGTAAACACTAAGGCTATGGAAATTTTTACTCCTTTGTTTAATACTTGTGCACAATCTTTCTTACTGCATCAACGTTGTACTTTTCATATTATTAATCTTATTGTTAAATCTAGTTTAAAAAGATTAAATGCTTGTATTGATTCTTTTAGGGATGCAATTTCATATATTAATTGTTCTAACCAAGGAATAGCCACATATAAGAGATTTTGCATAGAAATGAATGTCTGTTCTAGAAAATTTGGTTTAGATATGCATGTTAGATGGAACTCTACTTACCTTATGCTTAAGCATATATTGCCATATAAGAGCACCTTATCTATTTTCCTTCACACCCAAGGTCATCAATCTCATAGCTCCTCCAGTAGAACCCAAGTTAAAGACCCTGAACTTACTAAGGATGATTGAGTTATTGGTGAAAAAATATTTTCTTTATTTTTAAAATTGTCACTCACCTAAAGGCGTTTGAAAATGATCCTGTACTACAGGATGTTGTAGTTGCCATGAAAACTAAGTTTTAAAAATATTGGAGGGAAATTCCTATTTTATATGCATTTGTCTTTATTTTGGATCCTACGGCCAAACTCCAATGATTTATAAATGTATTACAACTTTAAAGTGATGCTACCAGTTTAGATTATTGTACATATTATAGAGTAGTTAAGGATAAATTATATGAGATATACGAGAAATACAAAAAAAAGTTTGGATCTGTACGTTTGGAAAGACCCCTAGTAGCCCTTAGCACCTCTCTACGGACTATGCAATGGGGCAAGATTTTTGGTTTTTTAACTAGAGATTCTCGTGCAAGTACGCATCAGTCAAGAGGAGGAAGGCGGCAAAGCACCAAAGTCCTAGCAAGCTATCTCAACAGTGATAGCGTCATCTTTGAGCAAGAGTTGAACATCCTTTCGTGGTGGTAAACCCAGAAAGTAACATATCCAGTGCTATCCATATTAGCACAAGATGTGTTGACTGTTCCAGTCTCTACGGTCTCCTCGGAGTCAGCATTCAGTCTATCTAGAAGAATAATTGAGGAGCAGTGAACAAGTCTCTCAAACAAGACGATCGAAATCCTTCTAACCGTCAAAGACTAGAAACAAGTTGAATCAAGACTAAACATACTGTAGAGAATATAGACCTAGAAGAATCTTTTGAAAATTTGTTTCTAGATAGCAATTAATAGGATTTTCAATATTTTTCTTTAGATGTAGTCACTAGTGAGCTTTATAGACTGTACTCTTTTTTCTTTACTAAGGTTTTCTCAAGTTGAGTTTTTACTTGGTAAAGTTTTTAACGAGGCAGTCATCCCATGTAATTTAACAAGTTAATAAAGCTCATTATTTCATTGAAAGTAATTATCTTAGTGATTAGCAATGTCTATAATTTTCTACATTTTTGTAATTTTTTACAATTTTTCCTCAATTTTCTACAATTTTAGCACGGCCTGTTTAGCCCTAACCGTGCCCGTGCCAGCATGGCACAGTTGTGGGGGATGCCTGGGCTCACACCGCGGCCCGTGGCTCGGCACGGCATGACCCATTTATTTGCCAGGCATAAACAGGACATGCCTGAACTGGGCCCGTGCCGTGCCGGCCCAACACAGCCCATTGGACAGGTATACTACCGCTTGCAATAATCTATACATTTACCATTGGGAGATCAAGTTATATATATGCATTTCCCAAGTGGTAATACCACTTAGGAACTAAAATTTTATTCTCAAGATCTTATATGCTTGTAAAAGTCATTTTTTCCAAGCAGTAGTGCGAGTAGCAAAAGTGGGTCATCCTGTAGTGGGCCCACAGTCTACAAGAATAGACAAAACAAGAAAATATTTAAGAAAACTATGGTAGCTAGCTACAAGCTTGTAACTTTTATGAAACCTACAAAAGCTAAATTTTTTGTGCTATATATTACTTTGCAGCGGCAGATGCTGAAGGTTTCTATGAGACAATGGAGAACTAACAACAAACAAATCCAGGACTAATCTAGAGCAGGGCTCACACTCTTTTTTATTTTAAAAAACACATTGTATTTTTGTAATCCGAATCTAAGTAGGTTCGACCACTATCTAGTCAGGTCCAACCACTTGAAGAATCCAATCAAGTTTCACTCAAAAGAATATATTCCGACTAGTATGACTGATCGGTAATGCAAACTGGTCGGAGGTTATGATTGAGGTCATCTTCGTGTTCATAATGGACTCTGCACTAGAGTGAACTATAGTGTCCAAAGGTGGTTGAATCGACTGAAGTCATATGTGGGTACTCGAGGTGCTTTGGACTACAACTCTTCAACGTAATCTTCTGAGGCACTATTCCATCTTCGAGCAAGGTCTTGTTCCCGTCTCTGAGTAGGTTACTGTTCTATTTTCTGAGTAGGTCTCTGTTTCCATTGCCAACTAGGACTTTATTCCTTCTTTATTTGAGACTCTTGTTCCCAAGGATATTTACACCCCTATAAGCCTCATGATAGAAACACACTATAAGTTATCTATACATGTAATATGCCAAAATTATTCTGTAATTTTTCCTCCCTATAGTGATTTTACTGCTTGTGCATTAGTGGTTTTTTAGCAAGGGTTTTCCATATTAAATTCTTCTCTCGTGCTCCTGATTATTCTTCGTTGTTTCATATCTCATCCAATCAACTTTCATAAGACTTACTCGAAAACTAGAACAGTAAACTACTCAGAGACGGGAACAACACCACGCTCGGAGATAGAACAGAGTCTCAGAAGATGACGGTGAAGAGTTGTAGTCATAAGCACCTTGAGTAGCCACAATTAAGCCAAATTAAGCCAAAACACCTCAATCCATTAGTGGTAGCTCTTTCCCACTCCGGGTAGGTGAGTTCCAACCTTCACACTTCGCTGGGCCTTCTCATAATCTTATTTGAGAAGATCACTGCGCACGATGTCTCTAATGCCATCTAGGAGTTTGCAAACTCCAAGAGTAACTAGTCGGAGACCCCTCGCTTGAACAAATCAAGAATCACATCTCAACGGACACAAAGTCCACCACCAAGTGCAACACATGCATTAGGTTATGCTTTCCTCACTAAGTGCAATACATGCACATAGGAAGAGAAGACTTGCTCTTAGCTCAAGAAATGGAATAATAGCACTAGCAACAACTTCTCAACAGCCCTTGAGAAGGTATTTATACACTTCCCTCAAAAACTATAGCCATTGGAGTGAGGGCTCAAGAAATGGAATAATAGCATTAGCAACAACTTCTCAACAGCCCTTGAGAAGGTATTTATACACTTCTCTCAAAAACTAGCCATTGGAGTGAGGAAAAGGCAAAAATCAACCCGAGGGCCGGTACTACCGCCAACATATGGCAGGTACTACCGCCCTCTCAACGGCTACAAAACTAGCCATTAGAATGAAAAACCAGTCAAACCACCCACCTAGGGATCAGTTTGAGTGCCAGGTCCGGTCAGACCACAAAGGTACCAGTCAGACCGCTATCAGCAAAGTCAGTCTTGGGAAAAACATTCCGCTCGATTTTGGTGGAACTTTTAGAAAGCGGAAGTACCGCTGTTTGTACTCTGGTACTTCCGATTGTTCAGATAGAGCACAAAGTGATTCCAAGGGTGCTCTCTAGAAAAAACATTCCACTCAAAGAAATGGTAGTTCCGCAGACCAGTCAGACCGCTATCCACGTGCCGGTATAATCGCCTAGCGGTCTGACCACCACATGCATGCCGGTCAGACCGGTCTGGCTGGTTAAACTGTCGTGTATACTCCAATCTAACTGCTCCATGGTCAGACTGCCTTTGGCCCGTGTGAAATTAGGTCGGTCTGACCGCATATACAAAACCAGTCAGACTGCCACCTTGAGGACAGCTCTAGAGATTAGAAGACAATGCATATTTCTCAGCCACTTTGCACAAAACCTTTGCAAATTAGAGAAATACACATTTAAGGTTAACAAATGACTCCCATAGATCAAGAAACATATCCTCAAGTATCTTTTGGAATCACATCACCAGGAAGACGACATGGACTTAAACCAAATTCAAATTGCCTTTTCAAACTTAAGTCACATGTAGTAACAATATTCGCATGAGCTACAATCATTTGAGAGACACATCTCAAATATTAGCATAATGCCTCAAAGAGGGGAAATAACATGGATTTCAATATGTTGGAAAACACATCGCAAATATTAAGTTACATGTCACAAAGGACTTATGTACGAGCTACAACATTTTCAAATCACATTCAAAAATATTAGCATCATGCTACAGAGAGAGCTAGAGCAATCAAGTGAGCTATCAACACTTGTTATGTTCAAGTTACTAGTCGCGACCCCTCTTAATAGTACGATATCTTATACTAGCAACCTGATCTTTTAACCAAATACCAAGACCGGTAGTCATACCTTAGCCCTGGCTAGTCATACCTTTGCCTTACGCATCCACTTAAAGCTTGACAACGTATATTTCAACTCCAAGTTTGGTTCATGACTTTTCAACACATGTGAAGTCTTTAAATTGCTTGAAAATTATCAACCACATGAACTCATCTTAAGTCATCCATTACCGTGAGACATATCCTATTCATTCATCTCAATGAAACTATTAGTCCCACAATTTGATGTCATTAATTACCAAAACATGTCCTTAACTCATAATGACGGGTCTAGATTCTTCAACACCCCCTGCTTTCCCCTCTGTTACTTGGATTTCCTCGCCCTATTTAAAGCAACTGACTGCATCACTTTGTGTTCCATCCTCCCCTCTGTATTCTGCTCAAATCTCAGCTCAAGAGTACCATTATCTTGGCTGGAATGTGTATGTCTTTCTCGATGCCAGTGAGCACACCTGTGGTAGCCACCACGAAGATGTCACCATTCCCACTCCATTGGTTTGTTTTGGCTGAGACATTTGCATCATATTGTGTTCTTAGCCTTAAGGATAAAAAACTCTCTGTTTATTTTGAGTTTCGTGCAGCGACATCCGGGAACATGACTTCTTTCCCAACTCTAGCTAAGAACATTGCTATCATTTCCATCCTTCGCACATCGCATATCTCCTTGATTTCTCACTGCTAGAGCACCCGCTTAGACTCCTCTATCTCCCCCAAGTGTCAGCTTGAAGCTTCATCCGCCAAGGAACTGCCTCTGCATGCACCACCATTGCCATCGCCGGAGCTCTATGGATAGCCCACTTCGGCCATCCTCCGCTTTCGTTGAGTGGTCTGTGAGTTCCCCTTGGCCCATGGATGCTCTCCTACCCCTCCCTTTCCTCCATTTTCCTCTCTGGTGAGCCGATCCATGTTTGCCCCATTCCGCCTTTGTCGTTCTCCACCATCGTGAGAGCACTGCAAGCCACCAGAGAGTGAGCTGCCACTACCATTGAGACCGTTGTCTCCCAAGCAACCCATTTTCATAGTTCCCACTGCCTCCCCACCTTCCCTTGCTGTTAGCCAAAGCTTCACAGTGAACTTTCATGGCTGATCTTCTCCTCCCTCCAGTCAAGTAAAGAAGAAGACAATCCATTTGAATGACAAGTGGGCCTCACTTGTAAGACTTAAGTCTTGACTTCAATCCATGTGTGTATATAACAAGAAGGTCCTCCTTGTAAGCAAATTATTTTGGAAATGAAAAAATGGAAAGGATCTAACAGTGGGGCCCATGGCCAAATAGTAATTTTTTCATTTTTAGGATCTTTTAACCTAATCAAATTCAAACGCTTATAACTTTTGCATACGAACCCCAATTTAGTGAATTTTGTCTCTAAATTTTCTAAAATCATGATTTTTCTAAATATCCAAAAAAGTTAAATTTTGTCTCTGTATGAATTTATTTGGCTTTTATTTGTATTTGTTAGATTGTACCAAATAGATACCATCGCGTCGGACAATTTCGAGAACGTATCCAAATCATTCTCTGAGCAACAAGAGCAAGGCAAGCACCCCATTTGACTATGTTGATTCCAATATTTTAATTATTGTATATTATTTACAAAATCTATTGTGCATGTGTGTATGTTCCGTTAAAATTGTTGTATTATAGGTAATGGTAGTTATAACTACTTGTAAGCATTGAATATCCTTGCAAATTTTATATCCTTACTGTTGTAGCCTTTACGACATGGTTTATACAATAGCTAATATCAAATTGGGTATATTACATTGAGTATATGGTCTGGATGCATAGCTACACATGAGTTTTCATTAAGTTTGATCATTCAGAAAAAATTGTGCATGGATATGGGTATTTTTGAAATGTTGGACCAGAGAAGGAACATCTGTTAGTTTGGTATAAAATAAAAGAAAATTATAGTTTCTAGACACGGGCAAGTTATATGATAAATTGCAAAATGTGAGAGTGTCTCACATGTAGATAGGGAGAGATCCTCGCCCGGGTCAATCAAGGACCGAACAATATTGCCGCACATCTAAGTCTAAACATACAACCACATGTGCTCTATATATAGGCTCTAGGTTTAGCTGATTAAGTTGTCTAGATCTAGCCTTACATTTTGGTAGACCAAAGTAGTGAGAGCATTTCGACTAAGCTTTGCTCGTAGGGGCTCCCTCCACCAAGATGTTGGGACCAAAGCTTGCTAATACAACGATGAATGCTCACTTAAGGGAAGGGCACGACTAAGTGAGGGTCTATCGTTTAGCTCACTTGGGGAAAGGGCACACCCAATGAGGGTTTGTCCATTCATCCAGCTAGTGCAAGGTTAGGATTAGATGATCTAAAGGCTATATGATAATCACTTTCATGACACGCCAAAAGAATTGTTAAGTTGCCGATAGTCATTTGATTATCTCATATGGGTAAAGTTATACAAGATCTCGAGAGTGTTAAAAAGTATTTAAATAGGCATGCTCACGATCATGAGTGTGCTTGGATGCATCCACAATAGATATAGTTTTTATTTATAAAATTGTTTCATTGAACATAATAGGATGACATGTACACGTCTTTCATGTGCTATGCCCATGGGTGGGAATTGTGCGATATTCATAACCAAGGAGGGCTATGAGTGGAGGTGATTTACTGGTATTAAAGTTACATAAATATTATTTTATTACATGTCAATTGCTCTTCACAATTCCGTTGCAAATTACTAATTATCGATATTGCAAATGAAACTTACACACACACACAAGTCTGGCTGAGTATATAATATACTTAACCTTGCCTAAATTATTGTTGTTCAGAGATTGAGAAAGGATACATGCCAGACGATGTGCACTTTGCCCCTAGCACCTAGGACTTTGACGATGGGTCTTACTAAGGCCTAACTCTAGTCGGTTGCTTGTGGGCTATGATGGCATACCATTGGATGCTTTTGCTTATTTACTTGTCTTCCATTGCACTTTACTCTTGATACTTATATTTTAATTGGCTGGTCGGCCTTATGTTGTAAACTTTAGTATGCATCGCTTATATACCACCTTTTTTTATTCAAATTAATTGTGTACTATCCACTAATCATGGGACTAATACATAACATATACGGTGATTTCAGATATTCCACGCCCAAGGTCCCAATAGCCGGTCAGGGGATCATCATCGGCGACGAATAGCTCTATTTTGGTGGAGGCCGGCGATAAGGGTGGAGGGGCTGACAGTAAGGAATCCAGGCGAGCACCGATGAACTCTAGGCGGCCTGCCAAGGGATCTTGAGTGGTGAGGAGCTCCGGTTGTTTTGGTGGAGGCCGGCGGTGAGGATGGATCTCGTGAATAGCGATGACGAGGGAGCTCAGGGGGTGGCTAAGGATGAGGGAGCTCAGGGGATTCGCGAGACAAAGGGGATTAGGGGTACGGGAACGGCAAATGCGATTGGGAAGGGGTGTTGAGGGGAGTTTTGTTTGATGGTATTTGGTGGGTAAATCCACCCCAACTCTAGGGGTATTTGGGTAACAAGGGGGCCACTCCAGGCGGGAAGCGAGTGTATGGTCACTCCGTCAATTGCACTACCACTCTGCTCCGCTCCTTTGCTAATCCAGACTGGGAGCTAAGGCATTTGGTAGGGCTCTGGCTGTTCCGATTAAGAATTCGAGAGCTGAAGCCCAATCAAATGGGGCCTTATATATACCTCTTGTTAGCATTATGATAGAAAACACACTATAATTTATCTATACATGTAATACACCAAGAGTGTTCTGTAGGTTCTCCGCTCTTCAGTGATTTTGCCGATTATATGTCCATGGTTTTTTTTCGCAAGTGTTTTTCACATTAAATATTTGTCTCATACTTTTGATTTTTTATTGTTTCATATCCCGTCTAGTCAGTTTTCGTAACAAAACATAACCAATCAAATTTGACAGCATATTCGTTAAATGGTGCAGTATTACATTACATCAAAACGTAGGAAATGCAACCACATTTACCAAGCAACGTTTCAGCTGAGATGGAGACGGAGACAGATTGAGATAGCACAAGCAGTGTCTACACTACACCAGTGACAACTGACAAGAAAGATTCGTTTTGTGCCTGGAGAACAAAACATTTTTATCAGTGAATAAAAACAGGGAACAGAAATGAAGCAAAGTTTTCACGGTTGACATGAAAGCTTCAGGATTTTTTACCCGTATACATATACGCCGGCCTGAAGTCGAAATGAACCAGCAGTTAAAATGCATAGGAGAATTAACCCCGGCTTTCTGGACAGCAAGTAACTGCTGCCGGCCGGCGGGGCCTGAACGCCTGACGGAACATTGCTACTGTGGGGATAAACAGTATAGGGCCAAGAAGTGAAGACGATCCAATCGACTTTTGCCCGACGTCTACGTTCAAAACCTGGATTCTACACTTGAGTGGAAAACGTACGCTAGCTAGCTTATGTCCAGCTGCTCCGACATCGTCTTGTGACATTGCCGTTTCTCTGGCTAGCGATGCATGCAGCTGCCATGCATTGTAGTAGCACAGAGCGCCTACTGTAAACGGTGACAGGACTAAACCAGTGGTACTCCAGTAGCGCTAGCTGCTGCCACGTGAATGGCATTCAGATGCAGCAAACAGGACGCAGCTACATGCGTGGGCGTCCACGCTATCAACGTAATCCGAAAACGTACGCGGTAATAACAGGCTAGCTACGAGATCGAGTACAAGTTCTTACTAACCAAACGATAAAAAACGAATCAAACTAGATATGCCATGACATCTTTCGTACGTACGTATATATGTTCTGCCCACGTGTGAGTACTGTATTCATGTATGAGCAAACAAATTTGTTTATATACTTTTTGAGAATACTGAATTTCTGACGCAGGCAGGCATTCAGTGTTTCAGCGAAAATGTAGTATAGGCCCTAGAAAAAGCTCGTCTCTGACGTACGTACTCCTCCCCGGCCTCTACATGCATTTGTACGTACGCAGGCTGCATCTGAATGCATGAGGATCGATCGACCAGCCCATGTTCGTCTCCATAATTAGTCCTTCGATTCCGAGCAGGTGAAGCGTCCTGTTCACCCCAGCAGTTGCTGCACTCTGATTCGTGCAGGCAACTCACTGGACCACCCTCTTGTGAAACCTTAACTTCCTCATAGTACCCTATCTACTGCCGACCTTGTACCACCAGGGTTCTGAACTGTCCTCTCCAGTTTCCACCTTCTTATTGCTCTGTCTCCGGACTTGCGGTCCGTAGATTTAATTATAGCACAAATGCATGATAGACATGGAAGTGCCCTTAATAACTAAATGCAACTAGTTAGACAGATAGATCGATCGCGATCGGCCGTGGAGGCGGTTCGACTGTCGCTGTTTCGGAATTGAAATTCATCCCTAGGTTATTCAGGTAGGAAGAAGATAAGGAGAGAGAGAACACATGTACAAGAGGAGATAGGGACCATACACGCAAGCCTACACGCTTCAGGGCTTGGGGTATAGCTGTAGATAGATTTCCTGTGCTTTCCTAATAGGACATCGCCCATGTCTGGCCTATGAGAGGCTATCCGAGTTGGCCTGGTCCCTCCCCTCGGCCCCGTGCTGCACTGCGAGCTCGGCACAGTGCCATGCACATACACATCGAACAGTTCAGAGGTGAAAGCTAGCGCAGAGACGGCACGAGGCGTAGAGTAGAGTAGATAGGTAGGGTGGCCAGGAAAGGCAGCATGCAGCGACGTCTCAGACGCCGTTAGTTGCCTTCGATTTCCAATCTAGTTTTACTGCAAATGTGTTGTGTTGTGGAGCCAGTGTGAACTGTTTGGTTCCGACAGGGCAGCCCCACGGCCACGCCGGCCGGCCATAATATCATGGCACCTCCAGGCCTGGGTGATACGCCACATTTTATCAGGATCATTTCTGGGTTCTTGGGCTCTTGTACGTGAGGTAGAGCTAGCCTAGCCGGCCGGGCCATGGACATGGGGATGGACAGGGAGGAGGGGCTCAACCTGAGCCTGTCTCTGCAGCCGTCGCCGCCGAGGTTCCAGGCGGTGTTCTCCTGCTGCTACTGCCCCAGGAAGTTCCGGAGCTCGCAGGCGCTCGGCGGCCACCAGAACGCGCACAAGCTGCAGCGCAACCTGGCCAGGCGGGGCCGGGAGGCCGCCGCGTCGTCGTCGTTGGCGGCGGCGGGAGGGCAAGGTAAGGCCGGTGGTGAAAGCGCTCCGCGCTCCGCAGATCCCGACGCCGCCGACGCGTGGGGAGGGGGGAAGTATCGTCATCATCTGCAGGGATCAGGTGGTGCAGCCTCGTCGTCCGGTGCAAGGGGCAACGGAGAGCTTGCCGATGAGATGATTGACCTGTCCCTGAAGCTATGATATGCATGCATGAGCTAGCTAGCAGCAGTTTGTCTTCCATTAATTTGCTTAATTTCTTCGGGTCATTTCTTGTGTTCTTCTGTTATCACTTGTCAGTTTAATTATGAGACTTCTGAATTTGGTGATTGCAGTGTTCAATTCATTCATGCATGGAATATTGTTAGGCATACTGATAAGAAGCTTTTTATGGAACTGCTTGCCGTAGTGTAGTACTGGTCTTCTCGTCTGTAAATATTCTGTCTTAGTAGTGTGGTTTCATGCCATATATATCCCGTTTCTAATGCTGATCTGTTTAGGTAAAAGACAATAGATTAGTACTTGTTTCCCTGGTTATTACCTGAAAATCAACAGGCGTACCACCGTCTTAGATGACAAACATCGGTGTTTCAGATGCATTATTCGGATTTACATCTTTGCATGATGCTTTTAGAGGCAATACGTTTGGCTAGTGAATTCGATTGATTTGTTCTTCTTGGGGCATAAGCTAGTACAGTCACAGGTGATGATCGTCATTATGTATGCTTTGCACCTCGCTACATATTAGAGAATGCCAAAAAAAATTAGAGAACTTGCAGTGCATCGATCTCTTTAACTTAAGAGTAATCCCCACAGATTGTCGCGGCCATATGCTTGGTCGAATAATCGGAGCACTGCTGAGGGAGTGGGAGGGAAACTGAGCTGACAAAACCACTGTGAAATAACAGCACCAGCTGACAGTCCGTGGCCAAAGGGCTGAGCTATGTTAGCCAATACCTATATAATTTTCTTTCCTTTTGATTCTCTTGATATTGGACGACTGACGAAAAGGGTAAAGATATTCAATACGTACATATATTGGAGATTCCGAGCAGACAAATTACGATGCTCTCGAATAGTTCTTCAACTAGCTGTTTATAGTGTTCTGAATATTAGAAGCGAGATGAAGCTTGTAAAGGGTTGAACGGGCATATCCTAGCAACTATTAATTGTTTGATGGATTTTCCAGCCAGTTGAAGCTTTGTTCAGAATGTATTCTTGATGGTGGGGACTTCGGAATCCCAAGTGTTTGACCTGGGTTCAAAGCTTAAGGATCAGTTTGCGGTTGTTGCGTTTTTGTGTTTATTTTTTAAGCTGCTGTGAAAAAAGATGTTGTAATAAGTCTATTACTCAGTATGTTAAATTATATTAAAGTTGGATCGATTATGTTATCCAATAATTATCCTTCTGACATTTCATTTCATATATATGTTTTGGAATGCAATAACGTATTCGTTTGCAACTTGATTAAGAAAGAAGTTGTTGGCCAAATCCTCAAATATCTAAATGCGGTTTTCAAGCAAACGATATTAACATAAGCCATCGCAATGCCAAACGGAGCCTAACTCAAGCAGGGGTAAATTAAAAACACTCTTTCAAAAAAAGTTGAAGTTTAATTTGTTCAATCAGAGCAAAATCCCATTGCATGGATTAATATAAATGTCATTTTGTATATGCTAGAAAGTTAGTTTCTGTAAAATAGGGCTCATCTAAACTATTTATTTAGAATATATTTATGTTTTATTAATTTGTAACAAGTTAAAGTCAGTTTTTTTCTATAAAAATGGTTAAAGGTCTATTTAAAAAAGTTAAATGCATTCTCCTAAATTTATGAAGTAACCTAATATCTTCAAAAGAGGTGTTAAATTTCAGTAACTTATGAAATTCCTAGAAAGGACAATATTTCATCATATATTTTTTTTAAAAAAATCATGATACAAAAACTATGGATAGCGAGCATTCATTCAGGAAATTAAACTTGTGTATCATCGTCTTCTGTGCGTATCTAGTTTCCAGTTAATTAAGTTGTATCCATATGCAACATCGATTTTTCGCATCAAGTATCACCCGAAAACCGACCGGATATTTTTAGGCAACGGTACAACCACCACACCCCGATGCCTTTTCTTATACTCCTATGTCTTTAGGACCACCTTAATCCTCTAGCAGTATTTCGACCGTAATTAAACGAAGCGCCTTGATACAAATAACCATGAAAGGACGTTGATCGAAAAGTTTTGAAAAAGCCTAGACCAATAATGATTTCTATTGATCCATTCTATTCAAAAGTATGCATACCAGTTAGCATGCGTTCACACTACCTCCCAGCATTGACTAGGCAATCAATGTATGGACGCCACCTGTGACCTGACCTGCGCTCCTTCACCAACCACCCCATCACACGTGGCGTCCACTTGGAGGCTCCACCCCGTCTGCACCTCTCCCACTGACATCCGGTCCCACTTTACCTGCCCCACCTGTCACAGGGATCTCACGGGGGTCGCGTCGGGGTATCCCGCCGCTCCCGTGGGCCAGGCCCGTCAGCCTGAGGGTGCGGGCGTTGACGCCTCGTACGCGAACCGAAACCAGTAAACAAAACGGCCAGAGGCGGGCGCGCACGCGCCCCCCACCCACGTACAAGTCGTCGCCCAGTCGCTGCTCCGGCTCCACGCGAGCAGAGCAGCCCAGGCACGCGTCTCCCCCCCGCTCGCGTGCCGCGATCTCCCCCACAGGTTCCGCGCCGGCTGCTGCGATTCGGTACGGCGCCTCCTTGGCCGTGATTCGGGTGCTGGATTTCGCGGGGTTGGGGTTGGGGGGGGGGGATTTTTTTTTTTTTGATTCGGGGTTCGCGGTCGTGGGTGCAGATCTGACCGACGGCGGCAGGGGCGAGGCGTGCGCGGCGATGCAGAGGCAGGGGCGGCACCTGGAGCGGTCGGGCTCGAAGCGGGCGCTCGACCCCGGCGGCGGCGGCGGCGGCGACGACGAGCGTGCGCCCAAGCGCCCGCGCGTCCCGGCCCTCGCGAGGTGAGTGTGCAGGAGTGGGTTGTTTGTTTGAGGATTTGGGGTACTGCTTAGGGTTTTGGTTGGTGATTTACTTCGGGATGGGTGTTCCGTAGCTTCACAGTAACTTAATTTCGGAGTGAAAATTGATCTCTACCTTAGGTTGCGACTTAGTAAGAGATGTAAATTGTAATCTAGTGTGGAGGTGTAGCTATGCTCAGTTTTTGTTCAAGCAGCTTTGCTTTTAGACTGACGACTAAGCTGTGTAAATATGGACAAGTGTGTATTTGTTATCAGGAAAAGGTCGTTGGATCGCTATAAATCTGTGCCTATGCTTTTAGAGAGCTCGAATTGGGCAGTAGAAGTTCAGTGGCTCAGTTTCACTTGAATGGATTAGTTAATCGAGAATGGAAGGAAAATTAAGAACGGGATTCAAAACAGAGTTTGTGTGTCAGAAGTGAGAACAAGTCTTGGACTAGTAATTTTAGCCGAAAGAACTTAAAAGGATTATGAGCTCAAAATTGTAGTGTCATCCACAATACCACATAGAATTAGTGCCTTGGTTGGGACTGTTTATGGGTGCTATCCATCTCCTTTCAAACATCTATACTTTTCAGTGTACAATAGAAATATGGGGTTTTTTTACTGGAGTTTATAGTTTTTTTCTCTGTGATTGACATTCACTGGAAGAGGACTTAAAATCAACATTGTTTTCCTTTTTAAGTAATCTAGTTACGATAGCATTCTCTTTCCAAATGCCCACAAGGTGTTGTCTACCATGATCTGAATTTCCGAATGTTTAATGAAGTTCTTAATAGACATTTGTCTGTTTGCTTTGTAGATTTATGTGTGATCGAATATCCATTTTCTATGACCATAATTCATCTAGGATTTTATCTTGGTAATTTATTGTACAACAATGATCTGCAAATCTAAGACTCTGACTGATTGTTTCAGACTTTCAGTTGGGTTAGGTGTGCTCCCTTTGTTTTTTTGTTTCGTTGACCTTGAGGAATTGTTTGTACCATGCTTTAATAATTTTTCTTGATGGTTTGTCTTAGCAAGTTGTCTTGTTTGCAGTGTGATTGTAGAAGCCCTCAAGTTGGACAGTTTGCAGAAGCTTTGTTCATCACTGGAGCCAATTCTCCGAAGAGTTGTGAGTTTTTTTTTTTTAAAAAAACTTGCAGTATCTTTTATTGAACTTGTTGATATACCCATCTGGTCGCTTTCTGATCAGTTGCCACACATTATTTGCTGTGTAGGTCAGTGAAGAAGTAGAGCGCGCTTTAGCCAAAATTGGTCCTGCAGCTCCTGCTAGAATTCAAGGAAGGTACAAGATCATGCAACTTGTTATTTCTTATTACACTTGTTGATGCATCCTATGCAGGGAGGAAGATATATGTTTCCATAGTTTTTCTTTTTTTGATCTGCCACATTAAGTCGAATTTCATATACCGGATAAAAACAGGACCTCTCCAAAAAGAATTGAAGGCCCTGATGGTAGAAATCTCCAGCTTCAGTTTAGGACTGGGTTATCACTCCCACTCTTTACTGGAGGAAAAGTTGAAGGCGAGCAGGGAGCAGCAATACATGTTGTGTTGCTGGATGCAAACACTGGACATGTTGTTACTTCAGGACCTGAGTCATTTGCAAAACTGGATGTTCTTGTGCTTGAGGGTGATTTTAATAAAGAGGAAGACGAGGATTGGACTGAAGAGGAATTTGAGAGCCACATTGTCAAAGAACGTGAAGGGAAGAGGCCTCTTTTAACCGGTGACCTCCAGGTGACACTTAAAGAAGGTGTAGGGACCATAGGGGAGCTTATCTTCACTGACAATTCCAGCTGGATAAGAAGCAGGAAATTTAGACTTGGGTTGAGAGTCTCTTCAGGGTTTTGTGAAGGAATTCGTATCAAGGAGGCAAAGACAGAGGCTTTTACTGTTAAAGATCACAGAGGAGAATGTATGTTTTTGTGTTCTTTACTGATCTAGTGTCATTGTTAAATAATATAATATGTGGTTCTTAAAATTTATTACATTCCCTAATTTTTTGTAGTGTACAAGAAACATTACCCTCCTGAGCTAAAGGATGATGTTTGGAGATTGGAAAAGATTGGAAAGGATGGTGCGTTCCACAAGAAACTAAACTCAAGTGGAATATATACAGTCGAACATTTTCTTCAACTTCTTGTTAGAGACCAACAGAAGTTAAGAAGTGTAAGTTATATTGTGTCTATTCGTAACTTACAAGTTATGAACGTTGTTGATTCATACCCCAAATATCAGTTTCTTTTATTGGCTCTTTGCAGATTCTTGGCAGTGGCATGTCAAATAAGATGTGGGAAAGCCTTGTTGAACATGCGAAAACATGCGTTTTGAGTGGCAAGTATTATATATACTACTCAAGTGATGCAAGAAGTGTTGGTGCAATATTCAATAACATATATGAGTTCGCTGGTTTGATTGCTGATGACCAGTACATTTCAGCTGAAAATCTCACTGAAAACCAGAGGGTTAGTATCTTCTGAATGCCTTGGTAATGCTGATCGATGGAAGTTTAATACCTTATCACCACTGGATAATCTATAAACTTAGATACTTGATGTTAGAATCTCATTTGTCTGATCTCTTGAATGTTGGTGCTGATCACAATGTAGTATTTAATGTATGCATGCATATTTCCCATTCTGAAATTTTTCCTCTTTTCCTGACCCGCAAATGTTCATTGACCATTTTCACACTTGCCTGGAGTACTCTGTCATACTTATTTGGCCCAGGCAGAGCATTCACAGTATCCGAGTAGTTTGATTTTGGTTTGACTGTTGACACTATTAACTGCTTTGAGGTGCTTATTACCAAGATGCTCTGACAGAAGCAGCACTTGAATGGTCATAGTGTAGTACACCACTTCCTTGGGTATGCCCACAACAGTCTGATATAGATTTGCACCATTTCTCGAAATTTAATTACTCGAGTGGTTGACTCTAGATGCTCAGCTTGGCCAATAGCTTAGTCTGAACAGACAATGATAATGACTAAATTATCATAATTCTAGTTTGAAAAAATATTTGTTTTCTTAAGATATATCTTCCGTTCCCAATATGAGCTGTTATGTGGCGTGCCACACAACAGATAAAACAAAACATAGTGTGGTTTTGTTGCCAACCTTTTTTAAGTGATCTTATGATATCTCAAATTTTTTCGTGCTACCTTGATATTTCAGTTTTGTCAATTTTGTTACCCCTATTCTATCACCTAAATCACTGCCTTATAAGATGTAAAATACTATATTACTGACACTCTACTTGCAATTTGATCCTTGTATTTTTATAGCTGAAATACAAAACTTTTGTTGTAAAAGTCACAATCTCACTTTACTTGGTCACAGGTGTTTGCGGATACATTGGTGAAGCAAGCATATGATGATTGGATCAATGTTGTAGAATATGATGGCAAGTTACTGTTGAAATTCAAGCAGAAAAAGAAATCTGTCACAACAAGAAGTGAGGCTGCAAAAGCTTCAACAAGCTACCCTTCTTCGTATGGTTCAGCGCACTCACAGAAACAATTGACAGGAGGACCTGCAAATGTTGAGCAATCTTCCATGAGCAGTATGAGTGAAGGTATCTGGATTTGGGCTCTTGTAGCTAAACATACATTTTCTGAATGTTTTTGTGCACCTTTTGTTTTAGGCATGCTTCTTGAGCAGCGGTTTTTTATCTTTTAAAAAATGAACTTCCCCTTTCTTATGACCTGAACTGCATGGTTCCAGTTTCTATCTGCCTATCATCTTTACAGGACTAATAATTTTGTTCTCAGTGTCAGTTTCTCTCTACGAAGACAATTTTTTAATGTTGTTTTGTATCTGTTGGATTATAATAACATGTTTGAAATACATAAAAGTGGAATGCTAGAAGGTCTAACAAGCAAGAATATTCTTACTCTTGCTGTTTGACTTCATGAATGCAAATTGTTTTAGAATGGTTATTTTACTAATTCAATTTAGTTTGGTGCTTAGAAAAGATTTGTTTACAGCGTTGCTGCTTTGGTGTATTCAACTACTTACTTGCCGAGATTAGCATGATGCTGCATTTATAAGCTCAGCTAGCAATTTTATTATTCAGAAGCTCTTTTGTTCTGTTCAGCAGAAGGAGCTAGAATCGCATCCAACGGGAACCAGGCAGCAAGATATGCAGTCAATCCTCAGGACATCTCACCAAGCATTACCATGCAGTATGACATGAGTTCATTGACCCCTGAAGGCCAGTTCAATGGTTCGTCCATCCAAACTCAGGCATCAAGAAGCTCCAACATGCTAGCACTGGGACCTCCACAGCAACAGCAAAACTTTGAAGTCTCAGCACTTGGTCAGTCCATGCAGTCTTCGGCTCTCAATCCTTTTGATGACTGGTCCCGGTTGCAAGAGAATCGTGGAGGTGTTGATGACTACCTGATGGAAGAGATCAGGATGAGGAGCCACGAGATACTAGAGAATGAAGAAGAGATGCAGCAAATGCTGCGCATTCTGAGCATGGGCGGGGCATCAGCCAACCTGAATAATGTAGATGGCTTTCCTTCCTACATGCCGTCTCCTGCACCTGCCTTCAACTTTGGGGATGATCGCACTCGCTCGTCTGGTAAGGCTGTTGTTGGGTGGCTTAAGATTAAGGCTGCTATGCGGTGGGGCATCTTTGTCAGGAAGAAAGCAGCAGAGAGAAGAGCTCAGCTTGTTGAGCTGGAGGACTAGCAGGTACTAGACTGTTGGTAAGACACTTATGTCTGGTTTTGTACAATAGCTACGTTGATATTTGTTTATGACAAAATGGGCTCAGCGATGTATCAAGCGAGGATAGTCTAAATCCCGAGCTCGTATGAATGAACTCACTTTGGTTGTATTGCTGTTTGATGGTCATTATCTAAGTTTTGCTAGTGTCACGTCCAGTTAATCCTGTTACAACCCTTGACCTGAACTGTGCAAATTTGTTGGTTGGATATCATAAACACGAATGAAAGAAGGCGTTTGGTCATTCATGTGTGGAGAAAAAAGAGACAAATTTATGGGCAAAAGAAGTTCGGGTCTTTTCACAAGCGAGAATATCTTGTACCATTTGATAGCAATGTGCACTCGTAGTCGTAGTTGCAGCATACCCATCGTGGATCTAATCATTAGTGTTTGCCATGTGATTCATGTGGAACGTAACAAACTCGAGGCTTTGCCACACTGGGAATGGGTACGTACCTGGCTAATTTGCCTCTTACTACAGCTGGGATTTCTTAGATCATCACGAACATTTGTTTCTTTTGTTATGTAATAGGAATCTCAGAACGTCACGAACGTTTGTTACTTGACTATCTCCCTTCTCTTAAAAATCCGTACGAGAGACTTTTATTTTTACAAAAAAAAATTCAGAATCTGACCGAGGTCACCTAGCTAACTTCTCTGTCCTAATTTTCTTGCTACAATTTTGGAAGTTCACCAGAGATGGCCAAAATATGAAACTGATATATCGAGCATACTGCATTCCCCATGTCTTCCTTCTTCCCAGTCTAGTCGGTCAAAAACCTTGAAACAGATTTTATCTGCCACGCATGTGAGGATATGATCTCTAGTTGTCCAATCAGCCATCAAATGGTCATAAGCGGGTTTTGAAAACTGAAACCGGGCCAAAACCTATATTAAAATCAGTTCGAGATTAGTATCTCTCCTTCATCTAGTATCTTGAGAATTCTGGACATATTTAGACCCCTAAACATCCCAAATTCCACTTTTGGCCCCCAAATCAAAAAAATTCCGTTTCTGGACCCCTCCCGACCGCGCGTTCGCGAGCTGGTGCCACGTGTCCCGGACGCGCGGTCGGGCGGCGCGGTCGCGCGGTCAGGCGGGCGGTCGCGCGGGCGGGCGGCGCGGTCGCGCGGGCGGGCGGGCGGTCGCGCGCTCGGGCGGCGCGGTCGCGCGGCCGGCGCTAAGGGCGGGCGGTCGCGCGGCCGGCGCTGAGGGCAGGGCGGTCGCACGGTCGGGCGAAAACGCGCGGTCGGGAGGGGTCCAGAAATGGAATTTTTTTGGTTTGGGGGCTAAAAACGGAATTTGGGGTGTTTAGGGGTCCACATGTGTCCAGAATTCGTATCTTGATTAGTATCTCTCTTTCATCCCTCTAGTTTCTTGATCCACCTTAACATCTTACACTCCTCTTTGATCCCCCTTCTCTCTCTCCAAGATTTCTCACCGTCTTCTCTCCAAACACATCACTTTAAGCATTTAATAGGATAAGCATGATTTAATTACTGTCATCGATACAAAACCGAACAGTAAATTTAGAACCAACCCCGGTTAGATACAGAACCGCCGAGGATGCAGAAGGACTCAATAAGAAGCACACAAATGACCCAAGCTAATCCAATGAGTGTCCAGGGTTAAAATATCCTCTCCCTTTCCCATTACAAGGGGGTCCTATTTATAGAGCGGAAAGGAAGGCGAGCAAAGTTATAAGTTTGCCCTTAAGACCTAACTTACTCCTAAGGTTATTTACGTCCTTTGTTCTACACAAGTCTCGCAATGTCTAAGACCCCGGGGTCGGTTCGTGGGTGACCCCGGACCTGGTCTAGGGTCGACCCCGGACCCTCTCTGGGGTTGGTTCGTAGACTCCGCCTTGCAGGGGCGGAGCCAGGAATTAGATATAGGGAGCAACATGGACAACAAGTAGAGTAGAACCAAAAAAGCATGCCGGATTTACCAATCCAATAGTCACATATCAGAGTAATATGTTTCGCAAATTACAATGCCTTATGTATCCAAACAAGTTCTAGAGGTGTCGAGTAGATGGCCTAGGATTTAGACCCAATCAAACAAGGCCTTATGTATCCAAATAAGTTCTAGAGGTGTCGAGTCAACTAAAGTCTTATTACAAACAACTTATGGCTTTTAGAATCCGGTTTTTGAATAGAATGACTTTTCAATATAGTTGTTTGTAAGAGTCACTGCAGGAGCTGTTTTGAACGAGTGATTTCTTATCACGAGTGTCTCTTACTCTCTTAATTTCTTTCATAAACAGTTAAAAACCACAACACTTTTAATCAGGACGGCGGTAGCCGGTAGGACTTGTTTTCCCGGCTTGACCCAGTCCCAATCACGGTTTCGGACCAAAAAATTGGTGAGGTATACTATCTTCTAAGCACTTGAAAACAAGCAATCACGGCAGTGTTTGCTTAGGCATCTAACAAATGGCACACTCCGGTTTTTATTTATTTTACAATTAAGCTCCGGCTACTAAGAAGCTAATCACTTGTTTACCATTCAAACCACCAAAAGCGTAGCATCTCCCCCGCATTAATTAGTTTCCTAGTGCAGAGCCTGCTGCCGAAGTGACCTAACTTAATTAAGCCCCCGAGCTCCAATTGGGAGGGGCCAAACCACTAATTAAATACATGTAATTAACTATATAATGGAGAATGATTATACTTCTTTTCCACTCAAATTCCTTGTGTACAAGCAACGGTAAACAAACAATTCTTGCATACACCGTAATTTATACACAACCTGCATTACTGCCGCACAGCTAGCTAACACTGTGATTGATGAAGTACAATCAGTCGACGGTATTTAAAAACTTACTCGGATGCATTTTCTGTACACATAATTGGCATCACATATGCAGTGTGTAGTGAAACTCACTACCTCACTGAATCACCTCTCAAGAAACAGCACCACTGTCCTAGTCTGCAGCAATTGGTTGGGGGTGCCAGGCCCCCCCCCCAGCCCCCTCTCTCCGCCACTGCCGCCTTGGTTGGCTTGCGGGCCTCACTGAGATTGGTCTTCGATCTTTGTCTCGGTTTCCCAGACTACGTTCGGGGTGACGCGAACTCCATCCAAGATGGACTTCGGACTTCGTCCAAGGTTAGTCTGCGGACCTTGTCCAGGGTATATCCCCCATGTGTGTTGCAACACTAAAATCGTTTTGGGCCCAAGGTAGCTTAGTGACCCTCTATCAACAATAGCCCTCACCAATCCGGGTGGTCGTCAACCGCCCGTCCGAGCTGACGCACTGACTTGTAAAAGGGGTCGGTTCGTGGCCTCGGGTCAACAATCCTATTGTTAGCCTGCAATGTATTCTAACAACACGTTAAAAAATATCTTAGTCATCATGCAAACTTCAGATGATAGGTTGTGCTCGCGCCTTCGAGTTGGGTTCCCTTGGTGTTCATCAAAGGGTCGTTGCTTCGTTTAGCCAATTTTGGATTGTATCAGGGAGTTCACCATCGCACAAAAGGACACAAGGTCATGAATAGCTATGGAGTCAAGCGTCGACCGCCTAGATGTCGAAGTTATGTGGATGCGCAGGGCTGGGATTTAGCCCAAAGAAGCACCTTGTGAAGTGAGTTATCGACCCACGGCATCTAATAGGCGAAGGTATGCACGGGAGTGCCAAGCTCGACTCACCCAGGCGCGGCCACCAAAGAACAATAGAACCCGAGGGTGTGAAAAGTTGACCCATGTGAACCATTAGAGTAAAGTGTCCAACTTGTTGGTTCAACATGCAGAGTCCTCAGGTAATCGAGTCATCGCGTGCATTTGTCAAGATAGGCATGGATGTACCGCTAGTCCAAGGCGCAATAAGGCTTCAAGGCACATGAAGCAAACTGGGGCATTAGCATCCTTACGTGCGAGCTCAATTGTTGATGCTGAGTTAGACAACATACCAAGATGTGATCGATCGATGCATGCCAACACCCTGAGATGGTCAAGGTTAGTGAGTGTATCTGAGACTAGCCTGATGAGGCTCGACCCTCAAGGCGAGGGGAATGCGCTAAGCCATTGTTTGCTCAACTTACTGAGGCACAACGCTAAAAGCCAGCTCATGAGCGTGCCACATGCTCAGCTCATGGGGGTGGCCCATGAAGCAAGGAGTGTTCAACGCAAAACTATGGTTTGTCGAGGTCCTCAAGGCTAAATACACCACGATGAGGTGACATGCTAGCACTTGTCGATGTAAAGCAATCAACCTAATAGGCGCGCCTAACCGAGGAATGTCGATTGGTCGAGCTGAACTTGGTCGAGAGAATGCCATGTATGTCGAGTTGTATTATACGGAGGCAAAGCCATCGCGGGCTATTGCCCTTGCTAAGCGAACTAACCCAATGACTAGGGGCGTGCTGGGCACAAAGAACTAGGGATTGATGAGTTGCCTGTGAGGCGAGGAGACGTGTGCTGAAGCGCCTGTTAATCAACTCTCAGAGGGTTGCCCGTGGTGCGAGTGGGTGTGTACAGAAGTGCCGGATACTCAACTCGCCTTATGTATAACCTTGTGAGGAGTTCTCGACTCACCGAGGGCCATCCTTCGAGGTGAGGAGATATGCACCTGGACGCAAGGTGGTCGATTCATCGATGCTTGTGTGGTCGACTCATCGAGGCATTGACTGCGAGACATGGAGTGCTCCACCAACCGGGGTGTGGCCCTCGACAAAAGATGATCATTTGGTTATCCGTAGAGCTAAAGAGGGTCCATAGTCAGGGAGGCTCAATTGAAGCAAAGCGAAGTTCGACTGAGGGGAAGACATCAACATAGATCGAACCACGCCAGGATCAAACCATCGCTTTCGAGATGGTTGAAAAGCTTTGCTTACATGCTAGAAGGGCCGAGGTTGTGGGCATAGTGAACCATCTTCTTAGGATTGACACTGACCTTGTCTTTGGCGCAGCCTGGACCTGGTCCAGTGGCCGCATTATAGAGGACAGGAAGGACAATAACAATGTGGCTAGATCTACTGTCCGTAGCCTGGACTTGCACCTGATGCATGGCAGGGTTGAAGCTAAGGTGGCGCCCAGGACCATCGCCGATGGATTCCACCGAGTCAAGCCCAATAGCAGTAGCGGTGGTGGAGTCGATCAGAGCCAGGATGGTGGCACGCGACAGACATCAAGCCCGAATGACAACATCTTCCATCAGGAAAAGCTTGACACTCGGGACTCATTTTCACATGAGGAATGATGTTGGCTCGGACACCGACCAACATGGTGCAGTGCTAGGACGCCTTTGCTTTGTCTAGCATCTGCACGACGTTCTTCGGCAAAGGTGCTAAGGGACTACAGTTCTTTGTATCATTTACCTAGCTTATGTTATTGTTGCTTACCTGATATTGAAATGAAGCTCATCCGTTGTTTCTTACTAAGGGTATTCTATTACCCTATCCCCCATAAAAAAACTTGGTACTCATGACGTAGCTCATGAGCAGCTAATCTCTTGGGGGAGGCGAGAAGATCGCCGTCTTCCATCAGAAAAACTTGGCTCTCATGAAAAGCTCGTGAGCAACTGGTCCATCGGGGAGGCGAGAAGATCGCCGTCTTCCATAAGAAAAAACTTAGCACTCGGGATGAAGCTTATGAGCAGCTGGTTTGTCAGGGAGGCGGGAAGGTCATTGTCTCCCATAAAAAACTTAGCACTCAGGGCAAAGCTCACGAGCGGCTGGTCTGTCGGGAAGGCGAGAAGGTTATCGTCTCCCATCAAAAAAAAACTTGGTGCTCAGAACGAAGCTTGTGAGTGGATGGTCCATTAGGAAGGCAAGAAGGTTGTCGTCTCCCATCAGAAAAAACTTGGTGCTCAGGACAAACTCACGAGCGGCTAGTCCATCTGGGAGGCGAGAAGGTTGCTGTCTCCCATCTGAAACTTGGCGCCAGGGACGAAGCTCACGAGCGGTTGGTCCGTTGGAGAGGTGAGAAGGTCGCCGTCTCCTATCAAAAAAACTTGGCACTTAGGATGTAGGTTGTGAGCGGCTGGTCCGTTGGGGAGACGAGAAGGTCATCGTCTCCCATGGAAAAAACTTGGCACTCAGGGCGAAGCTTGCAAGTGGTTGGTCTGTCGGGGAGGTGAGAAGGTCATTGTCTCCCATAAAAAAAACTTTGCACTCGAGACAAAACTCGCGAGCAGCTGGTCCACCATGGATGTGAGAAGGTCGTCATCTCCCATCGAAAAAACTTGGCACTCAGGACAAAGCTCGCGAGTGGCTGGTCTATCGGAGAGGTGAGAAGGTTGTTATCTCCCATTGAAAAAATTTGGCGCTTGGGACAAAGCACATGAGCGGCTGGTCTATCGGGTAGGTGAGAAGGTCATCGTCTCCTATCGAAAAAACTTGGCGCTCGAGATAAAGCTCACGAGCGGCTAATCCGTCAAGTAGGTGAGAAGGTCATCATCGCTTGGCGACAAAAACTTAGCGCTCACGACGAAGCCCACGAGCATCTGTCATACTGTTGACTTGCTCTTGGGGCCTAACTTACTCCTAGGGGTAACTATGTCATTTTCCCCACATGGGTCCCGCAATGTCCAAGGCCCTAGGATCGGCTCGTGGCTGACCCCGAACCTCATCCAAGGTTGGCTCCAGACCCGCTCCGGGGTTGGTTCATGGACTCCGTTGAGGTTGGATTGCGGACCTCACTGAGGTTGGTCTTCAGGCTCCGTCTTGGTTTCCCGGACCACATCCGGGGTAACGCGGACTCCGTTTGGGTTTAGTCCATGGACCTCATCTGGGTATATTCCCCGATGTGTGTCATCATGCCGAAGTCATCGTGGGCTTGACGTAGCGTGGGGACCCTTCCTCAACAATTTCATTAAATATTTCTTAGATGTACATTTATTATGTGTGCCCACTAGGCCACTAGAATGCTTGTATCAAGAGAATACTATGAAATCGAATTTGGGCATTTGCAAGAATGCTTGCATCAAGAGAATACTAGGCCGGTTAGACCGCCCAGAGCCACTAGTCAGACCACCAGGCAAGGCTAGCCTAACTGCTCCACAGACACTAGTTGGACCACCAGCACTGGCCTGTCACACCCCGCCGGTCAGACCGTCGCCTCTAGCTAGTCTGATCACAACCTCACAGCTATCAAACTGCCACCCCTAGCCAGTATGACCGATGCAAAAGCACAAGTCAAAATTCAATTTAACAAAAATCAAACTCAAACAGCAAAAGCAAGGCACAAGTAATATCAAATACTTATTACTCTCACAGGGCTACCACCACATGATCTTACAATTTCTTCTCTCCTCTCTTCCTCTCAAAATTACTAAGTGACGCTAGCTCCTCAACCACACTCATTGCCACCTTGCAAGTAGGGATGGCAATGGCTCCCACTTCCTGGCAACCTATAGGGAATTATCTTATTAGGGGATAGTTTCCCGCTACCGTATACGGGGATGGGGACAAGAATGCTTCCTCCGTCCCTGTTCCCGCTATATTCCGATAAACACTCGTATGCACATAGATTTGTATATATACATACCTAAAACATTGGTATTTTGTCTCTAGATTAATAAAATTTTGTACAATCTATAGCATATAACTCATTTACTGTAATTCTACCATCTTTTGTAGTAATAAATTAATGTATTTCTACATAATCGTATGGTAAATTTATGAAAGTACCTTAATGTAATTTAAATTTAGGTTCTTATTAGAGCCTTGTTCCCCATCAAATCCTCAGTGGGGATAGGAACAGGAGAGAAAAGGTCCCCAATTGCTAAATAGGGAGTAGGGGATGTGAGGACATTTCCCACGGGGAATAGCCTCGTTGCCATCCCTACGTGCAAGCCATCAAATACCACCATCGAGGTATGCCTACTGTACCCTCCAATATCTCTCATCCTCCCTACACGTTGTGCTTTTTCTCGCTCCGATCCTTTGGCTGACTTCTTTTTGGCTTATAACTTATGTCTTATATCAAACAAACAAGTGGAATGACTTCTGCGCCGCTATTTCGAAGCAGTTTATCAGGGTATTTTTTGAAGTAGTTTATCGATTTATCGGCATTTGGTTCGTTCACACAAACGCTCGCGTTAGGCCGTAGCTATATGCCGCAACTGAAAAGAACCCATCCTTCAATGGTTCTGGATGAAAGCTCTAAATCCTAGTTGAAAACTCAAATTTCCAATTTAAAATTCTCAACTTTCCTGCCGAAAGTTTCGATTCCCTATTTAAAATTTCCAAAAGCGAAGGGGGAAGCACGAAATCACTGCTTGGGGCATATGCCCCACCGAAGTTTTGGAATCGTATATCAGCGTATATCAGTATATTATATTTTACAGAAAAAATCTTGTGTCTTATTCAATTTATAAAGGCTACACCCTACTCAATTTTTCCGTTGGGTTCTGGGCCCTGGCCCTCATGGGCCTGGCACTTGGCACCTGAGATCCGATTGTGTTGCATCCAACATCCACTAATTTCATTTGTATTCGGTCCGCCGGTACCCCTATCGATTTAATTTGAGCTAAAAAGAACCGAGTTAGGCATTTGAGACCGACTCACCATAATGCGTCAGCCCTTGCTAGTGGGAAGCAAACCACCAGAACAAATCGCATTACCACGACACCACGCCCCGTGATTCCCCAGCTCGCTGCTCCCTAGCTAAGCTCTCTCTCTCTCTCTCTCTCTCTCTCTCTCTCTCTGCAAAGACAGGCCCAGATAGATAAACCAAAGAGTAGTACAGCCGACGCCCCTAGATTTCCGGTAGGATTAACAATGCCGCGGAGCGAAGCACAAATAATAATAATAATAAGCTCGATCTGCGCTCGATCGTACGCTTGCGGTCTGACCGAGACGCGCGGCAGGGGGTGGGGGCAGGTGCATAGAAAAGCCAAGGAAAAACACGTACGAGGGCAGCGAGGAACGGCCAGGGGAGACGAACCCCTCCTCCCGGTTCCTTCCATCCCTTCAGAAAAGCCTCTTCTATATATAATATTCCTCCACCATCGCGACAACTTGTATGCGAGGTTATGACTAATCGCGCTAGATGCAGTGCATCCATTCACCCCCGGCCGTCCCTTGTCTCTATCCCATAGCTACCTCTTGTCTGTCTCGCCGTCTCATTCTTTCTTGAGCTTCTCGTCTACTGTCCGTCCGTATCGATCTCGCAGTCGATGCAGGAGCGGTGGAAGTCCTGATCAGAGCTAGCTAGGTAGCTGATACCAAGCTAGATGACGATGGGCAAGAGCAGATGCTGCTAGCTGCATCGATTTTCACCAGGTATGCTTTAGTTTGTACGTACGATCCCATCTGCCTAGCTTTGGTGGTGATTCCTGCATCGATGCATGTGTTTGCATGTGATCGTATGTGATACCTGTCGGTGCATGTATATACCTTGCTTACATATGCAAAGGCTCTTGATTAGTTGGATACTAGCTAAGATTGTCGTTGCGGTCTTATGTGGAGTATATATGTGTTCTTATATATGGAGCTTAATAGATCGATCGATCTATAAGTTGCTATTGATTAGCCTTGTGTTTAGTTCTACTGATCAAATAAATAATTGTTGTGTTGTGTAGTGTAATATAATCATTTCGTCCTGTTTGTTCTTTTGCAAATTAGCGAGCTGGGGGTCCCTTTTCTGAAAGAACAAGGAATGTCAATTGCGCCCTTTATGATTTTTTTAACCGACCTCCTTTATGATGTTTTCCTCCCCTTTTTCTATGGCTTCACCAGCTTTTCTTGGTGATGAAATTGAACCTATACGTAAAGCTTATGCATGGAACTGACTATTAGTGCGATCGCTTCACATTCTGATTCGATCTTTTTTCGGCAAATCGCAGGCTAACTAGATCTGATCTGATTCCGCAAGCATTCAGAGCTATGAAAGCTTCAACTCTAAGCTCTAGGCTCTAGCTAGCAGCGCGCTATCCTCAGCTACAAGAAGACACACAAAAAGGGCAACGTATCAATCGAATGCACCTCATGTTCTTGAGACCAAGAAATGAGCCCCCGGAGGACATCCAAGAACTGATCGATAACAATCCCAAGTGCCAATCGTCTACCGCAGCCAACGACATGGAGAGCGGCAGAGGAGGAGGAAGCGGCAGTGGCGGAAGCACGTCGTCGTCGCCGTTTTCACCGTCCGATCAGAGAGCACACTGCAGGGAGGAGCCTAGTAGCAGCGGTAGCGTCTGCGGCAAGTACTTCTCGATGGAGTCGTTCCTCCTGCTCGTGTGCGTCACCGCGTCGCTGGTGATACTCCCGCTCGTCCTGCCGCCGCTGCCTCCGCCGCCGTCAATGCTGATGCTGGTGCCGGTGGCAATGCTGGTGGTGTTGCTGGTGCTGGCGTTCATGCCGACGTCGGGCGGCCGCAACGAGACAGACCAGACCTACTTGTAGATAAGTCTCGTAAGTGTATGGTTTTCTTGTTTTTGAGTCTGCTCCAGATGATTTATAAGCTAGAGTTTATAGATTATTTTATATTGTAGTTGCTGTAAACATATTTTACGTAATTAAATATTAAAAAATAAAAAATATTCAGCACGGATAATACAAAGTTATAAAAAAAACCTAAAACATCAAAACGACGAAAAATTATAGGGTCTTGGATGAATTAAGGTCCTCTTCTGCAATTCGTAGTATTATCCTGGCCTTTGTTCAGATAAAATGAATCTTTTTAAAAACACACGCACAATAGCGCCAATTAATTTGCGTCTCTGTTAATTAGTTGGTATAGTTACACAAAAAATTGTAGAAGGAGATCTAGACATTCCTCCTCTTTAATTTTTTAAAGAAAATGCTCTTTATATTATTTCACTATGCTAGCAGTAATACTTCATTTCAAACATCTTTTGCCTTGCTTTATGAGAACATATATATGAGCATATCAAATTAATGCCAAGTATATTTCCACCTGACAGTGTGAGACCATGATGACTATCATGAATAGGTTACCAATTTATCATGAACATTATTGTTAAAAAAGTAGCATAGCCTAGGGTTCTATTTAGTTGTCGGTAATTTCTAGGTGGTTACATAATGTTAAAAGAATATTATAAAAGTAAGAAATTGCAAGAAAGTAATATCAACTAGTTGAATTTTTTGTGTAATTACACAACTAGATACTATAATAAACATGATTAAATCTGAAATAGACATGTATTCCTTATACAATACAAATGCCCGTTGTTAAAAATATAGTTGTATTTTTATGCACTTATAATAGCTAAAATATAATCAGCATCATATTATAATCTGGAAGTGCCAAAATCAACGGTGTAGATCTTTCTATTTTTTTTTCTCTAATTGAAGATAGAATCTCTGTCTTTTAGAGTGAATATGGAGTCTTCCTTCAGCCTTATTTTAATAATATATTTAATTGTATAATATATTAAAATTTATTTGGAAATATATTCCTATCCTTTTTATTTTTTGAATCTTGTAATAACTTGATTTCTTGTTCTCAATTGTTTCTCATTATCTCTGCAGGGAATAATTGTTTATGTAATACACTTACGAGAACTACATATTTTTTTGAAAAAAATAAATCTATGTCACTGTAATGTTGTCGGATCTCTGATTTAGCACTACAAAAGAGATGATCTCTAATATGTCATGCTATCGTTGTCAATGACGTCACCGTTTGCTCTAAAGATGTTTTTATATCGAAAAACACGCATCCTATTCCTACCCATTACCCATATATTGTTCCTCCACCCTACTACTGCTACTCTCGCTCTCTCTATGCGCACGTGTGCACACGCGCCCCATGACAACCAAGCCTGCGGACGACTCCTAGGCTCCAGCTGGCGACGAGCAGCGAGGTTGCCACCCGGGCTGGCTTGTGCTTGGTGCACGGGTCGGAGATGAAGATAATGGGGGTGCCTCACCGCGGGCCTGTTTGGCTGCGGCTTATAGCTTTTGGTTGAAATTTTGAAATTTTGCGTGTTTACGGTACAGATTACGGAGAGACAGATACTCACTTGCGATTTTGGCTGGTACAGATGTTGGGCTTTTAACGTGTATATCGTTTAACTTGTAGACCCCGTTTTGAGAAAATACTCTGTTTGAAAGTTAGGTACTGTAGCAAAAGCCAAAAGCCGTCAGCTTCGAAGGAAAAAAAACGGGCCCTACGACCATAGATGCTCGAGCCCGTCAATAGAGTCCGGTGTGGTAAAGAAAGGAGGGAGAAAAGGAGAATGGTGGGGAGAGGAGAGCAGAAAGGAGAATGAGAATGGAATGGGGAGTAGATAAGAAGGGAGGGAAGAGAAAAGAGATAAAAGAAGTAGGGCATGTTGTATCTGGTTTTTGAAATTGACTTTTGACTTTTGGTACAATACTTAATTTTTAAATGGAGTATTTTTTAGATGAAGTCTATAAGTTAATTGTAGTGCATATTAAAAAGCTATTATCTGTACTGGCCAAAATCGCATATAAGTATCTCTCTCCATAATTTCTGTTGCGAACAACCAAAATTTAAAAATTTCAGCCAAAACCATAAGTTACAGCCGCAGAACATGCCCGAAGATGAAATGTGGGCCATTTGTTGTTGAGAGAGGAGGGAAGGACCTGACACGTAGGCCATGTACGATAGTGGGTGGGTTCAGTTTGGCTTTGGCTTACATTTACTACGATGACTAGCTTTTAAACGGTGTTTTTTTAAGGCTGAGTCTATAAGTATATTGTAGTACAAACTGTATCGATTTCAATTATACCGGTTAAAATTATATGTAACTATTTCTCTCTGCGTACTGCTTCTCACAAGCAGTCTAGAATTCAAAATTTTCAATTATAAACCATAAGCCACAGCTCAAAAGAACTCCTCCAATGTCTTGGTGAGTGAATGACAAAAATTGTCTTTACGCAGCCTCGTCACGGTTTGACTCATAGAATTTAGTCAACAATGGCATGAAAAGGGTAAGATTTTCAAAAGTGATGGCACATAAGAGAGCAAGTTTTGCGATGCAGAGTAGGGACTCAGGATATTTCTTTAGAGAGAGTACAAGATAGACAAACACAATCAATACACATAAGCGGATCCAACATGATTCAAGGGTGTTCAGCTAAACACTCGAATGTTTCCATGCAATACCGAATATTTAGTAGGTATATTACATATATATACTAATAATTAGACAAAATATTTCACATATGCACCCTAATTGATTTCAATCCGCTCCCACACATCCCTCCCCCAGTTGATTTCAACTCACTCCCACACCTCCCCTCTCCAATTCATCTAAAATAGTGTAGCCTAATAACACATCCGCTCTCTCATCAGACTGGCACATTAGGCTATCCGTAGACCCCCCCCCCCCAAATCCTAACCTATCCCTCCCTTCTCTCTCTTTGCGTCTCTCTCAGGCTACACTAATCTAGACCAAAATTGCCAAACCCGGTGGCACTGGCGTATGAGATCATGGGTAATTAGTCACCAAACAACTTGGTGAGGGACTAAGAGTAACTTTGGTATCTAGCTTAGCCTCAGTGGCAAGGGGCATAGCCACGACAAGTGGTGATACGTCTGCAAGGAGCAAACAAGTGATAGCTGTCACCTGAGAGCTGAGGAGGGGGTGTGCGGTGGCAGTGGCCAAGTCGACGAGGTAGTAGGCACTAGACACGTTGTTGTGCACTGGTCCACACAGGGCATGCATATCAGACTGCATCAACATAGTTTTATCTTGATTTATTTTGTTATTTCTCTAAAATATTTTTTATTTTTTCTAAATTATTTACAGATGTTGTACGTAGCACAAAATATTTTGTACTTTTTTTTGCTATTGTGGGCTTTTATATTTTACTTGTCAACTCTGAATATCCATTTTAGAAATTTGAAGTCTACCACTGAACACACACCACTCAAGTACACATGTACGCATGTCTCTACACACGCTAGAAATTTACCGTAGTCACTTGATGCCTAAAATAAAGTTGGTCGCCTCGCAGATATGCAGATCTCTCTCTTGTCCAAAGCACACGAATCCACGACAAAATCCTCGCTCGCTAAGCTCGATGTGATCTTTGCAGTAAAAAATAAGAGCTGCTGAAACAAAAACCCAACATCCTCCAACTCTTCCAAGTTCCACTCACCGACAATTCTGCACGTTTGCGATCGGGAGTGTGCGACCGCGACGCATGGCGAAGTGCGCGGCGCGCCGCCCCGGTCGTCGTTGCCTTGCTTTGGCTCTCCCCTGCCGGGCATCGGGCTGCTGCGCCGGAGCCGCCGCGGCGCGGGGGAGCTGTGCGCGGTGCACCGCTTCGACACACCGATTTCTGCGCCATTTTCATTGGTCGCCCAGGAATCATGTTTCCTAGGTGAAGCCGTGAAACTCCGTCCACTGGTGGATCCATCTGCTAATCTCGTTAGTGCGGAAGTTCTTGTGACTGCAGGGGGTAGCAAGTACCTTTCCAGAGCGGGCAGTCGGGTGGACCATCGGAATACTTAAGCCTTACTGCCTTAGCTATTTTACGGACGTAAGTCACTGTTATTACTTGGCAATCTGATTTCATGAATCGATGTAGGATTGACAGGTGAAAAAATCACATACATCTCCGTTGGAAGTAGACCGCTTTTGGTCAAATCAAACGATGGACTAGAGGAAAACATGCATGCATTCGAACCATTTCAGAAAGAAAGAAAGAAAGAAAGGAAGAAAGAAAGAAAGGAAAAAAGAAAGAAAGGAACACTCTGAAGCCTGAAACACTCATAAGGAATACTCTGAAGCCTGAAACACTCAATAGTTTCATGTAAGTTCAGCTGGCTCCTCTCGCACGTCCTGCAACTGGATCCCTTCCCCATTCGATTCCGCCGCCGCCGCACCCAGACAGCCAACATCGTCAGTCGCGGCAGCTCTTCGCTTGCGTCTCCGAGCGCCGCCGGCCCAATCCCTGAGATGGTCCGCGACATCGTCCGAAAAGACGGCGCTCTTGAACGAACTCCCCATCTGCATTTAAGCCTCTACCAGTTGAGTTTATGCACTGACTAACTAAATTCTACAAGCAGGAAGAAAATTTCGTATGGTTACCGGCGTAACCGGATCTATCAGAGGGTGCTGAGATATTTTATAATCGGCAAAAAAAAAACATCGGTCTGAATTGGAATTTTAAATCCAATAATAAAAGCTCTTGTAACCATAAACTAAACACAACATCGTAGTCGCCCTATCAGTAAGGCACCCAGTCTTTTGTGTGTGTGTGTGTGATTCTAGGTTCGAATCCCACATCTACAACAAATGTAGGGTTTGAACCCAGGATCTCACACACACACACGTCTAGCTCTTACCACTGTTACAGATGTGTGCTTACGATTAGATCATGGCTGTGGAAGTTTTCACTCTTAAATTTAAAATTCAAATTCAAACAAAATTCCAGATGTTTTTCCCCCTGAAATTTCCGGTTACCACTAGTAACCGGAAATCTCAGTGACCCCGTGATTTTTTTTTCCTATTGAGATTTTAATCCCTTGTGCCACAAGAACTCGAAACTATGAGCTAAAAAATGCACTCAAACCATCAATGTATGAAAGCGTGTATATTAGCTAAGTAAAGGAGAGGGAACATGCTAATGGCTTAGTGGTGGATGCCCATGTCTTTCCTTAATGAATCCTAGGGCTCTTGGCCAATTGTTTTTTTAAAAAGGAGAAAAGCTAAGTAAAGGAGAATCATGGTTCTTCTGGTGTACTGACATGAGAAACGATGGCATAGAGGGGGAGAGTGCTGTAGCTGCAGAGGACCTGGACGATGACACTGACGAAGAAAGGAACAAGACAAAAGCAAACGTTAGATATGCATTGACCTCACAAACATGCGTGGTAAGATGGGTGAAGCATTGAGCATGTGATGATTTTTGAAGAGGAGAACGGTCCTTGCTACCATATCGCAATTCTTGCTATGCTGTATCCCAGTCTGTCCATGATGCAAGAGTTGAAGCCGAACGTTGCCTGCATAAGAATATCAGAATTCATCGCTGAAATGGAAGAATAGATCTTTATGCTACACATTTCTAAAGCATAACATTAGCTATATTTGAAACGAAAGGCTTAATTTATGAAGTGAGAACGCGAATGCGATCTAGAACTGATTCAACGAAGTAACTCAAGCAAGACTTGCATGATGTCTTGTGCAGTTGTGCTTACTAGTGTCCAGAAGAAATATGCAAACTCAAACGCATTCTGGAACAGGATAAAGTGGATGAGGATGAGCACAAGCCGGGGACTGTAGAACCAGAACAGGTCGTCTGACGGACTCACGACTATATCCCCTTCGACGGCACTGTGCTTAGAGGCGACTTCATAAGCCAACTGGGTTATGATGTGCTCCAGCTTCGTCCCAATCAGAAGCAGCAGCTGCAGGCAAAAGAAATAGCATAAGCACAAGGGCAAAAGTGAAACACTTTTGAACACTACTGCAAGTAGCTAGTAGTACAGAAACACTAGCAGTCTAGCACTTACAACCAACGGGACTAGCGAGATCCAGAAGTAGGAGTGCCACCCTGCACCAAGAAGTTTCAGTCATCACGGCCAACTCTGTGAATACTGCCAAAAATAGATATACTGGACTGACGAACAAGGGAACAAAGTCATGGAGATGCAAGAAAGTTAAGCATACCAGTGACATTGAGTAGCAGGAAGATCATCACAAATATCCAATAATACCATCTGCATTGAACAAAGGAAGTTACCAATTTGCTGGTCGTCATATAAGCTCTGAAGAACAACAGTCTCCAAGTGCGAACTTACTTTATGCCAACTACTCTCTTGTAATCCTTCTCGAGAGCTTTTATCATGTAGTCGTAAAAGTTGAATTTTGGGTTCCCCCTAAAGTGTGTCTGTCAACAGCAAAGATATGAAACAACCGCACACATGCATGATCAGAAGACAGAAGAGCAAATGACAACATTATTTCCAAGTATTATTTACCATGACGAAACCAAGCCTCATTGCAATGTAGTCGTCCTTGGTTACTGATCCATAAAACTGTTTGAAGAAAGAACGCTGAAAGCAACAAAAAAAAAAAGAACCATCACAGTAGTTCAGACAAAACATCAAGTGATGCTGAAAAGAGAAAACTTTTAAGTTCACTGCTGATTGCATACCATCCAAATTATGACCATGGTGACTTTATCGAACCCCTTGTACCGATCCTGGATAAAGTTGCATTGCTGCACTCGGTTGATCATCTTAGGAGCTGAAGGTTTTGGCAAATCGATTAGCTTTACGCCTATACCATATCGAGGTACCAAGCATAGCTACCTCTACGCATTCCTTTCAAAAGTGAATATTGATACTCATATTAATTAGAATCATTGCCCTACCACTGTCTCCCTCTGCCTTGATGGTGTTCTCCCAATGCCTCCATTTCCGCATCTGGACACGTAAAGCGTAGTGTGTGAAATTAGCGTTCCAAATTAAGAAAGGGATCCATGTACACTGACGGAATTAGCATGGTTAACTTACCTGTAGAAGTCCCAGAAGCACGGTGACGGCGCTAAGAACGACATGCGTGATAGCTAGAACAAAGATGAAGATGTGTATCTGCTCTAAGGCGTGAAGCGAGAGCAATGGGGCTTTTCCCTAGAACATATACAAGATAGATTAATGTTCTCTATTACTAGTGTATTAGCAAACTAGTAGTAGAGTAGTAAAAGAAATTACTAAGATCTTGATCCAATTGTTAAAAGATGTGACTTATACAAATCAGTCACCTTATACTTCATAAAAGAATTTATTATATCAACTACTAGTAGAATTAATGGTTCCCTGACACGGTAACGCTCGTAATACTAGTACTATAATCAATTATGCCATCTGAAAACGAAGGATCAGTTGACCTCGATCAGGCTAAAGTCTTCTTTCTTAACAAGTCTACTTGTCTGACGCATTTTGTGAAACCTTTGGAGAAGCAACTCCCAGATCCTGAAACACTTTCAAATACGACTCCCCTGGTACGCAAAAGTAGTTCTTTTTCCAAAGGAAGACGATAGGGGTAGGGGATAAATGATGCAGAAGTACCAACTACCTTGCTCGAACAGTGCCCCGAGGCTGACCCCCCTCCTTTGAGCAGCCTCCTCGCGCCGCCACCGAAGGTGGAACGAGCAGATTCGCCGTAGTGTGCCGTCGAGCTGGCGGCCGCCTTCCCGCCGGCCCCCCGGCACGGCAGCCAGTGCTCCATGAGGCCCTCGCTGATGCATATCTTCTGTATCGAGTCTTGGAACACGACGAGCAGTAGTGAGATGAACCCCAGCAGCATCAGCTCTGCATGTCCACTCAAGCAAACGCGCAGATTAGACCATGCATCGATAAATGACAAGTAAAATTGTTACTACATGCCGCTCGCGCGCATGAAGGCATCTATATCTAGAAGGGAAGAGAGAGGCAAATTGATTAACGCCGATTTTCGCAGTATGATCGACGACGGCCAACCTTCTTTGAGCTTGAGCAGCGCGTCGTACAGCGTCTCCCTCCGGTGCTGTAGTGCCTGCGCTCTTGGAAACGTGAGACAAAGCAAGTACGGGAGCAATCATTTGTCACTAGTAGCTAGCTCCGCTGTTGCGACATTGGAAGCTTAATTATCAAGAAGCTGGAAGGCTGGTCTGGTTCTTGGTTTGATCACCTTGCCGAGGTAATGGAGCGAGCGCTCGAAGACGAATGAGATGAGGACGATGACGGAGCACACCGACGCGACGATCCATGTCGGCGTGTCCTCGAGCGTCGCCTCCGACATCGCCGACAACGGCGGCTGGTCTCCTGCTCCTCCTCCGGCCACCGAATCCCCCTCGTTGTACGTTGTCCTAACGTACTTGCAAGTACAGAGTGAAGTTCTCGGTGCCTTGGAGGTATACATATACTTAAGTGGCCCTCATCCTTCTTAGTTAAGGAACGCTAGCTCAACGTGTTTCCTTTTTCGGTGGATTATACTAGCTATTATGTCATGTCCTGTAGTATAGTAATATTTCGCCCGCTACCTTAAAGATTTGAAGGCAGCTATATGGATGCTTCTTGAGATTTACGTGCATGAAAGTCACTTGGGTTTTCTATTCCATTGACGCGGAAAGGCTTAGTTGCAGCTTTGCAGGTCATTAATAAGTAGATACAGCGGAATCACTATGAGCTTTGCAGGACATTAACAAGTAGATGCACCGGAACCACTTTACCAGCTAGGATTAATTCTAGTGTCAATCTTTACACACATACGTAAATACATTTTCATTAGAAATTTTATGATATTATATATTTATTCTGTCCTCCATTTTTCTAGGCATACGCTAAGGATAAACTGAAAAAGGTTTGATATATTTAACTTGTGGTGTGTGCTAAGAAGGCAATCAACAAAAAATTTGGTGTATTTAACTTGTGGCTAGAAACCAAACTTCTTGTGTTGTGGCTATGTTTTGTCAAGCATGTGAAAAGTGAGCAGAGCTTAGTAGTAGCTCATGGGCTCAGCTTGCTAAGCGCACCAAGCACGCTACTGTGTGGAGGGCGCGACCTGCTGCGTGCGTTGAGCAGCTAATCGCTAAGAGCAAGTATAATAAGAGGCTGTTAGTAGGCTATATGCTGAGGTGGAGGAGAGAGAGGAGGAAAGAGAAGAGAGGTGGGATGTAAGTTTACAGCCAACTGAAGCACAAGAACCAAGAAACTTTGTGAGAGAAATGGGTGGGTCATACACCCTTCAGCTGGCTGTAAACTACTATATGAATGTGCTGATAAGTAGGCTGTAAGTGTCCATACAGCCAGCTAAAGGCTGTATTATTAGCCTTGCTCTAATTGTGTCTAGGATTAATTAATAAAGCCCTCTTTTCCTTGTAAAGAAAAAGCTCTTATGTCCGAGCGGGTGGCAATTAGAATAGCGCCACACACCTAACACCTTCTAGGTCTGACGCACTCGCCTACAGCCTAGTCGGCGGCACGAACTACAATTAAAATTCAAATGATCTTAACGTTTAATTTGTTTGAACCAACTTGTTAATTACGGCGAGACCTTTAGAATGAAAACCACACTTACGTATATTTTAGCTTAGTAACAATACCGTATAGTATATATCTTAGAAGATAAAATAAAATATTTCAAAAATTAATGAATGATGTTTTAGTACATATTTTTTTTCAATTATGTCGAGGGAATAGATCTGATGGGTATTGGATATTTCGGTAGGTAAAATGAAATATTTCATGCATTTGTTTTCATTGATCCAACAATTTATCGATGATGTTCCAATGATATGGCAAGGTGACATGACCTGTTGTGAGGCAAATCAAGGCAATTAGCTTTAACAAATAATTTTTTTAATAGAACAATAGTGGGAAAAAAGTGAGCATGGGAACAACAAAAAGGATCTGCTACAACATTCGGCAAAAAGGTCAACAAAAAGCAAGTACGGGAGCAATCATTTGTCACTAGTAGCTAGCTCTGCAGTTGCGACATTGCAAGCTTAATTATCAAGAAGCTGGAAGGCTGGTCTGGTTCTTGGTTTGATCACCTTGCCGAGGTAATGGAGCGAGCGCTCGAAGACGAATGAGATGAGGACGATGACGGAGCACACCGACGCGACGATCCATGTCGGCGTGTCCTCGATCGTCGCCTCCGACATCACCGACAACGGCGGCTGGTCTCCTGCTCCTCCTCCGGCCACCGAATCCCCCTCGTTGTACGTTGTCCTAACGTACTTGCAAGTACAGAGTGAAGATCTCGGTGCCTTGAAGGTATACATATACTTAAGTGGCCCTCATCCTTCTTAGTTAAGGAACGCTAGCTCAACGTGTTTTCTTTTTCGGTGGATTATACTAGCTATTATGTCATGTCCTGTAGTATAGTAATATTTCGACCGCTACCTTAAAGATTTGAAGGCAGCTATATGGATGATTCTTTAGATTTACGTGCATGAAAGTCACTTGGGTTTTCTATTCCATTGACGCGGAAAGGCTTAGTTGCAGCTTTGCAGGTCATTAACAAGTAGAAACACCGGAAGTCCGGAACCACTATGAGCTTTGCTGGACATTAACAAGTAGATACACCGGAACCACTTTACCAGCTAGGATTAATCCTAGTGTCTACCTTTACACATACGAAAATACATTTTTAGTAGAAATTTTATGATGTTATAGAGTTATTCTGTCCTCCATTTTTCTAGGCATACGCTAAGGATAAAATGAAAAAAAGTTTGATATATTTAACTTGTGGCGTGTGCTAAGAGGGTAATCAACAAAAAAATTGGTGTATTTAACTTGTGGCTAGAAACCAAACTTCTTGTGTTGTGCCTATGTTTTGTCAAGCATGTGAAAAGTGAGCAGAGCTTAGTAGTAGCTCATGGGCTCAGCTTGCTAAGCGCACCAAGCACGCTACTGTGTGGAGGGCGCGACCTGCTGCGTGCGTTGAGCAGCTAATCGCCCAGCGTTGGCATGTTCTTTTCAGCTGTGGCTTATAACTTTTGATTGAAATTTTTGAATTTTTATTATTTACGGTACAAATTACGGAGAGATAGATATTCACTTGTGATTTTGGCTGGTACAGATGTTGAGCTTTTAACGTGTAGATCGTTTAACTTGTAGACCCCGTCTTGAGAAAATATTTTGTTTAAAAGTTAGATACTGTAGCAAAAGTCAAAAGCCGCTGACTTGTATGGTAAAAAATAGGCCCGTAATTGTGTCTAGGATTAACTAATAAAGCTCTCTTTTCCTTGTAAAGTAAAAGCTCTTACGTCCGAGCGGGTGGCAATTAGCATAGCGCCACACACCTAACAATTTCTAGGTCTGACGCACTCGCCTACAGCCTAGTCGGCGGCACGAACTACAATTAAAAATTCAAATGATCTTAACTTTTAATTTGTTTGAACCAACTTGTTAATTACGGCGAGACCTTTAGAATGAAAACCACACTTACGTATATTTTAGCTTAGTAACAATACCGTATAGTATATATCTTAGAAGATAAAATAAAATATTTCAAAAATTAATGAATGATGTTTTAGTACATATTTTTTTTTCAATTATGTCGAGGGAATAGATCTGATGGGTGTTGGATATTTCGGTAGGTAAAATGAAATATTTCATGCATTTGTTTTCATTGATCCAACAATTTATCGATGATGTTCCAATGATATGGCAAGGTGACATGACCTGTTGTGAGGCAAATCAAGGCAATTAGCTTTAACAAATAAATTTTTTAATAGAACAATAGTGAGAAAAAAAAGTGAGCATGGGAACAACAAAAAGGATCTGCTGCAACATTCGGCAAAAGGTTGAACTAAATGAAAAGAAAGAAAAAGAAAGAAAGAAGAATAAATCAAAACTATTAGTAGAACAAAATGGAAGATATTTGTAGAGCAAATCAAGACAATTAGTTGACTAAGATTACAAAAATAGTACAAATAAAAATATTGTACAACAAAAACAGAGAAAGAATAATAAGGTAAGAAAGAATTGAAAAAAATTATCGACACCTTTTTTCGTAGAAAAAACCATGCATCTTTTTTTTTAAAAAAAGAAGAACCTTGGCACCTGTCCTACGGTTAGAACGCACGTTCATCTACCCATCTCTGCGTATACGGACTGCGGAGGCCTATCACAGAACGGCGTATAGTATTTCAGCTTCTTTTTTCATGCGCAGAATCAAATGCAGGTCCAATAGCCAATTGCGTCCAAAATCAAGCATAGGCTCTGCTATTTTCAACTTCTAAAAGCCGCTTTTCAACTTTTCTACACGGAGTATTTTTTTAAGATAGTGTCTACTAACTAATTGTAGTATATACTTTACTAACTTCATTTATATCGGCAAAATCCGTACGTGAGTTTTTGTTACTCTGTAATCTTTTGTACAAATAGTCTAAAGCCACAAGCCGTATAAAAAAAACAGGTCCATGGACTTGGAAGTTATTTGCGCCTCATGTAATGGACCTTGTCATCTTGGACACAATTTATATGGTTAGTGGTCCTGGCAGAGATTAGCCCACTATTATTTGGGCCAAACTCGGCCTAACATCCGTTGCTACGCGAAACGTATTGGTTGCGAACTCAGCCCACGAACGAAAAAAAAAGAGGGCCTACTTGTTTAAATTCGTAGTATTTTCTCAAGAGGGTTATAACACACAAGCACGGACGCACCCAAAAGAAGAAGAAAAAATCGCTCCTCCAGGCTACAGTCGACTCGAAGCCTCGCACTCCATCTCCGCCGACGCCGCCGGCTGCTGCCGGCTCACGCTACTTCCGTCTCCGCCCGCCCCTGCGCCCCACCTTTCTTGCCCAGCCTCCGTCGCATCCGCAGCAGATCTGAGTGCTGGGATTCCAGGGGCACGCCACCGGGGCCGCCTCCCACAGATCTGCCGCTGATCCGTCGCCCGGCGCGCCGTACGACGCGATCCGCCGAGTCCCGTACCAGGTGAGCGCCTACTCTGGCTCCTTCCGTTACCCGATTGACGGCTCAAAGAAGATCCGATTTACCTCTAGGGTTAGTAATCGATCGACCTGAAGTGATCCGATTTACAGCTAGGGTTAGTAATCGATCGACCAGAAGTGTAACACAAGTCCACCGACTTCGTTAATCCAGAAAAACTGGGTCTTGCTTGTGGCATGGTTCTCGTCTGCCCTGTGTCTATTCGTTGTGAGATTAGGGTTTAGTGATTTTGGTTATCGCAATTAGCCTTACAAATTTTGGTTGCAACCTAGCTTGGTTAAGGGTTTAATTGTATTATGTATTGATTTACAGAGGTACTAGTAGCATAAAACTTCCGCAAATTTGTCAGAGGCAGAACGACGTCTGCCATGAATTTGGCAGAATAGGGTGTCGTAGGCTCGTAGCTCCTGTGTGAAACTCTGTGCCTGTATGTTTCTTGGGACACCGTTGACGCATTGGTTTTGCCCAATATTGCTCTCTGGTTATTATCTCGTAAATCTAATGAATATGGTTGTATCACTCATGATGACAGTAAAGTTTTTCATTGAAACCAAAGTTTTGTGAGATGTTCTTGGATGATGTTGCCTCTTTCGACTGATGATAACTTCCACATGCAGTAGCTGACTAGTTGTTTTCTTCTTCATTGGTATTTTCTCAAACACACAATTAATACGTCTGCTTCATTCACCAAAATAAATTTCTCAGTGTTGAAAGAACCCATTTTTAGTGACTGTATCGTAATTTTTATTCACAATCTGTATTTCATGATTTAATTTGGGGCATTGCAAAGGAAATTCATTTGCGCACTTTGCAGATGTTGCATTATTTGGTACTGGGTGTTACTGTGGATTGTTTTTCTCCTTTGTTCTGGCTGATTCTGGTTCACTTTGTAGCACTTTGTAACTTATATATTGTATTGACAGTTCAGGGAGTGATCATGTCTTCTTCGATGGAATCGTCATACCTTCCTGCAAACACTGAGTCAATTGCAAAGGCTCAGGAGGCCAAGGATGCTTCAGAGTCCATTTCAATCCTTTACCATGTGCTCCAAGACCCATCTTCCTCTGCCGATGCATTGAGAACAAAAGAAGTTGCAATTACAAATCTTACAAACCACCTCACTAAAGAGAACCGAGCTGAGGAGCTGCGAAGTCTTTTGACCCAGCTCAGACCATTTTTCTCACTGATTCCCAAGGCAAAGACTGCAAAAATTGTCCGCGGAATCATCGATGCTGTTGCCAAGATACCTGGAACATCTAATCTTCAGATCTCACTTTGCAAGGAGATGGTGGAATGGACCCGTGCAGAGAAGCGTACGTTCCTCAGGCAGCGTGTAGAGGCGAGGTTAGCGGCCCTTCTGTTAGAGAATCAGGAGTACACTGAAGCCCTTACCCTCCTTACTGGTCTTATCAAGGAAGTCAGGAGGCTTGATGACAAGTTGCTTCTTGTGGACATTGACCTTCTGGAGAGCAAACTCCACTTCTCTCTGAGAAACCTGCCAAAGGCCAAAGCTTCTTTGACTGCTGCAAGAACAGCGGCGAATGCCATTTATGTTCCACCGGCTCAGCAGGGCACTATTGATCTGCAGAGTGGAATCCTTCATGCGGAAGAAAAGGATTACAAGACTGCTTACAGCTATTTCTTCGAAGCATTCGAAGCTTTCAGTGCTCTGGAGGACCCAAAGGCCATCTTCAGCTTGAAGTACATGCTCTTGTGCAAGATAATGGTTAACCAAGCTGATGATGTTGCAGGAATAATCTCATCTAAGGCTGGCCTGAAGTATCTTGGTCCTGATGTTGATGCTATGAAAGCTGTAGCTGATGCCTACTCTAAAAGATCTCTCAAGTACTTTGAAACCGCCCTTCGTGATTACAAAAACCAGCTGGAGGAGGATCCTATTGTTCACAGGCATCTTTCATCTCTGTATGATACCCTCCTGGAGCAGAATCTCTGCAGGTTAATTGAGCCCTACTCTAGGGTGGAGATTGCACATATCGCCCAGATGATTGAATTGCCAGTTGATCATGTTGAGAAGAAGCTGTCACAGATGATCCTTGACAAGAAATTTGCTGGGACTCTGGATCAAGGTGCTGGTTGCCTCATTATCTTTGAGGATCCCAAGACTGAGGAAATCTTCCCTGCTACACTTGAAACTATTTCAAACTTTGGAAAGGTTGTGGACAGTCTTTACATGAGGTCGGCCAAGATCATGGCTTGAACGCAGCTAGTCATGTGCTAGTCTACTTGGTGGCTATGATTTCATCTCGTTTCAGTTGTATTGGTGTCCTCAAGACATTTAATCCTGCGTATTGACATTTTATTCTGCAAGTTGGTCTCCGTTTTAGTTTAAAAAAACATCCGGTCTTGCTCACGAAGAAGGCAATTTGTTGTTTCTGTATGGTGTAAGTACCGTTAACACTAGCTAGCCCCTAGCATAAACCATGTTATGCTACTGCAACATCTTTTGTTATGATTGCCCGATTAATTTGCTTTTTCATGACATTGTAATGCTGCAAATGCAATGCTGAGTGGTGGAATAGCATTTCACTGGCACTGGCGCTTGGCACGTCAAACTTTTGCATGGAAGTGTTTTGGGTTTTTCATGTCAGTGTTGAGACTAGCTAGGCCTAATATGTGTTGCTGATGCTGTTATGGTATTGAAATAGATGCCTGTAGTTACTGTGTTACGTGGTTTCATCGTGCAGCTGTCGCCTTGTCGGTGGTGATTTCTGTCTGGCGATCCTGCTGTGCTTTGAGAGTTGCGGCAGCTCATATCTAGGGGTGAAAACGAAGTGGATATTTTCTAGTTGTCCATCTGTCTGAATAAATTTGGATTCTATTTGGAGCGTATTATCGGATATTCAGAGGTTTTTTTTTTTGCTAGATACAGAAACGGAGCTAGATAGTTTTGAACGGAAACAGATTCAGAAAGAACGTATTCAGATACGGAGCTATTTGATAAATTAACCAAATAGTTACTAGAAAAACATTTGGTAACTATCCTGGAAAAACATCCGGAATCTATCCGGAAAAAGCCAGGCCGCTGGCGAAGACATACACTTCCGCATCTTGAGTTCCTGAGTCATCCACTCGAGTCGCATGCGGTCACCCCCGCAATCAAGTGAATTAGCCTTCGATGTTTGGGAGGCCCATCTCTGGCGATTAAACAAATACTAGTCATGTGCTCATATGTTGCAACGAAAAATCTAAATCCTGGTCAGTCACGTAAAATTTTAGTGTACAAAATCTGCACATAAATAATAATATAATATAACATAAGTATGATCAGTACAACAATTCCAAAACTGTATTGGGTCGTTAGTGCAAACAATTCTTGCCTACAAAGACAATACAAATCTTAAAGCAGAGTTTTTTTAGGATTTTTCCCCTGACACTAAGCAGAGTTAGGCCCTATTTGTTTCTACTTAAGATTATTATAATCTAGCTTATAGGTGGGGATTATATAAGCTAGATTATAATAAGCTGATGGGAAATAAGCTATCAGGTGTTTGGCAGGCTGGATTATCAGAGTTATGGATTGTTGTATTCGAATGTTTAAAGACTACAATGCCCTGGGAGAGAGAGGCACGGGAGTTAGGGGTTGGATGAATGACAAAGGTGGGTAATATTCCTAAAGTTTTATGGTCATTAAGATAAAATGTGGATCTATAAGCTGAAATAAGCTCCTTTTTTGAGCTTATTAGATTACAATAATCCGGGCTATTAGATTATAATAAGTTACCTTATAATCTGGGCTGTTTGTTTTCACTTATGATGTATAAGCTAGATTATAATAATCTTAAGTGGAAACAAACAGGGCCTTATTCATACACAAAGCATTACATTTCAGCAAAATCACCATCGACAAGCAGACGCTACTCGTCACCCTTTCAAGTGCTCCTAACCGTTCTCAACATCAGGACACTGAGCTGCAGGCTACGCATTAACCCGTCGCACATACGTCTCATAAAAGCCAGGACAGATGATTTGCCGCCTTTCCTTTGTCCCTTGACGAAATTGATATTATGATCACACAACTGACAGAACTCAAGAGCTATGTTAAAGCTTCACAGTCCATCATGTACCCCGTATTTACATGACCGACCGTAAAATGTTCAGGACCAAGTAACAAGAGGCACGCAGCCATCCATGAGAGTTCAGATCAGTGATCTATCTTGATCCTGCGAAAGAGCTGCTCATATCCAGTCAGCAAGCTAGGTAGGGGAACTCTGATGATGAACTATTGCCTCAGGATGAAGTGCTGCCTCGCTGCTTGTAGATTTTGACATGGCAATTTCTTCTAGGCGCGTCCATGTAGCATCACGTTTTGACCCCACTGTAGTTTCTTGTGGTTTGTCTTCCTCAAACTTCTTGAGACACCCCTCAAACAGTACGGGATCATGGTCCAGGAATATTTTGCCAACATGAAGACTCAAGCTTTGAACAGCCTGGTTCCAGTGGCTTTTTGTATTTCGCTCTAATGCAGGAAGAATTATGGGCAGTATCAACTTGCTGTTCTGTTTGATCAAACCCTCAATATGAGCATGGTTCCATAGAAACAGAGCTCCCTCTGCCACCTGCAAACGAAAGAAGAACAGATGCATAATTACCTTTCTTTTACACTGAACAGGCATGGAAACATTGCTATACATTGCTTGATTTGTCACTACTACTGGAAAACTATCCAATTTAAAATCAGCAGGTAAAAGGCCAAGCACTAGATGGTCATTTTCAAATGTCAACTGGAAAAATGGATGTCATGACTCATGACACATCCTAAACAGCCAAATTAAAATACAAATCTCCACGTCTCAGCACGAAATTAACGGTTAGGTATGATAATGCAAGGATGTGTTAAGAACAGAAGAAATTCAGCTTGTTCATCTCAGTAACATACCATAAATCCAACATAAAGTGCTGACATGAGTTATGACATAGAAAATCAGTTTGAACATGGTAGGAAGAACATGGGAGCTCAAAATGTGGTTTTAGTGGTCAAGCGATAAAATCGTAAAAGTAAACAGCGCTGGTACCTTCAGAAAATTCTCAATACAGGAAAAATCGGGCCATGATTATTTTCTCAACTGTCTCACCAAAAAACATCATATATCACGCGCCGTTGGAGGAGGGCAAGCAGTCGGAGCGCCGGACGAGATGGAGCTGCCCCGGGCGCAGATGGAGGCCCTACCCTAGCTCACATGAGTCCTATCGGCCGGGGAGGTTTCCACAAAAACGCCCACCGGAGGAGATGGAGGTGCCACGCGCGGATCTTGGCCGCACGGAAACGATCGGATGGCCCTGGTTCGCTATGTGCATACGTGCATGAATTAGCTCATGTCCACCGGATATCTTGCCAAAATTAAATGCCTAAAGTTAGAAAGGACAAACTCAAAGTTTATAGGTTAAAATGTTTCATTACATCACAAATCCGTTTGTAAGGGAGCCAACAAATTCAATATTTATCTAATGAACAATGCTTTCTACCCCATTATTTATCTAATGTAATGTTTTCTAATGAACCAGTAGTAATGATCAATTACTGAAATGCCAATTGCGAGGCACCCAAAGTTCAGGGTCCCATTTACATATCTCAGGATATGTTTTAATGCTGCGAGGTGTTGAGTTTTAGGTGACTCTGTGAACCTGCACACAATCCCAACGGCATAACTTATATCAGCCTTGTATTCACTAAGTAACGCAAGCTTCCCACAATGTTTCAATACATGGTTGCATCCGCTAGGGAATCTCCATCTTTCTTTCTCAGTTTTAATAGATTCTCCATGGTGTTGAGCAGGAATTACAGCCCTTCATACCTAACAATTCTATGATCTTTGTAGCATACCTAGCTTGGCATATTGATACCCCCTCCGGTGATCATTTGACCTCAATGCCCAGATAGTAACTCAATAGTCCAAGATCACTCATTTTCAACTGTTTCTTCATTGCTTCTTGAACTCCAGTATGTCACCCACGGCTGACCCAGTGATAATCAAGTCATCAATACACCCCTACCAGCAAAACCTAGCTACTGTGCTCTTTCTTATACACTGCATGTTCGAGTGGACTCCTCTCAAAACCCAATGAAATGAGACTCCTATCCAACTTGAAATTCCAAGCTTGGGGCGCTTGCCACAAACCATAGAATGCCTTGCTTAACTTTAGCATTGAATGCAGTTTGTTCTCATCAACAAACCCAGGAGGCTGTGACACATAGACCTCCACGCCTAACTCTCCATTCAAAAATGTCGACTTGACATCTATAAGGTGGGCTTCCTAGTTACCATGAGCTACCATTGCAAGGAGTTATCTCACAGTTTCTAAGCGTGCCACCGAAGCAAACACCTTCTCAAAGTTGACTCCTTGTCTTTGCGCATAGCCTTTAGCCAAGAGCCGAGCCTTGTGCTTCACCACATTGCCTTCAGAATCTTTTTTCACCTTAAAAACCCACTTCAGTCCAATTGACTTGTGACCTACAGGTAATTATGTTAGCTCCCATGTCTTGTTCTCTTTGATGGAGTTCATCTCTTCAATCATGACCTTCTTCCAGCAACTCTGCTTCATTGCCTCTTCATAATTGACCGGCTCCTCCATGGCCAGCATACATAAATGTAACATCCTGAAAAATATAAATATTAAATTGTGGAGTTTTTAGATTATTTTATTTGTTTTCTGTTTGGATTTGGAGTTTATGGAATTTTTCTGAGAAAAATTGATGGAGGTGCCAAAAGTTAAAGGAGAAATAAACATGTTTAAATAATAGGAAGTTAAAATCTAAATTAAGAATCTGAAAAGATGATCCAGAAAATAAAGGGGAGAGAAATAAGCCTAAAATATAAAATTTTACTTTTAACAATGACATGAGCAACAAGGGAAGTAAATAAATTAAATACCAAAGGTAGTTGAAAATATTTTTATTAAATCCAGAAGGTCCTTAGGAACTTCTGTGAATTTTCCTGAAATTTTTGGAAGTAGTTTCATATTTTTCTAAGGTTTATTCAATTAACTGGGCATTTCTAAAAATCTTTAAAAATAAAAAGGAGAAAACCCTCACCTCCTCCTCTCGGGCCGCCACCTGGCCGTCCCCGATGCGCGACGCGTCGCCCGCCTGCGCTCATCCGCCGCCCGCTTCGCGCCCTCGCTCGGCCGCCCGATGCGCGCCTCGGCCCGTCCGCTCCTTCGCGCTCCTCTCTCTCTGACCGGTGGACCGCCCTTCCCCGCTTTCTCTCCCTGCCCGCGGGCCCGAAGCCTCACCGCTCCCTCGCGCCTTCACCCACGCCTCTCCCTCTGCGAGCGGGCCCGAGCCGTCAGACTCGTCTTCCTCCTCCACGCGCCCGCGACGCAGCTTCCTCCTCGCGTTTGCTTCTCTGCAGCAAATCCTTCACCTCGCGGGCAAATTTAAAAGTACGGCTACAGGAGGGGGGAAGCACCTCTCCCGCCCTCTCTCTCCTACAAAATCCCGGCGAGATTTGCCTCCATTCCCCCTCGCCAGCGTGAACAGCGGAGCTCCACATGTCGACCTCGCCGCGCACCTCTCTCCAGCTATAAAAGCCTCTCCTAGGAGTTGCAATCGGGTCGCAATGCCCCACTCTTCCCTCCCCCACGAGCAATCGAACAGTAGCGCCCCCATTCCTCGTCGGTGACCTCTTCTTCTCTACGGCCGGCGACCGGGCCGCCGTCGATTCCGACCACCTCCGGTCAATTCCTCACTCCTACACCCTATTCAGAACACGGTGAAGTAGAATACACCCTCCACCGAGCTCCCCGACCTCTCTTCATCGCCGGCGTCGATCAACCTCCTCGGACCGCCGCCACCGCTCGCCGCCAGCCCTCTCCGGTGAACCTCACCTCCGGCCGTCTACACCAACGTCATCACCATCGCACGAGGACTGTATATCACGCAGCCCCCGAACCACTCCGACATCCCTCGCCGCCGGCCACCGTCGTCCCCGATCTTCCTCTGCTCGGCTTCCTCCCGGAGCTACCACAAAAGGTATACTTACCCTATATGGGTAAGCATCGCTCGGCTCGGCCGAGTGGCTTCCAGCGCTAACTCTTTCTCCCCCTCGCTCCCGCGGCGCGCGTTCGAGCCCTCGGCTCCGCGCCTGCGGTCGAGCATTTCTTTTGATTTTTCTCTCAGGCTGACAGGTGGGCCCCACTTGTCGGTCGCTGTAACCAAAGCAGCACGCTGACACACGGGCCCCACTGGCCATAAAGACAAAGGAAAATAATAAAAGAAAAGGTTAAAAGAATTAAAATATGACATATGGGACCCACTGTCAGAAATTTAGTAATTTTGAGATTTAACTAAACTGAGAACTTCAAATAATCATAACTTATTCATTTTAACTCCAAATTGGATGAGACAAATTTATAAATTCATCTAAAATCAAGATCTATCCAATGGAACTTAAATCATAATTTTTGAAGTTCATTTGAATTTCTGGTGTTATTTGGTTTGATTTGTTGCTTTTCTCTTTTATACAAATTTTGGCGCGCGCTAAAATAGCTTACGAGGCACAAGAAGAGAAGATCGAGGCAGCAGCCCTAGAAGCACCAGAGAATCCGGATCCCGACCACTGTGGCCAAGGCGAGTCAATACGTGTCTTGATCATGTTGGTACTATGTTTTCCGCAAATTATTTTGTTTTAAATTATCAAATTGCATGCTGTTAATTTATGTGCAAATACATGCTTAATTTAATATTCTAGTTATGTGCCCATTGTTTACCTTGAATAATATTACCCCTCCTTTGGAATATTTGAATATGTGAACCTTGTCACCCTAGCAAAGTTATAATATTATTGTTTCAAAAATGAGTCCATAACTACACGCCATGCTTAGTGCTGCTTAGATAATCGGGAGCATCAAAAATGCCCCAAAGCATCACTTTGAAACATGAAAGACTGGTTTGGGCAGTCATGGTGGGAATGACTGGTATACTTGGTTATGGATATATTTTGCTCCCAAAATCTCAACATGCTTAAATGTCTGGGCGGACTAGTTCGAGTGTGTAAATATGTGGTGCAATGGAAGCACAAAGTGGATTAATGGTAGACCGCCCAGATAACCCTAAGGACCGAATCTTGTCATGTCACCCGTGTAAAACAGTACAACCACAAGTCTGTAAAATACAACTTGGCTAAGTAGATTTATCGAAAACCCCGGACTCATCTCGCTAGTAGGAGATAGAAGTGATTATGCAAGGGCAAGGGAAGGCCTAAAGGGACACCGAGTGGAGGGTGAAGTTTCCCAGTCGTGCTAGCGCAGAGGGGAGTGGAGCCCATACGTTAGTAGCTGTGGGGAACATCCCGTACAACATATGGGACCCACCGCAAGTGGGCAGTCTCCCATAGGGTGAGATGACAAAAGGGACTAGATACTTTGAAAAGTCACTGTGATGGTCTGCTCAACCACATGACTAAGGAATCGTGTGGGGCAACGGGTTGATCGTCTCTTGTGGTGAAAGTGTACAAACTCTGCAGAGTCAAAACTATTCGAATAGCCGTGCCCACGGTCAAGGGCAGACATGGGAACTTAACCAGATATAGTTCTATTTCAAAATGTTTTGTGGGTGGGATGGAAAAGTGGAGGGCAGCGGAAAGCCCTGATTTGAGTTGTCCTGGGTGTCGTCCCAGTGATAAGTTAAGCGGCTATAATGCTGAAAGATGTTATAAGGTATGATGTCATATGTATGGAAAGTCATGTTAGTATTCCTTGAACATTATGATTTCTCAGGAAATTTTACGTATGGTATTTCCAATAGTGGCATTACTAATCTTATAAACTAAAATATGGGTGGAATAAACAGGGTGGTGAGAAAAAGAGATAGATGTTTTTAGTATGCACATAAGGGTATTGGTGGATTCCGATCGATCATAAAAAGGGAATGCTGGGGTGTGTTCTGGGAGAAATAAATTAGTGGAGTCCAATAGATAGATTAGATAAATGATCTAATCGAATTTGTTGAGAATTTGGAGAAATAATACAAGTATTGGATTATAATTCTTGAGTAGTGATATACTTGGTGGATATATATATATAATAGCAAATTGATTTTTGGAGAATTAGGGAGTGCAAAGGTAACTTGCTGGATTACTACACGAATGATTAAAATAAATTCTCGCAAGATAATGGCGATAATGGGAATTTATAGGAGTTGATCAATTACTAGAGGGATGAGTTGAATTTCTGAGAAGATTAGAGGATTCATAACAATTAATGGATTCTATTCTCGGTAAATTGAAATTTTGGTGGAAGTATATTTGTGGATTAGCTAGTAATATATAATGGGAACAAGAGATTGATTAGTGGATTATGGTATTTGAATCAATGACGGAAAGGATTGAATACGAATAATATCGGTGGATTTGGAAGTAGTTATGTTAGAGAATCATTATAATTCAGAGGTGAAGAGCTGATGATTAGTAATGGCAGGATTGGATTACTAGTAATTTAGAATACAAGGTATGATCGGTGGATTAACTAAATGATGGCACTTGCTGTTTGGAGTTTTTGACAGCAGTCAATAAAGAGGGCGCATTTGCGGTGGATTAAGTCAATTTTGGCAATTGTAGTGTGGAGTTAGATAGCAAAAATAACTCTCTGATTAAATAAGAGTAATAATGCTGCTAAAAGCGATTTTTGGCAAATAAAATAACCCGAGCCTCTCATTTGTTAAGCCATGCATACTATTTATTTGCATTCTGTGTATTGGCTCGCGGAGCACGGGGTCGGAGTGCTCACGCTCGCTTTTGCGACAAAATTCAGAATCAAAAATCACGTCACCGCGCCTCAGCAACAAGCCTTAATAAAGATGGCAGAGAAGATGAAGATGTCAAGGGCTAGGTCGCGAACCTCCAGTTGGCTGCCTGTGGGCATGTCCTGAAGGTCCCACCTGAGTGCTTCGTTCTTCCGCTGCTGCAATTTAATGATTTCGGCCTCGTCGGCCCATGAGTAAGTTCACTATTTTAATTACGCTTCCGCATGATATGTATTTTGATATTCAGAACTGTAATCTGTGAGCACTATCTACTAATCCAGGGAATAGTGCGGTGAAATCACAGAGGAATCCGGATATTAATATCTGGGTCCTTACAATAAACCAGAGTACATTGTATCCATCTCATCTATCTCTTCATAGATCTCCCAGAGAGACCGATAATGATTTGGTCACTCAGAAGATGTTGGTGTTGACATAGCAAGGCTCTTCATGTGTGTTGGTGGAGACATGGTTGGAATTGAAGGAGAAGCAGTTGAAGTAGATGAACCTCCTGCCGTGTCACCCACTCCTAGCATGCCAACTCCAAAAGGATTAGACTACTCTGATGTTGGTGTTACCTGCTTCATCCCTCCTTCTTGGTTCAGCTCCTGTGAACCTGCATTAAAGTAAACTCCAAGATCCCCCATGAAGGTTCCTCCTGACTCTATAACCTCCTCTTCTGTTGGTTTGCTCCAATTCCTTTCTCTCTTCTCATCAAAGACCATATCACGGCTAACCATTAGTCTTCCAGTGCTCAGACAAAAGAAATGGTAAGCCTTTGAACCTGGTTCATAACCCACAAACACAACCTCGATGCTTTAGTCTTCTAGCTTCTTGAGATAAGGAGTCGTTTATCTTGACATGTGCAACGCATTCGAAGACACATAGGTGATGCACCTTGGGCCTTCTTCTGTACCAAAGCTCATAGGGTGTCTTATCTTACACACTTCGTGTTGGTGGCCTATTCACCAGATACATAGATGTCATCATTGCTTCACCCCATAACCTTCCAGGCATTCATTTGTTCTCCAACAGACTCCTTGCTATCCTAACAATAGTTTGATTTTGCTGCTCTACCACCCAATTCTACTAAGGGGAGTATAGTGTGGTCAAGAAATGCCTCACCTCTTGCTAAGCACAAAATTCTTCAAAATCACCAGACACAAACTCACCACCATGGTCTGTACGTAGTGCCTTAATTTTGGTATCCACTTCCACCTCAGCTCGTGCCTTGATCCTCATGAAGGCATTCAATGATTCATCCTTGCCCTTGAGTAGCATTACCCACATAAAGCGAGAATAGTCATCAACAACAAGCAAAAAAAGTACTTGTTACCGGTAGGAGTCATTTGATTGATTAGCCCACAGATGTCTGCATGCACCAACTCCAAAGATTTTTTTAGCACAGTATATGGATGCGTGAGGAAACAAACTCCGGTGTTGTTTCCCGACCAAGCACGCCTCACACAGCTGCTCTAGGTACTCAATGTGTGGCAGGCCCTTGACCATTTCCATCTATGACAAATTCTTCAATGCCCAAAAGTTTATATACCCATACCTGGCGTGCCAAAGTATTCGTTCTCTTCATACTTGGACAGGAGACAAATCGGTTCAGTGTGACTCACCCGTAGGACATAGAGCGGTTCCACAATCTTTTGACTTTGGCCATCAACTTCCTTCCTTGATCATAGATGCTTAGATTGCCATCTTCGATCATCGTCTTACATCCGAATTCATCAAGCTGCCCCAAACTTACTATATTACTGCGAAGACGAGGAATAAAATAAACACTTGTGAGTGCCTTGTGTTCACGTAAGAGACCTTTGAGAAGAATCGTATCGTGTCCTTTTATCTCTACCACAGAACCATCACTGAATTTGACCATGCCCTTCACAAACGTATCCATTTCAGTGAATACCTCCTCATTTCTGGAAATGTGGTTGCTAGCGCCTGTGTCTAGATAACATAGGCCGACAGAACACTTTCCTTCGTCTCCCAGCTTGGGCTTAATGTTTTCTTCATTGAGCATCACCACCTCAGTGCCATGCTCAACACTCCTATATAGCTCACACGTCTCGATCATCAACAGAGCCGGTTCTTCATTTCTGTCTCTACACATAGTGTGCCCTCTCCTTCCTTGGCTTCATGCACTCGGATGTGAAATGATCAAATTTAGAACAATTATAACATTTAATTTTGGACTTGTCAAACTTACGATGAAGTTTCTTATCTGCATTATTGCCTCGTTCGCTTAAGCTGGCTAAGTTTTATAAGATTTATGTATAAGTTTTATGGTGTTTTATGGTTAAGTCGACTAAGTTTCATAAAGTACGTTCGAAACTCTTTGAAATTTTGTGAAATTTAGATAAAATCCGATAAAACTTGTCAGTACCATTCGAATACTTTATAACGATATACCATATACTAGCATGACTCCCAAAAAATAGATCCTGATCATCCTACGTGACCTGGTCTTAGCATCATTCAGTCAATTTCTTCATTAATCAAGGCTTTAGTAGAGAGATCACATTTAGCTAACTAGTCAGCACAAGGGCCAAAAGATGCCGGTGCGATCCCCTGGGCCTTGCCTAAAGTAGAGATTCACATTGAGTACTACTTGCACCAAAACTTAAAGAGGAAGTCGTAATATAATCCATCAAATCGATCGGTACGTCAGGCGCTTCATTGTCCCGTTTCCATTTTGCTTGGAGTCGGAGGCAAAAACCGAGGATTCGAGAGAAGCTCGGAGAACGGGAGAAGTGTGGCTTAGCCGCTTAGGTTCGTACGGGGCGACGGCCTACGGGCCCACGCACAAATGGGCATCAAGAACCCCATTATAGCAGGGGGAATGCCCGGGCGGGCGCTCGGCCACGTCCCCCCGCCCGCGCGCTCCGGCCGGCGTGTGGCGGGGGATTTCGGTACGGCCGGGGGAGGGAGTTTCCTCGTGTTTTCCGGAAATTACGTACAGGTCTATTTTCCTCGCAAAGAGGTCCTTTTTCCTCGCGGAAAGGTCCCTGGTGGTTTTTTTGCAGCGGATTTTTCTGAAAAACCCCTTCCAGTTTGCAGGATGGCGCCCCGCAGTTTTCTAAATTGCGTACGGGTCCTCATTTCATTACATACGGGTCCTCAATTTTTACGAAAAAACCCTTTACCTTTTTTGAAAATACGCATGTGCCCTCGATTTTTTTTAAAAAACTCATCACAAATTATCGTCTCTTTTACTTCGGTGCACACGGTGGCTGGCGCGGCGTGTCGCCGCGCCTATGCTGCTAGTTTGTCTTAGGGCCCCAAGAGAGCTACGGCCCGGGCCCACCCGTCCGTCCTGTCTCTCAGCATATAGATTTAAGCTTCTTATTTTTGTTTATAGCTTTTTAGCATTTTTGGTTTTTCGTTTTTTTCTTATTTCCTTGTATGTCTCAAAAATATACCTGTGTTTTTTTAATTTTCTCTTTTTTCTATTTTTCTCTTTTTTAACTTAGAAAAGCTAATAGCTGCTTTAGTTCATTTGTAGCCAAAACTATACATAAAAAGCCACTTTTTAAGCCCTTTTGAGCAGGTCTATTAATATTTATTTTTTTTAGTTGTTGATAGTTTTTTCTATGGTTGATGGTCTTTGTCTGTATTTTTTTGAGACAATAACGGACGGCGGAGCCTTCACCGCGGATGGTATATATAGTTTTTGGTTTAGAAAGTTGTTTGGAGAATCCGTTTTAAGAAATCATTTAATTTATTTTGATTTTTAAAGAAGTCAAAAATCAAAATCCAAAGAAAAAACCCAAAAGAAAAATGGACCTTGTACCTTGCTCACTTTCGCTGCTACTTTAGGGGGTTTTCATAGATTCCCGTCGCCGAAAGCCACGAGCAACCCTGGCGTGGCCGGATAACCACCACGTTGTGTCCCCGAGCAGCCACCAAAAATCCCTTGGCTGGGAGATAATCACCACCGCGGGACGTTAATGACTTTGAGCCTCGGCCAAAAGGATACATTAGGTACCATCTATTTTTTTCTAATTTAGCTTCCTCTCTAAACTTAATAACCACGACATATATTATCTATCGCGCTACAGTTTCTCGATAAATACCTGTTGAGCCACTAGAGCTCGATAGCACTTGCTAAACTATTGTAGCTCAGACGACGGCTCGTCAGGCGAGCCGCCAAGCAGCAGCAAACCGACATGGTATTTTAATTAATCATGATTGGCACTAATTAAGCATTATATTGTATGTTTAGCACTAATTAAAAATACTTAACACTAGTTAACATACCGTGCCAACGTTGGCTAGCTGGGTAATTATCAGTCGAGTTTAGGGGAAGTCTAGATTTTTTTTAAAAAAAAACTTACTAAGCTAAATTTGAAAAAACAAAAAAAAAGAGAAAAACGGCATGCCATATGTATAAACACTTCCCTGGGAACGACGCCTCCCGTGCTCCCTCCTCACGCATCCGTCGCGGTCGCCGTTGCCAACGATCAACGATTCAACGACCTATATCTGCGCATCGTACCGTAGGCGAAGGCTTGGAATAGATTCTCTCCTGCCGGTTTACCGTTCATCGTCTCCTTGCCATGGCCCTAGAACGGGAGCCGCTCCTGCAGAACGGCAGCGGCTGCAATGCCGCCGGGGCCAAGAGCTTGCCTGCTCTGCTGCCGTCCCTGGCCAAGTCCGTGCTCAAATTCCTGATGTGGGCGGTGTTCCTCACCTGGGCCGCGGGGATCTTCTTCTACCCCACCAAGCCCGCGCAGGCGGTGTTGAAGAAGTGGCTGAAGGTCACCAAGCAGTCCCTGTTTGGCATCACCGGTGCAAGCCTCTGAAGAATTTCTACTCTCTCTCTCTCTCTCTCTCTCTCTCTCTCTCTCTCTCTCTCTGTGTGTGGAAGCAAGGGAAAGTGAGTGAAAGAATCAGTCGCTTTTGGGCAGGGGTTAGTAATTGGGTTCTTAATTTCCCCTTTTATTTTCTTGGTTCTTGCAGGGAGCATTTTCCTTGCCTTCAGCGCGCCGATTCTGATCATTGCAGTCCTGGCGTATGTGTACATCTCCGCCTTCCCGAGTGACCATGTGGAGTAAGTATTTTTCGTTATGTGGTTCTGAGAATTCTGCGGGGGAATTTGGTGGTTTTAGTTCATTTATTTAGGGTTTTAATCCGAGAAATCGTGGGGGTTCAGTTGAGTCCCTTTTTTTTCTTCTGAATTGTAGGAACTGGAAGAGTAGTTCAGTCTAGAATCACTGTCGATGGAGAACTGGCACTGAACATTCGGAGTGTTTGTTGACTCAAGCACTTGGGATTCTCAGGATAATTTTGCCAAACCTTGCCATTGTAGTCCAATTCTCTTAGGTGTTCTTGCAGGCTTACAGCATAATTACATAAGCGTGCTCATTTTGGTATGAAAACCAGCACGATGAATTCAAATTCTAAACCATATAGTATTCTACAAAAAAAATTGCTAAACCATGTAAGTTCAGAACATAGTTTTGCATAATTTTTCCTTAGATTGCTGTAAGGGTGACCTCCTTTATGCCTGTGCCTCATCGTTACTTGCTCTTTGATACCAGAAAGAAGAAGCTTAGGTCACTGAGTTTCCGTCTCTGGACTTTTCCTGTTCTTGTTGATGGTCCTTTCGGGGTTGTCTCCGCAGTTGAATTCATCGGAATTGTCCTGTTTATCGTCTATGTTGTCTACTCAATGACCTATTACGCTGTGGAGAGCGTGAGCCTCATTTCAAAATTTGACTTGCCATCGATTTCCGACAGGTATGTTATATTATAAAGGATTGTTTGCCACAAGGGAAGCCTGTTTAAGTGAAGAATGTTACACATGCCAGTACTGACCAAGAAATTCTTGTTTTTATCTATACCATTTTCGAGCCTGAAGAACTAGGTGATACATTTATTTTAGTGCTACCATATTATTGTCATCATTGAGGCTAAAGTAATGAGAATAATATACTTTTTAGTGTCACTACATGACTAATTATTGTTGAGTCTGAAGTATAATGTAGTTGAATGTAACAGAAGTTATGAAGTTCGAAAAAAGATTCTTGTGGATGATGGATGAATATATATTTATTTGCAGAGTTATCACTAAATTTGGCTTGGAAGTTGAAATGGAACATACACATCTAGTTCAGAAAAAGTAATGTTCTATATGTGTCAAATCCAGATTTATATGAAGATACCTCGCTGCCTTGTAATGATTTAAAATGTGCAATTACATACTGCTGAAACATACGCTGTAACACAGAATAGTTTTACCTGATCTCAACACAGTTCTAAGGTTTTGTAAGTTTTGCCTTGCAGTGAGTTGATTTTGGATATTATCGGACTCCGTTTTGGGTCGGTTGGGTTGTTCTGCATGCTCTTCCTGTTCCTGCCTGTCTCGAGGGGTTCAGTTCTTCTCCGGCTTATCGATATTCCATTTGAGCATGCTACTAGATACCATGTCTGGCTGGGGCATCTTACAATGGCTCTCTTTACATTGCATGGCTTGTGCTATGTGATCTCATGGTCTCTTGGGGGGCGCCTACTTGAAGAAGTAAGTGCAGACTGATTCAGAACAATTCAGGGTTATTATTTGCTATTGCCTCTGCCTTGTGTATCTGTCTTTATCTTGCTATGGTATAAGCAATCACAATTTGCTGAACAAATAGACAGGGCATATGCGACTGCAAACACTTTTAGATCTGGAAAAATGTGCAAATTGTGACTGAAGGCATAGTAGTCTGTTTATTGCAAGTGTTCACTATCTTAGAAATTAGGTGACACTATTAATGTTTAATGGTACTTGTCCTTCATGATAGATGACTGAATGGAAGGAAATCGGAGTGGCAAACTTACCTGGTGTGATCAGCTTGGCAGCTGGTCTGTTAATGTGGGTGACATCACTTCACCCGGTGAGGAAGAGGTTCTTTGAGCTCTTCTTCTACACCCACCAGCTCTACGTGATCTTCGTCGTGTTCTTGGCATTCCACGTTGGCGACTTCATCTTCAGCATCTCAGCCGGGGTCGTCTTCCTCTTCATGCTGGACCGCTTCCTGAGGTTCTGGCAATCAAGGGCGAAAGTCGACATTATTTCAGCTGCCTGCCGCCCATGCGGAACAGTGGAGCTGGTCTTCTCAAAGCCAGCAAGTAAAGAGCTAACCTCTTATCTTGCATTATATTCATCAGTGTTTCATGCATTTCTGTTGTCACAATTGCTTGAATCACAATTGTGCCTCGTTCTGCAGGTCTTCGGTACAATGCTCTCAGTTTTATCTTCGTTCAAGTGCGCGAGCTGTCGTTCTTGCAGTGGCACCCATTCAGTGTGTCTTCGAGTCCCATGGATGGGAGATACCACATCTCGGTTCTCATAAAAGTTCTTGGCACATGGACTGACAAACTGAGGAGCATCATCACCGATGTCCAGGAGCAGACCAGGAATGACTCCGAATCACAATCCGGTCGCATAACCGCCTGTGTGGAAGGGCCGTACGGGCATGAATCGCCCTACCACTTGATGTGAGTTTCCAGTTCATCCTAACTGCCCCTAATTGATGTTGATACCAATGTGCAAGTCTGAGTCGAGCGTTTCTTTGTGCTGTATGCGTTCAGTTACGAGAATCTCATCCTGGTGGCAGGAGGCATCGGCATATCGCCGTTCTTGGCGATTTTGAGCGACATAATCCATAGGATCGAGGAAGGCAAGCCGTGCATGCCCAAGAATGTGCTGGTCCTATGGTCAGTTAAAAAGTCCAAAGAGCTCTCTCTCCTGTCCACCGTCGATGCGCAGTCCATCAGCTCATCCGTCTCTGACAAGCTGCATCTGGACATCCAGGCCTTTGTGACTCAGGAATCCCATCCTCCATTGGTAAAAACATACTCCATTGCTCCAACTTTTCTCTTCTCCTTTTCATCGATCAATGAAGTAGTTCCAGCAATGGTAAGAAGATTGGTTCAGTTAATGATTCCATGGCAATGGCATTGCAGGAAGATGGCATTGTTGGGGGAGACCAGAAAGCCCCCGGCATATTCGTCAAGAACGGGACGACCATGTCCGGGCTGGTCGGCACCGGGGACAACTTCTGGGCGGCCATGTACTTCGCCGCGTCCACCTTGGGCTTCGTCCTGGCGTACGCGCTGGTGCAGCTGTACTACGTGAAGCGCTTCAACGTGTACGCGTGGTGGCACCTGGGCCTCCTGTTCCTGCTGTGCATGGCCGCCGGCGTCGTCCTCCCCGGCGGGCTCGTCGTCCTCCTGTGGCACCTGTCCGAGAAGCGGAGGCTGGAGGACGACAAGTGGGACGCTGGCGCCGGCGCAGCTGCCGCGGCAACGCAGCAGAGCGCCGAGGCCGAACAGACAACGAACGCGGCGGGCGACGCCTCCACCGTCAGCCTTGCCGCCTTGCAGACGACGCGGTACGGGTGCCGGCCAAAGTTCGAAGGTAACTAACTACACCACACATGTATTGCCTGAAACTAACCGTGGCGCTAATGTATCGCGTGAGTGATGGGGTTTTCTTGCGTATATTTCAGCGGAATTCGGGGCGTTCGCGGAGCGCGCTGCGGACGTCGGCGTGCTGGTGTGCGGGCCGCAGGGGCTGCAGACCAGCGTGGCGAGGGAGTGCAGGTCGCAGAACCTCCGTCGCGGCGGGGGGAGGAGCCGTGCCGCCGTCTTCCATTTCAACAGCCACAGCTTCGATCTCTAGCTTGCTACTGATGGGTGCATACTATAACTATGCTGCGTATATAGTAGCTTTTGTATAGCCGATAAGATACTACAGACGACAGCTCCCTGATACTCCGGGCCAGTCGCCAACTCGCCGTCATGGGGCTCTGAAATCTGATTGATCGTAACATAACTTACATATGAATAGATGTAAAGGCATCATACGACGGGAAATTTTACCATTCTTGAGGGAGAAGAGGTACTAAATTTGAGCTGTTGATCACACTGATCGAACGGCTAAGATTTGGCAGTACCTAGTGGTACCGGACGCGAGGTACCAAGAGGTACCAAATTTTGAGCCATTGATTACACTGATTGAACGGCTGGATCTAATTTGATACCTCTTGGTACCTTGTACCTCTTGGTACCTCCTCAAGGATAGGAAAACTGCTCTCATACGACACCTCTTGTGAAGTTTCATGTCGAATGCGTGAGTTGCTTTGTTGTTCATAACCTTTGGAATTTAATGGCGAAGGTAAAGCCCCATAGCGCCGGGACAACGAGACGGGACATCACTACATGGGAGCTAGACCTAGACACCACCAGTACGTGGAGGTCTATTGCCTGCTACACCTACGAGTGTGATCAAATGTGGCCACGAGTAGGGGTGGAGATCCTCGAGCACGGCTCACACTTCTACTCGGTATTGGCGGAAATAGAGCAAAAATAATCGGGGTTCAATATTTCACCATATCTACAACAATATATATAGTTTTCAATTAACATTATGCTAAATAGTAATATATTTGGTAATTTTTAACATCAATACTTTAATTAACCAATGCCAACGTATGATAATAAAAAAGTAGTGATCAATATGCTTACCAAAATAAAAAAAATCCGATAATAATATCGATTAGTTGCAGCAAACTGAAGAACTAAGATTGAAACCACATATAAAAATTGATTGACATTGGTAAAAATACATCATTCGATCTCAATGGCCTGTTAAAAGAGAACAAAGTTACTTAAAGTTTTTCAATAAAAAATAGTAGATTGATCGAATGTAAGTTAATATATTATCTTTTAGTATTTACGTTTTTTCAAGCTCATAGAGTGACAAACCATAACATCATCAGTAATTTTTGTCAATTCTTATTTCTTCACATAGCAAATAAGTATATCACGTCAAGTAGTTTACTTACTTAACATTACGGTCAAATACTACAATGTTGCCTCTGATTTACAACGAGCTAGGCTGGTATTCCAAAAATTAAAACTGAAACCTTAAGTCTTAACTCTACATTTCAACAAAAATCAATCAACAATCATTACATTGAAAGCCTGACTCACAAATTGGAATAACTGAGAGAAATTTAGAGCAAAATACATACTGATCAGGTGGACCTGAGTTTCCTTCAGCTAATGAGGGCTTGAGGCAATAGGGACCAGTCGACGCCATAGCAAGATGGTATGCGAGGCAGCGCGAGGCAGCCGGTGGCGCTGATTTCTCCCATTCTTCGACGACCAGTCGTTGTCTAGTTGGGTGTGGTTATGCAGTGGATGTGGTGCACATCTATTGCTCAACCATGTGAGACGAACAAACGTTGAGGGCAGTTGCAAGGTGACATGCTTCAGAATCATCAAATGGGCGTTGTGGCCTATTGCAATCTTCCTTCTTACGCTGGCTCAAGGGCTATCTTGGCCTGTTGTAGTTGCCTAATGGACTGAGGGAAGCGGAGGCTTCTCATGGACTACTGCTAGCTACTAGAAATTTGGGCTACTAGTATTCCCTTCATTAGGTTTCATGGAAAGACATGAGTGCATTGAGTTTAGCCTAAAGGATTCACACATGTACTGAAAGTGTTAATCCCTAGTAAAAATATTTTTGGACCCGGTGTACTGTGACACCAGGACCCACTACTTGATTCTGCCCCTGCTACTTGATCCTCTCTCTCATCGTCGTCGGCCGTCACACCACTTTTGACTCACCGGGCCTTCACCATTTTCCTCATGTCTTCCCACATCTCCTTGACTCGTTTGGCTCCACCCACGCCACATTTGCCTCCGGCATGGCACTGTGTCAAGGCAAAAAATGAAGTTGTGGCGAAGGGGCTGTTGGTTAGTTGGGGGAGGGTTGCCGACGTGAGGTACAGCCGGTTGCAGCTACGCAACGCACATGCATTTGAGACCAGGTGCACAACGACAAGCTTGACGTGCCACCATGAAGTGCGCTAAGGGGGACTCCCCCGGTCTTGCGTCCGGAGGTGGCGTTGTGTGTCGCCTCAAAACCAAGGGTGACGAGGAAAGGTGCGGGCAGCGAATTTTGGGCATATTTGGTCCCTGTGACAGAGAAATGCCGAAAGTGACCCCCTTCCTACGAAATTCCGCTTTTAGCCCCCTATCGCGGCCCCTACCGCACAAGCCTTCTGTGCCCCCACCACACGAGCCCACCTGGCACGGTTCCCTACAGTGCAAATTCCCTGGTGCGGCCCCCACCGCACAAAAGCGCCACTCCCTGACTAGGAGTAGGGATTAGTGGTAGCAGCTAGTAGTTGGGTGGGTGACTAGAGGTGTGTTGTATGCATTTATGTGTGTTCTATACAGTAGATATTAGGTAGGGTAATTAGCTAGTATAATTTATTGGTATAATTAACTACATAGATAAATTAGTGTAAGAAACTTTTGTAGAATTAAAGTAGTGTCAAAATCTTTTTTGTAATTTTTTATCGTGAAGATAAAAGTTCAAGCTACATGAATCAGAACCAACAGAGAAGTTGAAAGCTATATTATTTTCTCTTTTTTTGACTTTTTCTCTTATAGGATTAATTATTCTAGGAGCTTCTAACAGACCTTTAGTTAATATAGATTTAGATATATATTGTCTCCATGCGAGCAACTATATATATTGGCTGGAGAAGTTACGACAGAGAAAAAATTGGGAAATATTTTCATTAAAAAAGGAAAATATTTGTATGTATATCCATGTAACGGTAGCAATTTATTTTTACACTACTTAATTCTACAAAAATTTCTTACACTAATTTATCTATGTAGTTAATTATACCGATAAATTATACTAGTTAATTACCCTACGTAATATCTACTCTACAGAATACACATTTATGCATACAACACACTTCTAGTCACCCACCCAACTACTAGCTGCTACTAGTACAAAATACACATTAACGCATACAACACACTTCTAGTCACCCACCCAACTAGTAGCTGCTACCACTAATCCCTACTTCTAGTCAGGCCGTCAGCGCTTTGCGCAGTGGGGTGCCGCACTAGGGAATTTGCACGGTAGGGGACCGCGTGCAGGTGGGCTCACGCGGTGGAGTGCGTGCCAGAGGGCTTACGCAGTGGGCGAAAGTGGAATTCTGCGGGAAGGAGGCCACTTTTTGCATTTCTCTGCCAGAGGGGGAAATATGCCTGAAATTCACGAGCAGCAGTTTCTGCTCAAGGCAAATAGACAAAAATAACCCCGAGACCATCTAGGGTTGAAGGGTAAAAATGTAACTTCCTCGCCCCCAAACCCCACTCCATAAATAGGGACTCATGTAGTTGGGAGTAGGGGAGAAGCCACTTGTACTTCCTTAGAGCAACTCCAGCAGGGCCCCTACTTGAACCCTCAAACCTCATATTTGAGAGCCAGAGCAAAAAACTGAACTCCAGCAGGGCCCTACTTGGCTCTCAAAAATAGGAGGCCTCTCAAATGAGGTCTCCAAGCCCTCATTCCTAGGGGCCCCCTACTCCGGCTCTCATTTTTCAGCTTTCCTCGTTTTTTGTGGAACATTTGTGCTTTCAATTTAAATTCAGAACATATTTGAATTTAAATTTGAATATTCGTATTTGAATTCGTATTTGAATATTCGTATTTGAATTCGGAACAAATTTGAATTTAAATTTGAATGTTATGTGATGAACTTTGTGCTTTCAATTTAAATTCGGAACAAATTTGAATTTAAATTTGAATTCGTATTTGAATTCGGAATAAATTTGAATTTAAATTTGAATGTTATGTGATGAACTTTGTGCTTTCAATTTAAATCCGGAACAAATTTGAATTTAAATTTGAATATTCGTATTTGAATTCATATTTGTGCTTTCAATTTAAATTCAGAATAAATTTGAATTTAAATTTGAATATTCTTATTTGAATTCATATTTGAATTCGAAACAAATTTGAATGTTATGTGATGAACTTTGTGCTTTCAATTTAAATTCGGAACAAATTTGAATTTAAATTTGAATATTCGTATTTGAATTCATATATTTAAATATTGTCCCTCATTGTGAAATCATAAATATTTTATTGTGTATTGTGCTTTTGTCCCATACATATGCATATAGTGTGTGAGGAAATAGAGGGAATTGAGAAGTAGGGGCCCTGTTTTGAGGGCTCCTGCTGGAGTGCAACCCAGAAAACAGGGCCCTCAAAAATAGGGGGAGCCCTCAAATGAAAAGTAGGGGCTCTGTTTTGAGGGCTACTGCTGGAGTTGCTCTAACTTGAGCAATAGAATTGAGTTAGTTTCTCTGCATCGCTTGGGCATCGATTCCCACCTTTACGTCCCTGGTGATCGACGTAGCGAACCGGGGTGCCTACAAATCTACCGTTTAGACTCGTATATACAACATAGGCATTCGGTGGTGGCAGCAAGCCGGCTTTACTAGAGCGGTGGATGCATTCGTCTAACGACGCATTGTCACTGATCACATCCAACAGTGAGAAATTCGACTCAAATCAGATCTGCACGTAATAGCCTCGCTATGATAAGTAATCTAAAAAGGAGAGGAGAACAACTGGATACCACATGTCCAATGTGTGGACGCCTCGATCAGGATGGGGGCCATCTTTTCTTCAAATGCAAGGCGGTGAAGAAATGTTGCCGTCAGCTGCATCTGGAGGAAGTTAGAGTTGAAGCGACAAAGCAGCCGACACCGAAGAAGTATTGGAGCTGGAGGCTATTTGGAGACGGCCGAAGGATGCACATCTGCAAATTCTGGTTCTTCTTCGGAAGTGGTGGTCAGCACGAAACAAGGTGGTGGATGAAGGCAACAACCTGGACGTCAACCATGTTTTCTATTCTGTCCGGGAGTCAACTTCAGAGTTCAAGGCTCTTTTTAAAGGACCGGTTAGTACAGGTCCTACTCTGCGACATCAGTGGAAGCTGCTCTGAAAGCAAATACGGATGGGTCCTTTGACCTGGTGGCGAGAAAAGGAGGTTGGGGTGTTGTCGTTAGAGACAGCCATGGCGCTGTCCGTGCTGCTCTGCTGCAGGTAATATTCATTTTTTTGAATGATGCTCTTTAATCAAGCTGAGGCAATAGCTTGTGTCCAGGCTCTTATGCTTACGCGCGACATGGGTGTCAAGCACCTTATTCTGGATTGTGATGCGAGCAATCTGCGGAAAACCCTGGTGGGAGAAGCTCATAATGGCCAGAACGCAGTCATCTTCCAAGAAGCTAGGTATTTGTTGAGGCTTTTATTCCATTAGCCTGATGCGGTAGCTAAATCGCTCGCCACACGGCGCACAACAAACTCCGGGAAGTCGCCATGCCATGCCACACAAATGCAAGAGGGATCCAAAGACGCACCGAACTTTACTCGTGTGCGACCCCATTACATGCCCTAGGACGTAACTGAACAGAGGGCTTTTTTTCTTTTGCTGAAGCTTATAATTTTTTGCTGCGGCTTATGGTTTTTAGGTTGTTCATGTGAGAGATCACAGAGTAACAGAAACTCACGTGCGGTTTTTGCCGATATAAATGAAATCGGTACAGTATATACTATAATTAACTAGTAGACCCTATTTTAAAAAGATACTTCGTTTAAAAGCTAGTTACAGTAGAAAAGCCGAAAAACAGTTTTTAGAAGCTGAAAAGAACAGGGTCAGAAGCTACACTGGGTAAGTTTTAATTAATTGCAAAAGTCCATAAATTTCAATAAAGCTATTTAGAAAATAATGTTTTTGAAAACCCCCAAACTTGGGTGAAAGAACTCTTTTGTAGCCAAACTCTAACAGTCCACAAATGCTTGTTGAACTGCTAAAGTAGTTGCGTTTTAAACATCATTTGTACTATGGCCCTATTCGTACTCGCTTTTGTTTCTGGTTTCTGCCTAGAAAAGCCAAACGCCAATACAAACACCCGGCTTCTTGAAGCGGCTTCTCCACTCCTCTCGCTACCGTCTCGCTCCGGGGATAAGATAGAGGGTCACGGATGCATCATGCACCCACTCCTCTCGCTCCCATTACGTGCATGCATCTCTCCCTCATTTTTTCACCTCTCGCTCCCTCTTACTAAAAGCCACTTCTTTCATCTATACCATTCCTTTTCAGCCAAAAACCATCAGCAAAACCCAATATGGGCGTCCCCTATGATGTCTTTCAGCTATGTCTGTAGGTTAAATTTGCTTGTTGAACCGGTAACATAGTTACATTTTTTTATATCATCTAGATTGAACTTTAGATGTGCGGTATATATAGTTTATATTTTCACACAATATCTGGCTAAATATTCGTGACAAGACTAATCGTATCGATGTGATATGCATTCGCTCCGTATCGATGTGATATGCATTTGATCCGTATTTGTGACCGAGAATATCCACATTTGCATTTATATCTGGCACTGTTCGTTCGACTCCGACTATGAGTAAATATAGAATATGATTTAGATGAGCGATGTAAGTCTGTATCCCGATTACACGGCTACTCGTGAGGGTAAAAATTACATGAAAGCCCCTCCCCTTTTCCTACTCCAACTTTCGGTTTTGATCCTCTCCGCCCACTCCCTTCCTATCACCGCCGTCGCCACCACCTCCTCCGCCCAAATCCTAGTGTTCTTAACAGGCATATTTCCTTTTCCCTTTTTTATTTCAGGTAAAGTAGCTGAGCAAACTTTGTCCTCATTCCAAAGTGTTGTTGTTTTTTTTTGCTGTAATGACACTATTGCGTCTGTTAGCTTTTTCTAAATTGTTCACTTAAAGAAAATTAAAGGAAAGAAGAGACAACATTATATCTCCATAAATAATACAAAATAAAAAAAGAAAAAAACTATATTAAAAGTTAACATATTTCAAACAACTTTACTACAAGCTAGAAGCCATTGCTGAGAACAGGGCAAAGTGCAGCACTTGACTTCCTGCTTCACTTCCTAGGGTCTGCCATCTTCGTAATGTGCAGCAGAGGAGGCACGACTGCTGGCCTATTTTACTGTAACAAGTTTGGTTGACACTATGTACTATGTTGTACTTCACTGTTGGCAACCCCGTGATTGTGATCTGCACTTGCGATCTGTTTTATGTAGCAATTATTTCGTTCCTGCATCGAAGAAAGTGGTTTCGTTTCAGATGCCAAGAGGCAGGTAGAAGCAGGGCATAGTGAATCTAAGCGATGTCGGTTGGGCTTGGGCCGGCGGCCTGGCCCACACAGAACGCCGAGATCCTTCGGGAAATCTCTCCTCCTGCCGCCGTTAATTCGTTGGCCGTTCAGCGATGGACACGCTCGAAACCTCTCGAGCTCGCCGTCGAACCTTCTCGCTCGCTCGCCACCGTTCTGCAATGCTCTCTTCACGCTATAAATCAATCCCCTCGCCGTCCCGTCGCCATCGCGCTATACATCGATACATTCTCGACCAAGAAACACAAGCGACAGATCGGCTCTTAGTTACGACTTGCGTCTATATTAGCGGGCTTAAGTGGAGAGCTATTAGCTTAAGCTGCTGTTGATCACGTGAAAGAACGTCCTTGAATCCGTGATGTTGTCGTCGAAGAGAGCGGCGGCGGTGCTTGCGTGCATTGCCGTGGCGACGGCGTTGGCCGCCACGGCGGACGGCGCGCTGCTACCGTGGTTCGGCCGTGGCAGCCGCGGGAGCGACGAGGCGGCGACGATGGCGCCGCTGTCCGACGTGGGCCTCCTCGCGGACCCGTTCCGGATCCTGGAGCACGTGCCCTTCGGGTTCGACCGCGACGACGTGGCCATGGTCTCCATGGCCCGCGTGGACTGGCGCGAGACCCCCGACTCCCACGAGATCGTCGTCGACGTGCCGGGCATGAGGAAGGAGGACCTGGGGGTCGAGATCGAGGAGAACCGGGTGCTGCGGATCAGCGGCGAGCGGCGGCGGGAGGAGGAGCGTAAGGGGGACCACTGGCATCGGGAGGAGCGCTCCTACGGCAGGTTCTGGCGCCAGCTCCGCCTCCCCGACAACGCCGATCTCGACACCGTCGCCGCATCCCTCGACGGCGGCGTCCTCACCGTGCGCTTCCGGAAGCTCGCGCCCGACCAGATCAAGGGCCCCCGCGTCGTCGGCATCGCCGGGGGCGAAGACGGGGCCGCCACCGCCACGAAGACCATCGGCGCCGCCGCCGCTGGAGAGGAGCACCATGCCAAAAAGGTCGAGCTCTGAACCGTCCGAAAATGTCAGAGTGCTTTGCAAATATGCTTGTCAGTTTCTCCAAGTACGTATGTATAGTGTGTGTACAAGTATTCACTGTCATGTCCGAGAAGTTAACTGAGGAATAAGAAGCTACGGTTCACTCGTGACTCGTCTGCAACATTCTTCCGAAACCACGTACGCGCCAAAAACACTACGCGCCACCGATAGCTGCACACGAAAAAGCAGATTGATTCGCTGTCCCGCTCGATCGCTCGCTCCCACCGATCCACGCGACCACACAGGCGCACGCCATTCCACGTCGCATCAAGCTCCCTCCCCGAGGTCCCAGCCATGTCGGGGATTTTCCGGTGGAGGCGCCTTGTCGCCTCCGCGCCGCGGCTGCGGCGGCGGCGGCCGACTCCTTCCGTCCTTCGTAGTCCCCTGCGCTGAAGCGGCCGCCTCCACTGGCACATCCAGGGGCTGCGCAAGTGGGACGGCGGCGGCGGCGTCGAGCCCGAGACGCGTCGCATCCGCGCGTAGGCGCCCTGCCCGCGCTGCTCCAAGCACATGGGCGTCCTCTTCTCCCGCCGCCCGCTGCCCCCGCAGCCCTGCTCTCCACCGCCGGCGGTGACTACCAGGCGCTCAACCTCTGCCCCAGCTGCCGCACCGCCTACTTCTTCCGCCCCCACCTCCCCGTCCCGCTCCAGGGCACCTTCATCGAGGTTGGCTGCGCCCGCGCCGTCGCCCCCGATGAGCACCAGCCCGAGAGCCTCAGGTCCAGGTCGCCTTAACGTCGTCCGCGTCGCCGGCGGTGGCGGAGGCGGCGGTTGCGGTGGTGTGGCGGGGGAGGGTTTGGAGGGAAGGGTTGGGTGGGGAGGGTCGAACCTGGGGAAGGATTTGCCGACGCCCAAGGAGATCTGCGAGGGGCTCGACAAGTATGTGATCGGGCCGGAGAGAGCCAAGAAGGTGAGTTCTTCCTTTGCTTCTGCCGGTTTGGTGGTTAAACTTGGGATTTGTTGGCCTTTTTTTGTCGTATTGTAGAACGGTTGTCGGACTCGTGCTTGGTTTGGTTCAATTGGGAGTGGTAATTTTGATCGCTTTCGAACGTCAGGATGGTGAATTAGGAAGATTTGTTTTTATATGTTCATGTGCTGTTATAGACTAAGAATTTTCCCATGAGCTCAGCTTGTCTCAGTTTAGTTCTGTGAATAAATGACGCAGAAGAAAAATATTCTTAACGTCAGAATTGTTCTAATTTTGGACAGTCGTGAATGATCTGATGGTATATATATAGACTAGGACATGGTAAAATTTCACTTGTTACTATGTGTCAATAGAAATTTGCAGGATAGATGGTGGATATGACTGTGCTTCCTGTATGGAGGTTTAACCTAAGTTAACATACTGAATTTAGATATAATCAACTAGCAATCCTTTTTCCACCTCTCACCTGGGCCATCTTAACTTGATTTAGATATGTAGCTTTCGTTTTCCCCATAATAAGATAGAGCACCTTTGTTCACTCGATACGACTTTCCAGTAGTTCTTTTCCATTATTGTGATATATAATCTTTAAATCAGCAGGTGCTTTCTGTGGCAGTATACCACCGCTACAAACGAATTACCATCAATCTTTACGAAAGGGGTCAGTTCTAATGTGCTTTCTAAATGACACTCCTTTCAGCTGATATATTCATAGTGATGACAAATTCCAGCAGCAGTAGAAATTAGAATCTGTTGTGTGTTTCAGTGACTAATTGTTATGAATCTTAGTTCATGAGGGATAAACACCACCGAGAAGATGGCCGGATGGAGTCGGCGTAGGGAGAGAGAGGAGACTATAGACGAGGAAGACTTTGTTATTACTCTGCTTAATTCCAATAGCATGCGGTAGCCCTCTTATATAGATGGCTCCCCCTAACAGATGTAATCTAACTCTAATCATATCTCTAACTATATCTCTAATACAAGGAAACCAATCTCTAATTCAAATAGAAATCAATCTCTAATTCCTAATAATAACCCGGTTGGGCCCAAGGCCCACGCCTATAACACTACACCCCTCCCGGACATGCAGCTCGTCCTCGAGCTGCTAGACGGCGGCCAATGGAAGACCTTCGAAGCCGATGTAGAGGACGAACGGTGGTAGGGTGCTGCAGCGGATGGAGACGGGCGACCAGATCCACGCGGAACAAGGCTAGACGAAGTGTAGTGTCTTCGGGAATATAATGCCTGCAAAATAAGTCTCTCTTTTTTTGATTTTTTGATTTTGATTTTGATTTTTTTTTGACGATTTTTTTTGGCCCTGAACTAATCTATCGGTCGGTTAAAAACCGACCGAGACCCCCCAGGCCACCTCACAAAGCCCAAATGACTCGGGCGGTGGTACTGCAGGAGCGGCGGCGGCGGTTCCGGGCTGGTCGGTGCGGACCGGCGGCGACGGCTCCGGCGGCCCACGGCGGCGGCTACGAACGGGCGGAGGAGGCCCGGGCTACGGCGACAGCGGCTCGGTGGCGGCTCGGCGGAGCGGGCGGCCAGCGTAGCGGCGGTCGGGGGGAGCGTAGCGGCGGCAGCTCGGGCGGATGTGGTCCGGCGGCGGCTACGACAGGGGCGGAGGTGTGCCGAGCGGCGGCGGCACGGGCGGAGACGGACCCAGCGGCGGCGGCAGCATAGGCGGAGGCGGCCCGGGCGGCGGTTGGTACCCGGCACCCGAGGGCGGCGCGGGGAGGCCCAGCCCGGGAACGTCCGGATCTGGAGCGGCGGCGGCGGGGATCTGCGGATCGAGGCGCCCATGAGAGACCTCCGGCGCCGGCGTGGATTCGGCGAGCAGCGGCGGCGGCACGGCCAGATCAGCCGGCGGCTTGGCCTGAGACGGCCCGGGTAGCGGTGGATCCGGCAATGGCCGAGTCTGTCGGTGGCGATGGATCCGGGCGACTTGGAGATGGCCCGGGCGGGTGGCGGCGGTGCAGACGGAGTCGGCCCGGGCTGGTGGCGACTCGCGTCCAGGGCGGCGAGCGGCGGCCGGCGGCGAAGCAGCAGCCGACGGAGCGGTGTCCTGCGGGGGCGACGGCCGACGGATGACAGTCGGCAGAGCGACGGCCGACCCCGCTCGAGCGGATCCAGGGAGCCTGGCGGCGGCAAAGACTCCAGCAGGTCGGCGCTGGATGGAGACGCCGGAGCAGATGCTGCGGTGACCACGACGACGGTTGAGGGACTGGACGGAGACGCTGCAGCGATGGGAGCTGGCAGTAGATGAATAGATGGGTCTTGTTGTAGATCTGGTGATCTGGGGATCTGGTGTTGAATGATGACGTGCCTTCATTATCTCTTGTAGCTTCTTCATTGCATTCTCATTCGATTCCTTGATTTCCTTCAACTGCTTATTGATCTCCTTGCAGAGCGCGATCGCGTTGCTCCAGTCGTTAGCCATGGTAACAGAAGTCGTGGGAGAGGATCGACTGCTCTGATACCAAGTTATTATGAAACTTAGTTCATGAGGGATAAACACCACCGAGAAGATGGCCGGATGGAGTCGGCGTAGGGAGAGAGAGGAGACTATAGACGAGGAAGACTTTGTTATTACTCTGCTTAATTCCAATAGCATGCGGTAGCCCTCTTATATAGATGGCTCCCCCTAACAGATGTAATCTAACTCCAATCATATCTCTAACTATATCTCTAATACAAGGAAACCAATCTCTAATTCAAATAGAAACCAATCTCTAATTCCTAATAATAACCCGGCTGGGCCCAAGGCCCACGCCTATAACACTAATATTGTGAGGTATATCAGCTAAAACATTTAGGTCCGGAGCAGATTTGGGTGTTTTTCATGAAGCTGACAATGAGGATAACATTGAACTAGATAAAAGCAATGTACTTTTAATGGGGCCAACTGGCTCCGGTAAGACATTTCCTACCATTTTTTATTCGGCCAATGCTGTGTGCCTGGATAATATTTGGTTGCCTATAAAAGATAGTTCACTCACCATGATTTGGTTTGGCATGTTTCATTTGCAGGCAAAACTTTACTTGCTAAGACATTAGCTCGATTTGTAAATGTGCCATTTGTAATTGCTGATGCGTCGACGTTGACACAGGCAAGTATTGCATAAGTGTATATTCCAGAAGAGTGAAAAAAATGGAAATGTAATGTCTTAGCATGCTATCAACGTTATCTTGTAAAACCTTGTATAGATTAATTAACAAAATTCTGTAAACGATGTTTGCCACATACTATCAATAACTTCTGCATTGAAGTATTTATCCAACCATGCTATATTGTTTTTAGTTTATTGCTTAGGAAATTGTAGATTGTGAGCTACATGGTTCAACTTGAGCATGCATCGATTCATGTCCTAAAACTTCTGCCCAGGCCACTGAGCTAAAATATGTATTAAAAAATTCACCAATATTTCAAGAGGTCACGTTTATTCGTTACTAATATATGCTAGATCCTCCTTAGATTTTTATCACAAACTTGTGTCCAATTTGACAGCTGAAGTTTTTGTTTTGCTACAGGCAGGATATGTTGGAGAAGATGTAGAATCTATACTATATAAATTGCTGGCGATATGCCATTGAACTGTATTTGCTTGTGTTGAAAGTGGAAACATATTGAATCTGTTGATTTCTCTTACCATATTACCTTTGAAAATGAGCATCAGCTGTTCCACTCTTTTGACATTAATTAGGTTGCAGAGTTTAATGTGCAAGCAGCTCAACAGGGGATGGTGTATATTGACGAAGTCGATAAGATCACAAAGAAGGTTTGAACTAATTAACTTTTGATTCAGAAATTGCTGCTGCTAATATGGCCACTGGCCAGCATATCATTTAACACATCAAATTGCAGGCAGATAACCTTAACATTAGTAGAGATGTTTCGGGTGAAGGTGTGCAGCAGGCATTGCTGATGATGCTGGAAGGCTGACAGAGTTTAGACACAGGTATGAGGCAATTTTCTGTTGTATTGCTTGACTGTTGGCCCTTAAGGCATAACTCATTACATACTTATAGCCCAAGAGAACATATTACAACCGAAAGCAAAACTGAAAGCAGAGATAAGATGCTAAAGCAAAAGCTGAAGATATTAAAGCAAACTGAAGATACTAAAGCTGATACCAAAGCTGAACTATCTAACTACTACTATACTTATTCAGTTAATGTGTCTACAAGACTTACTCCTTCAATTCTCCCTCTAAGTCTTGTCTGGTACCCTTTGAGTGATTTGAATCATCCCTATCTTAGCGCGCAGCTCTTGGTACTTGATTCTCCCAAGAGGTTTGGTTAGGAAATCAGCGAGTTGTTCTTGAGTGTTGACATAACTGGCCTTGATGCTTCCCTCATCCAAACAACCCCTTATGAAGTGGTATCTCACCTGGATGTGTTTACTGCGCTCATGGAAGACCGGGTTCTTTGCTAGGGCAAGAGTGGATTTGCTGTCCACTCGCAACTCCACTGCCTCAGCTTCTCTTCCCAGTAGATCGCCCAGCAGCCGAGCAAGCAGAGGGCTTGAGTGGCGGCAGAGGTGGCTGAGATGTATTCAGCTTCACAGCTGGAGAGTGCCACCACCTGCTGCTTGATTGATTTCCAGCTGACCAGGCATTTGCCGAGGAAGAACAAGTTCCCACTCGTGCTCTTGCCGGTGTCAATGTCCCCGGCGTGGTCGCTGTCGCTATATCCGATGAAATGCGTCACGCCGGGACATCTTGGGTAGTGCAGGCCATAATCAGAAGTTCCTGCAACGTAACGGAGAATCCGCTTCACAGCCTGTTGATGTTCTGTCGTCGGCCGCTGCATGAAACGACTGACATAGCCGACGGCGAATGCCAAATCCGGCCGCGTGTGGACGAGGTAGCGCAGACTCCCGACGATTCGCCGGTACTGCGTGGCGTCCACCTCTTCAGCCGTGCTCTCCTTGCTCAATTTCAGTCTCTCCTCCATTGGAGTGTGGGCTGGGTTGCAGCCCGTGAGTCCTCCGAGCTCAACGACACGCTGAGCATAGGCAGTTTGTCGGAGGAAGATGCCGGAGTCATTTTGGATTACCTCAATTCCCAGATAGAAGTAGAGCGGCCCCAAGTCACTCATGTGAAAGGCACCCTTCATTTCTGTCTTGGAGGCCTCCATCTCTTCTTCCTTAGCGCCGGTAATAACCAAATCATCAACATAGACGCCGACGAGCAGAGTTGAGTCTCCCCGGCCTCACCGGTAGACTGATGCCTCATGAGTGCTCTGCTGGAACCCCATTGATCTGAGAGTCGCGTCTAGCTTGGCATTCCAAGCTCGCGGTGCCTGGCGCAGGCCGTAGAGAGCCTTGCGAAGGCGCAAAACCTTGTCTCTTGGCCGGCGACAATGAATCCCGGTGGTTGACGGACATAAACCTCCTCCTTTAAGTCGCCATTGAGGAAGGCCGACTTCACGTCCATGTGATCGACGCGCCATCCCTCTTGAGCCGCTAGCGCAAGGAGGACGCGAACAGATTCCATTCGCGCGACGGGCACAAACGCGTCGTCGAAGTCCACTCCCTCTTGCTGGACGAAACCCTGTGCCACCAGCCACGCCTTGTGCTTGACCACAGCCCCAGCCTCATCTTGTTTGAGTTTGAACACCCACTTGAGTGTGATGGCGCGGTGGCTGGCGGGAAGATCAGTCAGCTCCCAAGTCTGGTTCCGCTCGACCGCATCCATCTCCTGCCGCATTGCTTCGCGCCAGGCCGCATCGCTCTCTGCTTCAGCGAACGAGCAGGGCTCGCCGTCGTTGATCAGGTGAAGCTCTGCTTCAAAGTCTTGCTGCGCCAGCCCCGGGACGTCTTGATCGCCCAGTAGGTTGTCGACGGTACGATAGCGCAGAGGTTCATCCTCATGTGCGGCGTCGACGCGTTCCCCATCTTGCGTCAGCGGCGTGGCGAACTCCACCGAGCGGTGCTCGCTGTGCGTCGAGGCAGGAGATGGCGACGCTTGAGGAGCAGCCTCTGGCGTGGATGGAAGCTGCGTGGCCGATATTGCTGGAGGTGAAGCTCCAATGGAGGCAGGCGGTGCACTCGGAGCAGGGGTAGACGGACTTGGAGACGGAGTCGACCCGACTGCTCCCCCGACTCCCTGAATGCAGACGTAGTCGACGGTGAAGTCACTGAGTGCCGCCGACGAGCCGTTGTCCGCCATTTTGGTCCACGCCCATCCTCGCCCTTCGTCGAACACGACATCACGGGCCACACGCACACGCTGCGTAGCCGGGTCGAGGATGCGGTATGCCTTGGCACCATCGGCATAGCCAATGAATACCCCTGGAGTGCTCCGATCGTCGAATTTGCCGACGTGGTTGAGCTCCTTCACGAACGCCAGACAGCCGAACGTCCGGAGATAGCCGACTGTCGGCTTGCGCCCGTGCCAGGCTTCGTAGGGCGTCTTGCCGTCGAGGCTCTTGGTGGGCGAGCGATTGAGCAAATGCACGGCAGTCATCACCGCTTCTCCCCAGTAGACCGCCGGCATTGCTCGCTGCTTGAGGAGGGCGCGAGCCGTGGCCACCACCGTCTGATTGCGCCGCTCGACGACGCCGTTTTGCTGCGGGGCATAAGGCGCGGAGTAGCGGCGCTGGATCCCTTCGTCGGCGCAGTACGCCGCGAATTCAGCCGCCGTGAACTCGCCGCCGTTGTCCGTGCGCAAAACGCGAAGTCTGCGACCGCACTCTTTCTCTGCTGCGGCCTGAATGTGCCGGATGGCTTCCGCCGCTGCAGACTTGGTGTTGAGAAGCACTGCCCACATGAACCGGGACTGGTCGTCGACGAGAAGCAAGAAGAAGCGCCTGCCTCCGGGAGTCGTCGGCGTGACCGGTCCGCATAAATCGCCATGTACAAGCTCCAGTCTTTCCTTGGCTTGAAAATTGGCTTGACGGGGAAATGGCCGACGCCTCTGCTTGGTCACCACGCAGGTGTCGCAGAGCTGCTCCACGTGTTCGACGTGCGGCATCCCCCTCACCATCTCGCCGCCGCTGAGCCGCTTCAGGGCCTCAAAATTGAGGTGCCCAAAGCGCTCATGCCACCGCCAAGCCTCGTCATCACGGCAGGCTGCGAGGCAGAGAGGCTGCGCCACCCGCACATGGAGAACATAGAGGCGGTTGTTTCCTCTATTCACTTTGGCGAGGAGACGATGGCGGCGATCCCAGATGCGCAGCACCCCATGATCGATCTCCACTCGCGAGCCATTTTCATCCAACTGTCCCAGACTGATGATGGAGTTCCTCAGAGCTGGGATGAAGTAGACGCCGGTGAGAAGTCGATGTTCGCCGGTCTTGGCCGTGAAGATGACAGAGCCGACACCATTGATCTCCACAGCGGAGGCATCTCCAAACTTGACTGAGCCGCGTACACTAATGTCCAGGTCGGAGAAATATTCTCGCCGGCCGGTCATGTGGTGCGTGGCGCCGGTGTCGAGGTACCAATCGTCGATCTTGTCGTCGCTGGACCCGTTTCCGAGGAAGGCACGTGCTCGCGGCTCGTCAAGGTGGAGGAGCGCGGCGGCGGACGATGCGGGAGGAGAGGAAGTCGAGCCTCCCGTGACTTCCTCTGTTCCGGGCTGTTGCTCAATGTTCCCGTGAACGAGGAACAGAGCCGGCTCATCCTCCTCCTCTGCTTGCGCGACGTGCGCTTGGCCGCCACGCCGTGCCTGTCGACAATCCTTGGCCCAGTGGCCGGCCTTGCCACAGTTGAAGCAGGTGTCGTCCCGGTTAGCCTTTCGGTCACCGGCAGCACCGGCGTCAGTACCGCCACGTCCTCGGGGCGCCTTCTCCTTGTTCCGTGGTCTCCGCCGGCGGTGGCTGCCCGACCCTGAAGCATCCCCCTTCTTCCGCTCCTTCTGGCGGGCGAGCCACTGCTCCTCTGTGTAGAGAAGCTTGCCACCGATGGCAACTGGTTCTGAGGGTGGTTGCTCGTCGCGGCCGTCAACGGCCTTGAGACGCCCGGTCACCTCCTCGATGGACAGCTCGGAGAGGTCCAGGAGTGTCTCAATCGACAGAGCGACCTGGGTATACTTCTTAGGGACGACGCGGAGGAACTTCTCCACCGCCTTCTCCTCGTCGATATCATTGTCACCGTGCCGAGTTAACTGCTGCATCAGGCCGGTGAGGCGGAGAGCAAAGTCATCGATGTCCTCACCGGGGTGGAACGTCAAGCGATCCCACTCCTGACGCAGCTTCTGCTGTGTGGCCCGGCGTGCGCGATCGCTTCCGATGCGCGCCGCGGTGATGGCGTCCCAGGCATCCTTGGCGGTTTCCTTGTCCGCGCAGCGAGGATGGCCTCCAACGCCCTTCGATCGTCGTTGAAGTCGACATCCTCGTCCCGCACCGCATCCCACATCCCCCTCGCCTGCATCTTCACCTTCATCACCAAACTCCACTCATTGTAGTTGGTTTTGGTGAGAATGGGCCATGGTGTTCCTCCGCCTGATTCCTTGATGACGGTTTGGATAGCTGTCGGCGACCCATGCATGCCTCTGCGCCCACGGCGACGTTCCGGCGACAACGAGACGCGGCGATGCCTGTGAGGGCTCCGCGAGACGCGTGGCCGAACGGCACCGTTCTCCTCCTCTGCGCACAGAGCGGCGGCAGCAGCTGCTGCGGCTTGAGCCGCGGCCGCCGCCTGCCTGGCTGTCTCAGCCGCCTGCTGAGCGGCTGCCTCTGCTGCGGCGATGCGTGCCTCGCGGGCGTCTGCGTCTGCAGCGCCGCCGGCATTGCCTCTGCGCCGGCTAGAGGTAAGGGAGGCGTGGGAAGAACGGGACATGGCTTCACAGGTAAGGGAAGAGGGAAGGCAAGGCTCTGATACCAATTGACAGAGTTTAGACACAGGTATGAGGCAATTTTCTGTTGTATTGCTTGACTGTTGGCCCTTAAGGCATAACTCATTACATACTTATAGCCCAAGAGAACAGATTACAACCGAAAGCAAAACTGAAAGCAGAGATAAGATGCTAAAGCAAAAGCTGAGGATATTAAAGCAAACTGAAGATACTAAAGCTGATACCAAAGCTGAACTATCTAACTACTACTATACTTATTCAGTTAATGTGTCTACAAGACTTACTCCTTCAAAGGCACGGTGAGGCATATGCATCATTTTACTTGCTGTTGATCCAGTTAGCACTTAGCAGACATGCTCCTCGGGTTTGGTGCGCTGAATTGTAAAATGGATGTACATATTAAACGGTTGTGAACACATGTTGATAAACTTTGGACTGCCTGATATGAAATGGGTCAAGCACAGCTTACTTTATAGTCATCATCCTGTCAGTTGATAACACTAATGTAGCAAATAATAATATCTTCTACTCTGTTTTCTAGTCACTCAAGATGATGTTAGTACTTAGCACTGGTGGTTGAACAGCCGCTGCAAGCCTGCAATGCCCTGATAATACAAATGTTTTCCTGTATATATCAAGCAAAATTTTGTTGGGAACTTGCTATAAGATAGTGATACAAAGCAATGGATTGAAGGGCTGATTATCTTTTTCCATCAATTAGCTAACAATACATGAAAAATAAGTGCTTTGTTTGTGCCTTTGTGAAAGGAACTAATTCATTCGGGTGGCTGCAAATTTGCAATTTAATGAGTTATTCTCTAATCAGTAATCACAACAATTACACAATCCACCACACAATCTACTTGGGGATATCTTGGTTTTGTCATATAGAAGTTACATCCCTTGTTTCTCTCTCTTCATATCAGACAGTGTCCCTGACAAAGGAGCAAGGAAGCATCCTCGTGGTGACAATGTACAGGTGATCCTAAAAGACATGTTCATTTTGTTGTTTGCAGTCATCAACATATTGCACTTTCTGGTGCACCCTGGGTCACTATTGAGGAAAGCAAAGAAGCACCTCTCTTTTTGAGATTTATTGATTGGCAGTTTGCACTATGAGCCTACTGGACTCATTCAGTGCTTTTTCCTGTGTTTGGAGTTTCTCTTCTACTTGTGGGCAAACAAATTGCTTGGATATGATGTTGGTCCATGAGAAGATGCATTCATACTATATTTCCCCTCGAAAATTACACACTATCCAATATCCATTCTTTTCTACATTATGGTGATCGGTTCGGCTGAAAAACTCGTGGCTTATGGCTGAAAACACTGTAGCTGGCTGAAAAAAGCACTGTAGCTGACAGAGGCTTATTTAGCATAATTAAATTTAAAAAAATTAAAAATAAAAAAATATGTTAGCCCATTACGTATAATACAAACAAATACGGGAAAAAAAAGAACCGGCAAAAAAGCTCAACAAAAAGTCAAAAGTTCAGAAAAAGACGAAAATTATGAATAGTGAAAAATAAGCCAGAAGCCGAAGCCGAGTTGATCAGGGGTCTTCATTTATGATCACACTAGGACCAGAACGTATCATTTCTGTTACCTTCTTATGTTGGATAGATTTGGTTTGCATGACTGACTATAAGAAATCATTGTGGTCCTATTTTCAACACAACAGCATCCTTTCTTCATACTGTCTCTCTGAACCATCTATTCCTTAAGATATGTATAGGTGTGAAATTCAATTTATGTAAGCTCTTCATGTTACGATGCAGATAGATACAAAGGGCATCCTTTTTATTTGCGGCAGTGCTTTTGTGGACTTCGAGAAAACTGTATCAGAGAGGTGAAGTTATATCAGCTGTTTTCAATCTGCTGTCTCCAGCGTTCTTCTAAATTCCTTTCTTTTGACCGATCTTTGGTGGGCTTAACAGCCAGCCTGAACAGGAGCTGTTATTGCAGTAAATAATCAAATAGCTACAGAGAGGAAAGCGTAAGTCCGAACAAACAGAAAATTACAATGTGGCTATTGCTAGGAATCTCTTCTCCCAATCTTCTAAATTCCTTTCTGAACAACTTGTTTATAACATAGACGGCAGGATTCTTCTGTTGGTTTTGGGGCACCAGTCCGTGCAAACATGAGAACAGGCAGTACTACGCGGTACTACAAGTGCGCAAGTGACATCATCCTTGTTAGAATCAGTAAGAACCGAGTCTATGGTTCAATTTTCTTGAGAAGCCTTTAGCTCCAGTATAAATGCATAATATGTATAGATCCACCCAGCTTTATTCTCAGTGTTTATATTGTTCTCTGTTTTTAGGTTGAGAGTGGTGATCTAATAGCTTATGGACTTATTCCGGAGTTCATTGGACGACGCTTTCCTATCCTTGTTAACTTGGCAGCTCTTAAACTGAAGACCAACTTGTTCAGGTAATCCTCACGAGAGTGGGAGGTCTTTCTTCTCTTCCAGCAACTGCTTGCTACCTTTTTTGTCTTACAAACTGGCTTGCGCTCATGAATTTCATTATCTTGGTTGTACCTTTGGAGCCATAATGTCTAAATTCCATCCATGGTGTCTAATCTTCGCATGTACCCTTCTGGCTTCTATCCTGTCAGGTTCTGATGGAGCCAAAGAATGCTCTTGGTAAACAACTCAAGAGATTGTTCAGCATGAACTATGTGAGCATATTTACGTCAGAAATTAAGCAAGGAAATATTTTTCCTTATGTGACTCGGGTGTTGCAACATCTGTTCCAGGTTAATCTTCACTTGACTGATGCCGCACTTAGAATGATCGCTAAAAATGCCACGTCCAAAAACACGGGTGCACGAGGATTAAGGTCTATCCTTGGGAACATTCTCATGGATGCCATGTATGAGGTTCGTTTTCTGATTAGTATCTTTGCTCTGTCATCCACCTACTTACTCCTTTATGCGCGTCTTGCGAACTGGGCGAAGAATATTCATGAGCTGCTGCTTCCGTGTAGATTCCAGATGTAAAATCAGGAGCAGGAAGAATTGACGCGGTTGTTGTCGATGAAGCAGCAGTGGGCTCTGTTGACCAACCGGGTTCTGGAGCTAAGGTCCTTCGGGGCGACGGTGCCTTGGATCGGTATCTCTCCGAGAGGAAGGTATAGACTGCTAGTCATGTGCTTACTGGTTTGCTGTCTGAGCTCTGAACTCTGATGAAGTGAAGACACTTCTATTTTGCAGGAGATGGGAGGTGGAACACACTGATCAAGGTTCAGGTGTAGCGTCCACACTGATCCGAGCCTTATCCTGCTCCTCGCCCGCGCCCGCATATTTTGCAGCAACCAGCAGGATTTCAGCTTGATTACACGGGAGCTATATGTCTCTCTGGGCATTGTACAGAGTAGAGATACGATTTTATTGATACAGAATGATCACTTGTAAATAGCTGCGCATTGTTCAGGCTACAAGCAGTAAATAATAGATTGGATCAGACGAGCAGACGATAGGCCTAGCTAGCGCGTAGCCAAGCCTCACCTACGAGGAGGCATTCCACCAGCAAATTGATGTGTAGAGGATAAACTATCACCAGAGATGAAGCTCTCCACACCAGAATTCCCCTAGCGAAAGCTTCTCATTTTGGTAAGATCTTCTCTCCATGGCTCTTCCTGGCCTTGACTTGCGGCCTGGTTTGTCGGTTCAAACGTCAGTTTGGAAAAATTTTGGGCTTCCGGTCACCTCTTCTGGTCCTTCCTTCTCCCCGTTTTTTCTCCTGGTTTCTTTTGGCCGTTGTAAATTCAAGCTTTGTCCGGTCTCTGTGAGTGAGATCCTTCAATCGGTGATTGGAGGTCAAGCTCCTGATTTCAAGGTGCTCCACGTGGGTGATCGAGTTTTCCGTTTCTCGGTTTCATGCAAATTGGTGGGCTTCCATATTATCCAGCTGCGCTCTTTTGAGTGTTCTTCCTTCAAGCTATTTTTTAATCTTTGGGGTAACGGCGGTGCAAATTGGCGTCGTGAATTTGCCCTCTTCCAAAAAGAAGAAGAATCCACTTGGCAGCAGGTTCAGCCACGGTCTTTCAAATCCCGAAGCTATGCGGATGTGCTGAAAGCTCCTCTTCTTACTGGAGCCAACTCAGTTCCTGTTCGAACTTCAGAATTACGAGGAACTCAAATACCCAGGATTTCGGCTTTTGCACGTCTTAATTCTAAAGATTTGGAAGCAAATTTGAGGTACTCTGCTTCTGATCAGGTGGTGCAGCAGGATCAAAATTCAAATCTTCGCTTGGGCAATCTTTCCGATCAGCTTTCAAATTCCAATTGTGTTCGTTGTTTGTCTGCTCATCACTCAAGGCGAAATTGCCGCGCTCCAATTAAATGTCATCATTGCCTTAATTGGGGCCATATTGCTATTCACTGCAGAAGGAATCCTGTTCGTTATTCAACTCGTATTTCAATTGGTGGTGGCACGCCCAGTCTGGCCCATTTGCGGCCTAGCTCTAGTAGCCCGCCAGTGTTTGATTCCTTCACAGATTTGGCCCGTCATCTCCGGAACCTTCCTCCTTTGCGATCGCCTGCTAAACCGGTCACCGTCCGTTGGTCTTCCCCCGGAAAGTCTCTGCCAAGTAGGGCCACGTCTCCTGCTCCTGGCTTCAGAATGGTTGTACCCTTCCCGGCTGATTCTCTCTATTCGACTCCTTCGAGGCAAACAGTGTCCCCCCTCAGTCAGGAAGAACACCCACCCCCCTTTACCCGCTACCATCCTCACCTTTCTCTGTCGATCCAAGAGAGCATGGCATACCAGAGAGCTGATCCAACCCCTTTTCTTCCAGTGGGCTTGCACTGGCAAGATGTTGCTGGTCGTCCTCCAATGGTTCGAGCCACAGCACAAGTTCATCCCCAGTCGCGTAATGAAGACCTTGCAATAGTCACGATCAACCCTATTCCTGGTAATGCACTAAACTTTGGGGTAGTGCGGAATACTATTCGTGAGCTTCTCGTAGATCAGATGAGGATAGAAGTTCGTGAGATTCAGCCTTGCCATTTGGGCCAAGCCTTTGTCCGTTTTGTGCATGATTTTGATAGGGACAATGTGGTCATCAATAGTCCTATCCCATATGGAGATGTTAACTTAAGTTTTGCGCGCCACAATGAGGGTCGAAATTGGCGCAGGGTTTATTACAATCGTGATTGCTGGCTCATGCTGCTAGGCTTTCCTGTTGATTATTGGGAGCAGGAATATATTGACAGTGCTATTGGCACTTTTGGTAAAGTGGTAGCATGGGAGCGTGACACTACTCACCTGGCAAGGTTGATTGTCAGAGCCAGAGTCATGGATCTTGAGACTGTGCTGCATTTTATTGTTTTCAATGACACAATGGGTTTTGACGGTGACTCTTGGACCATTCAGTGTGAAATTCTCCATCATCAGATTCAAGGTGGAGGTCCTCAAGATGAAGACCCTATTCCAGCGGTTAATGAGATAGGACCTGGGGTACCTTTTGACTTCTTTGGTCTAGGACAAGCTGGTCATGGGCCTCAAGCCCCAGGGCCACACCCTGGTGCTAATGCTGCTCCTCAGTTTGGTCCTCCTCTTGCAGACTGGGATCTCTGGCCGCATAATATTCAATTGCCTCAAGCGCCCCAGCCTATGATTGAAATTGATCTCAATGTAATGGCTCCAGAGGTTTTAGATGATGTTCAGATGGATGATGTACAGATGGATGATGTTCAGGAAGTGCTGATTCATCCTCTAAATGGACCTGATCTTGATGCAGTTGCCCCTGAGCCAAATGTTCTCTTGCAAGTTAATGAGGCTGAGGAAGATTTACAGGATGATCTAGAAGTAGCAGATTTTCTAAACAATAATCTAGGGGAACAGCCAGGCTTGATCGCACCGATTTTGGATGTTCCTCTTTTGCATGTTCCTCAGGAGGCTTTTATCCATGATGATGAGGATGACATTCCTGAAGACATGTTAGAGGGAGATCAATTTGTTAATCAGGACAACCAGCAACAGATTTTGGGCAACATCCAAGCTGGTTTAGTTCAGATCTCTGAACAGGTGGATTTTTCTGCTCTACCTTTGCACTCCAAGGCAGATGTTGGTTCTTCGGCTGATGCCATCAGGCTTTGGGCTCGTTACCTCTCCCCTATTGGTAACCTCCCATTGGTTGACATCCCTGTGGAGTGGTCTAATTTTTTTACTTTGGCGCTGCTTTCTCCAACGCATTTCACTTGGGCAAAAAATTTCCTGTCTTCTTCTGCTTGGGAATTCTTTCGCTCACAAGGTCCCAGTATTCAGTTCATACTCCCTACGAAATGCCCAGTCGATGAGCCAGTCAAGTGCTCTTCGTTTTCTGTTCCTATTCGGGATGTTAAGGGAAAGGCTGTGATTGAGGACATAACTCCACCATTCACCCCGTCTCTTTCTAACCCTGTTCAACAGGCAGAGAATTTATCCTCTAAGCAACATTCAAAGAAAAGTTCTCTTGTTGATACAAGCCTGCGCCGCAGTCAGCGTAAGAGAAGCTCTGCAGATGGCTTCAAGCGTACAACTTGTACTGAGCGACACTGTTTAGCCTGTTCCACTGATGGACCGCATTTGACCCCCTCAGTTATCAGAAATCTTGGGGAAACTTTCTGTCATATTGACCCTGAGAAGCTTTCAGAGAAGACACTCCTAGCAAAAAAGAAACAGCCAGCTCCTGGAGGGAAAAGAATGAAGCTCCAAAAAGTTCAAACTGTCACTGCCAATGACAAGCCCAGTAAGCCAAAGCCCACTGAAAAGCCTAGTAAGGTGAAGGATAAGCCCAGTAAGAAAAAGGCTGATAACTGATTCAACTTAGGTTGATTTAATGAGTGCTCCTTTTGCATCCTTCAGCTTTTTCGGGTGTTGCTCCATTCTGATGCAGGCTGTTTCTTCAGTTTGTTTAAGACTGTGTTATGTCTTTTGCACAACTATGTTATGCATAGATTGTTGTCTCTATTTCGCCTCTTTTATTGCTGATCATGACTTCGCAAATAAATAAGCGCTCTTGGAAAGTTCTTAGTTGGAATGTTCGTGGGCTTAATTCAGATAGAAAGTGGGGTGCAGTTCGTGAAAAGATTGTAGAAAGTAACTGTGATATTGTTTGTCTTCAAGAGACTAAGAGGGGTTTCCTTGACTCAGCTTCTCTTAAAAAGTTTTGCCCTTCCAAACTAAGCAGTTTCGAATATTTACCCTCTATTGGGGCTTCTGGGGGACTGCTTGTTGCTTGGAATCCTACTCTCTTTAGGGGAGAGTTAGTCTTCTCAAATGACTTTGCCATGTCAGTAGAATTCTTTTCGCAACACTCTGGTAACAGCTGGCTGTTAACGAACATTTATGCTCCTTGTTCTTCAGACAGAAAGAGAAGCTTTCTCAATTGGCTCAAACATATACAAATGCCTGATGATATAAATTGGCTGCTTGTGGGCGATTTTAATCTCATCCGAAGCCACAAGATAGAAATAGAGATGGTGGCGATATCACAGAAATGTTTCTTTTCAACGAAGCTATAAGTTCGTTAGGCCTTACGGAGCTACCACTTTTAAACAGAAAGTACACCTGGTCAAATAAGCAGCATCCTCCCTTGTTAGAACGGCTGGATTGGTTCTTCACGTCCTCGGTCTGGAACATTTCTTATCCAAACACTCAAGTTTGGCCCTTAGTGATGGAGCCTTCAGATCATACTCCATGTGTTGTCAATATTTCAACAGAAATTCCTATTGGGAAGAGGTTCAGGTTTGAAAACTACTGGATGTGCCATGATGACTTCCTCCCTGTAGTCTCCCATGGCTGGTCGGTTCCTTCGCCCCATTCCGACCCAGCAAAAATTATTACTGGCAAGTTTAAGATTCTTCGGAGGGTCCTCAAATCCTGGAGAGCAAATGTTTCTAGCCTGTCTACTTCTATTGCTAATGTGAAGTTAGTGATTAACTTTTTGGAAGTTTTAGAAGAGTTCCGAGATCTTTCAATTCCAGAATGGAATTTCAGGAATATTCTTAACGAAAAGCTTCGCTCTCTCTTACATCAACAACAGGTCTATTGGAGGCAAAGGGGCACCATAAAGTGGGCACAATTAGGTGATGCTCCAACAAAGTTTTTTCATGCTAATGCAACAATTAGACTTCGAAAAAATCTTATTACTTCGCTGTCTGATAGTTCTGGGGAGGTTTTTTCAGATCATAAGAGTAAGGCTCGACTTTTATGGACTGCTTTTAGAGATAGACTGGGTAAATTTGATTTCACTCAAATGCACTTTCATCTGCATGATTTGCTGGATCAACCTTGTGACCTTTCTTCTTTGGAAGAACCTTTCAGTCTAGATGAAATCACTTCTGTGATTAAGGAACTACCAAGTGACAAATCACCAGGGTCGGACGGCTTTAACAATGAGTTCCTGAAAAAGTGTTGGGGTCTGATCTCTGCTGATTTCCTTAAGATGATAGAAGCCTTCTTTCATGGTAACATCTGCCTCCAAAGTCTAAATGGCTCTTTGATCACACTTGTTCCAAAGAAGGATACACCAGTGACAGTCAATGATTTTAGACCCATTTCGCTGCTTAATTGCTCTATGAAATTAATTACAAAGCTTTTAGCCAACAGATTGCAGCGTTTTATTTCTCAGTTAGTACACAAGAATCAATATGGGTTTATCAAATCAAGAACAATACAAGATTGCCTTGCCTGGTCTTTTGAATATCTGCACTTATGTCATCATTCAAAGAAGGAACTAATCATTCTCAAATTGGATTTTGAGAAAGCTTTTGATCAAGTGGAGCATGAAGCTATATTGCAGATTTTACAAGCTAAAGGATTTGGCCTCGTTGGTTAAGATGGATGCAAGCTATCCTTAGCTCCGGCTCCTCATCAATCCTCTTGTAAGGAGTCCCAGGAAAAACTTTTCATTGCAAGCGAGGGGTTCGACAAGGAGATCCTCTGTCCCCCCTTCTTTTTGTTTTGGCTGCTGACCTTCTTCAGACAATTCTTAATCGAGCATCCTCTCTTGGACTCTTGAATCTGCCCATTCCAGTCAATCATACATCTGACTTTCCCATTGTACAATATGCAGATGACACTTTAATAGTAATGGAGGCTTCTAGCCGGCAACTCTTCTGCTTCAAAGCACTTCTTAATTCGTTTGCGGATTCAGTGGGTTTAAAAGTTAACTTTGCCAAATCTATGATGGTTCCAATCAATGTCCCTCCTGATAAGATGGAGATTCTAGCTTCACTTTTTGGGTGCTCACAAGGATCCTTGCCTTTTACATATCTTGGGCTTCCTCTTGGTTTAACAAAGCCGAGAATTGTTGATTTTCTGCCTTTGGTCAGCCGTTGTGAGCAAAGGCTTGTGTCAACCTCTTCCTTCCTCACACAAGCTGGGCGGCTCCAACTGACAAATGATGTTTTCTCATCTTTGCCAACATTCTATATGTGCACGTTCAAGCTCCAAGATACAGTGGTTAAACAGATTGACAAATACAGAAAACACTGCCTTTGGCGAGGGTCTGATATCAACAATAAAGCTCCACCCAAAGTAGCCTGGAATATGGTCTGTAAGCCTAAAAAAGCAGGTGGACTGGGAGTCCTTAATTTAAGAACTCAAAATACAGCTTTGTTGCTTAAGAATTTTCACAAGTTCTTTAACAGAATGGACGTGCCATGGGTGCGCTTGATCTGGGAAAAACATTATTCCAATGGAAAGCTCCCAAGTCACATTAGCAAAGGGTCTTTCTGGTGGCGAGACATCTTAAGGTTGCTCACAGATTTCAAAGGTATTGCCTCTGTGCAAGTAAATGATGGCCAAACGTGTTATTTCTGGGAGGATATGTGGAATGGCCGAACTCTCAGTCAATACTTCCCTGAGCTTTATTCTTTTGCCAAAAACACTAGAATCACCCTCCACAAAGTGAAATTGACTGCAAATCTCCAGGATCTCTTCCATCTGCCTTTATCAGCTCAAGCTTATTCACAATTTCAAGAACTCCTGTCCATCCTGGAAGATTTAATTCTCAGTGTAGACAAAGACAAGTGGAGTTATATTTGGGGCTCAACTTTCTACCAGTCTTCTAGAGCTTATAGAACTTTACTTGGCCATGCACCCGTTCACCCGATGCTAAAACGGATTTGGAAATCATCCTTGCAACCTAAACATCAAGTCTTTTGCTGGCTTCTCTTCTGGGACCGGCTTAGTACCAGAGCACTTCTAAAGCGCAGAAACATGTTGCTAGCTTCTTATGATTGTGTTCTTTGTGACAACAATTCGGAGGAATCTGTGGTACATCTGCTTCTTTCTTGCAGTTTTGCGCGCAGTTGCTGGCACTCGTTGGGTATACACCTTGACGCCCATCTCAATTTGGGGGATGTTTTCTCAAATTTCAAGGATCAGCTAAGAGTGCCTTTTTTCATGGAGATAATTGGTTTAATGTGCTGGAGTATTTGGATGACGAGGAATGGCTTGATTTTTCGTGGGATTCCTCCTTCTCTGCAGAGATGTCGGCGGATCTTTAGAGAAGAGTTTGCTCTGATCCTTCATCGGGCCAAGAAGAAGTATTTTCCTCAGATTGTCAATTGGCTTGACGCCCTGTTGTAATCTCCTTTTGTTTTTGTGAACTCTGTTTGTCACTGTTTCGTTTATATATAATCTATAATCAGTAGGGGGTAACCCCTCCTGTTCTCTTCAAAAAAAAAAACAAGCAGTAAATACAACAATGAGACAGAAAGATCAAGGAGATTGGGCACGGCATCAACCACTGTATAATCCACTAATCCGGAGTTCTATTGGACTGCAATGGATTGATCCATAACACCCGAGCATAACATGATTAGCGTCAGCCATCAGAGCAGGGCTACGAGGTACAAAGCATTCGAGCATTACGATTATTACCATACATTGCAATCTGCCTGCCAATCCCGATCTACTCGAACTTGTAGTGCTTGTCGACCGCCTGGGCGACGTCCCAGGTGCAGCTCATGCCCTTGGGGAACACCACCAGGTCCCCCGCGGCGATCTCCACGAAGTCCCCCTTGCCGTCGGGGTAGACCTTCACCTTCCCCTGCAGCAGGTAGCACGTCTCCTTGGCCGAGTACGTCCATGGGAACTTGCTCGCCTCGCACCCCCACCTGCAACCAGCCGCCGTCCCATCCACACCCGCATCACATCGTCATCGATCGGTTCATCGCCGAGAACACGCAGCCAGATATAGGGAAGCAAGAGGAGGGCGGTGAGACTGGGATTACTATTACTCACTTGGGCCACTGGCGGACGCCGAGCTCGGAGAGGCGGGACTCCGGCGGGTTGCGCTCCACCCTGATGCCGAGCTTCTCCGTCGCCATCGCCTCCGCCGACGCCCGCACCGCCGCTAACCGCCGCCTGGCTCTTCCTGCTGCGGGGTTGGAGGAGGAGAAGCTCAGACTGAGGCGGCCGGTGGTTCGGAGTTGGACTGGGGTGACCACCATTGGGCTCGCCATTTCCCTCGCTACATGAAGTAGAGCACCGAGTGAAGCGTCGAGATTTCTTTGGGCCGGTCTGCACACGGCGGTGGCGGCGAAGGAAGGTTCTCGACTCAGTTGCGATTCATGGCCCAGGTTTATCGTCTTGGGAATCAAGAACGACGCAGAGAAGGGAAAAATCGAGGCCCACTTGTCTTATCCTCTCCTCGCCGCGCGGAGTCTCAGAGCTATCTCGAGCTCGTTTTACCAGCAGAGATTTGGCTGGGGTTTTTTTTTATGGTTTAAATATTTAAATTTTAGCTGTTTGTAAGAAATAGTATATAGAGTGAAATAGTCGTATGTGATTTTGATCAATACAGCTGAACTCAGTACACTTTTTCTACAATTTTTCGATTGATCCTGTTTTAAAAAACACACCGTTTAAAAATTAGTTACTGTAGACAGTACAAGCATAAACTAACTTTAAGCCCAAAAAATTATGCTGCAAAAGCGATGCCGTGAGAAGAAACCAATTTTTTGGGGGTTTTTAGCTTCTTCAAAATTTAAAATAAATAGGACGGTTTTTTAAAACGGATCCTTTATATGGTTTTCTAAGTCTAAATCGTGTACATCATCGGTATCTCCGTTGTTCGCTACCGTCTCAAAAGGTAAAGATAAAAGATATAAACAACAACAACAAAATTAGATATAAATAAAAAATCATAAACCACAAAAAAAAATCAGTAGAGAATGCAACCCAATACAAAGCCACGAGGTATCTAGGCCTCGGCTCACACGAGCATACAGGACTTGCCTCGTTGGCCCGTGTGTGCGTCCATGCAGCCCACTGGACTGGATTCAGTATTGTATCTATGAATACTATCTACTGATTTAGAGAATAATATGGTAGAATTATAGAAGATTTTGGATTGGTAAAATCTGGATCTAACACCAAGAGATGCTTCGGTGAGATGGCAAGGGCAGTCGACCATGGTTAATTTCTCCCGTTCTCTATTGATCGGTTGGTAAGTGGCTAGATGTAGCCATGGGGAATGGCATACGTCTCCTAGCTCCTGCGACCGCACGAGATGAACAGGTGTTGAGGAAGGCTACAACGCGCTTGACGATTCGGTATCAATAAAATGGACTCATACAATCTTGCCGCTCATGGGCAGTGCTAGGTGTCTCGATCTACTGCAGTTCTCCTTTTTGGGCCGAGTGCTATTTTATGGGCCGACGTGAGTCTGATTTCTTATGGTGGCTGTCAGGTGGGTGGAGAAACTGGGTCCACCCCTGGTTTTCACTTGAATGGACTCAACCTACTACACATGTATCAGTACCATTATAATTTTTGCAAAGAGCTAGGAGCCTACGAGTTTCTTTGTGATATGGCCTATGGGTCAATAGAATTTGCTACTCACAACGGACATTACATCCAATTATGTGCGAGTTGGAGACGGTATAAGGTGCCGCTTGTAATGTAGGAGTTTTCCTGGATTTCTACAACACATGAACTATTTTTCGTAAAATTCCTACTTTTCATGTAGGCTCTAAGTTTGTATAATCTTGTCTTGGTTTAAAATGCCATCAACTTCTACTTTCGCTATGCACTTGCTTGCTGTACTTTTAACGTGAAGTATAAAATGCTATGCATACGCGTGTTTTATGAGGATAATCACTTGTGTGTGCAACTGTAGTTCTCTATGGAATTTACTCTTGAATTTAGGCCCATTTCGATCTAGCTTTAGCTTTGGGCTAGAGAAGCCAGAAGCCAGATCGAACATGATAGATTTGGGGAGGCTTGTAAAAGCGATTTGTGCCATGCTTCCCACTCCACCAACACCTCCCTTTCACTCAGCACACGCCTCACGCTTCCCCCTCCACTCAATCCGCGCTCACCCGCATTCCCCCACCGTCGATGCCTCCACCGCTTGATCTGTGCACACTATAAGGAAACACGATTGTTGCAATGAAATTAAATGTTGCGATTGTTGCAATGAAATTAAATGTTGCATTAAGACTAAAATCATTGCAATATCCACATTTTGCAACGAAATTAAAATTATTGCTAGGCGTTGCAATGAACCTTGTGATAATAGCTCATTGCAACAAAAAATAAATCGTGGTGATAAATTATCATATTGCAACGATTGTACTGTTGCGATAGCATTTTATCACAACAAACAGAAAACGTTATGACACATATATATTGCCATGATTTACATTTTGTGGCAATAGTTTAATGCAATGAGCTAGATTTTGTGGCAATAGTTTAATGCAACACGATGGATTTCATGGAAATAGCTTAATGCAACGCGCTGAATTTCGTGGCAATAGCTTAATACAACGCACCAAATTTCATAGCAATAGCATAATGTAACACACTGAATTTTGTGGTAACAACTTATTGCAATGCACCGAATTTTATGGCAATAGCTTAATGCAACAAACTAGATTTCGTGGCAATATCTTACTACAACAGACTAGATTTTGCCAGAAATTAAATTTGCATTACTATACATATATGAATGTATTTCACATTAATTCTCATCATCATTTTATATGCTCAACAGTAGACAAATGACTAAAACAGGAATTCTTGTCATTTTTCTCTTTTCGTTTATATGTACTTGTAATATACGCTCAATATATACAAAAGATTAAAACAAAAATGCTTGACGTAATCCTATTGCTAGAGCCAGTGCATGTTCTGAAATACAATTAATTAGGGCATTCTAATGACTACAGATTGACAAGATACAAATCACTTCCAAGGTGATGGTCAAACTCGAATTAGATGGGGTCACCGTGCCAACCTGCAAAATAGTTAAGAAAGATTTAATTAAACTTAGATTCATGCATGTGTTAAGAGTAGTGACTTCTAATTCATATATTGAAAGAGAGTCAGTCATATTAGTTTTTACCTCATCTACATTAGCCACTGGTACCAGATGACCTGGTTGCTTAGCTCATGTTTGCAATCATATTTTTTCGCTTGTTTTGTGACTTGCGAGGCCTGTGTTTGCTCAGGTTTGCAATCATATTCTTGTTTTGTAACTTGCGAGGCCTATGTTTAAAGGAAATATCAATTCAGTAATGAAACTACATGATACAAAAATAAGTCCCTAATGATAAGTCATCGATATGGAAACAGGCATATATCTAAACCATGACCAGTGCATATTGATATATATGAGCAATTTGTAGTACCATAAAACGTAAAATCTTTTGTGTTGAAACTACAACAGAAATATAAAATTAGCCTATGTTGAAAGCTAAAATTTGTAGGTCATTTGTATGGACAAAAATTATAAAGCACATAGATTTGATAGTTAATGCACTACCCAACCATGAAGGTAATTTGCACAAAGTGCAACTGTGTCCTATATTCATAATAGTTAGGTGTTCATGCTTTGCAACAGATCTTATGTAAACGATACCATAAATTTTGAACTCGTATTATTTCATTTCTTTAAAGTTTAGAACCTGTGGTATCATCTATTTATAAGATCTAATGCAACATATGTGCACTCAGCTAGTGCATGCATTTGACTTCAAAATTAAAAAGGATTTGTGTAAATACCAAGTAGTTAGTTGATATCGCTATGATTAATTCAAGAGAGATAGTGAAAATCTTAAAAGGCAATCATCCATGAAAAACTGCACACACCCACAAAAAAAGAAATAATCAATGTGGGCACACATTGAAGCATAGAAACACAAATTTTACTTTAGATGTTCTGGAATTTGTTTGATACATTTTGTCAACACCCAAAAGATGGCAATGCTTAATTTGATGCACCAATGGAGTGAAATAAAGGAAGTTTCAATCTGTGCTGACAGACATGCTTAGTTTGATGTAGCAATGGAGTGAAACAATGGTATGCTAACAATCTCGTTGCTTCTCAGAGAGCCTTAGAACATCCAAAATCATATTATTGAGACCAGATGAACTAAGGCATCTCTCTATAGTTCCTATCAGGTATCTTTAGTTCAATGCTCTAGCAAGTCTGTTCATGTTTAAGGTCATGATATCCTGGAATGCAGGAAGAAGCACTGATTTCCCCTAAAGAGAGCAATGATAATGAATCAAGGATTTCCTTTTGAAAAAACAATGAGGTTGAATAAACATAAATAGTTAAAGGCAGAGGCATTAGTATGGGTAAAGCCAAGGGGACATCCTAGAAAAGGACATTTGTGCTGTTTGCCATGGTTAAGCAGAAAGGGGGTCAAGGCATAGGGCTGCTCAAGTTGTTTGTTGAAAGATAAAAAGTTCATCTCTATTTTCTTTTTTAATTTCATCTTCAGTGCTCGTAAAAAATGAGCTGCCGACAACTGAAAGCTCATTTATTTAGTTGGTTTTCTTAATTTTCTGCTCCTTCCTAACAACCTTGTCGACAAAATTGTTAATCAGAAATATCCATTTTTGCATGTGTCAACCCTTCAAAGTAACAACTTTATTCAAAACATGTATTTCTAGTTTTCTAGTAATGTCATTGGAGAAATGTCTTAACTATTTGTACTAAGCATAGCATTCCAATCTAAATAGAATTAGAGAGTAATGGAACAAATAGCGTAAAATAGTATGAGCAATCATGCCTACTACAGGAATATCTGAACATGGACATGCATGTGTTGTGCACCTTGAAATCAATATTTATTAATATCATCCAATGTTCATAAGCTAAACCTAAAAAGTGGCAATTTCCACTTTCCTCATCCTAAAAGGTGCCAAACAAGCGAAACATACAACTATCTACATGGCATTCACATAAGTTTTAGATAAGCAGTGTCAGAAAACAATTATTGTCTAATAAAAGTTTAGTTAGGTCTGCCAAAATGCAACCAAAGAATAAAAAGAATCAAGCAAGAAAGCTGAGATGCTCATTTGCCTCAGTTCTTTTATTGGGATAGTGAAATCTAATCAGATAATGATGCATGATAATTAACAGTGACATCTAATAGTAATAGAACAATTAATAGTGACATCTAATAGTAGTTAATTAATAGTAATTGTCAACACAGTGCACAATTAAGTGAAGGATTAATAGAGTAATTGGAACCAAGAAAGGGAGAAGAAATTGGAGTTTAACTGATGAAGTAGTAGAAGAGAGGCTGAGGCAGAGGTCGGGGAAGAGGTAGCCAGGCTCTTGGTGGTGACTGGCGGCGCAACAAAGGAGGAACTGGTGGCCCGTGGCAGGAGGCTATGAGGAAGTCGGTGGTGGCCGGCGAGGTAAGGCGCCATAGAAGGGGAAGGCGACGTACAGGGAGGTGACCTTGCGGTGGCACACCATAGAGGGTGTGGTAGAGATGGCTGCGCATAGGTGGAGCTGCTGTGGTGGCCGCTGGCAGTGCAGAGGAGGAGGGTGGATGTGATGGCGGCCGACGATGTAAGGCCCGCCCTTGTTGGCGCCGGTGGTGGAGAAGAAAGGGGAAGGGAGAGGAGAAGCAAGGGAGACCAAGAAGAAGAACAGAAAAATACCGAGCTTGACCTGAAATTGGCCAGCGGCTAGGGATTTTGTGGCCAGATTGGGGATTGGTCATTTGCATTTTAGTCCTCGAAGAATTTGGAATTTACAATGAGCTCCTTCTCCAATAGGATTTCTTCTATTATAGCCCTCAAATGCACCTATTTCTTCGTGGAAAGATCCTATGTATCCATGATGACGCATATATATGTATGGAGCTAACTCGGTAGTCCAGATTTGTCGTACGTGATCTCAAACAATGTACTATACCTACATATCGCAGCATTATGAAAATGTTGTAATAGTAATTAGTTAATACAATGATTTATTTTTTTTGTTGCAATACAATCTATTTATTGCAACGAAAATAAAAATTATCACAATAATTTAGAATTATGGCAATATAACAAACTTATCGCCACAAACAAATAATTCATGGCAATTACATTTACTATTGCAATAAAACATATTTTGTTGCAATTTTTTCGTTGCAATAGAATATACATATCGAAACATTACAAAATTGTTGTAATTTGTAATGTTGTACTAGTAATTAGTTAATGCAACGATTTATTTTTCAATGCAATACAATCAATTTATTGCAACAAAAATAAAAATTATCACAACAACTTAGAATTATGGCAATATAACAAATTTATCACAACAAACAAATAATTTGTGACAATAAATTTAACTATTGCAACGAAATATATTTCGTTGCAATTTTTTTCATTGGTAGTTAGGATTCTTTGTAGTGGCAAGGCCAGCCATCCCTCAACGCATCGTCATGTCTCATGCCGGTCCCACCCCTTGCCCCCTCATCGCTCCTATCTACCGCTCGTCCCTACCCCCATCCACGGCACATCTCCCTTACCCTCTTAGATCCATCGGTAGCTGGTTTTCCCACACTGCATCCCCTCCAGTCACGCCGCCCCCTCTCCTTCGCCGCCTCACCGACGCCATCTACAGCTCCCTCCTGTCCCCCATCGACGGCCCACCCCCTCTACCCCTCCTAGATCTCCTGGCCCCTGTTCTCTCCCAAAGCTTCTCATTCGGTCGAGCCACCACCTTCCTCCACCGCCTCACTGCCGCCCACCCATCTCCTTCCTATCCCTCTTGCCCCCATCTCTTCCCCTAGATATGCCCGATTCCCTACCACCACAATTTGTCCCGCTGTGCCGCCTCACTTTCCTGGAGCCATAGGTGCCATCGATGGAATGCACATCTCGGTCATAGTCCCTGCCAACATGCGTGTCATGCACACTAGCACGGATATACGAGCCAGAATATAATGGTCATATGCGACCTCAACATGTTGTTCATGTTTGTAGTTACTGAATGGCCCGGATCAATGCACGACACACGCATCTCGCTTGACACGCTTGTCGGTTACAACCATGTGTTTCTGCATCCTCCCGCATGTATAGTTCCAACTCTGCTTGTTACTATGCACAAGTATGTATTTTGTGTACATCCATTTCACGCACATGTTCAGTATTTCATAACGTAGGGAAGTACTACTTGGTTGACTAGGTGTATCTAAACAAGAAAGGGTATCTGGCACCATTCAAGTATAGTCAGTACCATGTAGCTGAGTTCGTAAATGGCAGTCGGCCACGTGGGTGTAGGGAGAGGTTCAACCACATGCATTCCTCATTGTACAATGTCATAGAGCGTGACTTCGGTGTGTGTAAGAATAAATGGTTCATCCTGGAACACATATCCAGTTTCAACGCAGAGACGTAGCAAAAGACAATTTCTACCATTATGACGTTGCATAACTTTACAATAGACACTAGACAGGGCAACGTGGATTTCAACGATCCCCACCCCACATGGGTGCGGAGTATGGTATATCCGGAGTAGACGCCACTTTGGAGATCGGTGACGTGCACATACGCATGTAATGAACATATCGAATAGTCAAAGATCGTTTGTACATATGTCGGTTTTCGTGCTTTTGATTACGTCAACTAGCACAATTCAACTTAATGAATAAAATGATCATAAGCCATCAGTCTAAAAGAACATTGCGACTTCTGTATCAGCCATTATTATTAATCAATCAAAGCTAAAAGGTATCAGTTGAAGCAAAAAAAAAAAGAACAGACCCTTGACACAGCGCAATCGAATTGAAACGCGCAAATGCAACAGGAACAACCGTACAGTAAGCAGACTCGAGTAAGGCTTAAAAAAAGCTCGAAGGTCGCGAGCTACTCGAGTTCGGCTCGTTCTAGGCTCGATTCAAGCTCGGCTCAAGCTTGATCTCGAGCTCGCGAGATTCACCGAGCCGAGCTCGAATAGTTCGCGAGCTTCGATTTGAGCTTAAATAGTAATACATATTAACTCTTACCGAGTTTACTCAAGCTTTTCTTATTGTTAAAAATTAGTGTATGTTTGAATTATTTTGGCTGTTATAACTACAGCTGAATTTGAACTCAAAATTTTTTTATTATTGAAAAATAGTGTATAATAAATTATTTTAATTATTATCGAACTTCAATGAGCCAAGCTTGAACTCAGGTCCAAGCTCGAATCTTATCTTAAGCTTAACGCAACTTTTTACTTAGCTCGAGCCTAAAAAACTAACCCATTGAAGCTCGGCTGGATTAGACTCTGAGCTGATGGACGGTGCCGTTTGGACTTTGGAGACGCTCCCGTTGGTGGAGTCGAGCCAGTTCAAAATCAAAATCAAATCCCGTGCGCTCTCACGCCCAAACCACCGCTCTGCTCGTCGTGCCGGAAGCGGCGGCGCCAAAACCAAACGCCGGCGAACTGACGGCGAAGCGAGCACCCGGGTAACCAACCCCCGCCCCTGCCCAGTTCCCGACCTAGGAAACCCACACCATCCCTCTTCACCGGTCCGCAGCGTGCGGGAGCGAAGGGGGGGTTAGGGTTCTGGTCGCCTCCTCCCCGATGGCGGCGGAGGCGGGCAAGCGGGTGGACGTGGCCAATCTCCTATCCCTCGGCGACGACCTCGTGGGCGTGCTCCGCGGCAGCAAGGACGGCGACGCCCTCGCGCAGGCCTGCGCCGGCGCCCGGATGCTGCGGTCCGCCTGCCGCTCCGAGTCCGGCGACCTCGAGCTCCAATTGAAAGGTATGATCTCTCCGGCCCTGTTGAGATTTCGCTTCATATCGTGTTCAGCGCTTCTCATGTGGTGAAAATGATTGTGCTCAAGTTCGGTGCGGAAGATTTAGAGAAATGTAGCCGATCCAAGTGTTAATTTGGGTGCTTGAGGTTGAATTTTGCATGAAAGGACTTGTTTTGTTAACATAAAGGGCATATCGCCAATTTAATTACCAAATCATTAGAGTAAATCATCTCATTTACTTCAAGGATTCAAGAAACACCTTACAACCATTCAGGCACCTGTTAATGTAATAAACTGGAGAACAGCCTTTTTCCTTTCCGTTGTGCAAACAAAATAGCAACACTCAGATTACCGAACTGGTGTGGGACAAACTTAACGACACACTGTTTGACAATAAACTTGAGGGGTTCAAATTTTGGAACAATGGAGAACATTATTGCCATCTGAATGTGATGTTTCTTATGCACAACAGAGTATCAGGAAAAAATAAACTCCTGCAAGGAAAAGATAGACAGAGCAAAAGTTGAAACAATTGCTGATGATGAACTGAACGCACTGCAAAATGAGATGGAAGAGAAAATCCAAGATGAGCAACAGCTTCGCCAAGACTTGAGATAAGTTCTTACTTCAGCATTTATCATCTGAAAAGTTGCATTAAGTTGCATTGCTGATGCAACTTGTGATGTCAACACAGCAGTACGTGATGAGCTTGATAACCTAGATCGACAAAGGGCTTCTATAGAAGAAAGGAAGGATGCTGTCAAGAAAAAGGAGAAAGACATGATGAAGGCACAGTAAGTCAAGAATTGTTCTCTCTGTTACCGAGTAAATATCAGGGCATTTTGCTTTCATAACTGCATTCAAATCATCATTTGGAAAACTATTTGGATGATGAATTGATTGGAAAGTCTCTTGGTGAACTGGCTATTACCATAACTAGCAGTATGCTGTCCAGTGCAATAGAAAGTTATTTTTTAGTGGATTTATATTCATGATTATATAAGATCTAAGATTCAAGTAGAAATTGGTAATTGTAGTTCATCGCTCAATTTAGAATTTTGGATAATGCTACTGCTGCATTATCTTTCTTCTGCCTAATATATTGTCATTGCATTGGCATTCCTCAACTTTTGGAGATTCTCCAGCTGTCCAGCACCATTCTGGCAAAAAAAAAAAACTACCTCGAAATTTGGATGAATGGTGCCTCCTAATTCAATATGAAATGAGATTTTGCAGTGCTGCTTGTATTGGTTATCCTGTTTGTCAGTTGAATTGACTGGGTACATTTTTTGTGCAGAAATATGCTTTCCATGTGCGTGTCAGTAACAAATATCATGCCAGATTTTGAAGACCAGGATAAGATTTCTGGCTGTATCCTTTCAATTTGTCAGTGTTTTTTTCTATTGACAGGAATCAGTTTGAACCCGTATTACATTAAAGAAATTACTGGTTAACTGTTTTTCTTTACACTTTACTATTAGCTTTGTCTTACAGCCAACAACATTTGTGGAAGTCCTTAGTTTCAATCAGATATTGTTGACAAGAACATGAAGAAGCTAGAGAAGTTCGAGTTTGAGAAGACAACGCCACCAGTTGAGATCTGCAACAAGCTTTGGAAGATGATTTAGAGCCTGCAGAATGCTGACCAGCGATATTGTACCGTAGCAGCAATTGCGCTTGTATACTATGGATGGTGGACCTCCCACCAATGCAAAGAATGCAGTTCGTCTAGTTGTTTCTAATGACACCCTATTCTCATATCTTGGCAAACAGACTAGCGGATCTGTTGCCAATTTGGGTTTGATTTGATGCACGGATCTTTCACTGACATTAGTGTGAGAAGCCAAGTCTCCCTTGTATTAGCTCTAGCTAATTCGCGATGTTAACGATGTACCTTTTAGGCCTGTACAAGATGTGTAATGTCAGCTCAGTTATTTCGTTGGATGTGTTTTTCACCTGTTTCTAGTAACTTTCATATATTCATGTGCGACATCCGAAGTTGCATAATTTTTTTTTCAATTAGCTATGTATGCCTGATGCGTGAGTTTTGAATTTCGGCATTGGCCAGGTTTTGTTTCTATTCCTAATTCCTAAATAACCTATTGATCCTACAACGTTTTGAGCGAGAGATCGGAATTATATCCTTGGTTCTTGCATGGGTATCTAGAGTGGATATCCATTAGAGTGTGGTGGTGTCATGATGATGAGACCACCACTTGATCAGATTTTATCCATTAACTCAAATTATCTCCTTGCCTCCTTTGTTTCTTGCAGAAGTTAGGCCCTGTTTGGAATACAGAAATATTACTCAAATGACCAGCGGTCCGGCACAAAAGCACAACTGGATTCACAGGTATGTGAAGCCCCGCAAGCACTTACCTCGGCTCCATGTAGTCTTATTTGAAGTTACCAGTCGACAGAGTGGATTCTGCATGTGCTTCTCTCGTAAATTACGAAGGATTTGTCTCCGTTAAAAGCAACAATACGGTAGAGCGCTCGCTTCGCATGTGAGAGGCACGGGATTCGACTCCCCGCGTCTCTATGATCTCCAAAGTGTGTGCTTTTCTTTTCCACATTTCAGGTTTTTTTTTCTAACTGTACATGTTAAAATTTTATATGTTTTGCTTGGTAGTAGCACTAGAGGTATAGGATCTGTTCTTTTAGCTTTAGCTTATAATTTTTAGGCTGTTTGTGAGTGAGTACGGAGTAACAGAAACTTATGCGCAGTTTTAGCCAATATAAATAAAATTGTTACAGTGTATACTATAATTAACTTGTATATTCTCCTTGAAAAGACATTTCGTTTGAGAGGTAGTTACTATAAAAAAAATCAAAAAATAATTTTTAAAAACTGAAAAGAAGATGGCCGAAACATGGTGATTTTACATATTCCATCTACACTTCTATTTATGCCTTTTCCCTAGCAGTACACGTGGAGATTCCGTGGTTTTGCAATACACAAAGGACTCTTGATTTTAGTCCAGCTAGTGCATGGTCAAATCTGCCGCACAGCGGCGCCATATGCAGGAAGAAACAGCAATTCCGTTACCAATCAGACGGGGAATCTCTTCCCATAAATTAACTGACAGCGTCTTCAGAACCTGCAGCCTGCAGAAAAAGTGAGATCCCTCGGTAACTTCCGGTCCTTTTCCTGCCCTGCAGGAGAAGAACAAACCCTTTTATGATTGATTGCACTTGTACAAACACGTGTGTTCCCTTACTGCCTTGTCCAGTGTCCACTCAACCATTCAGATTCTGCACACTGCCAGTGCCAAGGCAGAAACATAACACCACCTGAAACTGAAAAGAAAAGATAAAAAAAATCTCTTTTTTTTTGATAAATAAAAAAAAAATCTCTAGTCTCACTGGACACTGGTTCTACAAAAGGCAAGGTATAACATAACACAATCTTCATAGCATTCTAAACATGAATCACTTCAATTAATTATAATGAACATTCCACGCGTAGTACAAACTGCCCAACACTGCTTTCCAAAGAACAAGCATTGATACAGCTCCCAACATTTAGTGGAGAAACAAACAACGAAGTGGCTAACACGTGGTGCAGGGAGGGAGCTTATCATAAAATATCCACTAATACTAATTGCCACTACTCCCTACTAGTAACAATTTCTTCTTGCATTCAATATAAAGCTAAGTTGCTGCAATGCAATGCGATTCTAGGGCAATACCGATACAAATTCTTGAATCACCGATCCCGTGGTGCGTTATTCAGAGAGCCATTACTGGCTCTCTTCTTCATCCTCGTCGTCCTCCTCCTCATCGTCGCTCTGCTCGCCATGGCTGGCAGCTGCGGCGGCGGCGGCGGCGACGTTGTTCTCGTGGAACTGATAATGCGGGCGCGGGGCGTGGCGGTGCCTGCCAACGTCGCTGACGCGGTACCGGCCGTGGTGATTGCTTGTGGTTCCAGCATCAGTAACCGATGCCATTCTCCTAGATGAGCCACCGACAGCGGTGGCACTGGCCGGGATGACAGAGGCGGCGGCGGGAGAGGCGTGATTCTTGACCTGCGATAGCTCCATCTGCGTGTTGAGGAAGAACTGCACGCGCTGCGACTCCAGCTCGCGCGCGAAGTCCAGGCGCCGCCGCTCCATCTCGGCGGCCTGATCCAGCTTCGCGGTCTCCACGCGCTCGTACGCCTCGCCGAGGCGCCGTATTGCCTGCGCTAGCTCCCGTAGGCCCTGCGCGCGGTCGGTGCTGACGGTGCCGTCCCCGCGGCCCTCGTCCGTCCTCCTTCTCTTCCCGTTCGCCGCCGGGAGCACCGGCTCCGGCGGGAACCCGTCGGACGACTCGGACGATGGCTCCGGCGACGGCGACGGCGCCCTCCGCTTGACCGCCGCAGCGGTGGGCATCAGCGGCGTGCGGCTGCGCTGGGGAAAGCCCACGCGCAGCGCCGTGGGCACCGGATTGCGACCGTTAGGGTTGCCGCCGGGCTTTTGGTTGTAGGTGGGAGCGAGGAGCACGTCGAGGCGGTCAAAGAACTGCCACGACGAGGCTGGCTTGGCCCTCTCGATCTTGTACTTCTTCTTGAGCGTATCGATGCGGTTCTTGCACTGGATGTCGGACTTGGGGGCTTTGGAGTAGCCGTCGCGGGAGGAGACGGCGTCGGCAACCTCCTGCCACTGGGGGTGGCGGAGGCTGCCGCGGCCGAGCGCGACGAAGCGCTCCCCCCAGGCGTCGATGAGCGCGGACGTTGCGCCCTCGCTCCACGCGTCCTCCCTCCCGCCGCCACCGCAGGGGTTGGGGGAGGCAGCGGGCTTCTGGATCGGGAGCGCGAGCGTGAGGAGGCCGGTGGGCGGCGCGGCGGCGACGGTGACGGGGTCCGCGACGGGGAGCGCAGAGGCGACCGGGAGCGGGGAGGAGGCCGGCGAGGGCGACGGGGAGGCGTCGGCGGACGCGTCGTCGTCGTCCATCGCCGCAGATCTTGGGGCACGGCGCCGGCCTGCGGAATTGGGGATTTTATTGGGGAACCGAAGGAACCCGATATGGTTTGGGGGATCGGTGCCGGTGGTGCGTGCGGCGGTGCCGGCGGTGTGGGGGTGTCGTGGTTTGAGGGGATCCGGTCTCCGGTGCAGTGGGGAGGGTTGACTTGGGCCGGGCCGGGAGGGAGGATGGGCCGGCGCCGTGGTGGGTTAGGTCGGGTCGGGTCTGGAGCGATCGGAGAAAACTGCCGGCGGTGGGGGACGTTTCGGGCTCCCTGCAGCCTGGCGCGTCGGCCGGCAGGCAAGAAGACCGGTCTCCGCTTTCCACCCATTGCTGGGAAAACGCTTTGGTATGCAACAGACAGCAGCATCAGAAACTGATTTTGGAGGGTGATTTATGGCCCCATCATTCTGGCTTCTAACTTTTGGCTATTAATTTTTTCACTGAAATTATACTAGTAATTATTAGTTTTTCTAGATAAGAAAAATAAAATAAAATAAAAATATTAATATATCTTCACACAATACAAAGGATAAAAAAGGATAAGCCAAAAAAGCAAAAAAAAAAAGAGAAAAAAGAAAACTAATACATTAATTTTGGTTTCTGACTTCTAAAAACTAGAAATCAGAAGTTAAAATTGAAATAAATTGGTAAAGCAGTAAAGCACTCGTACTACTAGTAGTAATACATGCCATAAGGAGTGTTTAGTTTGAGCAAACTGGTCTCATCTAGTATGGATCAGTCCATTGAATCGTTGCATAATTTTTATGACTGCGTCTCTTTCGTCATGTTTTATATAATTACAAGGTAGAGGTACACACTCATAACTAGAGATGGCAACGGGCACAAACCCGATGGGTTTTGCTATCCTAAATCCGTGCCCATGAAAGTTGGACGTGCCCACTAAAAAACCCATATCCGTGACGGGTGCAGATTTTTGCCCAGACCCATGCCCACTGGGTTAACGGGTACCCACGGGTCGCCCGTGGGTTCAGTAATTCGAGCTGCAACAATAGTTAATGGGGAGGAGGAAGAAGTTCACCGGCTATCTTCGTTGGAGCCGGAGGGCAGCGCCATGGCCAAGGGCCTACTGCTGCGATGCGCGTTGGTTGCGATGTGGGGGCGGCGGGCTGAACTGGAAGGCGAGGCGACGACGAGGGCGTGCGAGAGGACGAGCGTGAGGTGAGAGTGGCGGGAGCAGGAGCGGAAGCTGCGGGACGGGAGGGCTAGCGTGGAGACTGCCGGAGACCGAGCGCGGAGCGCCAGATGCGCCGCCGCTGCGGCGGCTGTTGAATCGGGGTGGGAACTGGGGAGGAGTGAGTAGTGATCGTGACCGAGTGCTAGCTAGGGTTAGCCGTATGAGTAATGGGGCATTGCCGCATTGGATTTGGGGGCTTGGGGCTAAATGGCTAATGGGCTGGGCTAGTTTGCCTAGGAGGCTGGGAGCCTGGGTTTATAACTTCTATGGATCGGATTTATATTACCCATGAGTTTACGGATTTGGGTACTATAGGAACGTACCCGAACCCGGCAGACCCGATGGGTTGGGCTTTTTGCCCATTAAGAAACCCATGGGTTAGGAAATTGACTCAGACCCATGCCCTAATAGAGTAAAACCCACCGGGTATCGGGTTTCGGGTACCCATTGCCATCTCTACTCATAACACCACATAAACACATAAATACGTCTCCTTAGCATATATCCATAAATATGGAAGCTGAGGATAAATCCATAACCTTATGAAATTTCAACGAAGAAACACTTGTAAGAGCGTATAGCTGGACACCAAGATTAGTCTATCATATCATTCATCGTCTTCAGCCATGATGCTCATCTAGCATGGACTAGTCTATCATTTAATTGTTGCACAATTTTTATACCATCATCTCATCTGTCATCTTCTACAGACTAGCCTATCATTTAATTGTTGCACATTTTTTATACCATCATCTCACCTGTCATCTTCTACTATGACTGTGTACAGTGGGACCGAACCATTTCTCAAACCAAAAACCCTTTAGATCCATAGCGACGTAGAGGATATATTTTGGTTATTGTAGTAACAAGATGTTTTAAACAACTTTGCACTTTCCTAGTGGCCAGGGTAATATCAATATAATGAACGCCGAATCTATAACAGAGATGATTTTTAACCACGCTTTTATGGTGTCTTTACATTTTTCCAGATTTCTTACAACATGACATACATGGGGAGCACCCAAAAAAATTTTGTCATCTAAACAATCGTATCCGGTTATGGCAGCACCACTCAATCAATCAAAACTTGTTCCTCGAAGACGAACAAAAGCCGGCAGGCTACATCTAATTAAGGCATTCCTCGCTAAATTATCAACCGTGAGAGGATGCTGCAGCAGGCTGTATATTTCTGAAGCCAAGACGAATCACGGCTTGAATGGTGCAAATACTACCACCGAATTGTGCCCTCCAAATCCAAATGAATTAGAAATGGCTGCATCGAAAAGACAGCAACATGCATAAGATCGAAAAGACAGCAACTACGGTGATGAGTCTCCTTCAAGAGAGACGGGGGCCAGGACGAGGTTTTCCTGTGATGGTGTTGTTTGGGGATGAAAGAACTCACCAACATTAACTTCATGCTGCTTCTTTTCATTGGGTACTGTATCAAATTCAACTTCAGGCTCTGTGTTCTACAAAAGAGTACGACTGAAACATGAGAAACTCTGACAATATGTGTGACAATGTAGAGACCTGACAATGAAAGTTCATAGATGTATTGAAATAATGTCCTGGATTTTGTTTTTTTCTTGGTGTCTATGTGACGCCAACTGCTTGTAATGAACATGGATGGCTTTGAAACTTACAATAAGTTAATCTATACTAGGAACTCAAAGTAGGTAAAACAGAAGGTTAAAGTAACTCTTGTCAACATTATTCTGCCTTGAACTTAGCCGATCTGTATGAACCATCAGATGACGCCAAAAGGAGATTATCAGATGACGCCAAAAGGAGATTCAAAAAGGCTAATGATTACTTACAAATTGGTTAATAGTAGGATGCACCCATCCAGTAGTTATGGATTTGACAGTGGCAATAGCTTCTAAGCCACCAGCTGCACCCAGGCAATGGCCTATCATAGACTGGCAGGGAAGGAAATAACATCAGATAAAAGAGCAACTATGAAACGACGCATTCCAAATGGAAGTGAGCAAACCTTTGTTGAGTTGATTTTGATCTCAGATGTATTCTTGAAGACTCGCTTGATAGCTCTTACTTCAGCCAAGTCACCAGCAAGTGTGGAAGTTGCGTGTACATTGATGTAGTTCACCTAAAAATGCACAGAATGAAATCAAAAGGCACTGACTGTTAATCTGTATCAAGAAACAGGGGCGGAGCTCAGTTGCTCCACCCGGTATCTCTTGACACCGGCTCCAAAAAAATTTTAGTAGGGATCAACGCCTCCGACCCATGTGTGAATCTCTTAGCCTAAACTCAGTGCACTTGGTAGCTAGCAACAACCCACAAGGAGACAGATTCACGCCAGTCTATGAGGCAGCACTCGGCCCAAGAAGGAGGACTGCAGCAGGCCGAGGCGCCCAGCACTGCACATGAGCGGTAAGATTGTATAAGTCCATTTGATAAATACCAAAGGGCCGAGCGTGTCACAGCCCTCCTCAACACTTGTTCGTCTCGTGTGGCTGCAGGAGCCAGCAGACGCATGCCACACTCCATGGATGAACCTAGCCACGCAGCAACTGGTCACCAGAGAACGAAATAAATCGGCCGCCGCCGGCCGCCCTTGATTGCCATCTCGCTGAAGCGTCTCCTGGCCCCAGTTCTTATTGCCTCGTACCCTCACCGGCCAAAGGAGGCTTAGACTCACCCAATTTGTATGTATTTTACTCAAAATTTCCCTCAATTCTTTCTATTTGTTTCAAAAAATAGAGGATAAATTTGTGATTTAGGGTTTCAATGTGATGATTTTTGTTTATTTTGTCGAATTGTAGGTTTAAGACTTAGGGTTTCAATTTGGGTTTTTAGAATACCGACCTGGTTCATTGCAAATCGGAGGCAAAATTGTACTGATTTGTGATTCATGTGCTCATATTGGACCAAGTTTTGGATTTGACTTAAGACTATTTGATTACATGTCAAGTAAGTAAATTTTTGCATATATTTTCTGTTATATTATTTTTGAACTATTGAACATAGCACTATCTAATTGAGTTTTCAATTAAACAGTAGGTAAATTTATAAAACGGTTTCTAAAAAGGAAGACTTCAGATAATGATACTAATGTTGGTAAGCATTTGATCATTATTTCTTTATAATCGTACATTGCCATCGATTATATTGAATTGTTAATGCTAAAATTGCCCGACACATTAATATTTAGTACAATGTTGTTTGAAATTATATATGTTGTTATATGTACGGTGAAGCAGTGAGCCCGAGTCATTTTTGTTCTAGTTCCACCCCTATCAAGAAATGAAACAAGAATGACGAAAAACAGGAAACCAAGAACCTAGAACTACAGCTAAACAGGATAACGTAGAATTTATAAACAATAAACTAATGCTGTAATGTAACAGTATTGTGTTTCCAAATGCGCCCAATTTCAAACTACCGCATTGCACATAACAAAAAAGGATCTTGCCAAGGGGTTCCTCAGATGAAAATTTTGATTTACCTTTCCACTGCACCATTGTTTGATATTAGACTAATACTGGGCTTGTATTTTTTTTAAATAAAAATGGTTGGGACTTGTATTTTAGAGAGTTACCTCCTCTGGTGCAACACCTGCATCTTCAAGGCTCTTTGTAACACAGGATGATACACCCAGTCCATCTGATCTAGGATCAGTCATATGGTAAGCATCACAGTTCACTGCACCTCCCAAGTATTCAGCGATTATTGGTGCATCACGTTTCATTGCGTGCTCCAGGCTCTCCATAACCTATTGTTCAACAAGAGCATAACTGGTTTTAGTAGTATGATCAAAGTGATCACTAGAACTCATGGTGGGGAACTGGGAATGAAAGTAACAACTTGAAGCAAAACAGAAAACAGTAAACAAGGAATGCAAATGACTAGAATCATATAAAAGACTTAAAACAACGCTACATATTTGAGTACTCAAAACCATGAAAAAAATGCATGTTAATCAACAAAGCATACCAGTACACCAGCACCTTCGCCCATAACAAAGCCATCTCGCTCTTTGTCCCATGGCCTCGATGCAGTTTTTGGGTCATCATTCCTTTGTGATAGTGCTCTACAGGCTACAAAACCTCCAAGGCCAATTGGAATAATAGCAGCTTCAGTACCACCAGCAACGATAACATCAGCCTCACCACGACGTATGTGGTTAGCAGCAGCATAAAAGCAGTAGTTTGAGGTTGCGCATGCAGTTGAAATTGAGTAGTTGGGACCCATGAAACCAACATCCATCGCAAGCAAAGCTGAGCCCATGTTAGTTATAGCATATGGGATAAAGAAAGGTGAAATTTTTCTGTATCCCTTCTCAATAAGATTCTGAACTCCATCAGAAAACACTGTAAGGCCACCCATGCCAGTCCCCACGAGAACACCAGCCCGCACTTTGTCAAGCTATTGACAATGAAGTAATTAGCAAAATAAATCTTTCAAAAGAGGAAAACAAAAGGAACAAGGGAAACCTGTGCAGCTTGAATTTACTGTTAACCTATGAAGGAACAAGAAAAAATAGAGGACAAATTGAATTTACTGCAACAAATATGAAAATGGTGGTAACCACATATTAGCAGGCAATAAGAATCAACCTGCTTAACCTATCAGGTTATCACATATTGCACCATCCAACAGCTTTATCAATGATTCCAAACAACTGCTATGCTATGAAGCCTATCAACATACATCGTCAAGAGTAGATAATTGTAGTTAAACTAAAAAATGTTTACAGAGATTTTGGGTTTGTTCATCTGCAGTGATTTAACACCTTATACGCAAATCAGGTTCACGTAACAAAAACTAATTTCTGTGACATCACAGTTTACAGTAAAACCAGAATGAATGCATCTTTCCCTTTTTTCAAGAAAAAAACAATTTGGCATGTAACAAATAGTTAACTGCGGTTTCCTTAATAAAACGGAGGGAGCCTCGAGGGGGAGGGTGGGGTGCATCTTTCTTCTTGTGCTTTTCAGCCACAACAAAAATACACTGAGACAATCTCACAAGCAATAGAAGAACCTACATTTTCTTCAATGAATACCACCGGGTACAATTATATAGTTCTTTAAGCATCATAAGTTTAGTGGAAACAAAATTGTAAAAAAAGAGCAGTTTTTTCTCATATCAAATCCAACTAGACTCTCGTTTTTTCTGTTGACCACAAACACTGTAGCTATTCTGATTTCTGGCACACGAGCATTTCAATATCTTAGTATTTTGAATACCCGGTAATGATTCCATATCTATTGGATGCAAAATTCTCAAACCATATTTACATCCTAACAGGTTCAGACTACGGACAACAGACAACTCACAATCAATCTGTATCCATGTCCAGCCATACACAACCTACATCCTGCGTAAATCATACTTGCTAAGCATAATCATACCTTGCCGTGCGCGTGGGAGCCCTTGCCAAGCCCGGCGCTCTCGAGCGCCTTCTTGCCGCTGACTATGCAGTAGCGGAGGCAGTCGTCGAGCCTCCGGTCGTTCTTGCCGTCGATGTAGCCTTCCGACGAGAAGCCCCGTATCTGTCCGGCGAACCTCGTGGGGAAGCTGCAGGCGTCGAACCGGTCAATGGGCCCCACCCCGCTCTCCCCGGCCAGGAGCCGGTCGTAGAAGGCGTCCACGTCGCTCCCGAACACCGACACCAGCCCCATCCCCGTGATCACCACCCGCTTCCTGGGGTCCGTATCCCGCCGTGGCACCGACGACGATGACGTGGCCAACGCGGCGCGGACGGCGGCGGGGCGCCGCCGCGGGCGAGCGCGGCGCCGGGGGAAGAATGGGGGAGGGGAGAAGCGGGGCCCGAGGGTGTGGGCGTTGGCTTGCGCCTGCGCCTGCGCTTGCATGGCGGAGTTGGTGTTGGCTCGGGAAGTGAGGACTGAGGAGGGAGAGCGAGGTGGGTGGTGGGTGGTTAAATAGCCAAGGCGGTGGAGGAAGACAAGGGAGCGGCGAGGGTGGCGATGGCGCACGCAACGGAGGGTGGATGGATTTTTGGAGGGAGGGACTTCTTGTGGATTGGATGGAGAAGGCAGGCAGTGTCCTTCTCCTTTATTTACTTGCATCCTTTAAAAATTCTTTTTTCCTTTAAAAGTTTATTTTTAGCACATTTCTTGAGAAGTTTGAAGACATTTTTCAGTTCGCACTTAGATATTGGTATTGTACTGTTCTTCGGGTGGAGAGATTTGTTTTTTTTTGTTTTTTTCATATATTGTTTATGAAAAAGTCTACTTTACAATTTTTGATTTGGTTCGATTTTCAATCCATAACTTTAGAACCGTTCATTTCAAAATCTCGGACTCTCAAAACTGGTTAGGGCATCTCCAATATATAAACCCAAGTTGTTCATAAGGTGAGACCCATGTGCGATGACATAGCTTGTTGTAATATGTTGTAATGTATAGACCTCATGTGGGTAATAAGGTGGAGCCCACATGATAATAAAAATCCAACCCCACTCTCCCTCTCTCTCCACCCCTCTTGCCCGTGCCCTTTCCTTACCAGCCGATCAACATCTTCCTCTCTCCTCCTCCATCCTCTCTCTACCTCCACGGTCTCCCAATGACGGTGGTGGAGCCCCTCCTCCCTCCCCAACGAGGGAAGGTGGAGATCCGGTGGCACTCATTCCCTCTCTCTCTCTCTACTGAAAGAAGGCAGAGATTTGGCGATGCCCTTCTTGCGATCAGATCCCTTGGCCTCTTGACATCCCTTCAAAGGCGAACATCTGGCATTGGCGCCCCTTCTCCATCCCGGTAGGTTGGATCCGGCGGTTGCAAGTGTGCTTTGCGATTTTTTTTATTTCTTAGGACCAGGTTACAAGCTTGAGGCCTAATCCTTGCATTTCTCGCTTGAGGTCGAGTTGCGCAATGTATGGAAGCAACCCCAAGATGTTGTTGACCCAAACAAGGGAAGAAACGCACACGAGTGGAGAGAGAGAATGAGCAAAAAAACACAGGGGGAACTTCTTTTTCGGCAAGACATGCCTTTTCTCCCTTTCTCTTTTATTTACTCTGTTTTCTAACTCATTATCGAGCCCTACAGATTTATATGTCTTAAATAAGCCTCACACACATACAATTACACTACCTATGCACACACCCACTACTGCTACAAACTCTGACAGCCATTACCTGTGACCTGATTTTCCGGCCTCAACTACCACGTCGCCTGCCCACGCCGTTTAGCCACCTGTCCATACCACGCAGTATGCTGATGACTGCTATAATGACCGACATTATTACAGTGACCAACTGCACGCTACAGGCACCATGACTACGACGCCTACGACCACAGCGAATACGACCACAACGCCTATGACCACAGCGCCTACGACCACGCCTTCAACCATAACTTTGATCATGGCATCAACCACGCCTTCGACTATGGCCTCGACCACGGCTTATCAACCACGCCTTCGACCATGGCTTCAACCACAGCATCGACTACGCCTTCAACCATGGTTTCGACCATGGTATGTCGACCTCGCCTTCGGCCATGGCTTCGACCATGGTTTGTCGACCATGCCTTCGACCATATCTTCGACCATGGCATCAACCATACCTTCGAGCACGGTTTCGACCACGGTATGTCGACCTCGCCTTCGGCTATGGCTGCTACTCGACTTACGAGTACCAACTGCTTCAGTAGTCATCCGACTGCAACTTCGACCACAGGCTCTGACCACTGTAGCTGCGACCACTGTAGCACTTGGACTCACCGACTGCTACAGTTCTTAGGCATACCGAGCACACCACTCCACAGTATTCGAACCCACTGAGTACGACTATAAGAGTACACATTACTCGAACACACAAGTACTCGGCTACGACCATGCAATACTCGAACATACCGAGTACTCGACTACGACCATATAGTACTCGAACACAACGAGTACTCGACTATGACAACATAGTACTCGAACACACAAGTGCTTGACGTTGACCACTCTCAATAACAAGATTATATCCAACAAGTGCCAGCTCATCCTTGGTACCCACCCTTGTTCATGCATTGTAGACGCCCTTAAAAACACCCCTCAACCTAAATAAGTGGTTTTGGATAATGTGGCAGTGGTTTTCAGCCCATGTTAGCTGAGTTGCGTCCGCATGTATATTTTTTGATGACTCGGTTAGAAATAAAAAAAACACATTTCTTGATGTCCAGTCTCTCTTTTCTTCTTGCTATAGAAATTTCATCTGGAAAGAAAGAGAAGGGAGAGAACATGGTAGCCTTGCAATCCCTTATGGGTTCCTAATATCCTATGTCTCGTAGCCTTGTTGATCGATCCTGGGAGCTGCCCGGGAGACCTTGTCACGGTACAGCACGAAGCCAACATTGTCGAGCATGCCATCGAGTGTAGCAACCTCAACACGTGTCCGGTGGGCGGTATTCTCGCACATGTCTCCTATCTGTACCCTCGACCATCCTCTCTCCAACCAACCTTCGGTGAAGGCAGGGGTGCAATCAGGCCTCAGGCTAGGTGGCCCGAGGCCTGGAAACCAAAGTCCATTGAAAATAGTGACTTAGATGTGAAAGCATGGGAACAAAAACCCAAGACAGATCAAAACCAGTTGGTCCAGTCCGAGGCTTGGGTTGAGCTTGGTTCCGCTCCTGGGTGAAGGTGTTCGCAGGGTAGATCCTAAAAATATCATAACTTGATTTTTTGGAAATTTGGGTAGAATCAAGTCTGGATTTCCTTCAGCCTTCCAATCTTCAGACTTAAGAATTCTTCAAAAAATTTAGGATCTGACACAGGGGTGGGACATCACAGTGGTAACAACATCTGTAGTCGTGGGTGAGGAAGAAGCTAATGATGACTAGGGTGGTGGCGATGCTCACCGACCACGACAGCGGCGAGTAGGAGGGGAACTCATTCCTAACGGCATGGATGGGGAGGAGGAAAGGAGTAGTATCGCCAGTGGCATGGAGGCGAGCGGCGGTGTTGGTTAGAGGAGAGATGTTGGATCATTCTTTTGTGCTTATAGCTTATGACTTTCTTCGAACAAATAAATGGGACAGTTTCTCCATTTCCTTTTCAAAGCAGATTATCGAGACATCCTATTCTAAACGGTTTATCGACATTATGTTCGTTCTCACAAGCACTTGCACTAGGGCCAAAAGTCATCAGCCACTAGCCGTAGCTGAAAGAACATGCCTGTTGAATAAAGATGGGAAATAAGCTCTTTTAGGGGCCGACTTTGTGGGCCATCTACTTTTGTTATTCGGTGACTCAGCAATACGTCTATATATGGATGCCGTGTCTCAAAACATGAACATATAGATGCCATGTCAGCTAAAACCAAAGTGGTTGGTGATATGCATCAGTTTTGCTAGTTGGAGAGTCAAAAGTGAATGGTTTTACTATCGAAGGTTGTAATACTTACTCGAGTAATAGTTAAGAGGTGTAAAATGAATATTTTTCCTGTTGTCTATGTAACGAAGGGAAAATTACCAGTATGAGTGGTCACTTCCATTTTGATTGCAGATACACACTTAATAATGTAAGAATGGTTTTTTCCTCTCTTAAATTGGTGGCATGGCAGAATATAGAACTCTATCGGATTAATGCTTTAAGCTCTGTTATTTTGGGGGGGGGGGGGGGGGGGGGGGTTTGGCTTTTGGCCTTAGCTTCTCCGACAGCTGAAACAAACGGGACGGCTTTTTCAAATAACTTCTCGAAACTGCTTCTCCAAATGGCTTCACAAGTTTAAAACCGTGTGTGCCGTCTACGTCAGCATCTCCACCGTCCACCATCATCTAAAAAAATACTGATAAAAGTCATCAATCACAGCCTAAAAGAACAGGGCCTAATAACAACTAGTGTATAGATAGATAGAAGAAATGAATTACACGCAAGGATATGGAGAATCGTTGTACTTCGGTGCCAAGTGAGGTTACATCAGTTGGATCGGTATACAACACATATCGTGGAGCACAAGTGTTGTTACTTGTTAACCTTTTCTTTGTATGAAGATTATTGCACTTCCCTATTTTAACGATCAAAATTATCAGCTGTAAAATCTGCATGTCTGGCTTTAAAATGCACGTGAAATATAACATGGAGCAGCCGTAAATTTGTAATTGTGCAGGAGAAGAGTTGCAAATAGAATAAAGTGTATGTCTATACAACATTCGACTGTTTTTTAGACAAAAACAGTCAGATTGATCTGAGGCGTTAGATCTCCATACAACGGATCCACCCATACAAGCTCCCCTTCAAAAAAATGACCCCCTCCGAAAAAAATGATCTAGGGCGTTGAATCTCCATCTAACGGCTTAAAATCTGACTGTTTTTGTCCTCAAAAATAGTCGAATGTTATATAGACACTCCCTAGAATAAAATCAAGTTTCATCCTTCAAAAAAAAAATCAGGTTTCTCTTGCACTTTCACGTGTTTCTGGTGGGTCGTTTTTTTTTGCCGCAGTTTAAGGGCCAGGGGTACACGCGTGCATGACTTAGCTTGCTGGAAGCAGAAGTGCACCTTGTAACAGGTTTGTGTGCAGGTACAATACTTGGTTGATTTGCCGTGTGCTCCACTATGATCTTCACACATTTCGTGTGAATTGTACAATAGCTGATAACTTACTTGTACAAGATTTCTAAATAAAAGCACTATTTAATAGAGGAACAGAAAATCGATTACCTTAGGAACATTTTTTTCATGGATTATTCATTCATATCACTGCATATTTGGAGGACAAATTGAAATATCAAAAGTCAAGTTAATCGCGTGCACTCACACACTACATCCTGAGAGAGCATTTTCTTAAGAGGGATGTCCTAAGACAGTTATTACTAAATCCGTGCTTCATCGGAAAATAAATGCCAGATACCATGTTAATCCTCCTATTCCTTTGGGCTGCATCACAAATAAAAGCTATCGGTCGTAACTCAAAAGAATAGACCTTAGCTTTGGCTATGGCTTTTTTATTATGGTAGCAGACGGCGGAGGCACCGACGCAGACGGCGGAGGCACCGACGTGGACGGCGCACACTGTTTTGAACTGCGTGAGGCGGCACGAGCAAGCAGGGAGGTAGGAAGTAGCCGGCGTTATAGCAAGGTCTCATCCTCAGGTGAGATGTGTTCATTCTCCAACTCCCACTCTCAATTCTAAAATCGACAAAATCCTAAATAGTTGATTGAATAATTATGTCTTTGTGAAATATAGATCATATAGTCTTCAAAAATGAAGAAGTTTGTAGATTTGAAATTTGTGTGAGATAATACTAGCTAGACTCATGTGATAAAGAAATTTTCCTTAAACTTTTAAAGTTTAAAGAAGTTAGCAAGGTGATCATAAGATACAATGAAATGAAATAACTAAAGAGTCGCAGGGTTAAAATTATATTTTTCTTAACTATTTTGTATTTTTTCTATGTTATTTTGAGATATTTTTAGCAAAAACAATTTGTACTTTGGTTTTGTGACTGAAAGCCTTTTCTTTTCTCATGGAGCAATATTTTCTTTCACTCTAAACACGTATCGTGGAAATTCTATGACTTCCACTGGTTGATGCAGCAGGTCAAGGCTTTTCCCACATGAGTGGTACATAACTATCTCGATGATCTAGTGCAAATAGATCAATCTAAAGGTCACAAATTTAGATGATAGTTAGAAAAAATATCTAAATGATGCCTAGACACTTTCATAGAAATAACACCACATTCTTTTAGGTTCTGGCAGCATCCAGCATTAGGAATTGAGAATTCGAAAATATAAAGCTCAAAAACTTCAAGTGTCTAAGTTTTCAGGTTTGAGATCTGTAAGGACTTTGTTAACCACGCCCCCGACACCTCCATTGAAGTGAGCTGACATTCGGTTCACATCAACCAACATATGGCTCATTTGGCTCATGGTCACTATCTGAAGCTATAATACCTGTTTCAGTTTACATGACATGTTTGGTTGTGTGTTTCAATTGCCAAAGAGCACTACAAGTTTAACCATAGTTCTTTTGCGCATTTAGATAATTAAGGACTGTTCGTATTACTTTCTGTTTGGAGAAATCAGCATCAATATGAACACTCGGTTTCTCGAAACGACTTCTGCACTTCTATCGCTCCGGAGATAAGACAGAGGGTCGCGGACGCATTACGCACCTCACTCATCTCGCTCCTGCCTTGCTCACGTATCTCTCACTTACTTTTTTTTACCACTCATGTCCTCCATCTTAAAGTCACTTTTTTAATCATTATTATTTATTTTCAGCTAGAAACTATCAGTCGTAGTCAATACGAACGTTCCTAAGAAAACTAATTACAAAGGTAAATAGAAGGTGCATTTATTTGAAGCTATGCCTATTGCACTGTTCTCTATGTTGTGGATTCACGAACTATGGCAATATTAAGGCTTATACAATGATGTGATGTCATGTCAGCTGTCTATAAATATTATCACGTACGACATGAGATGATGTAAAGGAGAGAGGGGGGGGGCATATAGAATTGGGTTGTCTATTATACAGTAGTCGATTGTAACATGGTAAACAAGACACATTACGTCATGGAGAAGCTGTCTATAAATATATACAAAAAGACAGTCTATTGTATGAGCCGTCTTTAGTGACATCTATAGATAACACGAAAGATATTATAGACAACAGTTATCTATACCATTATACATAATCTAATATCATTATTTGACTTTTCGATTGCCAAGTACTGTCGTCTTTTGTGGATGGACATAGTTATTCTTTTGCTTAACATCAGACAAGAAAATTTCATTTTACTTTGTCTGTCTTTGGGCCAGTTGTATTCATATCGTTTCGGCGATGATGAATGTTAGTTTATTTGTTTCATGGGAAGAAAATTTCGTGTCTTGGACAGCTGCTGATGCTGTTACAGACCATACTGTAATGAAGGGTGCCACTAACACGTATGTCTAAGTTCTTTTCGACTTCCAGTCGATATATGCTTACACTGTCTAGAGTAACTACCTTTTAAACTTTTAAAGCGGGGTTAACAAAATAATTATAGTAAAAAGTATACTGAGTTTAGTTATATCGATTAAAATCATATATGATTATTTTTCTGTGCTTATCTTACGAATAGTTAAAATTTAAATATTTAAAAAATAAACTATCAATATAAAAAGAATCCACTCATGATCGTGCTAACGGGCCGTGAGCTATGGGCCTGGGTGGGCGCCCCCCAAATCCTTGGCTCCCCTGGTCAGTGCCTCGTCGTGCCTTTTTATCAACCAACCTCTTCCTTCACTCCTCCCTGCAGGCCCTGCGTGACTGCGTCAACCTCACTACAACAGTTCCACTACCGATCTTCACTTCTCGCCGCTTCGATCCACGCAATTCTTCTCCCACTCAAACCCTAGAAGCAATCCCCTGGAACCCCCACCAAAACATAGAGCTTCAATCCCAGCTGGGGCGGAATAGGGCCGCCTACTGCGGTTTCTAGCGCCGGATTTGGGTTCCGCGCGATGTCCTGGGCCGGGCCCGACGAGATCTTCCTCTCCACCTCCCTGGCCGGTTTCTTGGACAGTGAGATTCTTTTTTGTCTTTTTAAGTTTCCGCGACACTGGTGATGGTTCGTATTAAGGAACCGTTGCACCAAGATTTGATTTTTAATGGGGTTCTTGGATCCGATTGGCATAGGTTCCGGCTTGTGTAGACCGCAATGCTTAACCAGTGTGGCAATTTTGCGCTGATATTTGATTTTTATCGGTTGTTCTGTCCAAGAAATTGGTGCACTTTTGTGTTACTTCGTTGGAAATATCTGCGATTGTATTAAAACAAGATGCTTTTGATGGGTCATGCATGCTAGGATGTTACTCATGTGAGTAATTTGCACGGATATCATGTTTTTATCTGTTTACTAGCACCAAATTGGTTCAAATGTGTTGAAATTTGATGTGGTGCATTGAACGGTGGAAGCTCTGGGTAGGTTAGGCTGGCTAGAGTTCAGATTTTGCATCGAATGTTTGCGGCTGAATGTCTTGCATTATTGTTAGAAATATTGCATAGAGCTGCTTATGTTATCAAGATAGAGCATTGCCGGGTTTCATTAAGCACATGCAATGGTACCTGTGGATTATGTTGCAGTAGGCAGTAAGGTCCAATAGCTTGTAGTTTTCACTACAATATTGGTAGTTATGTAAGGTCCTTGTGCAAACGTCATGCTAAATTGCTGTAAAAAAATGTTTGGGTTGTTGATGGAGGCATGGAGTGACAAGTTATTGTATTGCATTAAAATGTGGGAGATTCAGTTGGTTGGGTAAGCTAGATCATGAAATATTGCATATTTGAGTAATTTTGTGATGGGGGTACGAACATAAGATGACATTTTCCCCTATCTATCTGGGGATTCAAATGTGACATATTGGATTGCATTATTAGGTTGAGGTATTAGTGCTCATATTGTATTTTCAAAAAAAATGCTGTTGGGAGGTGCTCAACTAAACCCCCATAAACCAAGTCCACCCCTGTCATTCATAGTGATTCTGTGTGCAAACTTGACTTATTGTAGAATGTATATTGTTATTTTTCTTGCTAGTTGTGCTTTAATGGATTATATGTACTTTCATTAACTTGAATATAAAGTATATGTTTTGGATTGTTAGTCAGTTGTAGTTTTGTTGAATTAGAGTTATAAGGCTTGCTATTTGAGCCCTCCATTTGATGGTCATTGGCCACTAAGGGCTTCATCTTTGGTATTGCCCATAGTTATCAAGGCGAGGCGAGGCGCCAGACCACTGCCTGGACGCCTAGGCGTGTAAGGTGTGTGGCAAGGCGACGCCATATGAAGCAGAATAAAGCAGTAATAGATGAGAAAATAGGCAAAGGAAATGAGAAAAGGAAAAAAAGTATCAACCAGGCCACCTAGCCCACAAAGCCCAACATCCTAACCCACCTCCCACCCATTCACCCATGCTTTGTGTGCCCTAAATAGCCAGCTGCCAACCACCAGAGGACTAGCAACCGCCAGAACAGGGGAAAGCCAGCAGCGCACCAGCCATCACCGCTAGAGCTTGACCTCACCGCTCGCTGGGCACCACCACCGGACATGGCGACGGCTAGGGGGGGGGGGGGGGGGGGGACAAAGATAGCAGCACCGACAATGATTTGCAACCAGATTCGGTGGCAACGGGCCAAGCTCCAGAGGCAGTAGTGTGGCTCCACGACAGCAAGTCGGTGGCGACGGCGAAGAGGTGGTCCCGGAGGCCGGAGTCAGATCTGCTGCCCCCGACCTCGGATCGACGCTCCACCACCTTTGATAACCTTTTTCCTGGCTTCTTCCCCCCCTCTCTCACTCATAAGGCGGGGCAACAGCCGTGGCGGCAGCCTCCAAGCGCCTCAACGCCTAATTGACGATTGGGCGACGCCTTAATAACCATGGTATTGCCAATAGCATAGGCGGACTTGTCCACCTGAGCTCCTTTGGATTAGTTCATGACTTTGACGTCTTTACATGTGTCTTGTGATTTTAATTGTTTGACCTGTGCTTGGCAGTAGAATCTCTGATGTATTTTCTAAGGCGCTGACACTTCACACTTGTGCATTTATTAATATTAAGTATTCTTCGTAATCATGATGACTGCTTTATACTTTGATTGGTACATTGAGAAGAGCACTGGAACTTATAGAGGCAGTGGCAAGCTACAGAGCTATGCAAGATCATTAATTGTGTATTTGGCCAAACCGCCAAATCTTGACTGGAGCTAAACTGTACCAGTTAAGTTTTTGAAGTGATCAACTGAATATATACATAATTATTGCTTTTTTGTCATCTTTGTAAATCTCAAGTGTACTTTTCATGCTATATCCAAAGGATATTGGAATTTTAATTAGTTTGTTTGATAATGGGTACTACCACTAGTACGCCATGTGAGGGCATGTTCTTTTTGGCTGCGGCTTTTGGCTTTTGGGCTGTTTGTACGAGAGATTACAGAATAACAAAAACTCACGTGCGTTTTTTGCCGACATAAATGAAGTCAGTAAAGTATATACTATAATTAACTAGTAAACCCTATCTTGAAAAAATATTCCGTTTAAAAGTTAGTTACTGTAGAAAAGCTGAAAAACAGCTTTTAGAAGCTGAAAAGAACAGGGCCTGAGAATAGTGTACTCATATCCTTCATCATTAATTAGTGTAAAAATAGGTAGATTAGAAACAGATGTTGTTAATTTCGTTATTTCACAGCATTTTGGAGGGAGGATAGGAGAGTGCATGGGTAACATAGCATATTTGAGCTAGAACTATTGCTGTTTACCAAGTAATTGAAAACAATAACACATGCAGAATATGAGTAACGATGTGAATCATGCGACTACTAACTTTTGCTTTGTCCAATTCAAACAGGAACAATTGCACCTAATTGTTCTGACACATGTATTGGTTGCCTTGTATAACTAGCTTCACATCAGAAGCACACCCTGTTTGTTTGGTGATGCTATTTAGTGACAGTTTTCGTATCTTCTTGATTCCAGAGAAACTTATTGTCCTACTACGAGATGGACGAAAGCTGCTTGGAACCCTCTGCTCATTTGATCAGTTTGGTATGCCATTTTTTACATCCGCTTTTCTTAACATTGTCTCAGCTCATATTTTTCTGCCATAAATCTCGTCTTTTAATGTTTTACTTTGCAGCAAATGTTGTTCTTCAAGGTGCTTGTGAACGAGTAATTGTAGGGGAGCTATATTGTGATGTTCCTCTTGGTCTATATGTGATCCGAGGAGAGAATGTTGTATTGATTGGAGAATTGGTAATGATCCCTGTTGCACTAAAAAAGGACCATGGTCAAATCCATTTCCCCATATTCATGCTTTAGATCTGGTATTGCATTGAACAGGATCGTGAGAAGGATGAACTCCCTGCTCACATGACTTATGTTTCAGAGGCTGATATAAGAATGGTACACACTTCTACTAGATATTATTTTTTTAAGCTCCAGGTTTTTCCTTTCTGATTTTTCAGCTAAAGTTCTATGCAAGTTGTAGCTCTTTTGGTTTACAATTTAGCTCTCTCCTTCCCATATGACTAATACAACCATGGCCTGAGGCCCAGGAAAAACTGTAACATGCAAACCATGGATGCAATCATGGTCATCATTTGGCCCTTCCCACTTTGCTCACTGTCTCTAGACTAACAGTGTACTCGAACAATAAACATGAGATGATAGCCCAACTGTGAACTTATATCCTTTTGAGATCAACTGCATTGTTTTGAATTATTTATTTATTCTGTAATGCACTTTGTCTATCACATGGAGCAAAAATGGCATTTTACATACAGACAGCTGTGTGAAACCATGTTTTCTTCCTGGCTATCTAGCAACTGGTTTTACGACACAAATATGTATAAAAAGGAGGTATGGTAGACTCTTGGTATGCTTGTTGCCTGTGCTGATGTATATTGTAGAGCGTAGACTTTTTTCTCTTCTTGAGAACATGTAGAGTGTAGACTCGCTGGTGCTTTGACATAGGATCCTGACTCCTTATTACTGTTTGCAACTGATACTATGTTTCATCTTTTTCACCCAGGCTGAGAAAGCAGAAAGGGAAGCAAGAGATCTGAAAGGCACAATGAGGAAGAGGATGGAGTTCCTAGACTTTGATTAACTTGTGGCCGCAGGTTTTTAATGGTGGCTTCTGCTATATTTGTGGGCAAATGAAAGCCCCTGATTGCACTGTATCTCATGCTCTGTTTAGCCAGAATGCTTTGGACTGAGGAGTTCAGCGAACAGATTCGTTTATAGTAGTAATGTACTTGTGTTCTTACGGTTTCACTTTCGTCCGATCTCTTATTTTACCCCGCATTTTTCTGCTTCAAAATTAAGGTGAATGCATGCAGTAGATGTTCACATGATTGGAGCTGGCCGGTGCCCTGCTGGGTCGTTCAACTGTCATGTCTGGGTTTTGCAATAATATATATCCAGTCTATTGCTGCTGGTGGACACGTGAATGAGCTGTTTATGCTGCTGCTGTCTCGCTGTCCGTAACCTTCCCCCGTTCTTCTCGTTGTATCCATAGCATTGTCTATCACTCGGTGCAGAGCTGCCTTTTCCCTTTCAACAACTGTGCTAGTGAATCACTCTAGTGATCCCTATATGATATGTAGTGATGTTACCAAACATAAATGAGGAGATAATGCACGTACCCTAGTACCTAAAGTATCAGAAATTGCGCCTAACCTTACCGAAACCAACCCTTTGTTCAGAAGTACATGTCCGACTTACATGATGCAAACAGGCCAGGGCACCGGAACGAACAAACAACGAAACAAGCGTCCATTCGATCAAGAAAGAGACAGAGCTCAGGAGTTAGGCACAAACTGTACTGAGACCCGGCGTTAATGGCGGATCAGCTTCACGTGCGGTCTTGTACCGTATACCCGGCCACTCGCTCTGGAAACTTAAAAACTGGCACAAAACGGCAGCTTGCATGTACTGCTCATGCTTCTTCAGCTCCACTGAGAATCCTGGGTATGCTTATTTTCAGGGAGAATAAAACGAAAGATGAAAACCCCGAGCATTATCTGTCGTACGAAACAAAACAACTGTGGAATTTTCGTAGCTTTCTTGTATAGTTTCAGTCAACTGGGCCTGTTCGGATGATGAGGGGTGGTAGTAGCAATCCGACTCAGACAAACAGGGATGGAGCATGAAGAAAATCCCCTGGGAAGGTCACTGTTGGTATTGTCGGTGCTAACATCGGCGGCGAAGCAAATCCTCTGAGAAAATCGTACACCAAATGATAGATCAACAATCGACTGGTAGTACAAATACTACTCCGGATCACAATTCAGAAGTAAACAATTACATAACGAATTAAAAAGAATTCCTAGCGTCCACATGATTGGAGTTGCAATAGCACAGTACTGCTCCATACTTCTCTTTGCTTGAGAAGCAGAGAAGAACATGGGGAAAAAAGAAAAGAAAGGACGGAAAGGAAACCCGGAGAAAGAGCAGTGCCTGTAAGTAATTAACGGCTGTGATCAGCAGCCGTCGCATGATAAATCTTCAGAGTTACATAATTTACTGCTCCACTACTGAATGAAACCTTTGAGCAGTAGTGGTATATATACTAGTGTTGTCTTCTTGATCATCATGAGGCAGCTAGCTGCTATCTAGTCTTTGTCCCGCGGGCCTCAGCAGCACGGCCGGCACGAAGGGCGCGGCGAAGTACGGGTCCACGCCCGTCCACGGCGGCGGGGCGTTGGGCACCCCGGGGGGGCCCGACAGCGCCGCCACGCAGAGCGCGGCGACGCGCCACATGGCGCGGCGGAGCCAGCGGAGCTTGAGCCGCCGGAGGCAGAGCCCGCGGCCTCCCGCCCTTGTGCGGCGGCGGCCGCCGCCGCCGCCGCCCCCAAGCCGGACGATGAGGACCTTGCGGCGCCCGTGGCACGGCAGGTGGAAGTGCGCGGAGGCCCGGCGCGGCCCCGGCACGACGTTGCACGGCGCCTCCCCCATTCTTTGCTTGGCCTTGCAGCCTCGGCCTGCTTTCTTGGTCGGTGCAGGCTCGATCAGCTCGTTGCCTTACTGTTTTGTTTTCTCTATCGTTCTCGTGTTCGCGTGTATATATGGAGGGACGAGGGACACGGATGGATGGTCTGTATGTGTGCATTAATCTTTACTATTATATAAAGAGAAGTTAATGGTATTCGGTATGTTCTTCTCTCTTCTCTCTACAGCCATCCAATTTGATCTAGATCATTCATCTCTTTCTCAGGATACAACTATCCACCCCCTTCACTTTTTTCATCTCCTCATACATTCTGACACTCTTCTCTCTCTGTCGTTTGCTCTCCAATATTTGATGTGTGAAGTCGATCTCTAACTAGTTAATGAAATGAAAAGAGAGGAAAAGGAAGTCATGGAAAAACAGCGTACATTAGATCTAAAAAATGGTATATTGAAATGCTTGGACTAGCTGGTTCGCAAACGCTGCACTGCCGAAATGACAATATAAACACACATGTATGCCTTTTGGAGAGTGTTAGTAAATGATTAGATTAGAACCAGACAGCTCAGATAACCTATGGAGAACTGCACTGAATTACATTAGAAGAAACACCTGTCCGATATGGACAAATACACCAGGACGTACGCACCAAGGGAAGGCTGGGAAGTTCAGATGACTCGTAACTGTAGGCAGCAGAACTGAGGGGGAAAATATTCTCCTGGAAAATGTGGCTTCTTATGTTAGTTTTACCTCAAATGTTAGTAATTTCCAGTTTGGTAAATGAAACTTTCTGAATGGCATGCACTTGGTGTTTGAACTGCATGACAAATGACATGGAGTGTGATTTTCACTTACGTAAGCTAAAATACACATGTTTCCGAAGTATCTGCACGTAGCGTGGAATTCGGGTGAAGTTCGAAGTTAGAACAATACTCTAAATCCCAAAAGAAAAGGCAGCTTTTACCAGAGGATGGTAGTATGTGCTGGAAAAATTGTACAGAATTCTAGTTAGTACTGGTTGGGAAATTTCAATACCCTCTAGTGACTGTTCAGCTTTGGTGAGGGCCTTCTCTGACCATTCCCCCCTCTTGCTTGACCCTGGTCATATCACTCATACACAGAATACTAACCCCATTATGACCGGGGGATTCCCGGCCGCAGGCTCGCCCACGTCACCCCGCCCGCGCGCTCCGGCCGGCGCGTGGCGGGGGATTTTTAGTATGGCCGGAGGAGGCATTTTTCCTGTATTTCCCGAAAATGACGTAAATGTCATTTTTCCTCGCGAAAAGGTCCCTGCGACCAGTTTTTTTAAAAAAAATTGGATAGCGCCCCGCGGGTTTTTAAAATTACGTACAAGTCCTTATTTACTTACGTACAAGCCCTTGCAAGTCCTCGGTTTTTTATGAAAAAGACCTTTGGTTTTTTCGAAATTACACATGTGTCCTCGATTTTTTTTATGAAACTCCCTGCGAATTGTCGTCTCTTTTACTTTGATCCACACGGTAGCTAGCGCGGCATGCGCCGCGCTTATGCAGCTAGTCACTTTAAGTTTGAGCTGTGTTGGCTGACCAGGGAAGAACTTTTTTATAGAATTAAAGAAAATTGGTTGAAGCCTGTGAATGGGTCCACCAGGATTGACAAATGGCAAAACAAAGTTTGAAGATTAAGATCCTTCTTGAAAGGATGGAAAATAAATTGTGAGGGGATTTATAAGAAACTTAAAAAAGAGTTACTTGCTAAACTGGATAGCCTGGAACAGCATATTGATCTTTTTGGCTTTTCCTTTTTTCTGTCAGGCAACAGAAAATGGATCTTGAACTTCATCTTCAGAAATTGCTTAGAGGGGAAGAACTGAAATGGCTTCAAAGATGTAAAGAAAAACATCTGTTGGAGGGTGATAATAATACTAAATACTTTCAACTAAAAGCTAGTACTAGGAGAAGGGAAAAATGATTTTCTCTTTAAATCAAGATGAAGGTGTCATTGAGGGGGAGAAAAAATCTTATGTCCTATGTCACTAGCTACTATAAATATCCCCCTAATGTCCCAAAATTTCAAAATGAGATTAATTAATTTTCAAAATCATCATTTATGCATTTTTCATGCTTTTAAAAAAATCTGCCTTCAAGAAAAGGTTTTCTTATTTTCCATATGCTGAAAAGGAATTTCTGTAATTAATTTAAACTTGAACAGTGCTTGGATATAATTTATTTGAGTTTTAAATAATCTAAGGAGCCTCCCCAAATTTTTCATAATTTCTAGAGTTGGTTTGCTCATTTTAAAAATTCAAACTTGATTTCTGTAGTTAAATTAAATTAGAAAAGAATTAAAATTTGAAACCCTGCTTATGGGCCGAATTCGTTAGTGTTGGCCTAGCCCGTCTCTATTTTCCCCATGTGAAAGCACCATTTCTCTAACCCGTCTTCTCTCCTCTCTTCCCCTCCCTTCCACTGCTGACAAGCAGGCCCATGCGTAGTCTTCTTCCTCCATGCATCACACCCACCATTGGCGAACACCCGAAGCTTAATGTACATGAATAGTGGCAACTGCAAAATCCGAGCGCCTTGACCCTTGCCAAGCACGCCTCGTGACGCTCCGCTCGACCCCTTCCCAAAGTAAAAGGCGGCGTTGATCGCAAGCTATCATTGCACGAGTTATCCATGATTTCTCAAGCTTGATCATGAGTTTTTGTCGAGCGTCTCACCCTCATCTCCCCATGAAAGGCCCTTCCAACCATATCATCTTGCTCAGCACTCCATGCCATCTCTATTTTTCCCTCCCCTCCTCACTTTCCACCACTAGATAGCCCAGAATGCCATCGTCATCTTCGTCTCTAGTGCACACCTGCTGTTGCACTCCATCGAGGCCCACACCCATTTCGGTGAGCTTTGTCCTCGACGTGCACGTCACTATGCACCATTTTGTTTGAGCTCTCAAACCCTCAACCAATTTCTTGGTTTATGTAGTGTAGTGCTAGATCTAGGCCTTCTTCCCTAACTCTGGCCACCGTCATCACCCCTACGCAGTTTCTTCTCTGGTGAGGTGGTCTAACATTCACCTAACACTCTACAGTGCTAAATATATGCACATAGGCTCCCACTTTTGGGCTTTATACCAGTTATGGGTCCGCCTACTTTAGATCCACCACTTATGGGCTCTATATTAGTTCTGGTTTCCTCCACCTAGTAATATTACTTACCCTCGTGGAGATGATAATAACGTTGTAGGGTAGCATTTTTTGTTCATCAAAACGAGAATATGGTTGACACTAGAAAATACGGCTCCATACCCGAGTGCGAGTTGTTTAGTCCTTATATTATAACCCTATGTAGAGGGTCCCAAAACCTTCCCCTTTCTCTTCTTGACTAGGGCACCCTCTACCCTCTTTTTATTCATAGCTTACAGTCCAACTGCTCCTTCAGATGTAACCACCCTTCTTTAATCTCTTTTCCTTTCCCGTTCTCCAATGCTTCTTTGAAAAAAAGGCATTTTAATACAACAGGTGATAATATACACTACAAAGATAAATTGTTTTACTAAGTAACATAAACTACGTAGAGTGATCAAAGGTGAGCTTGCCTTGGCATGTGTAGAATGCCTTGATCTCAACCGTGGGCCTGTTTGTTTCGGATTCTAGGCAAGCTAGCTACTTCTAGTAGCCAAAAGCTCTCCCAAACAGTCCGGCTTTTGGGCCAGCTACTGAGAATCTGAAAATCTGGGAAGGCACAATTATACTGGGACCAAGAAGCTGCATTAGCCTAGCTTCTCACAGATTCTGCGGGCTAATGCCACTAAAATACCACTAAAAGTTAAAGTTATTTACCCGCAAATGCCACTGGATAAAACTCCCTCTCTCCCCCCGACCCCCCGCCCCTCCCCAGATCCCCCCGCGCCCCCCTCCTACCTCTCCTCCCCCACGCCTCTCTCCTCCCCCCTCCCCGCTGCTGCCCACCCCGGTCCCCTCCCCCCGGCGCCCCCTCCTCCCCCACGCCTCTCTCCTCCCCACTCCCCGCCGCCGCCCACCCTGGCCCCCTCACCCCCGGCGCCCCCTCCTCCCCCACGCCTCCTCCCCCCTCCCCGCCGCCACCCACCCCGGCCCCCTCACCCCCGGCGCCCCTCCCCAGATCCCCCGCCGCCGCCCCTTCCTCCTCCACGCCTCTCTCCTCCCCCCTCCCCGCCGCCGCTCACCCCGGCCCCCTCACCCCCGGCGCCCCTCCTCCCCCACGCCTCTCTCCTCCCCCCTCCCCACCCCCTCCCCCCGGCGCCGCCCACCCCGGCGCCCCCCTTCAGTAAAGTTTCTTGGTAACCTTGTTTCATTATTTTTGCTTTCTTATGGTTGAATTTGTTTTTATCAAAAACATGTTGGGCATTAGGTTCTTGCATTTCCAAGGAATTATATATTGTGATTTGAAACCATCAAATGTTGTGCTCGAAGAATTTGGATGCATGAAGATACTTACCGGACCACTCCAAAAAAATCAATATAGCAATTGCAAAGTAGGAGACAATAGCATGGAACTAACAATATTCTTTTTCCTTACTGTTCTAGCTGTGCGACTTTGGATTAGCAAGGCGTTTAAAAGACATCAAGAAGACTCGTCCTGGAGATGTGAGCTTCCATTTACTTTTCTTACAACATTTCATTTCCTCATGATTTCATCTTCATTTGATTTCTGGGAATTCCTGCTGACTTGCAGGTGCCACAACCTATTGAGAGGAACACCATGCTAAATGGCTTCGGAGTACTTTCGAGAGGGAGGAGTCCCCTCATATGGTTCTGATTTCTGGGCACTTGGTGGTTGTGTGTTATACCAATGCTATGCTGGAAGCCCCCTTCAGAGTTCCCGTTGTTTTTGTTTTGTTGAACAATAAGTTGTTTTAGTCATGGTCTCCTGTTTGTCAGTGAACTCATTGATCGGCTTGAGCAGCCTTGTATTCATGTATTACAGAGTGTAGTCTATTCTTGTTGTAAATGTTAGCTAAATTATTGCATCTTGTTCTTGTATTCATGTATCACATCGTGTATAGTTTGTCAAAGTTTAACTTGTAACATTATTATTGACACAAGTATAAAGGATATAGCAAGTTTGAAAAGGCTTATGTATACATAAAATTTGCAAAAAAAATCATAATTTGTGTATATATGGTCCTACAAATTTTGGACAAAAAATTCATAATTGTGTACAGATACAGATAAAAATGTTACAACCAGGGGTATCATAATATTTAAAATTATGATTTGGAGTCAAATTTATTGTCATGAAATTTTGATATTAGTTTTTCAATGTTTGAACTAAGTACTACAAATTTACAGCATGGATATCTCTTCTATCAATACATAATCAGAACATCAACTCACCTAAGGGCATTTCAGTCAATACATCTATCAGGATATCAGCTGCACATCTAGAATCCAGGATGCCAAACATGCTAGCTACTCAGACCAACTGCTACTCAGACTAGCCAGCTACTCAGAATCTCCAGCTAGCTACTCAGAATCTACAGCTCCCCCAAACAGGGCCCGTGTCTTGTTTAGTTCTCTCTTCTTGCCTTGGTTAATCCTCTGCATTACAAAGTGGGTTATATGGTTTTAGGAACCTGATTCAATAGACAATTGTGTTGTATTATTGTACTGGGTTCTCAGTTGAGATTTTAGTTTTGCTAGGATTTTAGTTTAACTTGGTGATTTAATTTGGCTTCGAATATTTTAGAACATCCTGGCCCGACACTATTCCTATGTGGAACTGGCCTAGCCTACCTACTGCTGGCCCACACCTACACAAGCATGCACACAATTGTGCCAGTCCATGCACACACGCACATAGCCGCGTTGGCCCACACATGCATGCACATGCATGGACTCATTTAGCTGCGTCAGCCCAACCGCGCTGGCCCACACACGTCAACCCACTTGCACCCAACACACCTACGCACGTGCACACCACCACACACACGCGCACACTACTCCCTCTCTTTTCTCACTCATTCCCTTTTCCCTCTCTCTCTTTCTCCACCGACACTCTACATCCGCTATGGTCCCCGCGTTGCCTCCCCACCACCATGGCCCAACGGCATCGGTGGTGGTGGATCTAGGTGTGGCATCGATGGATCAGATGCCTTACTACCATGATGTCCCAACCTCCCCAACCCTAGTTTGTTGTGGTTCCCGTGCCTCTACTTCTCCCCCTTCGACTGGATCTGATGCCAGTGGTGGTGGATCTAGGCGTGGCCCCGCTGGATCTATGCCTCCCCCTCTAATTCTGAGCTAAAACTAGTTCTAACTTTTGTGTTCTTGGCAATATTATGGTTTATTTTCTTTGCATGGGATGGATTTTAGAGGTGAGGACGTGGTCCCATGGTTGAGCAAGCCATGACGGGGCTCGGGGGTCTGCATGCACTGGGGAGCATGGCAGGTCCTACCGAGTGCGCACCAGCAGCCATTTGCGGGTCGGCCATCGCCACCGTGAGCCGACGACACTACTCATCATGGCTCTAACCAGTTGAGGTGAGGACTAGCTCCCCCTTTTCTCTATTTGGTTGCTGAGATCATCCACGATGTTGGCTTTTTAGTGAGACTTCGGGGGTGAAAGGGACAAGGTTTGTTGGGTAACCTACCCGATTTGGTTGGTTCAAGGATGGTTTGCTGATGGTGGTCCTCCCCCCACATGCTCTCCCAGTGGTTTACCTCCTCCTCTGTCTTCTCTGGTCCCGAGTGGCTCCTTGCTCTAGGACCATTGAGAATGTGGTTGCCTTCTCTTCGGTTCTTCCCCAACTCCTCTTAAGCCTCCTCCTTCCCTTCCTCCCTGATGCCTTTCTAGTGGCATCAAGCTCTCAGCTATCTCTCGCTCTCACCACTGGTTGGATGGGATCTAGAAGGGGATGTCAAGTGGGGGTTGTGAGGTGAGTTTTTCCTCTCTTCGCTCTGGTGGCTTGGCGAGGCAAATGGAACATGTTGTTCTCTCCCTCTCCCAAGAGTCTCGGTCTTATCCGCTCTCTCCTCTCATTCCCCTATACTTAGAGAGAGGGAAGGCTCTCTGTATGGACCGATGTGCAATGGGGTCTCCGGGTACTGTGGCTCGTTCTTCTCTAGTTAAGGTAAGTGTGGTAAAATTTGAGGTGGGTGATGGTATGGTTTTCGCCGAATGATGAAGCCCACTACAGCGAGAGGTGCCGACCGATCGTGGTATCTTGATGAGCACTACGGTTCGGTATTCTAAACCGGATGGGTTCTAACAGCAATATTCTACTCCCTCTCTTATTTTCTCATCAGTTGGTTGTTTCCTGGATTTTTGTTTTATTTTACTAACACAGGTCCTCGGCATCAACTCACTCCTCATGACACGTACGGCTTACTTTGCAAAACAAAATTGTAATTAAATGAGTATTGTATGCATTCACGAATGCATGATGTATGATGATATACGTTGTATTCTTGTATTTTAATTATTGTGATGATGTAACCAATACCCTTGTAATATGGTTTGATCATGTCACTTTGTGCTCTATTAGTAGTTGAATGTTGTGAGGTTCTTCCCCATCATTAGGTCATCCTTGTAATTGAATTAGTTGTAATTGCGTCATTTGTTACTTAAGTAATTCTTGGTTAAATTTACATATGGTGTTTAAGCCCCCTAAAAGTGAGGGTTGTTTCATTGTATAACCTGACTTTCACTCATAATGTGATTGTGGCTCATGTTTTTGAGGAAAAGTTGGTTTGGATGATTGGTGCCAATGGTACCTTTTCAGTTCACTCCTATTGTGTCTTGAAAATGCAGGCAAATTGCTATCCTCACAATTTTTTATGGAAGGTGAAATTGCCATTGAAAATAAAGGTTTTTCTTTGGTTGGCTCTTAGAAATTCCATCTTGACTAAGGATAATCTTTTGAGAAGAGGTTGACATGGATCTAAGCATTGTCAATTTTGTTGCAGGGAGGAAACAATTGAGCATTTGTTCTTGTCTTGTCCCCTGGCCAAATTTATTTGAACTGTATTGGCTTACACGTTCAACTTTCAGTCAATGCCTAACAGTATCCAAGACCTTCTAAGCGGATGGTTGGGCCAACTCTCAAAAGCAAAACACAGGCTGATCATAATTGGGATTGCAGCAGTGGTCTGGTCAATTTGGAAAGCCAGAAATCTTGCCACCTTCAACAATATACTTCCTTCTAACCCTAATAGTTTGACTTTTAATGTTTGCTATTGGCTTGAATTTTGGTCTCTGCTGTAGAAACCTGCAGATCAAGATCTACTTCGACAAGGGACCAAGGTGTTGAGTTGCACGGCGAAGGAGATTTTACCAGATCAAGATGCTGGAGCGTTGGAGTGCAGCGTTTGCAAGGAGGGCTGGAGTGAAGAATTCACAAAAAGGACTTGTGGTATGTGATGTTCTTTCTGGAAGTTCAGGGTTTTATAAAATTGGAGTGCAAATGTCACCTTTGGTTTCTATTTTCTTTGAAACTTTCAGGCCTGTAGTGGTAGTAAAGCTCTGTTGTTAGCTTGCTACCCTTTTTTTTAGTTTTTTTCCTTTTGTTGTTGGACTCAACTCTGTAGCAACTTTAAACTATCATGTTTCTTTAATGAGAAGTACTATGGCACGGTCAATGATGCTTTGGGGGGAGAAGAGCATAAGAGAGAGAGGGAGAAAATATACCGTCGAACAATATATTATTGGATAGTTTTTCTCTTCTTTAACAGAAGCAGGTGAGACTGTTGTCTCCGATCTTAAAAAAAGGATGCTAGTAGGATGGGATCTAACTGTGTGTTTAGTTGGAGGGATGAGGTGGGATGAAATGGTCTAAAGTGGGATGAGCCTGTGCAAATTTAGAGAATATTCTTCTTAGATGCTGGACCATGTGGTTCCACTTTTTTTGTGGAACTATCTCATCGCATCTTTATCTCATCTCATCTCTCCAACCAAACACATCCTAAAACCCGGGGATGGTTGGAGCATTGCTGTGCGCACTTTTTAGTTCTCGCTCAGATGCTTCGTATGCTTGTACGCCGTACCCTTGACACGTTCGACCTAGTAGGAGTAGTTAAAACACGTTTTTCAGTACAGGCCATGCTCACGGTTGGTGAAATAAAAGAAGAACAAAAGAAAAAGGAAAAGTTGCACAAAATAAAAAGAAAAGGAATTCCGGACGAGGACCATGTGCATGACTCGCCTTTTCTTATCTTTTTGTACGACCACATCTCAGTTTCTCTATATCTCTATCAGAACGTACTTGTTTGTTTATTTGCTTATGCAGAAGACAAATAATGTAGCGGTAAATATAATTCTCAGAGTGAGTATCATGAACATTCAGATCAACATTTCTCTTTTCTGAATTTTCCATAGATAACCATACGATACAAGCTCTGCTACTACAAGCACCACAGTTATTTGTCCCCATCAGTTGGGAAGACCGAAATTAATAGGCACCAGAGGTGATGGACAGCAGTTGACGTCAACAGAAAAACTATCTATAACTGTCATGTTAAATTGTGGATTGTGAATTATGGCGCCGCTCGGTTAGTTTAAAATAAGCTGATTTATAATTAAAATTATACTGTAACTGTTTAAATTACATTGTAACTGATGGTGTTTTATTTGGCGTAACTAAATTTAAACAAAATTTAATAATAGAAAAACGGGTTAACCCATCACGGACAATGTAAGTGAATACGGGAAAAAAAACTAGCAAAAATCTCAAAAATTAAAAAAATCAAAAAAAGATAAAAATTTAAGAATAGTATAAAATAAGCTAGATGTTCAAGTCGAAATAAGCGGAACCTATAATATGGAGACCTGTGAATACACATATTCACATGATCAGGCCACAAAAGGCTGAATTTCCTTACAGACCATTTGCTGCGAGAATAAAAGTAAGCATGCTAATGGGTCGTTAGAGAAAATGTGTTCACGGGTCACACGCACAGCACAAAAGTAGGGTCGACCGACAGATCAGGTTGCTTCCTACTATGCTCTTCTTTTTTATCCTAAAATTTTTAGGTTGCTTTTTTTTTTGGGTTCGATACACCGAAAGATATGTCCCGGCTTTCAAAGCAAGATGCACCAACAGATCCATTTACGAAGTGCCAATATGAGATCTTTATTAAGCTCTGAGCTGGACGGGTTAGGCGTATCAACAATTTAGTGAGAAGTAGTAGTAGCAGATAAAAATGACATGTAATGATGCGAACTCGTAGTCAAGGTTAACGCCAAGGACTAGTAGTAACTGGCAATTAGGCAGAACAAACATGCCTGCGTCACCCCAATGCCGCGCCAAACGATGTAGTAAAGAGTAATTGCCAATGCCGGCTTTGCTGGGTTTGTCGCTTTGGCAATGCTACCATGGTCCATGGATGGAAGCTCAGGACGGCAGTGTCTTATCTACCAGAGCAAGTGACATTTGGATCGTTCGGCCTATCAACCGCTTGCCTGCACCGAGCGCAGTGGTATGGTATGGCTAGGGATGTAAACGGAGCGGATAATTTTTGTCCGTCTGACTGATCAAAGGTTTGTGGAATGAATGCAGAAGGGGTAGATGGGTATTCGGCACTATCCGTGTCTGACTCCGACTCCGAGGAAAAAATATAAAATAGGATACAGGATAAGTGATATATGTCCGTATATTCCGTATGTTAAGTGATATGAGGAAGTTTGTTGTGACTTCACCTAGAAACAAGATAACTATAAGTAGATTATCACATTTAAACAGACAGGAGTACTGAGTATCCTTCCTTCAATATCTGTTGTGCTGCTGTTGAGCCTGAAGGAGGCGGCTGCGAATGTTAGCCAACAATCCATCTCGGTCACGAAGTCTCTTTAAGAGAAGAATGGAATGAAGTGTTGCAGCTATATTCAGCCCAAGGAAACCATTGGAGCCACTGGCGAGGTCTGTCTCCTGTGATACAGCGCAAATACATGACAATAACTTTGTTAACGATCTCAGATTGCCCATCGGACTAAGGATGAAAAGTCGTGCTTGTCTTGGGTTAAGACTGACCCCGGACAAACAAAACAATTCCTCCCAAAATTTGCTTGTAAAAACCGGATATCTATCACTCACAATAGAGGAAGGGAGTCCATGGAGACGAACAATCTCATCAAAAAACACAAGAGCTAGCCGAGTAAATACGTGCCTCCCAAAATTTGCTTGTAAAAACCGGATATCTATCACTCACAATAGAGGAAGGGAGTCCATGGAGACGAACAATCTCATCAAAAAACACAAGAGCTAGCCGAGTAAACACGTGCCAAGGGGGAAAAAAGTGGGTATACATGGAGAAACGATCAACAACGGTTAGAATCATTGACTTGCCATGTACCTTAGGCATCTCCTCAATAAAATCCATCGCAATGTCTTCCTAGACTTGTGCGGAATCTCCAACGGTTGAAGAAGACCCCCAGATGCAAATGTTCCGTCTTATTCCATTGACATGTGAGACAAGTCTGCACAAATTCATGAACAACCTTACGAGCCTGAGGAACATGAAAATCAGACCGGAGACGATGAAGGGTTTTTTGGATGCCTTCATGACCGGCCGTATGAGCTGCTGCCAAGATGGCTGATAAAGAAGAAGAGTATGGCGACACAAAAATCCGGCCTTTGAAGGTAATCAAGCCATCCGTGAGGTTCCAATCGGGCTTTGCAGAGCCGGCTAAAATCTGATCTCGCAAGGCGGATAAAGCAGGAAGTGTATTCACCTCATGGCGAAGAGCATAAAAAGGAGCAATCTGCGGAACGGACAGCGCACATATGGTCATGGGTTCAAAATTCCGGCGGTTACCGACCAGTAACCGCCGGTGGAGATCGGTAACCGAAAAACTGGCCGGTATTAATTCTTGAGTTTCGAATTTTGACTGGTTTTTTCCGGTTACCGGCCGGTTTTCCCAGTTACCGGTTTTAAAACATCTCAAATTTTAAATTTTGATTTTCAAATTGTGACCGGTTTTTCCGGTAACTGCCCGGTTACCGTTACCAGCCACCAGCCGGGATTTCTTCCGATTCCGGTTTTTAGAACCTTGGTCATGACCTCCACATCTCGACGAGAGAAAGCATCGCGACTGTATTATGCCGTCCTGGTTTATATTCAACCGAAAAATCAAAACCCAACAGTCTGCTAACCTAAAGATGTTGAGGGATAGTTGCCTTCGGATCAGTATGATGCCTTCCAATCTTCAACTATGTTTTAATTGAATACAACCGAAGTAGAGTTCATATGACCAGACACCAGACATGTTAATAAAATCAGGAATCCTGCCAGTTAGGTCTCTAGTTTCGATAAAATCAGATTAGCACAGGTGTAAAATCTTGTTCACAGTTTGTAAAGACTCGAACAGACCATAAAACCCAGTGACTATCTCTGACTAACCATGGTATTATATCTGTGATGAACTAAAATGTAGAGACGACATTAAACAGACTACTAAAGTTATTAAATTAACACATTTTGAAAAGCCAGAATGATAATTTGAAATTTATGAGGTTGGATGGAAATGGAAATAGTTCAAAGTAACAAAATGTACCGCCAAGTCACGGCGCAGGCGCAAGTCACAAGTCACACGATTTTCAATGCAAAAATACACGAATATGTGCACGCGTATGTTTAGTCAAAACTCTTCTCATGCCATCCCTATTCATTTGTCACATGTTTCAAAAAGTAGCAAGGACTACGGGCCTGTTTGGTTCATGACCAGAAGTTGCCTAGCCACAAGTTAGGCGTGCCACAGTTTTTAGGTAGCTGTTTGGTTCACTGACGCAACTGTGGCATGCCACACTTTCTTAGCACCCGGCCCCACACGTCATAGACTCAGTTTCTTGCCAAACTTTGCCACAAGTGTGGCTTCGATTTTGTTAGCCACACTTTCTGTGGCAGCCACACATTGCCTAAGCTTAGGCATGGCAAGCTTAGGCACCAACCAAACAGGCCCTACATCTTATAAATTAATCTTCTCCACTTTGTCTTAGCAATATAGTACTAAACCATACATGCTTGGAATTATACAAAATGGGTCTCACTTATATGGACATATTTCTAACGGTTAGTATAGATGATGCAAGAGGCCTCTGATTCAAAACAATAAAAACAAAAACAACTCACCGACAAGTGCCAGATGCCCTGCAATGCGCACAGAAAACAGTTGAGGTGCTCTTCCTTACATTCTCTATTGTGCCATTCAACTATACAGATACTGAAATGTCTAGGCTTTGGCTCACAGGAGAAGAAACTTTCTGACAGGATGCACTCCCTGATGCAATAAGCATTATGTGATCCACCTCACTAGGCATCCCTGCCCTTAGGAGGCAACTAATAAAAAGAATTAACTGTAATACTGTCAGGGGAACACCCAGTCTCCGCCATTTTATGGAGAGAAAAAAAGCGATGGCTTCTGATATCCTACCCTTCATGCAGTGCCCGATTATTAGTATAGTATATGTATACTTGTCGGGCCTACACCATTTCCCTTCCATCTCCATTAGGATCAAGTTTGCTTCGTCCACCTTTCCACCCTTTCACAGTTCATCAATCACAGGGTTATATATGATGCTCGTTGTGCAATGCCTGCTCTCATGCTCTATTCCTTCAAAATACCAAGTGCTTCCTCTGATCTGTTCTGCTTACAAAGTGAGTCTGTGAGTGTATTATGATAAAGGTGTACTCATTTGGTTGAATATGATACTGAGCCATATCATTCCAAATCCTCATAGCATCATCCACCTGTCCACACCGACAATACCCATAAATCAACGAGCTAAATGTCACAACATCACGAAGGCAGCCACCAGTGGCGGACCCAGGATTTCTAAAATAGGTATTCAGAGTTAACAAATAAAATATTAGAGTCCATAATAACAAAAAAGTACAAAATATTTCATGCTAGATACAATACCTGTAAATAATTTAAAAAAGTTAAAAATATTTTAGGAAAATTACAAAATAACTTAAGATAAAACTATATTGATGCAGTTTATTGTGTATAGCCTGCGTGCACTAGTGCACAACAACGTATAGTTGTTGTCTAGTGCCTACTGCTTTGTTGATCTAGCCACCGCCACCGCACACTCTCCTCGGCTCTCAAGTGACAGCTGTTGCCCTTTTGCTCCTTGCAGACGTATCGCCGTTTGTTGTGGCTATGCTCCTTACTATCGAGGCCAAGCCAGAGACCAAAGTTGCTCTCAGCCCCTACCAAGTCGCTTGGTGGCCAATTACCTTTTGATCTCGTGTGCTAGTGCCACTGGGTTTGGCAATTTTGGTCTGAATTAGTAGAGCCTAAGAGAGACACAAAGAGAGAGGGGAAGGGGATATGTTAGGGTTTAAAGGGTCTACAGATAGGCCAATGGGCTAGTTTGATAAGGTGATGGATGGGTTATTAGACCGCGCTATTCTAGGTGAATTGGAGAGGGGAGGTGTGGGAGTAAGTTGAAATTAATTGGGGGAGGGGAGGTGTGAGAGCGGGTTAAAATCAATTGAAGGTATATATATATAGTCTAATTAACAGTATATATGTAATATATCTACTAAATATTAGGTATTATATGAAAAAATTCAGGTATTCAATTAAATACCCTTGAATCAAGTTGGGTCCGCCCATGGCAGCCACGGAGCATCATTTGCTGATACACGGACATTGCGGACCCCATGTCCCCAGCCTTGCCATATCCATTCATAAGCACATTGTATGTGACCACGTTGGGCGTTGTCCCAGACCCAACCATGTCACTGTATGCTGCAATTGCATCCACCATCCTGCCAGCTTTACAGTAACCTGAGTTCACTGAGGACACCATCCCTCTGGACCTTCCTCAATACCTCACGACCCGATTCACCTCCTCCACCCTGCATAACCCATCCACAAGAATGTTGTGTGTGACAGTATCCGATGAGCACCCAAACTCATTCATCCTTTCGACCAACTCAAGCGCCTTCTGGACATCCCCCACACGACACACCCCCTTGATGAAAACATGAAAGCTCCACACGTCCGGAGAATATACTACCCCGTGGAGCCACCGCTCAAACAACGCCACAGCATCCTGCACCCGCCCACGGCCAACGAACGAGCACATGAGCTTCAATGCAACAACCAAACTGCGCTGCCTTTGAGAGCAATGCTGCGGCGGCATCAAGAAGGTTGGCACTGGCGCAGGAGCCGACCAGGAACGAGAGAAACCGCGAGTCGGGATGGTACCCGTACGGGTTCGTCATTTGGTCGAACAGTTGGAGGGCGTCGGCGTGACGGCAGGACTGGCACATCAACGCGATGACGTGATGGTACGAGTGCGCGGACGGGGGGATGGAGAGCGGGGAGGAGTGCATGGCGGCGAAGAGGCGGAGCGCCGCGGCGGCGGCGAGTGGGGAGGGCGCGAGTCGGCGAATGGCGGTTTTCTTGATGGGATTATGCGAATGACAAGAAGAACACCGTTTACTAGCAGTAATCGCAATGAAGGCACAGATTAGCACTAACACTAGCTAGATTCAAAGTTCACTCGTTTTTTCTTGTGTGTTTTTGAATTAGTTGTACATATAGCTGCTTAGAGTTCATGTTTTTTTACGGTTTCCAGTGATGCCATGATTATCTAACGATTAGTGTGAAATAAATACAAATCCGTGTGATCAGAATGTATGACTAAACAACTACTTCCATGTTGAACTAATATTAGATGAAAATGAAAGGACGTTTGTAGAATCGGATAGGATCACATGTAGAATGTGATCATGGTCCTACCAAAAATTTGCTAGAATGGTAAGATTATTAAGATTTTATTAAATTAAAATCGATTGAATCAGCTCAACAAACCTAAGGATGAAAAATCGGAACACTTTAAACACTCGAATCAAGATTTTAACGCCCTTGCTTGCAATTACTAGAAAATACAGCAGATCATATATGCCTCAAAAACACAAGTTAAATCTTACAATTCGCAAGAAACTTAATAACCTATCATAAGTTGCAACAAGACTGCTAGTTAAACTTAGCATTTGGGCATCCGTACGGTTTGGTGACCATCCATCTAAATCCATATTACCACTTTGATAAAAATATCGATCCATGTGATTACTTTAGCTCACATTACAATTTACGAAGTACTAAAACTAATGCTCAGATGGTCCTTCTATGCAGTAAGATACAAACGCAAGGGGCGATGTGCAAAAGCGTCACTCCTTATTGCTAGATTACGGCCGGGTGGCGCGGGCCGGTCACTTCTTTCCTCCTCCCTGCCGGCGCTCCGCCGCCCAAATCCACCCAAAGAGGGAAAGCGAGCCTCTTCTCCTCTCTCGCCTCCGATGGCCTTGAGCTCGGGCGTCGGCGGCGGCGGCAGCGGAGGGGCGGAAGGGGGCGTCGGAGAGGGGCCGACGACGCTGGACGAGCTGTACCACATCAACGTGGTGCCGGCCGAGCTGCACTTCAAGTTCCGCAAGGAGCTCCAGGGCCTCCGCGTCGGACTCAACCTCGAGGTTGGTCCCATCTCTCCCCCTCTTTCCCCCTCCTAAACCCTAAACCTCATAGGCTGGAGACGAATTGAACTGGCTCGTTGATCTCTTTGTTCCTTACCGAATCGTCTATCTTGATTTTTTTCACAAGAATCGATCTTGTTAATTGTGAAAATTCTAAGTCATAGAGAATAGCGATGCCTGTGTATTGGACATAATGGGACTCTTCCTGGAATCTTTGCCCCTGGTGGTACACTGGGACAGTGTCAACCTGCTCAAAATCATATCGATTTAGACTTTTAGAGTCACAGGGTTACGTTGTTAGGATGGTTATTGCTACTCATATGTGTTGCCTGAAACCGGCTGTGCTGAGATCTAAGTCCTACTGTAATGATGTCTTATTATCTTCAGTTCTATAACCTTGAAGTGAACGATTTCGAGGCAAAAGTAGTTCTGAAGCCCCTGGACTACGACCGGAAGTGGAAGTTCCAGTACAAGCCCATCAGTGGTGACATACAACTGCTTTCCAAGAAGATACCAGTTACAAAGTTTCTCAACCTACAGGTTCTTTTCTTCGTTGAATCTTGTTATTTGTGCATCGTTGTTGTGATAGCAAGAATCGGTTACATATTTGGGACACTTTTGTTACAAATGACATCTAGTTTGTACTAGCCATGATATCTTCCTTGCAATATGCCGATATGGCTTTTAATGGTGCAACTATAAATGTTAATTGGTCATTGCAGCTACAAATTATGCATTCCGATGCTTGATTATGTCAACTTTTTTCGTGGACAAGATACCAATTTATGCATGCAGTTATCTTTTACTTCAATGCACAGATTTGATGTGAGTAGAATTTAGAAATAAGGAGATTAGGAGTTGAGACAGTTCAGAAGTTGGAGTGGTAAAGAGCTTATTCTTATGTATTTTCTGATGTGATTCTGATAGCGGAATGTAGAATTTAGAAACAAGGAGGTTAGGAGTTGAGGCAGTTCAGACACAATGTTTGGGTTGCTAAAAAGCTTATCCTTATGTATTTTCTGCCGTGATTCTGATAGTGGAGTGTTGGATACAAATATTCTGTTACACCTCAATTAAGCACACTTATTTTGTATAGAAACTGTGTCTTGTATATGCGTCAACTTTGATCACAATATTCTTCAGAAAGTGTTCCTTTGCATACATCAAATTTTATTAATTTAAGCTAGAATAACACGTGCTCATTTCTTAGTTTATGTGAAATAAGAGAAACTCTAAATAATAGAGTAGATATCCTTCTCTTTTTTTGGTTTACAATTTGTCATGGGCAGATGGGGGTAATTAAGAACATATTTTTTTTCGGTATGCTACAGTATGTAACCATGACATGATGCTGCTTAACCACTGTCGCATGCCAAATTCTGGGTGGCTAAAATGACAAAGTTCCTGGGGGCATAACAATATGCTTTAATGATAAATGGTACTATTTGCTTCAGTTTGCAATCTCAGCAGCGGATCAGTCCTTCAAAAATGGTTCACAAAAGATCGCTGTGTTGCTTTTCTTCACATATATATCAGGGACAGTATCAACTATTTGTCCTAGCCAGACAGTCTAATGGGCATTACTCCTGCAAAAGAAATGTAGGCATGTACTACCATCTGGATCTAACAAACATATGCCATAAGCATGCTAAGGTAGAAAAGATCAGATTAGTTGGTCATACCACACATGATCAACACGTCCAAAGCCAGAAAGGCTAAAGTGGTTAAAAATAAAATGGCTCTCTAGAAAGTTCACTTTGATATGAGAAGTTCCTTTTGTGTCATTGATAATACATAAAAATTTCTAACGGCAATGGTTAATACAGGTTGGCATTGGTCACAATTTCCAGCTTAATGCAACTGGATGGAAGTGGAAGCTTTCTACTTGCTTGGGGGGAGATGGTGTCTCTCAGATAAGAAACAAATCAAAACTCAGCATGTTCCCAGGGTTTGATTTGAGGATTGGATGGAGAGCTGAATATGTGCTTCCTGAGATTCATGGGTAAGTCTTGGTCAACACTCAACACTGCTGAAAATACTTGAGTAGACATTGTTGCAAGTGCAGGATTCTAGTATTTATCGATAACCTACTAACCGGGGGCAATTTGAACTCACAATCACTACAACTCAACTATTGTTATCCTTGCTACACGCAGGGCTGTTGGCACAGGAGAACCTGCCTTCAGTATGAACTATGGGCGATTGCAAGCATCCATAGATCGGGTTGAGGCTATTGTAACCCAGTCAGATCGTTATTGATCTCCTAGGATGGAGGTATACTAGGATGGCGATGCTGATACGGTCCAAAAGGGGGTCTTCGACTGCAATTATCTCACACGAATCCCATGTATTTTGAGGCTGTGTATCTGATGTACAGCAGTTAGCAAACTGTTATTTTAGGATCATCTGAGTATTTTTTTCGAGTTTCGCCAAACCCTTGTGCGGCATGTCTTGTTTTGGACAACATAATGAATTATGTTATAGATGCGTGTGTTTGGCACATGGACCGTCTACTTTGGACTACTCGTGTTCATCGGCTTTCACATTAACGAGGCACTTAGAGACATCATTAACAGATAACCTGGGCCGGATTGGTGCATACTTTCATCGGATGGGAGGCTGGTATATGATTTCAAGCATTTAGGCAGTGCTGACACATTACCATTTCAATATACCTGCCTACAGCTTGCATAGTAGAAGAAATAAGTAAAATGATGAGGTGACAAGAACAGAACAAATATAATAGAAAGCTCAGACCACAGTGCTAGGATACACAGTGATTAAATAACCATTGGTAAACTTGTATGCTAAAAAAACTGCAACATTGTATGTCTGGAACGGTACTTCATTTGCCAGTCAAACAGTACTGTCACAAAACTGTATGTCTCGAACGGTACTTCATTCTTCCACGAAAGGGATTTCCCTAGACGGCTAATATCAGAGACACGAGCTACCAATTCATTTGCTCTTGCGCTCGCTGTTGTAATCATCAATCAGTCTCTCAACATCCTTCCAGAACAGGCCCTCCACAAGAGCTCCTTCCTTGGTAAACCTGCCCAAGAACACTGTTACTAAGTGTGCAAATGAAGAGTAAAAGAAAAGAATTATGCTACAAGGATGCCCTTATGCACCAAATACAACAACAAAGACAAACTTTCCTGGAGAATTAAAACATTGTGCTGACAGGTTAAACCATAAGTTTCACTTACACACGCTCAAGATTGCATGTTTTTTCGTGTCATGAAATAAGACCTGGAAGGCAAACACTAATGATTTGCAATGTGTATCTAGTATCTGCCGAGTGCCGACTAGGTAATATTGAACCATATAGGGGTTTTAGATATATGAAGCATATTTGGCGCAGCCATGCATTAACTATCATTTCAAGTAATCCCAACAGTTCGATAGAAGCATCAGCTGATTGCACGCTCAATGGCAAGCATTGCAGTCAGATTTAATAAACTTGAACTGTGTGAACAATGTTAACTAAAAGGTGAATTCGCTATGATTCAGATTTAAACAAGAAGTACATATTGATGACTTCAATTAGCTCACTGAATTGAGGACTAACAAATACATACCATTTTGTAACACTCTTAGTGAAATGGACCGGCTTATTGGCAGAAATAGACTGTGGATCAGCACTGGCTATTGTAAGAGTATACATGTCCGAGAATCTTGGCAGCTTTGAAGAGATAACTAGGCCAGTGCTATTGAAAGAACCCTGGAACAAAAAATATCACAAGTTAACAAAGCTATAAACATTATGGAAACAAATGTAGTGAACATGAATCATTTGTTAATCACCCTTATGCATAGTCCAATATAAAATGTGCTCTGTCCAATAAGCGAGACATTCACTACCACATCCATCTTATAAGCAATGCATTCACAAAAGGGAACTTTTGGACCAATTACAAGTATTGCTTGAAATATATGCTCCACTGACTACAAGTAACTGAATAGCCAGGCGCATTTGCCATTATGGTCAGAATCTCAAAGCAAACTAGTGAAATCATTAACCTAAACACCTTCTTGATGTTTAAGTTATCCAAAGTGGTTTCATTTCTTCTATCATTGACCATATCTATAATATTGTAAGCTGTAACTACAGACACTAGTGCTCCAGCATTCAACCAAAAGTGATATACAACTACTCAGCATAGTGTATCACACAAATAACCAAACAGAGTAGTACAACTACTCAACGTAGTGCATCATGGCGAATTGAATGGCATAGTTTACACTTTCGAGGCATGTACTGAGTTGTGATGCAAAAGTGGAACAACTGCTCCCTGAGAGGAGGGGAAATGAAAAAACAAATTTGTCCTAATTAGCATAACATCTTTCAAACAAAAGGGCTTCATTTACAACAAAAATGTTCATAAAGCAAAAATAGGGAACATATCACAACTTTTAGAACTCAAGAACTTCCGGACCAATGGCAATTAAGATACCAATGATGTGGGTCATCAGAAATTGCAATACAGAAAAAATTCTTAAACATTGTTCAAATTCAACATTGGCAAACAACTTCACCACATGAATCTTTGATTAAAATGCAACCTCTTCGGTCAGAATTTCAAGATAGACCACATAGAAGACATGCAATTTATACACTTTTCATTTAAGTCAGTGTCAGAACTGCTTCCTAATCGTGGCATGTCTAATTGATGTAGCCACACAAGCCAACACTAGTTTGATTTTTGTCAGATATACTACAGTCGGGACTAAAGCAATTGATGAGATCTACACTTGGAATTCAATAGCAACAAATTGAGATGAATATAAAACTCACCGCAGGAGGGTGGGTGAAGAGGATGGCATCCTTCTCCTTTGTGTAGCTAAGGATAAGCAGCACCACATTCAACACCACATACGTATCGACCCATCAAGTCAAGGACCAACAGCAACAAACAATAAATTCCACACAACTCCCAACGAAAAAACAGATCTAACACCAATTCTCTGAACAGAGAGAACATCAGAGTGAAAAGGATATAGCGCGATGCAGCCGAGGAGGAACTCGCGGTTCTGGGGGAACTTCTTCGGGTAGAACTGCGCGAGGAGCGCGACGGCGATCACGGCAGCCCCGATCGCCAGCTTCCAGTTGCCGAGCCGCGTGTCCTCCGCGTAGCCTTTGTTCTTCACGACCTGATAGCACAAAGGAACTGCCTCATCAGTGGCAAAATCTAGAGGAACCAAGTGGGGAGGGGGATCTCGAAGGGGAGAAGGGGGTTAGGGTTTAGTGTGTATCGCAGTACGTCGGAGATGGTCTCGTCGAGGAGGTGCTTGATGGAGTGGGGGTCGAGGAGGTTGGCCTTCTTCGGGGTCACCTTCGCCGGCGTGCCCGCCGCACCGTCGCTCGCCATCTCCGCCGCCGCGGCCGCTCGGGAAATCGTCGAGGAGGAGGTGGGCGCGTGCGAAACTGGGACTCGATACGGAGGAGTGGGCGGGCGACTCGGGGGTATATCGGGGTGAGAAGATGACGGGTGGGCCGTTTGTATTGGGCCCGGCTTGTCAGTGGCGTACGGGCACTGCTGCTTGTTTTGTTGGGTAGGTGGACCGGGTTTGCCATGTGGATGGTGGGCGGGGCCAATGGGAGAGGAGGAGCGCGTCACCAGAGCGCCATGTCAGCATTGGAAGAACTGAATCGAAGGCATTCAAAGGGTCCAGATCAACTGCCCAAAAGCCCGTTTGGAAATCGCAGAAAGAATTCTTGCAAAATCCGTGTGTTCTAAATAAGTTCTAATTGAGCTTAGGTAACGCATCGACAATCCGTAATCCGCAACAGGACTGAATCCAGGTCGAATATGATCCCGCTCGTTTCGGGTTGAGCTTTTGGCTTATTTTGTACTATTTATAAATTTTATCTTTTTCTATATTTTTAGTTTTTTTAGCTTTTTGCCGGTTCTTTTTTCTCATATTTATTTGTATTATATGTGATAGGCTAACATGTTTTTTCTATTTTTAATTTTTTTAAATTTAATTATGCTAAATAAGCGTCCATCTGCTACAATATTTTTTTAGTCAACTATAGTGTTTTTCAGCCATAAATCACTCAAAAAAACTCTTTTGAGCAGGGCATATGAGGTCCTAGAAGAGATGCTGTTAGAAACTTATATTACGTTGTGAAAGAATGCAAGGGATCCAAATTCACATCTCTAAAAAAGAAACAAACTAGTCAGAGTTCAGATATCAAGTTAAGAACATTCGACATCTTGGCCTTCAGCAGCCAGCTGTTCCTTCAAGGTCGGCATACATTTCTACTGTCAGTTCCTTCAGGGTTTGGATCTGAGCACTAAAATAAGATCAGATTTGTTGAGTTGTCCAAGATGCAAATCAGAAACATGTATAACTACTATCTGGCTCTCACATGCATGACCAATGATTCTTGTACCAATTCATATTCAAAGATCATTTGACCCTAATATCTATGCTCTCTCTCTCTCTCTCTCTCTCTCTCTCTACGGCAACAAACAAGAGGTGTTTTTCTTATCTGTCGACGCGTACTTTGGATTGACTCGCCTTTTATGCATCACAGTAACATGCAATGCCTGCCAGAAGGGTAACAGAGGAAGTAGACAGCTTACGATAACATGAACAGCTGGTGAGTAATGGAGGAAATAGCACAAATGAAAATGGATTTAACACGTTACCGAGCAGGGCATAGCAGACATACATACAGTTCTTCATGCAATAAATAAATAAATCTACTTCTACCCATAACATAATTGATGCTTCGCCTTTGTAAGAATTGACATATCAAGGTACAAAGGTTGGGAGATGGTTCTACCATAGATAGCTGAAAAGATCCATTATTTGACACCACTGGATGGTTCAACATTATTTACTTACTCGCAGCATTTCACAGGGGCGGGGGGATCCTTTGCATTGGTTCAGGAATAGAATTAAAGTGCATAGAGATATCACTGTTCTGTACTTTTGATAATGTTAATGGCACTACGATGTTTTCACTTGTAAAATGGAAGTTAAAAATATCCTTCTTGCAGACATTTCTGGATGAAAAAGGAAAAATATGATCTCATAATGACATGCAAAGATACCACAGCCAAAACTGCTACTTCACTAAATCTCATGTCAAGGGATTCCGTGCAAAAGACACTAGGCTTTTTGGTTAAAAAAAGCAATGTGAGACTTTCATGATCTACTTTATCTCTCGGTCGTTGATTGTTAATAACAGTATTATCTACATCATCCATAACAACTGGAACTTGTTACTTTTCTATGTTTGCTAGATATTTGATAATACCTCTGAAATTTTCATCATGATCGAGTCATTGTGCATATGAAAATTCAAAGTAAACATAAGACAGAAAGTACAATCTTGATGATCACTAAGCTATCCTAGCAGGTGTCTTGGAATGACAAGGGGCCGGGGTTCATAAGTGCAACTTAAATGTGTGATTGTTGGCTCAATCATCCCACAGGGAGCAACATTGATTGTAAAAAGTGCTACTGCAGGTGATAGATTTAAGTGTTAAGATCGCGGCACTGCAATACTTGATATCACGTTGTAAATTCATGGCCATCTAAGCAGTATAGTAAGCAATTGTAATCCCACCCCCCACATGAATGAACATAGCAGTATAGCACCATTTCGCAATCTAAATCACATAGTAATATAGCTCCCATATCACATAGCCTCTGTACTAGAACCTGCACAGAGCAGGAGCAGATTGTACACGGTACAGCAAGGCGCTCGCGTGCTCGATCTCCGCAAGCACAGACGAAAAGAATGGCGTCTAAAATGGAATGAAGATTGGAGAAGAAGTAGACCTACATCATCATGGCTTCCTTTACAACACCGCATCAGAGCACGAACAATTAAACCACGGACTTGACGAGACGAACTCAACGCGACGGGCAGGAAGGCAGGTGAATCCTTCCGGTCAGGTGAGGGGCGTGGAGGAGGACACCTCGGCCTTGTCCAGCCGCCGCAGCTGCCACGCGCGCAGCGCCAGGAAGGCGCCGAGGACCACCTGCATTGCGACGGCCACGCCGGCGAAGGCGATCCCGAGCCTCTCGCCGAAGTTGAGCCGCCGCCTAGGCGGCGGGGGCGGCGGCGGGTGGTGCGGCCGGTGCCGGTGGTGGCGCGGGTGGCGCGGCGAGGGAGTGGGGTCGTTGGCGGACGCGACCTGCCGCGGCGGCACGCCTAGCGGGGCGGGGGCCGGCGGCGGCGGCGATGGGTATCGAGCGGCGGCGGAGAAGGAGAGGAGGAGGAGGTGGAGGATCAAGGTTGCGGCTCGGGGGGGTGGCAGTGGGAAGGTGCGAGGGCTTGGCGCCATGGGAGGGAGGCGGCATAAAGGTGGAGGCGAGGCGAATCGAATCGAATATGGTGGGATTGGAGAAGGGGAGGTGGAGAGAGAAGACGCGGAAGACTAGCTGAGCTGAGCCAAGGCGAGTGAATCAGTGAAAGCTGGACGAATGGTTTCTTTGTGAGGTGTTTGGTAGGAGGTGGTACGGGGATGATGCGACGCGACGCGGCTGGCCTTGGCGTGGCCCCGGGGTTCGGGCCTCGGACAACCACAAGTCCAAGGTCCGAAGCACGCAGGACTTTGAACCAGGTGCGGGGTCTGTTCTTTGCGAATCTAATTTCGTTATATCTCATGAAAAGTTACATCTGGTCTGATTTTCTAGTTTGGTATCATGTTTACCATTAGATCTACTGGCTACTCGTTTTGGTTTAAATTTCTGACTTCTAATTTGTTATTCCTCAATTTCGTCTTTTTTTATTTTTTGGACTTTTTTGTCTTTTTATCTATATTCGTTTGCATTGTCCGTAATAGACTAACTTGCTTTTGATAGCCATACAGATTTTGATATATGGGCTAGTGCAATAGTGTTTTGTGCAACTCAAGCTAATTTTTTTAGAAAAATCCTCTTATTTATATTAATAACTCAATGAGCAACGTACGTAAGTACCTAACTTTCATATTAAAGATTATAGATAAATAACATGTCACACTCAGGTTCTTGGGTCAATGAACATGTTGGACTTCTTTTATTTCCTCGCCATCGACTCTGTATCTTGCAATAGTGTCTAGATTACTGATAAACACGGCAGTGGGAAGTAGACTGTCGATGATCTCTATTGATGTGTAGGATCTACGTCTCAGTAGCAGTATTATTCATCCGAAGAAAATCAAATGTCATTTATTTGCACCCTTCTCAACTTGGTGTCGATTTCTAGCATAAGCATGTTATAGTTGTCCAAGTGAGTTGGTTTAATGAAACTTATAGTGGGTAAATAAAATCCAACTAAGAACTTAGCGAAGAAGAACAAAACTATAAATTTTAATATAGGAAAAATAGAAAAAAAATCTAAAGTTACTTCTGAAAAAATCAATAGGTCCGTACCCACTCAACACTGGAAAGAACACCAGAGAAGAAAGAAGAGGGACCGGCAGCTAGGGTTCATAGCTACAGCTCCCCCGGAATTACTCGGTCTGGGCACACAACAACTCAAGTTAATAGTGTTAGATTTGCTGGTGAAATGCGCAACACGATGTCAAAATAGGTGGTGTGACGTGAAAAGATCGCTCAGACCTGGTGGTTTGTGCAACTCAGGTTGAAATAGGCGATGTAATGTGTAACTTAGAGCCTGTTTGGGACTGCTCCACTCCAGCTTTTTTAACTCTGCTCCAAACTTGTCTAGCCAAACGGGTCCAACTCCAAAAACTCTGCTCCAAGAAAAAGGTGGAGTTGAAGGCCTACTCCACGTTTTTTTCTGGAGCTCCTCAAGGGGTACTCTAGAAACTGAAGTTTTGTATCTCCTCATGGAGTTGGGGGAATTACCCACCACTACCATTACACAATTCCTCTCCTCCTACCGATTCAATTTCTTTTCCTTCTCCTCCCCACCCGCCGGCGCCACTCCTCTCCTCCCCACCCGCCCGCGCCGCTCCTCTCTGCCCCCGACCCGCGCCGCTCCTCTCCTCCGCCCCCGACCCACGCCGCCCCTCTCCTCCGCCCCCACCCGTGCCGCCCTCTCCTCCGCCCCCCACCCGCGCCGCTCCTCTCCTCCGCCCCCACCCGCGCCGCCCCTCTTCTCCGCCCCCGACCCGCGCTGCTCCTCTCCTCCGCCCCCGACCCGCGCCGCCCTTCTTCTCGCTCGCGCTCGGCGGCCCGAGGGCGGGGTCGCCGGGGCTGTTCGGGCGGCTCGACCCGGCGCTGGGCCGGCTGACCGCGCTCACCGAGCTCTCGCTCGTGCCAGGGCGCGTCGAGGGCGAGCTCCCGGAGTCCCTCGCGTTGTGCCCAAACCTCCGGTTCTTGGCCGTCAGCAAGAACCTCATCTCCGGCCGGATACCCGACGGCTTCGGCGTGCTGGTGGACTCCGGTGGGCTGCAGGTGTTGTACCTGCAGCACAACTTCCTCACTGGCATCGAGATATCGCCGGCGTCGTCGCTCCCCTCCAGCGTCTCGCTCTGCCTGATGTTCAATTGTATGGTGCCGCCGGTGTAGTTGTTGCATGTGCTTGTGTCTCTGCTGTATAGTGATGAGTAACATTGCCTCTTGATGTTGTGTGAGGTGGTGATGTCCTGATGATGATGGTGGTGGTGGTGTTAGAAACTTGGATCAGTGATGATCGTTATTTTTGGTCATCTCATTGGGCAATATGACAAGCATTCTCTGTTTTGATAATTATTTGTATTCGAATGATGGACTTTGTTAATTATCTATCATGCACGTTGCAATTTATGGGACAAAAGGATAGAATTATTTGACCAAAATATTTGTTTTTTGGTTTTCTCGAATAAATTAATTGCGATTATAATATTTTACATCATATTTCAATTGGCAACAAAAAAAATTCAGTTACATATGCTCCGCAGACATCAAAACATACACCAAACATCATTCAGGGGCACATTGGACCTTTCTCAGGGAAACCTCACATTCCTGGAGCTGGAGCTAGCTGCGTGCCAAACAGGATCACCTGCTCCAGGAACTCCACAGTGGAGCTGCTCCATGGTGGAGTTGGTGGAGCAGAGCTGGAAAAACTGGAGCAGAGCAGTCCCAAACAGGCCCTTACATTCCTTTTATACGAGATGATTGTGTCCATTACTCGGATTGGATCCATTATAGGCCTAGACCAAATTCCTTGCCGCCCGTTTGCACCTACAATCTCCGATGTTCCTTGGAGGCCCTGTTTGAAGCGCCAAGGCCCAAATCCAAAGCAGAGAAAAATGCAAAATCGCGCAGGTTGAAAAGCATACCCACAAAAACCACACCCTCAACTAGATTGGGCCAAATGGGCTATCCGACATGAGCCTGTATAAGCTCGGTTCGATTGACCTAGTTAACTAAACGTTGTCATATCATACTAGTCCACGAGCTCATTCTTGGACCTAGGCATAATCCAATGAGGCCTTGGGCCATGCTAGCCCAGGCCCATGTAGCACAACGGGCCATGTCGTGCCTCCCTGGTAGTCTCACTCGCCATGTCGTGCCTCACTGCCAGTCTTACTCTCTTATCTCTCCCACAGTTCGTTTCACTCCTCTCTCTCCTTCTCCCCATCGTTGCCGCCATCGGTGGATCCCACCGTGCGACTCTCTACCCCGGCCGCCTCGATCCTCATTCCTCTCCACTAGATCTACTGTGCCTCGGTCCTCATTCCCCTTCACCGGATCTACCACAGCTGGTCGCTTTTGCGTTTCCCTCTCGGCTACCACCCCCTCCTGCCGCATCCACCGCGTATCGCTTCACCCCGTCCCACCCCCACCTCCTCCACCGCTCCACTCCGTTCTGGCTCCCCACCCCCTCCAACTGCTCCGCCCGCCCACCTCATTCGCACGCTCCTCCTGTGTTGCTCTACCCACCTTGGTCCCTCACTCCCTCTTGTGCCGCCCCCTGTTCCCTTGCCGCCCACCTCTCGTTTCCTCTGTCACTGCCACCCGCCCCAGCCTCCCTCCACCTACCGACTAGACTCCAGCACCATCGGTCCCTAACGGGCCACACCACGCTCATCTATGCTTGGGTTGTGCTTAACACGGCTTGGTACTATGTGTGCCATGTTAGACCGGCCCGCTGAGCCGATATCACGACCTAAGTACAATATGTATGACATAGCATGTTAAATCTTATCAGCATGATCTATTTAGTCATAGTTATACTATAGTTAAGCTACACCAATAATACCATGCCTCGGAGGATGCCTTTTCCCTCCGCCGCTCTCATAAATCCCCATTTTTAGCGTTCTGGCGGCGACGGGACGCTCTACTCTTCCTCGTAAAATTTTTGCTTTTTAGACCAAAATTTAAAAGTTTTTACATATAGACCCCTGGAGAAAAGATTTGCACAAATGGACCCTTACCACGGCGCCAAAGCATATGGCGCCCACGGTACATAGCATGACGTCATATGCTTCGCGTGTGGCCACGCAGGAGCCACGGTGGCATAGCATGGCGCCAAAGGACATAGCGCCGTGATATGTACCAACGATGCTCACGGCCGTGGCGCCGTGCTATGGGACTTAGCCCGAACGTGCAGTTTTGGTGCAAGTCCAGCTACCACGGCGCCAAAGGGTCTGGCGCCGAGCTGTTTATATACGGCGCTAGAGTCTTTAGCGCCTATTACAGCGCCAAAGGTCCCGGCGCTGTATATACACAGCTCAGCGCCAGACCCTTTGGCGCCGTGGTAGCTACACCTGCAGAAAAAACAGCAAACCTTGCAGTTTTTTTCCACAAAACATATGCACATACACACATACATATACATTCACACATAAAACATCTGAACAACTTAAATGACAACATCGCATAATTCTCAAAATATCACATAACATCACATAACTATCAAAAGTCTCAAAACATCACATAACACGTCTTAGCGTACAAAATAGTCACTCTCACTGCCTCTTGGCCCTTCCCTTGCCCTTGGCCAGGGCATCAGTCCCTAGAGTGTACGTGCTCGGGGGACGGGCCGAACGACGAGGCCGCTGCGAAGCCTGAGTAGATGGTGCGTCGGGCATCTGTGAGGACATCCCAATCTCGTCGTGGGTAGATGCCTCCTTGTCCTCGTGCTCCTCCTCGTCATCCTGCTCCGCCTCGTCGTCGTCGTCATCGCCCTGACTGAAAGTCAGAGTGCGTGACGAGCTCCTCGTGGACTGGCGCGTGCCGACGTGTGACGACGAGGCTGCAGCGGCTAAGGCACCCGAGTGCTAGGAGGCCGCCGGTGGTGATGCGACGTCCGTGCGTGCGCGGCAACCACAACGAGCTGCCGCCCGACCGATGTGATGTCTAAGTCTCTGCAAGTAATGATATGTCATTATAGTATACATGCTGAATGGCTCTAACTTAACGAATTATATTCGTACCTACAAGATGTCCCTCAGGCGGCTCTCGCTGTCCGGGGCGCCAGCTGGGTAGGAGAGAGCCTCATCGATCTCATGCACCGAGGTCCGCAGAGAAGTCCCCTAAAGAAATAAGGAAACATAAGTAAGTGCGAGATAAACATATTGAACCAAAGTATTACAAATATCATGCTTTCCGTACCACTCGATCGAGAATCGGAGCGGCCTCGACCACTGTGCCCTCCCTCGCATGCCTGTTGTACGCAATGTCCTCGTCCTCGGACGAAGCGAGGTCCGCGTAGTCGACATCAGTCCACTGCTGCCTCAGCCTGTAGCAGGTGGCAGTGTGGTACCAGGACAAGTAATCCCGGAAGTTGGCGTTGCTGTGGGGGGTATTGTCCCGCTCGCAGTTCTCCTCCATCCTCCTCCACCACTGGACGTACTCTCGGTGGTGATGAGCGAAGTCCGTTACCTTTCGTTGGCGGACCCTGTCGAACCTGTACATATAGCAGATGTTAACAATATGTGTTAGAGTAAGAACCAATAGAATTCTAAATGAAACAAAAATGTAACTTTGTGCAAAGTAATAGATGTCTACACCTCCTCGGGGGGATAGAACTGCACGAGGCCAAACTGCCGCACAACTCTGTAGGGGAGGTGAACCTCCACGGTGTAGAAGCAAATCAGCGGACACCTCATCCTCCAAATATGGTAGTCCCTACGGCACATGGTGCTGAGCGGTAGAGCTGCAACCTGTGGCTCGGAGTAAGGCTCCCAGGAGACCTAGTAAGCGAACACGCAGGCAACACACAAGATTAGCCATGTACAAAAACCAAGAACTGTAGGAAAAATATATGCATTACCAATTTCTTACCATCGTGGGAGACAGGGTGTCTAGCTCGTTGTTGAAATCCACGTACGTCCGCTGAGTGATCACGAACGGGACTGAGACACTATCCCACAGGTACGCCACAGTGGGGCCGAGGTCATCCACACTCGAGGGCGTCCCACATGAATGCGTGTCCACATCCACACCTGCAGGAGGAAGACGCAGCCACCGAGCGTCGACGTGCGCCCCGTGCGTCTACAGGCCTCGCAAAGCTGGCGGTAGAGGAATGCGAGGACCGCCGAGCCCCAGCTGAACTGTCCAGCGTCGGCCCAGTCCTGGAGGCAGTGGATGTACATCCACGAAGCGACGTCCCCCGTGGCGTCCGGGAAAAGCACGGCCCCGAACATGTGGAGGACCCAAGCGCGGCAGTGGTAGGTCACCGTGGCATCGTCCGCGCCCACATGGCATGCACTAAAGATATTCCGCAACCATGAAATGTGGACCCCCGAGACGCGGCCTCGCCTGGCATTCTCTGGGACAGGAGGCAATGGTGTGCCCAGAAAGACCTCTACACGTGCCCTCCAGCCTTCAGACACTGCCGGGCCGACCACCGGCTGTCCCCTAATGGGAAGTCCAAGTATCATCGCCACGTCCTGCAGCGTGACGGTCATCTCCCCACAGGGAATGTGGAACGTGTGAGTCTCTGGCCTCCACCTGTTAATAGTACACAGAGAAAAGAATTAGTTACGTACGTAAGAATATAGAAACGAAAACAAATGGACCCGATAGAGATAATGCATCTGTCGACAAGTGCGGTCAAAGCTGCGGAGTTGAAGACCGGCATGCCCCGCCGTAGTAGGTTAGCGACCGTGTGAAGGCCAGCACGGCGAAGCAGCGGGGTGTAGCGGTCGTCGTAGGCCATCAAGTTGAACCCATCATGGGTTCGAGGACGAAGTATGGGAATTTCCTGAAAAATGCTATAAAAGTTAGCTACGTGATGAAAACACATGTACATTTCGACAACACACGTACCTGGCCGTCCTCTGTGAGCCTGCCGCGGTGCTCCCTCTCGTAGAACTTGTCTAGCAGCCGATACCTCGCCATCCTGTGCATTCAAAAAAATGTTAATGATAAGAATAACAAAATATCTAAAAAATTATGCCCGCTAGACCTAGCGCCGCTAACCTGACTAGAACGATGCTATAATTATTAACGAAAACCGATATACCATATCAGATAAACTAAATTACTAATATCTCTAATCGCTAATTTCTCTCCAACATTCATCACTTTTACCAATATTACCTAATTCTAAACATGCAAACATACGTATTTCTAAACAAGCAAACAAACCCTAAAAACATATCTATTCCTAAACATTCATCAATCTCGCTAAAATCAAACCCTAAAAACATACCTATTCCTAAACATTCATCAATCTCGCTAAAATCAAACCCTAAAAACATACCTATTTATAAACATTCATCAATCTCGCTAAGATCAAACCCTAAAAACATACCTATTTATAAACATTCATCAATCCCACTCAAATCAAACCCTAAAAACATACCTATTTATAAACATTCATCAATCCCACTCAAATCAAACCCTAAAAACATACCTATTTATAAACATTCATCAATCCCACTCAAATCAAACCCTAAAAACGAATCTATACACATTACTACTTTTACATTACGCATATCTATTGCAAATCTAACCTAAAATCGAGCCAAATTGAATTAATATATTCTAGGGTTTCGAATCTTACTCCACGAAATGTACCTCAAATACTCCATATCTATTGGAAAAAATCAAGAGAGGGGAGGGAGTTCACCTTGCTTGCTCGGTTTGGAAGAAAAAACGCGAGAAAAATCAATGGCTTGGAGTGGATTTGGAGGGGGAAGAGAGTGGCGGCGGCGGAGCTCTCTGTCTCTGTCTCGAACGGACTAAGGGGGTGGGGGGCCGAGGGCCGCGCTCGGGGTTAAGTCCCGAAGTACGGCGCCATGCCCGTTAGCGCCGTGGTAGCACGGCACGGCGTCATGTCCTTTGGCGCCGTGCTATGCCACCGTGGCTCCTACGTGGCCATACGCGGCGCCAAAGCATATGACGCCATGCTATGTACCATGGGCACCATATGCTTTGGCGCCGTGGTAAGGGTCTATTTTTGTAAATCTTTTCTCCAGAAGTCCATATGTAAAAAACTTTTAAATTTTGGGTTAAAAAACAAAAAAACTTTTAAATTTTAGGCTAAAAAGCAAAAATTTTACCTCTTCCTCACCTCTTCTACCACCCTCTCGAAGCTTCCAAAACCCCCACCCATTTCAAGCCTGTTCCCTCCCCACCGAGTCGCCTCGCGACACATCCGTCGAGCTCGAGCCGCAGGCATGTCGTCGTTCTGGGGTAAACAATCGATTCGATCGCCATGGACGCCGCCGTTGATTTCTCTTCTGTGCTTTTCGTTACCCTGTACGGTACTAATCGTTTGCTCGCATGCTCCGCTCGCAGGCGCGGAGGTGAAGCCCGGGAAGCCCTACACCCACAGCGCGCGCCGCGGCCGCCTGCGCCTCACCCAGGTACACTCCGCCTCGATCTCTCGCCCTTTCCATTTCGATGCTTCCTGTGTTAATGGCAAGAGATGGAATTGTTGAGGTTCCTAGTTGTGGTGTGAGTCTGCAATGTTGTGTGACGATGTGGGGTTTTGTTGGATGGGCAACACAGGCGACTCTGGGGGGTGAGGTTGGTAAGGGGGAGAAGGGCGGCGGCGGTGAGAAGAAGGGCGTGGTGGGTGCAGTGCAGCGTTAAGAACAAGGATCCCGTGTTCCTTTGCGCCCTTGTTCCGGGGCACTCGGAGACCTGCCACCTGGAGCTCGAGTTCGAGGAGAAGTTCGTCACGATCTCGGTGCTCGGGCCGAGGAGCGTCTACCTTGCTGGATACTTTGTTGGGTATCCTTTGCTGCATTAGTGTTACTTGCTTTTCGTTGATTGTAGTTGATGGCTGTTGGATGCCTTTTCGTTGTTGAGAATTGTTGTTCTGGGATTTCGGTTTTTCCTTAACTATTTTGTCAGTGACGTGTATGAGAAGGATATGGGTGACAGTGATACTGGTAGTGATTCTTTGCGAGGCTCGGATGATGATGGTTTCTTGGACACTGATGATGATGATGATAACACGGTGATCATCCCTGTATGCCCTGAGGAGATGAGTACAGGTAATGCTTATGAATTTTATCCCCTTGTGCAAGCCATGTCAATATGTTACTGACTGTGAGGTTATGGGACATTCAGACAGCAAAGATGACGATTCAGACTATGATTCAGAGACTGATGAAGCGGAGATGATTTACAATCAGCGTAGGGGCAAAAGTTCAGGTAATGCTTCACATGTTGCTATTCCATTGCCCTGAGATATGATCCATGGGAGTGTGTCCCCTGGAAATATGGTTGAATGTTATCTACGTTTTTCCTGTCTTCCTGATCATTGTTTCCAACCGTAAGATATGTCTCTCTAGATATAATTTTTTTTTGCTTTATTTCACAGTTTAACTGGTTCCTGACTTATGATGATGTTGCATTTTATTTTGGAAATAGGCAAAGGGAGAACTATTGTACAGAGTCTATTAGTATGAACTGGTAGAGATAGTGCATATAACCAGTGGATTACTGATGATGATACAGGGTAATATCAGGGTAAAGTTAGCACAGAGGGTTCATATATTATTGATGTGAAAATCCCTGCTTGTATCACGAGCTTTGTCAATTGGAGCCATGCCTACGAATAATATGATAAGCTGGTGTTTGTCAGAGTCATTGATTTCTACTTTTGTGGGCATTTACATTATTTTGGGAACTGTGATGCCTGCTGTGCATAACAGGGTAGCAGTTATTTGCATATTCTGTTTCTTATGTATAGAATTAGATGATATGCCAATTGTACATGCATATAATCTACATGCTGCACTGTGAAGTAATGTTCATGCTTACGTAGAATTAGCATTGCAAATTATGGCCTTTTTCCCCATGAAACAAAATAAATAATGTCTTGTTACTGTTTGTCTCACTTAGTTTGATAATTCATTGGCATTGAGATTACATGATATGGGATATTGATCGCCTCAAGCCTCATCCAACATCATTTCATGAGTTTTCCTTCCACATGACAAATTTTGCAGTTGTTATTGAGGAAATTCAAGAGGATGACAAGCCTGTTGGTGGTGAAGGACAGGAGGGATCAAACAAGAAAAGAAGCAGTGAAAATGGCGATAATTCTCAACTTCAGCTTGTTGTCAGGACTCCACCTGCTGAATCCTTGGAAAGTGAAGATGATGATGGCTTTCCTGTATCATTTTCTGAATCAAAGAAAAGTGCTGAGGGTAGTTCCAAGAAAAATAGGAAGCTAAAAAATGAGACCAGTAATGAAGACAGGAAAAGGAAAAGCAGTGCCATTAGTTATCATCGTGACTCTTCTGGGTACATGCTACTTGCTAGTTCATTGTTTTGCCCCAGTTGGTTTGTTTAATTAGGGCATAGTAACATGTTGTAATTTTTGTAATTTTGCCTGCTGTTCTAGGAGGTAAAGGTTGAAACTTGAAAATGATGGGGTGTCAAAGAAAATGAAAAAGGCCAAGGACATAAGGACTGCTGTGGACAGTGAAGATAAGGAGAGCAAACAATAGGATTCCCCTGCTGATCAAACTGATGCAAAACAGAAGAAAAAGAAAAACAAGAACATAAGTGCTTCGGAAGCTGATAAGGAAAACCATATGTAAGTATCTTAAGATGCCATATATTGTGTTTGCTTCCCATATGAGTGCTATTTGCATGGCTCTGCCTCTGTATTGTTTGACAAAATTGCCTTATGCCCTTTTCCAGTGACAATGATCCTGAGGAAGCTACTGTGCAGGACGGCAGGAGGCTTAGAAAAAGAAGAACAAGAAAAAGAAGACGCAGGAAAAGAAAACAAGTGAAAACCAGGCATCAACATATCTTCTGGAATCAGAGAGCAAGAAGCAGCCACTCCGAACATGAACTTTTGGCAGTGGTTTGATAATTCAGGAGGTAGTGATGGGCAAAACATTTCTGAGGGTTTATGAAGGGAATATTCCCCTTCAAGCTTCCATTTAGTAATGCAATCTCTCAAAGCCATATTGACATTTACATGCTCGAGTTTCAATTGCATAATGTGACCACTACCTGCATGACTTTGCATGGTTATGATTAATTTGACCACTTAGGAGACTTTCTGTTCTCAGATTATTTAGGTTACAGTCCCTTACTGATAATTGTGTCCTTCTCTAGGTTTCTGTTAAATATATTGGCAAGTTAAAGAATGGCACAATTTTTCACTCTACTGCTGCCTGCTGGTGGAAGGCCGTTTGAGTTTAGACTAGGTAACCTTTTCCCCCTCCTGCTGTTGTTTTACCCTCTAGCATCCTGGCTATTAGTGTCGGATGATTCTAATGTTACTTTGGCTGCATGCGTTGGGCAGATTATTAAAGGCTGGGATATCGGCATCGATGGTATATGAACTTGCTTCTTGTGATCTAACACGTAATTGTGGAGTAATGCATGTTTCTGTACTTGAGTCTTATGGTTAATTCTCATACAATCCTTCTTGTTTGGTGGTGTAGGTATGCGCGTTGGGGATAAAAGAAGACTCGCCATTCCACCATCAATGGGGTAAGATTGGGCCTATTCTTTGTGGCTTCTAAAAACAACTTTTGCTACAGTAACTGGTTTTCAAACGAAATGTTTTTTTTTTCAAAATAGGGTCTATATAGTACACACTGTAGTAACTTTATTTATATCCACCAAAACCACACGTGAATTTCTATTACTCCGTATTCTCTCTCACGAACAGCCTAAAAACCATACGCTGCAGTTAAAAATCATAAGCCATAGCCACAAAGAACATGCCCGTTTCAACAGAAATATGCCAACACACTAACATTGCTTTTATGTCAGCAGCTGCTCGTTTCAACTCGGATCGCTTCTTCCTTTCCTCTGTAGCTATGGGAAACAAAGAATGGGGGCGATACCACAAAACTCTTCTTTTTGATGTGGAGCTAGTGAATGTAAAATGAAGAGAGGACCGGGCCACCGAAAGATCCACGAGAAGCTGAGACGGTTTCGCAAGTTCTGGAGCACACCATTTTCCTCCTGCAACACCATGAGAAACGGGAGGTGGGGACGTGGAGTTCTTTGTCAGGAATTGGGGAAGATTTGGGAAATTTTGATAGTTAAGGTTACGATTCAGACGGTTTAAAATTATAGATTGAAAATTGGGCTCCGATCATAGTTAAGGGTTGTAAAATGGATTCTTTTTCTTTTATTTTTCCACCCACACCATCTTGCGTGCTGAACTGCTGAATCACTTTTCACTGCATTTGCACCGAGGCCAGATTTCTCAAGTCTCGTTGACTGTATTATCGGTCAAACCTACTACTGCCTACGTTCGGTATTGACATTCTCTCGTCAACCGTGAAATTGTCACCCTTTCACCCCGTTCATACTTGATGACCGGAATTGCTTGTACTTCGGACATGGATTGTTCGAGCTGACTTCCAGGTGTTATTATTGTCGTGGTTTCAAACTGATACTTGCCTCTGTTCCTAGCAGTCTATTTGTTGATGTCGTGTATTGTTTGACTACACTAAGGCTGTGATCCTTTAGCTTTTAGTTTCCGGCTTATTTTTCACTATTTATAAATTTCGTCTTTTTCTGAACTTTTGACTTTTTCTTGAGTTTTTTTGCCGGTTCTTTTTTCCGATATTTGTTTGTATTATACGTAATGGGCTAACATATTTTTTATATTTTTTAAATTTAATTATGCTAAATAAGCCTCTGTCAGCTACATTATTTTTTCAGTCAGTTACATGTTTTTCACACGTAAGCTATAAAAAAACCCAAATGATCACCACCTTACAGTAAGACCTCACACGTACACACTAGCGGAGTCTTTACAGCCTGTCGGCGTTGCGTGCCGCGCTAAGCTGTTGACCGACGAGCACGTCACTTCAAGGTTGACGAAGTTGTTACAGCGTGTGTCAGCATGGGCTTCTCCTGACATAATTGCTAGTCTGATCGGTATGACACATTCGCTAATCCTTTCCCTACCGAATACCAAGGTTATTGCTTGTATTTTTAAGATGTTATTCTGGGTTGTGTAGTGGTTTATAGGGACATGATCTCATATCTTTGTCGGTGTCTACCGTCTTTCAGATGCGTCGTACTTGCTCTAATGAACTCTCCTTACACTTAAAAAAGGGATTATACTTCACTTAGCTAGTCATCAAGCTGCTTTTACCGATTACCACTGGAAATACCCAAAAGTTTGACCACGCAGCACCTGGTATTCTCCATTTAACCTTGGTCCAATCTTCTAGAGACGCATGCCTGCCTGCCTGGTAGAATTTCCTGACCTGACAAAAGCGCCGGACTGTCAAGATCAAATAATCAAAGTAGTCGCCATGTGCACATCAAACCTTATTCTGCATCGAAAACGAAAAAAGAGTGCTTAATTCGGACTGTGGCTTTTAGCGGTTTCATTTTAACTATCATACGGTTTAAACTTCTAGATGTAACTTTTGATTTATAGCTAGAATTACACTATAGCGACTGTTAGTTTTTCTGAGAAAAAATGAAAAAAATAGGGAAAAACGTTCTATCATCACGGACAGTGTAAATGATAAAAGAAATAAGGGGAAAAGGCAAAAAAGCTACGTAAAACCCCAAAAAGTTAAAATTAGGAACCAACGTGTTCTAAGTAGCTTATGACTTAAATAAAACAAAAATCAAAATAAATCAGAAGTAGGGGCCAATTGGGAACGTTTCAACCCATCAAAGAGCCGAAACCGTCCGTTGGTCTGTCCGGTGCGCTGCACGAGTCACGCGCTGGGAAGCCTCGGGCACGTCGGTGCCGCGCGCGCGATGGGCGGCGGCGTCGCTTTCGCGGCCTCTCGTTTCTCCGGCAGGTCACTCTCCGAGCACCTCCGTTCAGAAACCGGGAGCATGAGCATTGGATGGACGGTGGGCGCCGCGCGGCAACCGGCGGCCAGCCGTGATGTCCCTTCCGTGGTGGTTGCTCGTGCTACATCAGGCGTGGGAGTGCACATTCTTTGCACGCTTTTCTTCAGCCTTGAGTGGCGCTTTGCAGTTTTTCAAGTCTGAAAATGCGACACTTTGGCTGATACGATAGCCAGGTTATTCCTTTTTGCTGCTTTGACCAAGTACTAGTACTGGAGCACTTCATGGTCCAAATGGAGGGGAGTTATTATTTATTGCTCATGGTTGGCTACTTCCTTTGACAGAATTATGGTTAACTACTTTGTTGAAACTTCTGAGAAAGTTCTACCTTTAGTCCAACATGGTAAAGCTTCCATTGTTGCACTGTTTAGGTAGGTTGTTTATTGATTGGTTTAGGCCTTCTCGTAGCAGTTGGGTAGTACAGGAGTGCTTTCGATCATCCGTGGCTTCATGAGCGACAGGCGATGGACTAGGTCAGTGTCCTACGCCATCGAAATAATAGTACAGTCTTCCTGGACTTTCCTGATCATCCAACCAGCGGAAGAGTTACATCGGAATACTAGTACATTTTTAGAATCCTGCGCCCCAAACGTCGTATCAGAAGAATTGAGCATCCAGGATCTGACCTCCAGCCTGCAGGAGCACTCGATCCAACGGTCAGTCGTGAGCGGCGCACGGTGCAGCGCTCGTCTTGTCTTTTCGTTCTTCAAGACGGATGATCCATCCGTTCCTCTGTACCCCGGCGGGTCCACGTCGAAGTTTCGGTCGTCCGGTGTGGTCCCGCTCCACGCATCTCACACATGTAGCCACGTAGCCCTTAATTCATGCAACCACCGGCCGATCGAGTCAGGTCGGTCGATCGATCGGTCGCCCCCCGCCGGCCGCTCCCCGCGACGTGTGATCCAAGCGTCCACACCCATCACCCGGGCCGCCGTGGCTACAGCGTATACTACTATCAATTTATAAATCTTTGTCTTGATAAAATAATTCATTTGAAAACTAGGTAACGTAGAAAAGCTGAAAACGTCTTTTAAAAATTGAAAAGAAGAGCAGCTAACTCCAAGATTGACCGGACGCCGCGTGGCCCATCCCATCACCGTTCGCCCGCCGATCGTCGAGAAATTTCGATATTTGACACTGAATACGTGCGCCTCTCAACTTTTAACCCCCAATTCGCACGCCTTTGAAAATTTAACCCTGTCACTGCGAATTCTTTTAATTCAAGAGATTCTCTCATTTTCTCTCCTTTTATATTTTGACACTTGTCACTGTGAAAATGAAAAGAATCCCTTGAATCAAAAGAATACGCAGTGACAGGGTTAAATTTTCAAAGACGTGCGAATTGGGGGTTAAAAGTTGAGAGGCGCACGTATTCAGTGTCAAATATCAAAATTTCTCCCGGTCGTCGGGGTGGATGGCTAGCTGCAGCGACGCCGAGTCGCCGACCGAGCGGTCGATCGCGTCATGAGATCGCGAGGAACGCGCGGCGCGGCTGTTGCTAGCTGCCGCTTTCTTGACGCGGTCGAGCACCGAAAAGGCCGCCCGGTGATGCACGCGTACCGGAGCGAGGGTGTGAGCAGGCGGCGCAGCGAGTCGGAGCCAGGCACGGCCACACGAGCTTTGATCTGCGTCGCGCGCGTGCTGCGCGATGCGTCTTTCTTTACTCTTAGCTGCTGCCCGGCCGCGTAGTCATGGCGCCATGTAGACGGATGGGCGAGTAGGAGGAGCACCGGCAGCAGCGTCTCGTGGACGCGTCCACGCCTAGCCATCGGTCGAGCTAGCAGCCACTAGGGTAGGCCTGCTTAATTAGTCAACCGGGCTTAAATTCATTTAAAACTACTGGTAGTAGTTGTAAGTATGACTGCATGTATGGCCACGCAAGCTACTCCAATTTGCTGCCGGTAGATCTCGATCGTCCCGAGTGTCATGTCGCATGAGAAGAAATTAGGGTGTGTTTGGTTGCCTGAATCTCCTTCGTCCTGGATGGGTGGATCCGTATAATCTGAGAAAGAGCCTGTTTGGTTGCCTGTATGAGCGGATACAGCCTGTATGAGCGGATGCAAAAATACGCCCTCATCCTGGATGGGTGGATACGCTCAAAATGAGCTTCACTAGCCATCCTGGATGAGTGGATGCAGTGTATCTTATGCGGTCCCACGTGTCAGCCTCTCAGGTTTGGTAGACTGCATCCGCTCATACAGGCAACCAAACAGCATCTCAGTTTTTTTGTATCCGCTCATACAGCCTCACCAAACATCTTCTTTTTCTGAAATACGATTCCACTCAGCCTGCATCCACTCATCCAGGATATACGATGCAACCTCCATCCACGAACCAAACACATAGGGTTTTTCCAAGCACGCAGTCAAGCATCGAATCGAAAGGCATGGAAGTCTGCCTCGTGGAAGCAGCCAAACTCAGCAGCGGATGCGGGTTACCGGACGGTGGATTCGATCTGCTAGGACAAAGCCGATCGATCCTACGTATCTAGCCTCGATTCTGACTGCTCATTTGCCCTGTTCTCATGCCATGGAGATCGAATCAATGGAAGTTCCCAGTGCAAGCAGTCAAGCACGGCGAAATGACTGACTTTTACATGGCAATGAGTTAGTAGTCCTCAACCGCTACCAAACCGCTCATCCGATCGACCGCATTGCTGACTGATACTAACCAACACGGGTTCACTGTATAGGAATAGTCGGGCGATCGATGTCGCTTACCTACATTATTACAACTGGGCAGGAAAAGTTTGGTCAAAACCTTTTCATGTTTGTCAACACCTCAAGAAAACAACACCAGAGCTATGAATGCATGACGTTGCCGATTAATTGCAGTGTATGTATGTGCTGCGTTCGATTCTGTGATTCTGCTGCCATGCCAGACAAATTTTGCAGAAATGTATGACTTGCAAAATGTAACATCATCAAAATGTTCAGAAAGGATGTTTTTTCAACTGGATGTTCGGAAGTTACTTTTTTTTTTAAAAAAAGGCATTCAGAAATTACTTTAACACTGATGAATCAGGAAGGTTCATACATGAGGAAGCAGATATCGCTAGCAACTGATGGCAAAAACATGCTAGCAGCGTCTACCTGTACTGCTGTACAACACATATCAATGCTCAAGCTGCAGAAACATCGGTCTCGGAATAGAACATACATACATACATACATACCTGAATATATGCACGGATGTACTAAACTGACGAACATAGTAGTAGTATAAAAGCACGGTTGTGATCAAAATGGCTTGAGCTTTTGGCTTCAGCTTATTTTTGCACTATTCATAAATTTCGTCTTTTTCTGAACTTTTGGCTTTTTTTTGAGTTTTTTTACCGGTTCTTTTTTTCCTCGTATTTGTTTGTATTATACGTAATGGGCTAACATGTTTTTTCTATTTTTAAATTTTTTAAAATTTAATTATGGTAAATAAGCCTCTGTCAGCTATAGTGTTTTTTTCAACCAGCTACAGTGTTTTCAGCCATAAGCCACGGGCTTTTCAGCCATTTTGATAACATCGTAAACATACTTGCCCTAGCACACAATCCCACAACAATTGTACAAGATCTGTACTCCAGTTGGTCCCGGCTCCAATCCCATGAAACTGCAACTTGATTGACCATTGGAGCCCATAGGACATCCAGCTAGATATAGCCAGGTCATGAGGCTGAAGCTTGCCCCCATATGGCGTCAGGACTTGAGACAGCTATAGCTAAGCAGGTGAGGAGGCACAGTGCAGCAGGCGTACAGCTTGGTACTACTACTAGCTAGTACATTACAATAGTCCAAAACGAGATCGCAGCCTCACAGAGATCAGGAATCTGTACATGTAGTAGTACTTTACTCCACTGTTCTGAGATTCGATCCATCAGAATAGGACCCTCCGCCATTAAAATGTCCTACACAGAGTTGGTGAGCTCTTAAGTTCAAGGCACTGTGCGCCACTGTTCGCTGCCTCCTGCATTTGTTCTTCTTGTCTTGATCATGAGAATGCAGAATTCTTCTGGTACGAGTAGTGCATCTTTTTTTTTCTTGAAGGAAAAGAAGAAAGGGATAAACGTTCTAGTTGGCAATTTTGTGCGCCACTCGTTCCACCGAATTTATGTTGGTCAGTGATGCGAATTGCGAGCTGGCTTACTTTGCAACGATGGCACGGTTTTTTTAACGATTTTTAGCTTCTATTAGTAATCGCTATTTGTTAGAATAACAAATCGTAGTCCAAAAAACAAACCCGATATATGCCACTCTAAAAGATGTCACTTTGTAAAATACCACTTCAAAATATGAAATTTAAAATTTGCCACTCTAATACTTGTTTCTTTCATATTTTTACCACTCTTAGGCATTTTTGCCCTCTCTTCTTTTCCCCTTCTTTCTCTCAACCTTGTGGCGAGGCGAGCTAGATCCACGACTATGACCTCGGATCTGGCGACCAACTTGCTCATTGTCGCTAAGGAAGAAGGACCACAGTTGCACGAACTGAATCTGATGATGGCTCCAATCCAACGTGCGGCGGGGCTCAGCGGCGTTAGGGAAGAAGGTCGCACGATTTGTGGCTTGTGGCGGTGGTGATGGGCTCATGGCGATGACGAGGTGGTGTGGCTCATGGCAGCAACGAAGGAGATGGCGCGGCTCACAGTGAATAGGAGGTGGCGCAGTTGGAGCTCGCCGGAGAAGCGATGGCCGGCTAGGAGGAAGAAGGGAAGAGGGAGGGCAAAAGTGGTAAAAATCTAGAGCTAAGTTTGGATCACAGATAATGCCTTACTGGCCTTTGAGTACTTCCACTACATTAAACAAGGCAAAAACTTGGAAAACTGTTTCCGTGCCTATAAATTGGATCTGTTAAAAGCTTATGATCGGGTTAACTGGGTTTTCTTGGAGCAAGTTATGTGTAAGATGGTTTTCGTGGAACAATGGATTCGTTGGATAATGTCTTGTGTGACCACAATTAATTACCGTGTGAAATTTAATGGAACCCTTCCTGAGGCGTTTGCACCTACACGTGGATTGCACTAAGGAGACCCCCTGTCTCCGTTTCTTTCCCTTTTTGTGGCTAACGGATTGTCAGCTCTCATGAACACAAAAGTTAATGCAGGATGACTCGATTCGGTGTGTGTTTGTCGGAGGGTGCCAGGCATCTCCCATCTATTTTTTTTTACTGCAGATGATAGCTTATTGTTCTTCAAGGCAAAGGCGAGTCAAACTGCCCGGGTTTAGCATATTCTTAGTGTTTATGAAAAGAGTCCTAGGCAACTTATAAATCCGGCTAAATGCAGCATGATGTTTGGGGAAGCATGTCTGGTGGAGGTGCAAATTGAAATAACAAATATCTTGCAGGTCGTACAATCCTCATTTGAATCAAAATATTAATTTGGGGCTTCCTACTCCAGAAATATTTGGGGCTTCCTACTCCAGAGGGTAGAATGAATAGAGGAAAATTTCAGAGTTTACAAGGACGCCTTATCCAATGGGGTGAAAACCATTTGTCGTAGGGAGGCAAAGAGGTCTTGATAAAATCAGTTGCACAAGCACTTCTCACCTATGTTATGAGTGTTTTTAAACTTCCAATGTCACTTTGTGATGATCTAATGAAAATGGTCAGGAATTTTTGGTGGGGCTCAGAAGGAGGGAAGCGCAAAACCCATTGGCTAGCATGGGATAAGATGACTAGTTTGTGGCTTTTAGGCTATTCGTACGAAAGATTACAGAATAACAGGAACTCACGTGCAGTTTTTACCGATATAAATGAAGTTGGTATAGTATATATTACAATTAACTAGTAGACTCCACCTTGAAAAGATACTCTGTTTAAAAGCTAGTCATTATAAAAAAATCAAAAACAAAAGTCAAAAGCTAAAAGCTAAAAGCTAAAAAAGAACAGAGTCATATTCTAGAAATAGACAAAGCCACTTTTAGATTAGATATTATTCGCATACGAACAATGGATGACAAAAAACAAAGCTTTAGGTAGTGATAACGGGTAAGGATCATAATGCCCTCGAAATAAACAAGGAGGATAAGGTAGCGAAATGACAAAGTCAGATTCAATCCAAACTCCAGGGACGTGACATACTGATGCAGGATAATGTACTCTTTGGAAGAAGAGGCCAGAAGGACAGGCATATCCCATAGGAAAACCACACAGCTGAAAAGCTATACATGCCTTCCAAATCCGCAGCCCTGCACATGATCCCAGTAGGAGTACTCGAAACAGTAGGAGCCTGTAATGGAAAGGCAGAGGAAGCAAGTCAGACTGTTAGGGTGTGTTTGGTTCGTGGATGGAGGTTGTATCGTATATCCTGACTGAGTGGATGCAGTCTGAGTGGAATCGTATTTCAGAAAAAGAAGATGTTTGGTGAGGTTGCATGAGCGGATGCAAAAAAAACTGAGATGCTGTTTGGTTACCTGTATGAGCGGATGCAGTCTACCAAACCTGAGAGGCTGACACGTGGGACCGCGTAAGATACACTGCATCAACCCATCCAGGATGGCCAGTGAAGCTTATTTTGAGCGTATCCACCCATCCAGGATGAGAGCGTATTTTTGCATCCGCTCATGCAGGCTGCATCCACTCATACAGGCAACCAAACAAGCTCTTTCTCATATTATACGGATTTACCCAGCCAGAACGAAGGAGATTCAGGCAACCAAACACACCCTTAGAGACCTTTAAGTATAGTCTGGAGCAAATGTCTCAGCATCCACTGAAAATGCACAACACCTGTGCTCCATCTTGTGCAAACTCATAGCTCTTCGTGCTCGTTTAGGGTGAATATCTAAGCCCCAGTGGTGTATTAAAGGGCCTGTTCTTTTCCTCCGAATCTAGCGGCTTTTAGCTTTTGCTATAGTTCCTAACTTTTAAATGGAGTATTTTGTTAAGATGAGATCTACAAGTTAATTGTAGTGCATGTTAAAAGTCTAATATCTGTATCAACAAAAATCGCAAGTGAGTATCTCCTTTTCCGTAATCTCTGTCGCAAACAGCTAAAATTTAAAAATTTCAGCTAAAAGCCATAAGCCGCAGCCGAAAAGAACATGCCCATACTATTATCTGGCTTTGTTTGTGCTAGAGGAGTGAGCCGTGGGTTAGCGTGTTGTTGTGAAATTCCTGACACATCACCGTGTTCCTATGGAGTGTGCAAAGATTAAACAAACGGTGGACTAAGATGTGCCAGTAGATTTGGTTGAATTCAGCAAGGAGATACAAAACTGGCGGAGGTCGCCAAACTCCAAAGGTGACAGTCAATTTCTAGTCGAAACGTCGATGCAAAGTAATATCAAATAGAAATAACTTTGATATTGATGTAAACCAATATAGATTTACACATCAATACAAATAATATTGATCAACAATAAATTATAAATGTATGATTCTACTGACAAAAACCTACTTCTAAGGGCATCTTCAATGGTCTGAGTCAGCTAGCTATATACATGTACACATCAGCATATATCCTATGTGGAGGAAAGAGAGTATGCAAAAAAATCGAGCCAGCTCTTCCTTAAGCACTAGTCTATAACGCCAAACGAGGCAGCCTCTATAAATTCTGTGTGTGCATGTAAGCATCAAATAACTATCCTTATATATAGTTCTTTAGAATGCTAGCTTTAGTGTGTACTATATAGATGATGTGGAAGTCTTATAGTTAGGGCATCTCCAATGGTTCTAGCTAGCAACTAACTATAAGACTTCCACATCATTTATATAGTACACACTAAAGCTAGCATTCTAAAGAACTATCTATAAGGATAGCTATTTGATGCTTACATGCACACACAGAATTTATAGAGGCTACCTCGTTTGGCGTTATAGACTAGTGCTGAAGGAAGAGCTGGCTCGGTTTTTTTTGCATACTCTCTTTCCTCCACATAGGATATATGTTGATGTGTACATGCATATAGCTAGCTGACTCAGACCATTAGAGATGCCCTTAGTTGCTAGCTATAACCATTGGAGATGCCCTAAGCTTAAAAAAAGTATAGGTACATAAAAAGGTAAAGTTAGGTAGCGGTACAAGATATTGGTCCCGATAAGTTTAACAGGAAGCCTTCGGATCTTATTTATTGCCTCGAAGCGCTCTTCGTGTGCACCAAGAAGAATTCCAGATAAACACGACGGTATCCTAGTCGTTTCTGCTCCGTTTCCCTTAGAGCATGTTGGAAATCTAGTCAATTTTCGGCATATTTTAATCCAGAAATTCAGCATATAAAACATGACATAAACATGCATGAGTGATCTATTAACGATGTATTCATATTTGCTAACGAACAAGCTAACAGAAATATCTATTAACATATTCGTAGCGCACAGAAACAAATACACCAGAAAAGTGTTAGATTTATACCCTCGGGCGGGGCCAGTGTCGGAGACACCGGAGGCGCCGTTACCATCAGTCGACATGATGGCCTATTCGATGTAGTCGATCAAGACGCGATGCAGGACGAAGCTTGATGCAGGAAGATGTTCGCAGTGCAGTCCCGCGAATGGTTCACCACCAGGAAGGAGACGTCGCAGATTGAGTAGTCGCGCCGATGCGCTCCCCAAAAACTTGATCGCCCGCCTACCCGTGCAGGTACACAAACGGACGAAGTTCCGGAGGCCTACTCGCCCAGAAACTTGTGCGCGCAAAGTTCTGGACCGGAGATTGCAGAGAGCAGCACAAAAACAGAGGGAGAGAGAACTGTTCTTTCGTATGGAGAGGAGAGCCTTCTTATGCTGTTCTCTTGTAACAGCAAAAATGAAGAGACCAGAAACTGCCGCCATTAGTCACTAGTAACTGCGCACCCATTACTCGAAAGTAACCGCAGCCATAATCCACTAGTAACTGCACCGTTACTGCCAGCGAGTCAGTGCGTTTCGATTTTCGAATAGATAAAGAAAAACGCGCCCGCACCCGACACGCCTGCGCGCGTACGTACGTACGCACGCACACGCACACGCACCGCACCGCACGGCACGGCACGGCTCGGCTCGGCTCGGCTCGGCGTGGCGTGGCGTGGCGAGGCGAGGCGAGCGAGCGAGTGCGCGCGCGCGTGTTAGCTCTCTTCAATTTCACAAGGGGGTTACCTCGTTCCACCTTTTAAAGTGGTATAACTCCCATTGAATTCTCCATATGGGACTAAACAATTTTCCACCTAGCATTAGTTGTGGGCCTAGGAATTCCATTTGATTAATTGCTAAATTAAAATGGGCCAATCCCAATTAATCCAACAATCCCCACCAAATTTCAAGGCACACGAGAAATGCTCTCAGTTCTGCTGATGTTTGATATACCAGTGTTTCGATGGAGACTGTTAAGTTGAACATCCACCTAGGAAAGGAGTTACACTCATCCACAACTGAACAATGGACTATGCCTTGAATTGACAGTTTTGTGCGAACAAGCTTTACCCAATTCCTTTACTAGTACTAGGCTGCCTAAAGCATCCCCTCTGGTTGGAGCGTATAAGTCATACTCCATGCCTATTCATGAGTATCTAGAGATCACCCAAATCTCATAGACTGTGACCAGCAGTCGAACTCATATAGGTGTGTTCCTTCTAAGATGTCCTGTAGGCCGACATCTCTGCTCTAAATAAGCCACTCGGATCACATTAAGGTAAAAACCAACCTGCCATACAGAATAGGAGAGAAGTGCATCATTGAAGAAATGAGCCCTGTAAAGATCTCTCCTCCCAGTCAATCAACAGCTTGTTTCACCATCCTACTTCACGGGATCTCCGATCACGTAGAACAGGTTACCACTGTGGTATGACTCATGTGGGTCTCAGGCCCATCTCACTCGATGCACTATCTATCACATTACGTGATAAACCCTTTGTAAATTGGTCGGCCAGATTATTAGCTGTCTGGACATAGTCCAGCGCTATCACTCCGGAGTTTTTCAGCTTTCTGACAGACTTCAACCGCCTCTTAACATGCCTAGATGACTTCATGTTGTCCTTAGAACTGTTCACTTTGATAATTACAGTCTGATTATCACAGTTCATCAGGATAGCTGGTATCGGTTTTTCAACCACCGGCAAATCCATAAGGAGTTCACGAAGCCACTCAGCCTCAACAGTAGCGGTATCTAATGCTGTGAGTTCTGCTTCCATTGTTGACCTTGTTAAGATGGTCTGCTTGCAAGACTTCCAGGAAACAGCACCACCTCCAAGTGTGAACACATATCCACTCGTGGCTTTTATCTCATCAGCATCAGAGATCCAGTTTGAATCACTGTAGCCCTCCAGTACCTTTGGGTACCCAGCATAGTGAATTCCATAGCTCACGGTTGCCTTTAGATAGCGCATTACTCTCTCAAGAGCACGCCAATGATCATCTCCCGGATTTGAAACAAACCGGCTTAGCTTGCTCACAGCAAACGAGATGTCAGGCCTCGTAGCACTAGCTAAATACATCAATGAGCCAATAATCTGGGAGTATCTCAATTGATCCCTTGTTATTCTTCGGTTTTTCCTCAATAACACACTAGGATCATAAGGAGTAGGAGCAGGCTTGCAGTCACTATAACCAAAGCGACTCAAGACCTTCTCTACATAGTGAGATTGCACAAGTGTAATCCCACTATCACCTCCTCTCAGTAGCTTAATGTTAAGAATCACATCAGCCACTCCCAAATCTTTCATCTCAAAACTCTTGGACAGAAAGTCCTTGACCTCCTCAATCACATTGAGGTTGGTCCCAAAAATCAGTATGTCATCAACATACAAGCACAAGATCACTCCTTCTCCCCCACCATAGCGATAGTACACACATCTGTCGGCTTCATTCACAACAAAGCCAGCAGATGTCAAAGTTCTGTCGAACTTCTCATGCCATTGCTTAGGTGCTTGCTTTAAGCCATACAAAGACTTCAACAACTTGCACACCTTTCCTTCTTGACCTTCTACCACAAACCCGTCTGGCTGATCCATATAAATCTCCTCCTCCAACTCTCCATTTAGAAAAGCTGTCTTAACGTCCATTTGATGAACGAGCAGACCATGAGAGGCAGCCAGGGCAAGTAGTACTCGAATTGTGGTCAATCGGGCAACAGGTGAATAAGTATCAAAGAAGTCCTCGCCTTCTTTCTGGGTATAACCCTTGGCCACAAGCCTTGCCTTGTACTTTTCAATTGTACCATCAGGCCTAAGCTTTTTCTTGAAAACCCATTTACATCCTACAGGTTTACACCCATAAGGACGGTCAACGACCTCCCAAGTTCCATTAGACATAATAGAATCCATCTCACTCCGTACTGCTTCCTTCCAATAGTCAGCGTCAGGAGAAGAATATGCCTCTTCAATGGTTCTAGGAGTGTCATCCACGAGGTATACAATGAAATCATCACCAAAAGATTTTGCAATCCTCTGTCTCTTACTCTTTCGAGTAACTTCATCGTTATCCTCCTCAGAATTTTCCATAGGCGTTTCCTTAACATGTTCTATCGGCACAAAAGAATCAAGGGAAATTATAGGTTCTTGACTAGATGAGCTAGGTACATCACATTTCATAGGAAATTCATTCTCAAAAAATGTAGCGTCTCTGGACTCTATGATTGTACCAACACGCATGTCAGGTACTCCAGTTTTTATAATTAAGAACCTATAACCCACGCTGTGCATAGCATAACCAAGAAATACACAATCTACGGTTTTTGGTCCAAGTTTGCGCTTCTTGACAATTGGCACGTTAACTTTGGCCAAACATCCCCAGGTGCGCAAGTATGAGAGAGTCAACTTCTTCTTTTCCCATTCCTCGAATGGTGTTACTTCTTTATTCTTTGTTGGAACTCTATTCAGGACATGACACGCGGTCAATATAGCCTCACCCCACCATTCCTTAGAAAGTCTCGCAGTGTCTAACATGGCGTTAACCAAATCAGTTAGAGTGCGATTCTTTCTTTCGGCAACCCCGTTTGACTCGGGAGAATAGGGAGGCGTCCTCTCATGAATAATTCCATGTTCCTCGCAGAATAAAGTAAACTCATTTGAAAAATACTCTCCCCCACGATCAGACCTTACCCGCTTGATTTTCCTCTCAAGTTGGTTTTCTACCTCAGCTTTATAGATCTTAAAATAATCCAACGCTTCATCTTTTGTTTTTAATAAGTACACGTAGCAAAATCTAGTGCAATCATCTATAAGCGTCATGAAATATTTCTTTCCACCTTTAGTCAACACGCCATTCATTTCGCATAAATCAGAATGAATGAGTTCTAACGGTGCCAAATTCCTCGCCTCTTTTGCTACCTTGTGAGGCTTGCGAGGTTGTTTCGATTGAACACACGCATGGCACTTAGAACCTTTGACCAAAGTGAATTTCGGGATTAAACTCATATTAGCTAAGCGCGTCATACACCCAAAATTAACATGACAAAGTCGTGAATGCCAAACATTAGATTCATCATCATCGTTACACACATGGTTCACAAATTTATTATAAGAATCCATCAAAGAAAAACGGAACAAGCCTCCGCTCTCATAGCCTTTACCAACAAATGTTCCATACTTAGACACGACACATTTATTGGACTCAAATGCAAGCCTAAAACCATCTCTACACAGTAGAGATCCGCTGACGAGGTTTTTCTTTATGGAGGGGACATGCTGCACGTTCTTCAGCTGCACGGTCTTTCCCGAAGTAAACTTCAGATCGACCGTACCAACACCATGAACAGCTGCATGCGATCCGTTTCCCATCAACAAGGAGGAACCTCGACAGACCTGATAAGATGAAAACAAGGAAATATCAGCACACACATGAATATTAGCACCAGTGTCAACCCACCACTCAGGTGATTGACAAACAGAAAGAACTGTAGGTAAATAATTACCATACCCCGATGTTCCTCCAGCATCACTAATAACCATGTTGGCAGACTTCTTCTGCTTATCCTTGCGGTCTGGACAATCCTTAGCCCAATGGCCAGAATCACCGCACACAAAGCAGCCGCCCTTTCCTTTGCCTTTCTTCTTAAACTCAGTAGTAGCCTTGGGCTTGACAAAAGGCTTATTTTTCTTTTTATTGTGGGAAGCCTGTGGGTTCTTCTTCTGTACCAAATTGGCACTAGAACCTCCCTCAGTAGCAACTTTCTTGCCACGAGTATCTTTTGCCCTCGCCTTCTCTTCAACACCAAGAGTGCCAATGAGATCAGTAACACTGAACTCCTGCCTCTTGTGTTTTAGAGAAGTAGCAAAATCCGACCAAGAAGGTGGTAACTTGGCGATAATACCGCCAGCCACAAACTTGTCCGGTAACTCGCACTTATTGTTCTCAAGCTCCTTTGCCAGCGCCTGAATCTCATGAGCTTGTTCTACTACAGAACGGTCATCGACCATCTTGTAGTCATAGAACTGCTCCATGACATACAGCTCACTGCCAGCATCGGAAACTCCGAACTTGGCCTCAAGTGCATTCCACATCTCTTTGCCCGTAGGCAAATGCATGTACACATCCACAATGTTATCTGCCAGTATGTTGACAAGTGCACCTCGAAACAAGTTATCCGCTAAATTGAACTTGCGTTCGTCCTCTGCAGACAGAGGCTCAGCGGGCTTGCCTTGTGCAACATGAAAACATTCCATGGCAGTAAACCACAGGATCGCACGTGCACGCCATCTCTTATAATTGGAACCATCAAACGGAGGGTGCGGTTTAAGCGACGCAGCAAAGCCAACTACCGAAAAAGACCTATCAAGTTTTTGGATTGTTGGAAATCTAGTCAATTTTCGGCATATTTTAATCCAGAAATTCAGCATATAAAACATGACATAAACATGCATGAGTGATCTATTAACGATGTATTCATATTTGCTAACGAACAAGCTAACAGAAATATCTATTAACATATTCGTAGCGCACAGAAACAAATACACCAGAAAAGTGTTAGATTTATACCCTCGGGCGGGGCCAGTGTCGGAGACACCGGAGGCGCCGTTACCATCAGTCGACATGATGGCCTATTCGATGTAGTCGATCAAGACGCGATGCAGGACGAAGCTTGATGCAGGAAGATGTTCGCAGTGCAGTCCCGCGAATGGTTCACCACCAGGAAGGAGACGTCGCAGATTGAGTAGTCGCGCCGATGCGCTCCCCAAAAACTTGATCGCCCGCCTACCCGTGCAGGTACACAAACGGACGAAGTTCCGGAGGCCTACTCGCCCAGAAACTTGTGCGCGCAAAGTTCTGGACCGGAGATTGCAGAGAGCAGCACAAAAACAGAGGGAGAGAGAACTGTTCTTTCGTATGGAGAGGAGAGCCTTCTTATGCTGTTCTCTTGTAACAGCAAAAATGAAGAGACCAGAAACTGCCGCCATTAGTCACTAGTAACTGCGCACCCATTACTCGAAAGTAACCGCAGCCATAATCCACTAGTAACTGCACCGTTACTGCCAGCGAGTCAGTGCGTTTCGATTTTCGAATAGATAAAGAAAAACGCGCCCGCACCCGACACGCCTGCGCGCGTACGTACGTACGCACGCACACGCACACGCACCGCACCGCACCGCACGGCACGGCACGGCTCGGCTCGGCTCGGCTCGGCGTGGCGTGGCGTGGCGAGGCGAGGCGAGCGAGCGAGTGCGCGCGCGCGTGTTAGCTCTCTTCAATTTCACAAGGGGGTTACCTCGTTCCACCTTTTAAAGTGGTATAACTCCCATTGAATTCTCCATATGGGACTAAACAATTTTCCACCTAGCATTAGTTGTGGGCCTAGGAATTCCATTTGATTAATTGCTAAATTAAAATGGGCCAATCCCAATTAATCCAACAGAGCATCTCCAATAGTGACTTATGAGATAGCTCTAAACATATTATTTTATATTTTAATAGAAGAGAGAGAAAAGCTATCTCTTGATCAAGAGCTAGTCTCATACACACATTCCAAGATTATGTGAGAGTGTCATGTGAGGCTATTAATGTTATGAGCTATATGCTAAAAGTTAGTGCTATTGGATAAGTTGTCTTAGAGTTAGTAACTAATTCATATTGTTAGAGATGCTCTTAATCTTGGCACGCTCTTTTCTTGTATGCAGAACGGAGAGATCAATTCACCTTTTGCCTTTCCTGGATGAATCTGACGTATGCAGCTTTTGGTCTCCTTTGCATGGGAAACTTGCTTGTAGTGGCTCGATGTAAATCGACCTTAGCAAACGTGAATCTTCGGCCATTTTGCCCCAGTGGCACGAGAATACCTCATTTAGTCTTCTTCCACGTGTATTGCCTGATTTGGTCTCCTCGCATGGCCGGAGAGCGCGTGAGGGGATGTGGCGCGGTCGGGAAGCGCACGATGAAAAGTGGTGCGGTCACAGAGCACAAGAGAAAGGTGACATGATCAGCAGCGCCACCATATGCTTTGGCGAGGTGCTGGAGCCGTCGGCAGCAACATCAGAGGAGTTTTGGGACTTCGTGGCGCGGTGCCTCGAGAAGAAGGCTGGGCGGTGCGCGTCCGTGGCGGAGCTGCTGGAGCACCTGCTCGTCGTCAAGCAAGACGCTGCTGATGCACAACGCTCCCTCGCCGTGCTCGTCGCGGAGCCAGAGCAAAGCGGCGACTGCCCTCGTGCGCAGTCCGACCGCACCACCTCCTCGTGCGTAGCCCGACCACGTCACCTTTCTCGCACACTCTGCGACCGAGCCACCTTCCTTGTGTGCACCTCAGCCGCGTGAGGGGGCCAAATCTGGTAATACATACAGGAGAGGGTCAAATGAGGTATTTCTATGCCGCTGGATCCAAAATGACCGAAAATTCAGCAAACGTGTGGTAGGATAGCTTCGGCTTCCTCTCCCATGCATGCATGGGTATGCATGTACTTAAATCCTTCCCATCATAGCGCAGGAAATTCCTTTGCCGATCGCATTGGCCCATAGAAGCTTCTGTCTCCGATTTCTTATGTTTCGCTATAAAACTGTTAAATTTGGGTGGCAATGCATGCCCCCCTTTTTTGAGAAATAACTGACGAAGTTATTTCTAAAAAAACTTAACTAGACGTCGACAGCAATCAAACTCATTGTCGATGAATGAGCCGTGCCGATCTCAAACTACCATCGCTGCACTCAGCTAACAGAAGTATATTTGGCCTGCAATCGCCGCTTTCTAAATCAACGCCTCTTCTTCGCCAATGATCATAGCGTCCAAACATTAAATGTAATAGACCTGATTTTTACAAATAATTCGGCCATATGTATAAGAGCGCTACTACGCCACGCTATATCGTTCGGATCGATCCAAATGGTATAACATCTAACCAGCGCCGCTCCTTCTCCACCGCTTCCCTCACCTTCCTCTCTCTTCTCAGCACCACCCACCTCACTCCGCCATCGGCCCAGCTCTGCGCTCCTCCGCCTCCCCCGACCTTCTATATTTGAGGAGAAGGGTGAACACATAGCGAAGGAGCCGGATCCGACGGCGGAGGAGAGTGAGGGGACGACGGCAGCAAGGAGGGAGGGAGCAGTGGATGGGAACAAGAGGGAGCACGAGAGGGAGAAAGTGGCGGCATGAGAGAGAGAGGGGGGTGGAGCAGCGGCATGAGTTTAGTGGATGCTTCTAAGCGCTCGGGGATGGTATACCGTAAGAACAGTATACCATTTGATAGTTTTTCTCTATGTATAATTGTGAAACAACATTAGGGCCGAATTACTTTCATTAGTCATACATCAGAAACACATGAAGCTTTCTTTTCTTTTTTTATTCTAAGGACGATTCACATTCAGTCAGTCATGCATCGGTTCTTACGAACCAATGTTAAACGTGGAGTAGCTTCGAGTCAATAGGAACATATTAACTCGATTATTAGAACTTTTGTAAGCTACTAATATCTGCTAATGATAGGCCGATACCAAAATATTTGGCCTCGTGTTCGATAACTTATTTTATGTAAGCCGCTTCGAGAAGTATGCGTAAGTAAAACCCAGTGTTATGTGGGGTTAATGGATCATCCTCGGTTTGGCCTAATGGGTGGATCCATTAGGTTTTAGTTCAGGTTGTGAGATTATAAAAGGGGAGGAGAAGGAAGCGCTAGGGTTTGAGGATTTTGTCTAAGTCTTTGTTTTGGCTAGCTCTTCCTCCCTCCCAAATGAGATTAGGGTTCCTTGGGTTGAAGTCTTGTGTATGTGCTCTAGACTTAGAGCTCTGCTATCATGTGGGATTGATTGTAAAACTTTCCTCGTTAAGCAGCAATAGAATTAATCTTTGATATTCTCCATAGCTATCTCTATTTGATTGATTTGCTTTTGTTTTGGTTGGTTTTCCTTCTGTTCTCATCTTTTTCTTGATCTTATTGTGGCAAGGACGTATAAGAGATGGAGAGGTCCTCTGGGAATCATCTTCCATCCATCTAGGCACGTTGGTAGCAAGTTCATCAAGAAACTCGGTTTTTGTACGTTCTTGACCTTCCAAGTGGGTTATTAATCTGAGTGTTTTTGGAGTGATTTCTTTGGTGTTCTTACATGCTGGGATATGTGAAAACATATCTAGAACTACAAGATATTTGAGTATCAGTGACGAATATAGTTATGATGAGAAACGAAAATGTCATAGATTAGCTATCATTCCGTGACGATTCAAGTGATTTCGTCATTAATATGCGGAACGGTACCTTCGACGCCTAGTTTTGTGACGAAAAAAAAATATTTGTCACAGAATATACAGAAAACCATGATGATTATTTATATTCGTCATAAAAGAAATTATTATTCGTGACGATTTATTGGATGACGAAAAAAGTGTTGTAAAAAAAAAGTTAGGGTGAATGGGGCCATTGTGAAGTAGCCATGAACCAACGGCAGCCGCCTCCCGCGCAGTCAAGGACATCGCGCACCCTTGCGTCCCCAGCAAGGTCGCCGCCGCCTCACCGTCTCCCCCAAGCCAGCGCCGCCGGATGCCCCATGCTGGGCCGCCCACCTCGTTGCCTCCCGTTGAAAAGGTTGGTATGATTCCTGTGCACAATGAAAAGGCTGGCAGGAGGCTAGATGGATAATATTAATGTGTGTATATGTAGATTGTTGATGCTATGCAGTTGAGGAATGCAATTTTATTGTTTGATTGTTGTATACATATTTGATCCTATGCAAAATTGCTAGTTTTGTAGATGTAGTTCCGTCAATTTTGTTACTGAAATATTGACATCTTATTGGAACTGAAAATTGCCTGGATTGAAAGTGCAAATTATGTAGAACAGCTTGATAAAATTGCATGCTTGTGCTAGATATTGAAATTATATCTCAAAATATCAGATTAGTTGATTGGCTAAATTTGTTTTTGTTGGTCAGATCATCTACAACCTTTTTAAAATAACCGTTGCAAAATGGTGGTTGTAGAATGGTAGTTCAAAAATATTCGTAAAATATTTGTGGGATCTATCCGCGAAGAAATCGGAGCTCTGGAGGTCTAAATCGGAAGAAATCTCATTGGGGAAGGACTTGACTGTAATATCTGAAAATCTGGAGGGCTAAATCGCAAATCGCCGAAAACCCCAATTGCTTCTAAACCCTAGTCGCCACCCAGATCCAAACTGAGCCGGCCATTGCTTCTGTCCTTTGCCCCCTTTGCTCTCTCCTCCCCCTTCCTCTTCTCCGGCGCCGTTGAGGGTCGGCCAGCTCGCCGGCGGCCAACCACCTCCACTCCCCTTCCGCCGCTCCCCAAAGCTCCTCCATCCCCAGATCCACCGCGCCGCCACTACCTGTCCGCCGCCGATCCTCACCTCCACCGCGCCTCCATTTGCTTTCTCCTCCTTCTCCTCCATCTCCACGCCATCTCTCGGCCGCCGCCTCTCCCTTCTTCTCCACATCCGGCGGGCCACCGCATCTCCCCGCCTTCCTCTTCCTCTTCTCCACCAAATCCCGCGCACCGCCATTCACCACAGCTCCTTCATCCAAGCGCCGCCGCCCTTCTTCATTAGCCCCCTCCTACTTCTCTTCTCCACTCCCCTTCTCCGCCTTCCTCCGTCGCCTACTCCCATGTGCCGCTATCCTCTGCTACTCCACCACCACTCCACTGCTCCTCCCTTCACCTCCCTCCTCTTCTCCACCGGTGACCCCTCCAGAGCCCGGCGCCTTCTTCCCCACCGGCGCACCAACTCTTCCGCCCCCGTGCCGCCTCCATATCACCACCGAGTGCCCACATCTCCACACAACAGCGCCGCCACCATCTTCGCATCTCACCGCCGCCGACTCAACCGCTCGGCGCCGCCGCGACCTCCGTCTCCAGCTCTCCTCTTCGCCAGCGCTTCACCCCACTCCACCGCACACCTCTCGCCGCTCCGCTCCGCCAACTCCCTCCTCTGCTACTCCTCCACTCACCACAGAGCGCCGTCATCCCGACGCATCCTCGGCGCCGCCTACCTCTTCACTGCCGGTGGCCTCGACTTCACCAACCACGCCGGCGCCGCGTCTACATCACCGAGACCTCTCTGGCTTCTTCCTCAACGGCCGCCACTTCATCAACATCTTCAACCTCTCCACCGACGGCGGCGACTCAACTGCAGCACCGGCTGCCACCACTTCATCCACACACGGCGCCGCCGATGCTGCTCATCTCAGATTCTCCTTCTTCGGTTCATCTCTAGATCTTCTCCCTTTTATCTCTTTGCTGCTCTTAATTACCGCTCAGTAATTGCGTATTGTTGCACTGTTAAATTATTGGTCTATGCACTATGCTTGTGATCTGTGATGTGTGCATGAGATCGGTGGAGATGTTATTGTGCTCTGTTTTGTCATTGTGATTTATGCTATGTGACTTTACAATTTGTGCTGTTAGTAGTAATTTCAAATTGTTATCTATGTTGGTCAGTGAGTATTGCTAGTCTCTGCATTACGAGGAATGACCCGTAATGATATATATGAAGCCATATGTGAGATAGGAAACTTTTTTAGGCAAATATGTTCAAAGACTCTTAAGGTGGATGTTCTGCATAAACTAAAGGCTGAGATTCCAATAATTCTTTGCAAACTTGAGAAAATTTACCCACCTGCCTTTTTTGATGTCATGGTACACTTGGCTGTGCACTTACCTGATGAGGCACTACTTAGAGGTCCAGTACAATATGGATGGATGTACCCTATTTAAAGGAGATTATGTACTCTGAAGCGTTATGTGAGAAATAGGGCTAGACCTGAAAGACAACCAATGTGACTGGTATAATCTTGAAGGAAAAAAGACAGCCATGAAAGATGATGGGTACTTTAGAAGCATCAATGTAGAGCGTTATTGGTATAAAAATGACCCTTATATTTTAGCCACTCAAGCAGCACAGGTATTTTATTTGAATGACACAAAGCTTGGTAAAGGGTGGAAAGTGGTGCAAAAATTTGAGCATAGGCATCTCTATGATGTGAAACTAAACTGAATTGTTGTTTAAGTATGTCATATTCATTTTTTTTTCATTTTCTACAACTATGCAACACAATGTTTTGTTATTACTTATTAAAGAATGAGCTGAATACATATTATAGGTGTATACAAAATTTTTTCTTTGCTGTGTCTTCAACATTCAAGCATTATGCAATCTGTTTATGTTACAAATGGAGCATAGAATTATCTTGCATGTTTATATTGTCTCTATTCAATGCTAGGATGCCATGGAAACCGCAATGGAAGAAACTCCACAGGAAGGTGAAGAACCGCAATATGCCTTCTGACAAGACATACTTGTTACTGCTAGTGACATTTGGCTAATATGGTTTTGTGATGGAACTGTGTCTATGGTGATCACTTTTGTGTTGAACCAATGGTTGTAATTAGGGCTGGCAAAAAAGCTCGGGCTCGTGAGCCAGCTCGGGCTCGGCTCGGGCTCGTGGAGGCTTGGCTCGGCTCGTAAATAAAACGAGCCGAGCCGAGCCAGCAAAAAAGCTCGGGATCTAAACGAGCCGAGCCCGAGCCAGCTCGCGAGCCACTCGGTTGGCTCGGCCCAATAGGCCCAATTAAAAAGTAAAACCCTAGTTCCGGGCTTCCAGTCGGCAGCCGCAACGCAAACCGCAAGTTACGTACGCCCCCTCGCCCCTCGGTGGCTCGGTCTCCATTTGCCCCCTTCCCCCTTCCGCGGTTCCGCTGCCTCCTAGTCCTCCCTCGCCAGTCGCCGGCACGCCGCCTCTGCTCCGCTCGGCTCGGCCCCGCCCCCAGGCCCCATCTGTTCCCCATTTGCCCCCTTCCCCCTTCCGCGGTTCCGCCGCCTCCTAGCCCTCGCCGGCATGCCGCCTCTGCTCCGCTTGGCTCTGCCCCGCGCCCCCGCCCCCATGGCCCCATCTATTCCCCCCGCCGCCTCCTAGCCCTCGCCGGCTCTGCTCCGCTCGGCTCGGCCCCGCCCCGCCCCCATCTATTCCCCCCGCCACCTCCTAGCCCTCGCCGGCGCTGCTCCGATCTGCCGCGGCCTCCGTCGATTCGGCTGGATTTTGGGGGCGCCGCGGCGACCTCGGGAGGTGAGGCGGCTCTCTCGGCGCTGCGATTCAGCGTCTGTTCCGGCGGCGAGCTTGTGCGAGAAACGGTAATGCTTCTGCTTCTGTGAGACTGTGATTCGATTGGGAGCTGGTTGGTTGGAGCTGGTTGGAGTTGACTGTGATTCTTCTGTGAGCTGGTTGAACTTTGATCTTAGATTGACAGAACATGAATGTCTCTGAGCATTATGTATAATCACTGAGATATTGCACTCTTGGTGCTGTTGTTGGATGGGTAGTTTTATTTTCTTCATCAAATTATATTGTATGAAAACATGTAGTGACGAATTTTAGCTCTTGTTTAGCACTATCATATGCTTGTAAGCTACAGAATCTTGCCATATAACCTAGCAAGTGAACTAAATTTTAGGGCTCACAAACATATACTAGTTAGTCTCTTCTTTCAATTTTTTTCTCCTCTCCGGACCATTGTCAGTATGGATAATGGTATCTAAAAGTTGGAAAATTTTATGCTTATTCATTGTATATTCTCATTGCATGCAATATGCTTATCATTATTAGTCCATGAAGTTAGAAATTTCTTAATTCTTGCACTATCTTAAAATTTTTCTCTGCGAAACAAGGAGGAAATGGGGGGATTTTTCCAGCATTGTACTGCGCTGCAGGTGCTGGAAATGGGGGGATTTTTCCAATACATGGATTGAGATGAACTGTACATATTAATGGTGATTGTGTGATTAATGGTAAATATTTCTGTGTGCTTGGCTGCTTGCTAGATTTTCAGCTGGATATGGAGAGGTCTTTTGCGGTCACTGGTGGTTCTGCTGCTGCATCTTCGGCAAGTAATCCCAATCCCATATCCACAAGCCAAGGACAAAATGCTAGTGAAGCGGCAGTGTCTCCAGTAGTAGTAAGGATTTTTTGACCTTATCTGATAAATAACAATTAATAAGCATCATGTGATTAATGTTTGATACTTTCTTGATGATTGTTCTGTTGTGTTATTTCATGAAATACAGTTGTCTGTTGATGACAATTCCGAGGATAACTCTTTTGACTTCAATGATGACATGTCAATGTCATTGCCAAGTGGTGATGAGGGACCAGTGGGTGATTCAGTTGATGGCGAAATGGAGCAGCAACCCAAAAAAAGAAAGGCATCTTTGAAGGGGAGGAAGCGGTCAGATTGTTGGAAAAATTTTAAGGAGGTTGAAGTTCCCTCATCAGTGCATCCAGGGCAAAAGGAAACAAAGGCAAAGTGCAGGTATTGCTATTCTCTATACACGTATAAACGTGGTGGAGCTACTTCACATCTTGTTAGGCATATGAAGAAGTGCACACCTTACTTGAACAAATTGGCTAAGAAGAGGTCTCAAGCTCTTCTCAACTATGCACCTGAAAAGTTCGGTGATTCAAATCTCCCTGTTATTGTCACTCCTAGCGAGTATAATCATGAGGAAACTCGTAAACTTATAGCTAAGATGATCATTGTTCATGAGTATCCATTTAGGATGGTAGAGCACACTTGGTTCAATATTGTGATGAGGTATTTAAATCCAGCATATCAATTTGTTGGTAGAAGGGCCATAAGAAGTGAATGCTTGAAGGTTTTTCAAAGTGAGAAAGAAAATCTTGTCAAGAGTCTTAGGGGTGTGGACATGATTAGCTTAACTTGTGATTTATGGACATCCAACCAAAATCTTTGCTACATGGCTTTAGTTGCACATTACATAGATAAAGATTGGACAATGCAATGTCGTGTGCTGAACTTTGTAGAGTTGGATCCTCCACACACCGGGAATGTGATAGGTCAAGCTGTCTTTGATTGCCTAGCTGAATGGAAAATTGAGGATAAGGTTATAACAATTACTCTAGATAATGCTTCCAACAATGATACTGCTGTTCGGAGTTTGAAAGCTAAGCTTGCAGTAGAAGATCAAGTGTTTACATTGCTAAATACTTTCATGTACGTTGTTGTGCTCATATTGTCAATTTAGTGGTGAATGATGGCATAACGCCCTTAGCACATTTGATAAAGAATATAAGGGAAACTGTGAAGTACATAAAGAAATCTCCATCTCGCATGCACAAGTTTGTAGAAATTTGTAGATCTCTTGCTAAGGAGATGGTAGAAGGACTGAAACTTGATGTGTCAACAAGGTGGAGTTCAACCTATCACATGTTGAAAGCTTGTATTCCATATAGGGAAGCTTTAGACAATTATGCAGATCAAGATGCAAATTATAAGTGGAAGCCAAATGATGAAGAGTGGGCTTTGTATGAATCAATTGAGCCTATACTTAGGTCATTAGCTGAAGTTACTACTGCATTTTCTGGTTCCACATACCCCACTGCAAATGTGTTTTATCCACATATTGTAAATGTCAAGATTGCATTGAGGGCTGCTTGTGCTTCAAGTGATATCAACTTGAAGGCTATGGGTATTGCAATGTTGCAGAAATTTGACAAGTATTGGGAAGAAAAGAACAATGTCATGGTGCTTGCAACTATTTTGGACCCACGGTTCAAAATCAGATTTGTTGAGTGGTGTTTTCAGCAAATTTTTGAGGTTGAACAAGCTGAAACGGAATTGTCTGAGGTTCGAACTGAATTGGATAAACTCTATGAGAAGTTTGAGAAGGAACATAAACAAAAGATGACAGCTACAAGGAAAGCTAAGGGTGCTAAATCTACATCAACATGTACAAGTGTGGATACAAACAAGTCTTTGCCTTCAGTTTCAAGCCATTTTCAGTCCTTCTTGCAATCTTCTACTAAAGATGCATCAAAATCAGAATTGCTTCTTTATCTTGATGAACGGAATGAGGATTTAGGCAACAAAGGCTTTGATTTGCTTCAGTGGTGGAAATTGAATGCACATAGATATCCAGTGGTGTCAAACATGGCTAAGAACTTCCTCACAATACCTGCAAGTTCAGTCTCTTCGGAGTCTACTTTTAGCGCCGGGGGTAGGGTTCTAAGTGACTATCGTAGTTCTCTAAAGCCTACAATGGTTGAGGCATTGATTTGTTCTTCTAGTTGGATTAGAGGCGCTCCCATGATCACGGTATGCTTATTATTCCAAATGCAATGGTGCATTTTCTATTTTTGCACATGATTTGCTTAGTTGCTTATTTTATTTCTGAATTTTAGGAAGAAGATAACGAAGATGATGTTGAGAACATCCCATTTCCTAAAAGTGAAGTGCAAAGTAACTAGTAAGTTTGTAGTAAAATCTACTACTATTATTTGCTCTCATATTGGATCTCTTACTTTATTTATTTGCTCTCATATTGGATAACATACTTTAATTACTTGCTCTTAATCTCTCATTATGTATGAGGCAGAGATGCATGAAAATGGAGTGTTGGCTGTGTTGCTGACTTGGGAGAGGTGGAGAAGAGAAGATTCTCTTTTGTTATTTTGCCAAATGAAAAATTGTGTGCAAAGTTTCACTGTGAACATCACAACATGTATTATACTTTTGGACTTGTGGTTGTGGACTTGGACATGTATGCATATGCTTGCTGCGGTGCTGCCTGAGAGCTGAGATGCACATGCAGTTCTATCTTGTGAACATGTATTATACTTTTGGACTTGTGGTTGTGGACTTGGACATGTATGCATATGCTTGCTGGCTGCGGTGCTGCCTGAGATGCACATGCACTTCTATCTTGTGAATTGTGATAGTGTATTTTGTGTGCAAAGTTGCATACTTGCATGCTTAAGTTTTATGCCTGTGAGATATTATCGTATCATTTTTAGTGTGAATGTTCATTGAAAAGTCTCTTGCCAATATCTTTTATATAAAAGAGGTCCTAGTGTAGTTTTTACTGTTTTGGTTAGTACAATATATTGTGCTGGTTCAGTTATGCGTTGTTTGGTTTACAACACACCAGTGTACTGCTGATTTTAAGCTGTCAGACCATTTTTGGCTCGCGAGCCTTCACGAGCTGGCTCGAGCCGCATCACGAGCCGAACCGAGCCGACAAAAAAGCTTGATGTTCTAACCGAGCCGAGCCGAGATTCTACCAAGCTTTCACGAGCCGAGCCGAGCCAGGCTTGGCTCGGCTCGTTGCCACCCCTAGTTGTAATGGCATGTATGGATAAATGTCAATTAATTCTATATGCTTTGATGGAACAATTCTATGGTGATTATCTGGAGAATTATGCTACTGTTCATGATGTTTTTTTGTCATTCATGTATGTCTGGATTAAATTTTGTGACGTTGCAAATATATTCATGATGAATAATTTCATCATAAATTACACGTCCTGGACATACTTGTTACTGTCATAGAATGTTTTCATTTGGTGATGATAACGGTATCGTCACAGAAAATATTTTATGACACAAAGTAAATCGTCATAAATATTATTGTATGACGATCTGTTATTCGTCATAAATGTGTACTATTTCATGACGATTTCCTAATGATCGTCACTAAGAACATTCTATGACGCAGAATCTGTGACGATCCGTGTGACGCAAGAAAATCGTCACTATTATGCTTTTATGACAAAAATCCATGATTTTGTGACAAATACGTATCATCACCGATGCTCAAATTTCTTGTAGTGACTCATCTTGGTCATTATCCACCTACGAGTAAGTTGTATTAACTGATTTTGATTTTGGCTCGGTTTCAGTACACATTTCCTTCAAACTGAAGAAGGTTTCAACTTTGATCATGATTTTTATGATCGTTTATTGGAACATGTTCACAATAAATTAGAGAAAATCTCTACAAAATTTCATATCATTTGGATATACGTATCAAAAGTTCCATCAACTTTAGTTTTTGAAATCGTGATGAAATACTATTCACCCTTATTTTTGTGGTAGTACTATGGTCACTACGGAACTACCACATTTACTGTAGTGGTAGTACCGTGGTTACTGTAACAAGCGGTAGTACCGCAATTTCAATTGCGGTAATTTTGTTTTGCTGATTTTTTTATGGATTTTTAGTATCTCGAATGGCTAGTTTTTGTAGTCGCTTTTCATTCTAATCCGTGTAACTATGTAATTATTAAAGTGAAAGATTTAAAAATATTTAAAATTTTTTTGAGACACTATTCACCCCTATGTTGTTACCTTGGTTCCTACTAGTTGTTGCTCCGAAGATCATATCCCAAGAAATCGTCGTCGTTTCTGGGATCGCAGAATCGAGTAATAAAACTATCCTTGCGCTTTTCTCGGGAATCGAACCCTCAATATCAGCATCACCATCAACTACAAATTAATGATGCTACTCAGCCGATGTATTAGGGCATCTCCAATGGATCTATAGCAGCTATCTACAAGAGAGTCCATGTCATCAACTGTCCTACGTGGAAGATATTAAATGAAGAAAGAGAACGCAGCTCTCTACAGCTCTAGAGATAGTCTATAGCGCCAAACGAGGTAGCCTCCATAAATTCTGTGTGTGCATGTAAGCATCAAATAGCTATCCTTATAGATAGTTCTTTAGAATGCTAACTTTAGTGTGTACTATATAGATGATGTGGAAGTCTTATAGTTAGTTGCTAGTTATAACTATTGGAGATGCCCTTAGCATGTATGATTTCTACTTTGTTTCCAATCCACCGAATAAGAGCATCTGCAATGGGTCTATAGCAGCTCTCTACAAGAGAGTTCATGTCATCAACTGTCCTACGTGGAAGATATTAAATGAAGAAAGAGAACGCAGCTCTCTACAGCTCTAGAGATAGTCTATAGCGACAAACGAGGCAGCCTCCATAAATTCTGTGTGTGCATGTAAGCATCAAATAGCTATCCTTATAGATAGTTCTTTAGAATGCTAACTTTAGTGTGTACTATATAGATGATGTGGAAGTCTTATAGTTAGTTACTAGCTATAACCATTGGAGATGCCCTAAGTCCTTAATGTAGAGTGGAGGGAACACATCAATAAGCATGAATCCATGCGCGCCCCAAAAGCACATTATAAATTCCTTGGGTCTCGACGATAAAAAACCTTAGTCGGCAAAGTTTTGCTACCACGGTTAAATCGACGACCAAGAAACCCTTCGCACCACTTCTTCTCCCGACAAAACTCCGAAGGATCAGATCTGTTTTCACTAAATCTTAATCGGTTTTTCCAATCTCCTTGAAGATATGATATAGCGTTAAACTCACTTCAGCTCTACTATCCACGAGCATCTTAGATATCGACTTGCCATTAATATGGCCTCTTACGTATAATGGATGTCTGGTTTGTCGAAGATAGCATCCTCGGGTTCTTGTGCTGTCAACTCTGAGGGTGATGTAGTAGACCGTTCTGATTCCAAGTTTTCGATCGGATTTGACCAATATGCGTACTTCTGTTTGACTCGCCACTCCTTTGTTCTGTTCTTCCCATCTGCTCGTATTTCACGAACAATTCAGCGAATGTCAACTTCGTGGATTCAGCGAATGACAACACTCCAGCTGATTTTTATTGATAGCAGATAGCTTATTACCATATGACGAATGTTCAAATCAATTTGATAGAGTTTAACATAAAAGTTTTAAATAACCAATGAGCAATCTCGGCCAATTGATGTGTAGGTAAAATAAGGCCACAGGATTGATTCCTAAGTTGAAATCGGTCAATAGATTGTATTATAAAATCTGGCCCTTGCGACCTACCCATAGGACGAAGATATTTATACCAATGGAAGAGCATCGTCCCTAAAGGATCTAGTAGGATCATCCTCATTCTCATATGAACGATTATGACAATTTAATTCTAATGAACCTCGGGTATTATTATCTGAGCCGATGTTGCTAACTATAATCGCTCGCTTCTCATTAATAATTGCATCAGATTTAATAAACTGAGAAGTATAAGGTGAAACTTGTACTGTTGGTGAGTTGGGGAGGCGATAATAACATTGCCGCCATTCCTGTCGGTCTGATGGCTTCGCTAATATTATCTCCTCTGAAGCGTCTTCATCAAAAATAGTTCTCTCGTGCAATGTGTGCTGTCCTCCAGGTACTTGAAACGTTGGATAAACATCAATAGCCCCATGCCCCCCGAGCCAAGAACTTGCAGTAGGCGTTGAGTAAGTAGCCTGCTCTTCTTCATATTGGTCGATTGACGACATATGCGAGACGGCATGCCCCCCGGGCTGAAGAACACTCGCTGCTAGAGGAATCGAGTAACCATTGGTCTGTAGCGTTGAGTAAGTAGCCTGCTCTTCTTCATATTGGTCGATTGACGACATATGCGAGACGGCATGCCCCCCGGGCTGAAGAACACTCGCTGCTAGAGGAATCGAGTAACCATTGGTCTGTACTAAGAATCGGTTGCCCCCCGGACCGGCGCCCGATTAGGTGTACCGGTCGCATGATCTTCCCCGTTCGATCAAAGCATGATATAGAGGGAGATCGACCTTCGTACGGATTTATAGACCATGTGAAAATCATCTTATGATTATAATGAGTAGTTGACTTTTAGTAAAAAAGAGTTTACTGGAGTTTGAATTTGGTTTTTAAGAGTTTGCAATTTTTGAGCTACTTTGTGTTACCAGCGGTTTGACTGGCCTAGGGCTGGCGGTCAAACTGGCTGTGGGAGGCGGCAGTCAGACCGGCTTTTGGTTGACGACCTGATGCTAGGTGGGGTTAACGGGTTATCCCGGTTTGACCTAATGGATGGATCCATTAAGTTTTGGTTCAGGTTGTGAGGCTATATAAAGGGATGAGAGATAAGGGCTAAGGTTTGAGAAGCTTGGCTAAGCCTTTTGGTAGCTAGCTCCTCCTCCTTTCCATGTGGGATTAGGGTTCCTTGGATTGGAGCCTTTGTGTGTGCTCTAGGTTTAAAGCTCTACTATCCTGAGGAATTGTCTGTGAAACATGCCTCTCTGAGGAAGCAATATATCAACCTTTGATCAGCTCCATGGATACATCATGTTTGATTGATTTGCTTTTGATTCGGTTGGTTTTGATCTCTGCTCTTCCTTTTTCTTGACCCTGCTATACCAATGACGTGTAAGAGATAGAGACAACCTCTGAAAATCTATCTCCACTCATCTAGGTACTTTGATACCAAGTTTATCAAGAAAACTCGGCTTTGCTTGTTTTGACCTTAAAGTGTGATTTCTTAATCTGAGGGTTTTTTATGTGATTTCTTTTGTGTTGCTTGCTGGGACATGTGGGAACATATCTAGACCATCTTGGTCATCGTCCACTCGCAAGCAAGTTGTATTTACCGATTTTGATTTTCGCTCAGTTTCGGTGCACCTTTCGTTCAAACTGAAAAAGGTCTCAACTTTACCATGATTTTTATGATCGTTTATTGGAATAAGTTCTTGATAACCTAGAGAAGATCGATGCAAAATTTCATGTCATTTGAATGTACGGATCAAAATTTCTATCGATTTATGGATTTGAAATTGGGCTGAAAATTGGATTTGAAATTTCATGTTATGGATTTCTAACTAGCAATGTAGCAGCAGTGTGATCGAGGTTACTGTAGCTTTGCCCAATTTTACTATTCATAGTGGTCAAACCGCTAGAATGGAGGTCAGATCGCCAGAGAGAGGTCAGACTGCCTCCTTCATGAAGGTCAGACCGCCGGGGGTTATTTTAATATGTTTGGCTCAATTTTGATCGGATCTTTTCCTTGTAATTATTTTATCGCTGGTCTTCATAGCTTTCATATCTACTGGAGTTAGAGGTTTGCTTCCGCTCAAAGAAAAAGATTTTAAAAAGCCTCGAAATTAATTTAGACTTCTATTCACTTTCTCTACTCGTCATATTCGATCATACAGGATTTTGGAAAGCATCACCAAAAAATTGTAACGAATTCGGCTGTGTTCCGAATTGCGTTGGACTTGTATATTATAGGACATATCAGTTATAAATATTTTTCTGTTGCATGGTGAACCTATATGATATCTTGCCCCTCATCGGGGTTCTGACTTGTTCCATAATATGACAACTGCTGGGGCATTAGCGGCTGATTTGTTGGAAAATTCTACTGTTTGGCATTAGACCAAATCAACCCAGAATAAAATTGATGACAACATCAATTATAGAAATTGATCAATGTAAATTTGCACCAATCCTAGAGGAAGCCTCCGGGATCGCACCTCCCATCTCTTTATCACGCCTTATTAATTTCCGTGTCGTAGCCTCAGAACCGCACCGCCCGTAGCTTCTCTACGTATCACCACTTTTGATCTTCACATGTTCCAGCGTTAACCCGATCACCTCGCGTGACATCCTCAACCGTCTGGACCTCATATTTCCCCCATCTTTCCCAGTTCTCCTTTACACCGACCATGATCGTCTCCATGCTCACTTGTGCATGCAAAGACCAAAAAATATTTTTTAGCATAAGTTTTTTCCAACTTGACCGTCATCAGTCCAAATACTTAAACCACACATTTAACCATCACTCAACACCAACCAGCTCATCCACGACCACAATATCCAACGCTTGCCAAAAAAACAACTTCAGACACCTCATTACGACCACCAATTATATCGCAACCCAAAACTCAGCTTTAGACCACTCAATACGACAACTAGCACATCGAGTACTCGAAACCCACGAGTACTCGGGAAATACCATCGCTTCACTCAAACACTCAGGAATAACAAGCATCGCTACAGACCAGGACCATTAAATATGACCACCGAGTACCGATCGCTACGACTAAGACACCCAATCGCTAAGTCTACGACTACCGATCATCAACCAATCACTGCATCATCAATCATCGAGTGCCGTGTATCACCGACAACCACTACGACTAGATCAACCACTGACCCAACACAAGTACTCGAAGCACTCACATGGACCATGAAGTCTACTAGTATCGATTACAAAGTCGTCGACTAGCGAGTACTGATCAATAAAGCCCACAAATGTCGAATACTGATCAGTAAACACTACTACAGAAAGGCTAATAGTAGACGGCAAATCACAGACGGTTTTGTGAAACCGTCTGTAATGTAAACTATTACAGACGGTTTTAATTTGAAGGCCGTCTGTGGTATTTGTGGCGGGAAAAAGGAGTATCACAGACGGTTCTTACTGCTGAACCGTCTGTGATACTGGAATATCACAGACGGTTTTTATTAAAAACCGTCTGTGATAATCTGGGATTATCACAGACGGTTTTGTATTAAAAACCGTCTGTGTTGTGTCGACTATCACAGCCGGTTGTTGTTAAGAACCGTCTGGGAATGTTCACAGACGGTTTTTCACAAGAACCGGCTGTGATGTCCCTTTGTCTGTCATATTCTAGATCAGAGGTTAATATATAAGTACACATTGCTTCTAATAACTTAACTACAGAACTACTGAGACAAGAGGTCACAAATTAAAGGCAAATTTATTAATTTCAATTAGAGGGAAATTCATTACATAAGTCGCATAGGTAAAGAGTTTCCCAGATTGTAATCTTTTGGGCTTCGTACGCTTCTTCTTCGACTTTGGGACTTGGAGGATCAGCTGCTGAATTCTCGAACGCTGTTATGATTGCCCTTGTCCTCTGCACTTCCTCGTGCAGCCTGGGCAAATGATCAGCAGCATCCATCATGTCGTACAGGATAGCATTAAAACATTCCTCACAATCTGCCGTTTCTGCATGAGCGGCAAGGCTATCCATCAGTCTGTGCAATGCGAGTAGAGCTTCTTCCGCATTGCGCACATTGTGGAGAAGAACCAGGGTGAGAGCTGTTTCCCTTTCTTGAGCGGCAGCGAGACGCCTCCGTCGACGGCGGAGGATCAGGTCAAGCTGACGGATGCAAGAAAGTCGGGGAAGGAGAGCAGGGCGGGTGCGGAGAAGCTGCTCCAGATGCAAATTGCTGGCCGCCTGTGTAAGGTTCCGGCCGAACAATTCGTGATGAACAGATGAGAGGAAGGAGATGATCACAAGAATAGTAGAAGGCGCCATATTGTACGTACGTAGAAGAGACCTGGATTAGGCGCGCATATTTAACCTTTAGCACAGACGGTTCGTATACCCAAACATTAATGATATATATGCTTCGTATAACGATCGAGAGACGTTAATTAGACGATCGAAACCCGAAGCGTTCTGGCAATCGAAACATGAAGCGTTCCGGCAATCGAAACACGCGCGAAGCGTTCTGGCAATAGAAACACGCGCGAAGCGTTATGACAGACGATTTTACTGGCAACCGTCTGTGATATTTTCATAGACGGTTACTAACCGTCTGTGAACTTTCACAGACGGTTCTTAATACGAACCGTCTATACCAATCGAGATAACACAGACGGGTCCTGTTAAGAACCGTCTGTGAAAAGCCAGATAACACAGACGGAACCTGTTAAGAACCGTCTGTAATAATCCCATGTCACTGATAATTGGTGTGTAATAATCACATGTCACCAATAATTGGCGTATACACAGGATTTCGATCTCACCCGTCTATTCTCTCCACATCGAATGGCTGGCACCAGTTCCTCCCACGGCCAGGCCCTTATTAATAACTCCCCATCAACCTTTCCACCGGTACTAGTCACGCGTGAGTTCATCCACTAGCTAGCTTCCTGCATGCATCTCCCCTCCGCTGTGAACTAGCACCTCCATCGCGGCACGACCGGTTCATACTAAACAACACACTCTTGCCGTAAGTGTGTCTTGTTTAGTGTGAACCGTCGTGCCACGAAGTGTTTGTTAGCTTGTTATCCTGTAATAGATCGATCTGAATGTGTTGTTGAGTTTTTGTGCTTGCCTCTGTATTTGCATGTTCCTCGACCAGCTCAACCAAGAATCTTGAAATGTCTTTTCTTTGCACTATTGTAATAAAATTGCCTTGAATTTTGTCGGGAAAGATGAACTGTTTCGTCAGGGCATGACTGCCAACTCGAAGCATATATAGCATAGAATTCGAGGCACATCCGAGGCCTGCAGCTGTGTCTTGAGGAATGCCAAGAGCTGGTCTTCAGATGTGGCAGCCACACTGGTCTTCAGATGTGGCAGCCACATCTGAAGACCAGCTCTTGGCATTCCTTAAGACACAGCAGCAGGCCTCGGATGTGCCTCGAATGCTATGCTATATATGCTTCGAGTTGGCAGTCATGCCCTGACGAAACAGTTCATCCCCGTGTAACTATCACAGACGGTTTGTAATGTAAACCGTCTGTGAAGGACTATCACAGACGGTTCTATACACGAACCGTCTGTGATACGCATAAATCATAGACGGTTGATATTTAGAACCGTCTGTGATATTATGTACATCACAGACGGTTCGTGTTACGAACCGTCTGTGATAATGAGACTATCACAGACGGTTATTGATGCGAACCGTCTATGATAGGCAGAAATCACAGACCGTTTGTAGTTGGAACCGTCTGTGATATTCTGCGTAGTATTAATTACTTGGCGTACTTGCTTGAAGGATGTCGACACCGATCTGTCTTCATTGCGCTGCATCGGTGGAGCAAGGCGGCCGGCTTTAGGGAGTTGGGGGTGAAAAAATATCACCGTCTTCTTATTGATCTGATCAGAGGTTAGCATACTCAATTACTTAACATTCTTAGTGATCTGATCAGAGATTAGTATTCAATTACTTAACATTCTTAGTGATCTGATCAGAGGTTAGTAGTAGAGGTAATAATCATTTTTGACACCTATTTTTCACTTGTGTAGCGTAGATGGACCGAAGGTGGATGTATATTGAGAACCGTGTGAGTGAAGAGTACATTAATTACTGGCGTGTCTGCCTTTAGAAGGGCGGCCGAGCTGGATATGTTGAAGAAGGGGATGAAATATATGTATTGCCCATGTATTGATTGTGATAATCTCAAGATGTTTAGCAACTCAGCGCAGATTGAAGCTCACTTGATTCGAAGGGGTTTCAGAAAAGGGTACAAATGTTGGACCAGTCACGGTGAAGAGAAGAGTACACAAGAAGGTAGTTATGACATAGTCGAGGGAGGCAACGATATGCCAGTTGTGGACTGTTCTTTCGATCATGAGGAAAGGTCGCAGGATGACAATCTGGATCATGAGGATAGGTCGCAGGATGACAATCTGGATCATGAGGATAGGTCGCAGGATGATAATCTGGATCAGATGTTACGTGATGCAGAAGGGAACTATAGTGAGAGAGAGTTTGGTAAATTCGAGGGCTTGATGGAGGACTCGGAGAAACCTTTGTTCCCGGGAAATTGCATCGATGTCATGCACGTAGAGAAAAATACGTATACTCAAGCCCATTTCATGGTTTTACAACACATGACTGAAGTGACCCCATATATTGAAGAGCACAAGGACATGCTACGTCAGGAGAATGCAGGCCAGTCAGAAGTTTGGACCACGAGACAACACAACCGTCAGTTCAACGAATGGTTCAAGGCGCAATTGACTAGGAGGTCGTCAAGTGAAACACTACAATGGTTGGCAAAAGGGCTAAAATTTACAATTGTGACATGGCAAGCATACGACATTAATGGCTACACATTTTATACAACAGATCAAGATAGAAAGAGCACAGTGCAGAACTCAGGTGTCCGCATAGATGCCTATGATGCGCACGGCAGTACCGCTGGCCCAAGCTCGTACTACGGGCTTGTAGAGGAGATTTGAGAGCTTGACTACGTAATTTTCAAAATTCCTCTATTTCGGTGCCGTTGGGTCCAACTTCCACGGGGTGTAAAGGTTGACAAGTACGGCGTCACTACCGTGGACCTCGAATGTGTAGGATACAAAGATGAACCATTCGTACTCGCGAGGCAAGTTGTTCAAGTATTTTATGTAACCGACCTGGCAAATAAGAAGCGCCATGTAGTTCTTCAGAGAAAAAGAAGGATTGTCGGGGTTGAGAATGTTGTGGATGAGGAAGAGTACAATCAATTTGATGATTTACCTCCATTCGGACAAGGCATCAGGCTCGAGGAAGAACAAGGCGATGAACCAAGCTATATGCGTGTCGATCATCGTGAAGGGCTTTATTTAAAATGATATAGCCAAAGTGTAATAAATGATATTGGTTATGCTTGTGTTTTTCATAAATGTATGTATGTTCCATTGTAATTGTAAAATGACTAAGGAACTAAGAAATAGTTATATCTATGGTTATACTTGCGTTTTTCATAAATGTATCTATGTTCCATTGTAATTGTAAAATGACATAGGAACCTAGCTAGCTACCGGTATTTATAGTGAAATATCACAGGCGGTTTATCAAAAGAAACCGTCTGTGATAAAACATCACAGACGGTTCTATAGATATAACCGTCTATGATAATATAAATATCACAGACGGTTATATATATAGAACCGTCAGTGATAATATTGATATCACAGACGGTTATATTGATAGAACCGTCTGTGATAAGTTTATATCACAGGCGGTTATATTGATAGAACCGTCTGTGATAGCTCATCTTTAAATACCCGCAGCTAGGTCTGCGGAGTCCGCTCTGGCGCAGTCTCTTGTCTCCACCCTGCAGCGCCCCTGCTAGCTAGGTTTTGCTCCCTCCCGACGCCGCCGGTCCCTCCCGACGCCGCCGCTCCCTCCCGACGCCGCCAGTCCCTCCCGACGCCGCTCCCTCCCGACGCCGCCGCTCCCTCCTGACGCCGCCGTTCCCTCCCGACGCCGCTCCCTCCCGACGCTGGTCCCTCCCGACGCCGCCGGTCCCTCCCGACGCCGCTCCCTCCCGACGCCGCCGATCCCTCCCGACGCCGCTCCCTCCCGACGCCGCCGGTCACTCCCGACGCTGCTTATTTTATGTTATATGCATCATATGAATTTTATGTTATATGCTTCACATGTTATATGCTTCACATGAATTTTATGTTATATGCTTCACATGTTATATGCTTCACATGAATTTTATGTTATATGCTTCACATGAATTTTATGTTATATGCTTCATATGAATTTTATGTTATATGCTTCACATGTTATATGCTCAACATGTTAGCTTTATGATATATGCTTCACATGTATTTTATGTAGCATATAATATATGCTGCAGGTGTTTAGCTCACTGTAGGCACTTCATAGAACCTTGTAACAATAATATATGCTGCACTTGTTAGCTGCAAGGTCTATTTAGAAGGCCCATAGCTCACTGCAATTAGTTAATCGTTAGAACTTTGTCAAAGAGCATAAAGCAAGTGACACACTCCAGTGTATCTTGTTCAATGAACTTGATGCACTGGTTTGTGTCACTTGATTCATAGAACTTTGACAAGCTGGGTCCATAGCTCACTGCAGTTAGTTTTTTCTTAGAAGAGAGATGGCGTCCACACAGTCTTCGCCGTCGTCATCTGGGTCTCACGCTCCCAAGATTGCGAAAAGTAAACGTGGCCGAGGGGTATCGAAAAGGCCAGAGGGCCGAATGACCATCACGGTGGTCTCTCCGAATGGGACTCCTCTGGAACCGTCGAAAGCAGCGTCATCATTTCGGACTACCTGCGGGATAATTGGAAGGCAACGGGTCCCCATCACCATAGCAAGCTGGAAAGATTTGACAAAGGATCACAAAAATCAGCTATGGGAGGAACTTACAAATTCCTTCGAGTTCCCAGCAGAAGCACAGGGACTCGTGCAACGGCAGGCGCTCCTCGCGATGGGAAAAGCATGGAAGAATTTTAAGAGCATTCTTGTGACGAAGTACGTGGCCGAGGATGTCACGCCCTTCACAAAGTATCCTTTCGTGTCGCCGGAAACATGGGAGGCCTTTGTGCAGATGAAGACGACGCCTGAATTTGTACAACAAAGTGCGGCGCACAAGGATCTCCAGTCACAAAACACGCACCCTCACAGACTCGGCACTGCTGGGTACGCGGGTAAAATCCCGCAATGGAGGATGCAGGATGAGGTCGCAATCCGATCGGAGGCCTCTCCGCCATTTGCCGGGATCGCAAACGAGCGCGCTCGAAACTAGTTAAGAGCGAGGTCATCAACCACATCTTCGGGTGTCTCTTTCAAAAACCCCGCAGATGAGGAAGTGTCCCAACGCATGGTAAAATATGTTAAACAACATAGTTGTTAACACCTCTTGAACTTCATGGGTTCAAAAATAACATGATTAATTGCCTCTTGCAGCAATCATTGACTACCGAATCTTCTCGTGGCTCCTTTGAAGAATATAGGGAGATAGATTTATTATCACAGGCCTTGGGAAACAAGGAGCACCCAGGTCGCACACGAGGCATGGGGGTTTATGTACCTTGGAGGCAAGGATTTCCAGATTACTCCGAGACATATAGGAGTAGGAAGAGATCCAAGGCGTACCGCAGCGAACAAATAAAACAGGAGCTTCGTGCTCAACTTGTGGAACAACTATCTGCCTCACTTCAAGAGCAGACTGCCTCACTTCGAGGAGAGATAGATTCGTTGCAGGAAGAACTGAGACAAGTCTGCAACCATTCGCAACCCACTCCTAGTACTGCGATACCCAGTCCCCCTCAACGTCGCAGTAGCTGCGCGTCCACACCAATTTCTGAACATAGCGACGACCACTTACGTATTGATGACATTCAGGTAATGTACCTCTTTAGAATGGTACATAGATCTCTCTGGTGGACGCCTTAACTCAGCTCTTGTATCGTTATGTAGGAGCCCATCCCTTGCAGCCTCAGAGTCAGGCTTGTTGGCTCTATTCCCGTTGACGCTGGGCGCGGCATGGTGTATCCATTGCTACCAGGGACGCTGGTGCACGGTGTACAAGTACACACCGGTTTCATAAAGGTCCAGGTGGATATGATTAATGATATTTTTAAGTCCGTCCCTCTTGAGAAGCCCCCAAACGAAGAGATTAAGACATTAGGGGATGCCGTCCACACATTCATTCAGTGGCCCAAGAGGGACATCATCCTCGACATGTCCGTGCCACAATCTTCACATCCAGTGGCCCAAGAGGAACGTCGCCCTGGACCTGGCACATCGGCTCCGGTGGCTCCACCTCCACCTCCAAATCCAGTAAAGTCTGTTGCATCGGCTCCCGCCGAGACGCCACCGAGAACATATCATAAGCGAGGCTCCAAGGCCTCCAAGGCTCATGCGAAGAAAATTAAGCCGGGTCCCGTGCCATGGAAGTTTATTCTAGGAGTGTCATTGGTGCCCGATTCACAATTACGCCAACTTGGTATGATTTGCAATACATTGCATGCCTGGTACATGGAGACGCATTTCCTCCATGACTTGGGCTACATCGTCGTGTCATTCAAAGATTTATTCTTACTATTCAATCTCGACGAACTCGATGCCTCACTTCTACGATGCTGGACACTGTAAGTGTACTGTACAATAAAGTTCTACATTCACGTTATACAGATAAATGTCATTACTCTTTCTTTATGTATAGATACATGATCCAACAAGCCCGGAAATCGCGACGACCGGTGGGTTTCCTCGACCCTCACTTGGTCTCCGAGCAATCTATCAACGCAGATGCATCCTTCGTGGAAGGTTCCACGCCGGCGATGATGATAATTAGATGTTGAAACATTGGATTCAACTGTATAAATCAAACAATTCCTTCAATTGAATACATTTGTCAGATTTTGTGTAACAATTTTCATTCTATATATGTGATATTGTTACATTCATCTGTGTATCGAATTTTGTTGTAATTAGTAATGAGTTGCAATTAACTTATATCTGTCATTTATCTGTAATCTGCTTGCTTTCAGAGGGCATGGCTAGCATATCCTGAGGCTAGCCAAGAAACAGCATATAAAATGGATGATGCACTTGGTATCACAGACGGTTCATTGTTAAAAATCGTCTGTGATACCATATCACAGACGGTTTCAAAGAGTGCCGTATGTGGTGTGACTGCTATCACAGACGGCTTTACTACTGACCGTCTGTGATATACACAATATCACAGACGGTTTGTATTACAAACCGTCTGTGATATTGTGTATATCACAGACGGTCTTGATTACTAACCGTCTGTGATAGGCGAGTATCACAGACGGTTTTTTATAAACAACCGTCGGTGATACTCGCCTATCACAGACGGTTAGTAATCAAGACCGTCTGTGATATACACAATATCACAGACGGTCTTGATTACTAACCGTCTGTGATAGGCGAGTATCACCGACGGTTGTTTATAAAAAACCGTCTGTGATACTCGCCTATCACAGACGGTTAGTAATCAAGACCGTCTGTAATGTTTTTATCACAGACGGCTCGGGAACCGTCTGTGATAACCACCAACTATCACTGACACCTAAACACTGACGGTTCAGGAACCGTCTGTGATGACGGTTCCGAACCGTCTGTGATAGGGCTGTCTGTAGCAGTGAAAGTCTACGACTATCGAGTATTGACCAGGTACTGTAGCTACGACCATGAAAAAATATTGTAGCTATGACCATCGACCAGTTCCTGTAGCATATGACCTTATAACCTTTGACCGGTTCACTGTAACTAAGACCGATTCACTGTCGCTTACAACCCGTTAAATATGGTTTACGACCGGTTCACCGTTCGTGGTTGAAATATACGATTGTATGTCGTGGTCATTCTGCCGTAGTCGAAGCCAGATGTAATCGAAGTCGGACGTGGTCGAAGTCTGCAGTTGTTGCCTTACCGTGGTCGAAATCTGCCATTCGGACCTACCGATCAGACCATCCATCACAAAACCGATCAGACTGCTGTCTGTGGTCGAAGTCAGACGTGACTGTTTTGCCATCCTAAAGACTAAAGTATAGAAGCACACCAACCAAACTTTCACGAATGCAAAATTTAATAAAATTAAATATCAATTATTCATTATCAACGAATAAACGACGTCCTCGTGGTCTAACACAGGTAGGTCGGATGAACCGGTAAGTTTGTCGATTCTATACGCGCACTCTGACGGTCGAACCGATTGCGCATCCGTACTTGGCATGTGGATTTGGGAGATCGGCGAGTATGCCAATTTCGTTGGCACGTTAATTTTTGACTGTGGCATATGAACTGGAGACTGCGGCGAGCATGCCGATTTCATCGGTACGTCAATCTGGACGAACGGCTGGTATGTCGATTGTGTACTGATCGGTACGCGTAAAGCATCAACAGGCTCACACATAGATGGATATCGCACTCTAAGAGCATATGTAATACTAGCTATGAAACCATGATTTGGATCGGTAAAGGCCTCACTAAGTTACTTGAATATCATGATACGCGAGATCCGTTCTGGCTGTTGTCACGATGTCATGGATTCATAAAGACCGTGTCCCACCAAGCATACCAAGAATATATTGCTATCAGAAAATTCCTAACACAGTAGCACCGTGTTCCTATGAATAATGTAAATGTTAAGTACATAGTGGATGAAGACGTATCAACCAATTTGACTGCACTTGGCAAGGAGATGCGAAACCGGCGGAAATCACCTGACTCTAAAGGCAACAGTTGATTTCTAGTCGAAACGTCGATACGAAGTAATGTTGAATAAAAACAACTCAGAATCATGTTGATACGAAGCAATATTGATCAGTAACGAAGAATCACGTTGATACGAAGCAATATTGATCAGTAACAAATTATAAAAGTAGAATTCTACTAGCTAAAAACTACCCCTAAGATACATGAAAGGTAAAGCTAGGTCGGTCCTGAACGAGTTTTACATGTAGCTTTCGGATCTTACTAATATTCTCGAAGCCCTCTTCGTGTGCACCAAGTAGAATCCAGATAAATACGTCGGTATCGACATATCGTAGTCGTTTATGTTCCATATCCCTTAACCTTGGCACGCACTTTCCTTATACGCAGAACCAGTGGTACAGCCAGGATTTGGTTACGTCACGGGCTCAGTGGTGAAATGATTTAGGCTATCAGGGCTGGATCATGAAAATGTTACCCAGACTGGACTAAATTTATCCGGACTGTACACTAGATATTTTTCCATACTTCGAGCTGAAGCCTATCCTATTTAAGGTATGGCTCCACCCTGCGCAGAACGGCAGGACCGGAGCTAGCTAGTCTCGAGCCAAAGGTGGAGCATCCATCAACAAACAATGAAAACGCAAGCACGTTAGGTAGATGCTGCTTACGTTCACCTTCAATGTTCAGAGCATACAAACAAGGGATGCATATTAGGTCGTCTCCAACAGCTGGCTATTTAGTTAGCTAGATCTGATGTGGCAAGGAAAAAGTAGGAGAGAGAGTAGTCACTAGCGACGAGCAAATAGCTGATCTATTTCACGTAGTCCAAGAACATGAGAGAGGAGCATGTGGGTCCAACAGTATAAAATAGTCTTTGCTTTTGCCTCTCACCTTCACGTCAGCTGACTATATAGCTAGTATTAGCTATTACCATTGCGGACGCCCTACTCGGGAAGGGAGAGGAGAGGAGAAACGCGCGTGCCGCGACACGTGATGTTCGGCTAGTTTGACGCGCACAACGGCGTGCGCAGTGGTGAGAGGGGCTAGCCGTAGCTCCACTGGCCCGTACGTTTAATTACGAAGGAGTAGCGGCTAGCAGAAGGTTCTTGGGCCCTTCCAAAGTTTCGTATTAATAATTGGGTATCCACGTCGGCGTTGCTCCCTTCGCAGCCATTCAGTGCACCTAGCTAGCTGTTAGATCACTTGCGTATTCCATGCAATGCACATACTTTAGTACCAGTCTACTTCTACTACTCACCTTTATGGGTCTCCTACACTTTTTGGTTGTTGCTTCGATCAAACAATGACCCAAACCCAATGATCGATCCATTGCATATTGCGAGCAAGATGACTCAAATCCGGTCTTCGCGACTATCTTTTCTTATTGTTAGTTCTCTGCTGCTCCTGCTCGCGTCCACTACTACCACCTAGAAAGCAGGCCAACTTTTTCCTGTCCTAGTTCGGCCAAACTCAGAGCACGCATGCATGCAGCTAGTCGCAAATCGCATGGTGACACGTGTGCGCATGACGAGGAGAAAGCTGGCTACGGCCTACGGTCTGGCCATTGCATCAGGGCGCAAGCTAGCCCAAGTCTGACGGTCTCTTCCAGAGGAGGGCAAAGAGCTGGTCATGTACGCGTGTGTGGCTATACTTAAATTGCTTCCGTTGATTGGTTTGTTTTCTTGTATAAAGTAAACCTTTGATCTTTGCATCGATCGGTCAACGGTTCCATACTGTTGTTGTGCATGCGGATTGGTTGGAACTAGAAACTGAAAAGATACGCTAATTTTGCGTTAGACTTCTGGGGTCAAAGCAGAACCGTGTATACAAACGTATTCCTTCGTTCTTTTTTACTTAATATTTTTTTTTATTTTTTATGGTGTTGAGATGCAACACTTTTTTTACATGATATATTTTATTTTTTATGGTGTTGAGATGCAACTCCTAGGGCTATTTTTTTATAATTTAATCCTAAGATATACAAATAAGATTATAATATTACAAAAATATTTTTAACAATAAATCTAATAATATATTTTTTATACAGACAATCTAGATAATTTTAAATCTATTGAATGTCAAATTTTAAAAAAGGAACGGAGGAAATTCGTGATGAGACATGAGCATCCTTGCAAGGAGGATTGTGTGCTCTGAATTTTTTTCCTCCATAAGAGATCAGTTCAACAGAAGTGATTTTCTATTCACACGTGTCAGAAGACAGGGCAGAAAGCTTGACACATGCATCCACAAGGACTTGGGCCAACATTTGTCGAGGAAGAAAATGTGCAAAAGCTAGCGTTTGACCTCATAAGAATATATGACTTTTGAATTGTCTAAGCGTTTGCAGGTGACGAAATCTGAGAGAAACAGATCAAATATGATATAGCGGACACACACACATATATATATGGTACAAATGGACTATTCAGTGCTAATATGCTAATATGCAAACGTAGTCGTGAGCCATCGGATCTCACGCGAACTGCCTGGATGCAAGCAGGCGAGATGCTCCTCACACTTATGCCAGTTTTTGAAAACCCCCCGCATATGGCTCTCACTTCTCCCTCAGCCTCCTCTCTTTTCTTCGACCACCTCAGTCTCCAGGCTCAATCCAGCAGCTCACCTCCCCTCCCCTCCCTAGCGCCACCCTCGGCCTCCCCCGGCGCCTCCCCTGGCTCCACCCCCATTGGCCTCCCTCGGCGCTGCCCCAAAGAGCAGCACTGGCGACGCCGTGGTTCGAGCTCCTCCCTTATCCCCGGCCTCCTCAGAGCCAGATCTGGCCTCCCGTCACCCCAAGCTCCTTCATCCCTCCTATCCGCCCCCTCGGTGCAAGCTCTGACCTCCCCGCCATGACCACGGCCGCCTTCGACCACAACCACAGTGAGGAGGGGAGCAGCGCGGAGAGGCAGTGAGGAGGGGACCAGCGATGAGGGGAGCGACGTGGCTGAGGAGGGCAGTGCCAGGGAGGGAGCCGAGGAGCTCGAGGGGGGCGTCGAGGGAGGTGGGAGGGGGCAGCGCTAGGGAGGGAGCTGGGGGAAGGCATCGGGGTGGCAGTGCCGGGGGAGGTGTTGGGGCGGCGGTCAGGAGGGGCATAGCAAAAAACACTAAAGGGGAGGCAGGAGGTTAAGTGCAAAATGCATAAGTGAGGCAATGCATCCCACACGTCCAGCTATGAGCCATTTGGGATAGATCAGATGGCCAATTTCGCGTTTGCATGTTAGCACTGAATAGTCTATGTTGAAAGCATCTAGGCCCCTAAAAATATTGGTTTTGGTAATTAATGAAATTATGTGAATATGGGACTAATGTGTGCATTAAGTGTTTGAAAGGATAAGTTCAATTGGCAAAGAAAGAGGCTCACAAAATATCCCATGAAGATTCAAAGATCTCTAGGGCGACAAGGTAAATAGTTTATGTATCTATTTTATTTTTACCGGTCTTGGAGATAGGTTGGAAGACCGGATTATATGATAGACGCCGTACTATTAAGAGGGATCATGGTGATTGCTTGATCATGTTCAAATGTGCCCTATGGATCAATTTAGGATCATGCATGCACTTAGAAATTGTAAGTGTTGTTGAACCTCCATTGAATACATTTGAGCTTAGTGCAACCTCTCACGCCTCATTCTCTCACTTGTGCATTCAATTGAGGTAGTTGAGCCAAAATTCAAGTGCATTGCATTCTAGTTGATCCATTAGGCACTTGAGTGAGATCAAGCCGCTGTGATCTATTCTCTTGGTGCTTGCCGGCACCTAGACGGCTTGGCTGAGGTTCGGAGATCTTCTCAAGAAGATTGTGAGAAGGCCCGGAAGGTTTGTGAAGGCTTGGAGCTCGCCTACCCGGAGAGGGAAAGGGCTACCGATAGTGATCGAGGTGATTAGGCTCAATTCGTGGAGCCGGTCCGATTCGTTCGGGCTTACCTCAACGTGGACTAGGGGAGACCGGCAAGTCTCCGATCACCACGGTAAAAAGCAATTGTGTCAAGTGTGGTTTGCTCTCTTGTGCTTATTTACTTTCAAGCAACTATCTACATTCATATCATTTGTTTGCGTGTTTGGTTAGAGTAGCAATCCTTGACTTACACTTGTGATATTGCCCTAATAAATTACTTGTGCTAAGTAATCTTTTGAGCCTTTCTAGGTTGTTTATTTGTTCTATTGCTATCTTGCTCTAGTAAATCCATTAAGCTTAAAATTGCTAATTAGAATTAGACAAAAATTTTAAAACCGCCTATTCACCCCCCTCTAGTCGGCCTCCTCGATCTTACAAGTGGTATCAGAGCTTGGTCTCTCAATTTTAGACTTAACCGTCTAGAGAGAAAAACGATGGCTAGTGAGGGTGTAGCAATAGGAAAGACACCTCTCTTTGATGGCTCAAATTATGCATATTGGAAAATTAGGATGTCTTTTTATTTAAAGGCCACGAGTCCTCAAATTTGGAAAGTCGTAAATGAGGGTTACGTTATGGCTCTTGATCCGGATCACCCAACGGAACAAGACGGGCGTAATGCTCATTTAGACGCCCAAGCTATGAATGCTTTATTTGGAGCCTTGAACGCGGATGAGTTCAATAGGGTGAGCAATCTTGAGACGGCTCATGCTATTTGAACTACCCTTTCGGAAATACACGAAGGGACATCCACGGTCAACGAGGCCAAATTGCATCGGCTTAGGATCAAATATGAGACATTCACAATGTTGCCCCATGAAGACATCAATGAGATGTACTCAAGGCTCAACAACATTGTGAATGAGCTCAAGGGTCTTGGAACTAACCTTTCCGATCTTGACATTGTTCGAAAGATGCTTAGGGCTTTGCCGGAGAAATATGAAGTGTTGGTGACTCTCATCCTCAACTCACCGGAGTTGGCAAGAATGACACCAAATCAATTGTTGGGCAACCTCATCACCAACGAGCTCTACAAGAAGGACAAGGAAGAGCTCTTCGAGCAATCATCTTCCAAGAGCAAGAAGATCACCGTCTTCAAGGCTAAAGCAGTGATAAGCGAAGAATCCGAAGAAGATGATGAGGAGGACTCCGAAGAAGAATTTGCTCTTCTAGTGAGGAGAATGAAGAAATTCATGAAAAGGCGCCCATATCGAAGCACAAGCCATGAGAAGACCAAGAAAGAGCATTCTTCTCCAACAAGAAGTATAACAACATTCGTTGCTATGAATGTGATGAAAAGGGACACATTGCCTCTCAATGTCCAACAAAGAAGGATGACAAGGAGAAGTCATCAAAGAAGAAGAACTACAACGACAAGAAGAAGCTCTTCAAGAAGCTTCACAAGGATGGCAAGAATGAAGCTCATATTGGTGAGTGGAACTCCGAAGAGGAGTATTCGGACTCCGACTCAAGCGAGGACGAATCTCCCAAGAAGAAGGGGCTTGTGGGTATCGCCATCAAAGAGGCTCCATCACTATTCTCCACTCCTACATGCCTTATGGATAAAGGAGAAAAGGTAAAATTGCTTGATGATGATGAGTCTTCATATGATGACTTGATGGATATGTTAGTTGAATTGAATGAATTTCTTGGAAAAGAAAAATCAAAGTTTAAGGTCTTAAAGAGAGAACACATCTCTCTCAAAGACTCTTATGAGGAGCTAAAGGAAGCTCATGATTTGCTTCTCCAAGAAAATCACAAATCTAGTACTAGCATTGGAGTAACTTGCAATATCTTGAATGAAATGTCTAGTATAGAAATTTCAAAGTCTAGCATATCTACTTGTTGTGATGATTTACTTGCCATACCTTGTTCATCTAGTGTAGATTCTAGAAATGCTTTAAATCTTGTTCATGATGATGTTATTGCTAATGAAAACAAAAATTTAAAGGAACAAGTGTTAAAATTAAACAAAATTTTAGAGATGGCTTACAAGGAAAAGGAAACCCTTGATAAGTTGCTAAGTGATCAAAGATGCTCCTTTAACAAAGAGGGACTTGGATATGTCCCCCAAAAGGGTAAGAAGCCGGTATACAAGTGTCCAAGGTTTGTAAAGGAGAGTGGTAAGTACTGCACAAAATGCCGGTGTGTTGGACATGCTCAAGATGATTGTTCTAAGAATAACATGCATTCCATTGGTCTATATGATTCTTGTTATATGCTTAGAAAATCTAAAAATGAAAATGTTGTTGCTCATTTCATTGGCACCTCGATTTTGGGTGCTAAAAAGAAATCCATTTGGGTAACAAAAACCTTGGTCACTAACCTCCAAGGATCCAAACAAATTTGGGTACCTAAACGAGCTTGATTTTCTTTTGTAGGTGAACTACAAAACCGGTGGAAGGCATTGGGTGTTGGATAGCGGTTGCACCCAACGCATGACCGGAGACCGGAAGATGTTCACCACCTTTGAGAATGGAAGCAATGACAAGATCACATTTGGAGATAATAGCAAAGGAAATGTATTGGGATTAGGTAAAATCGCTATCTCAAACGACCTTTCAATTTCTAATGTATCTCTAGTTGAAACATTGAATTTCAATTTGCTATCCGTTGCTCAATTATGTGATCTAGGCTTAACATGCTCATTCTCAAAAGAAGATGTTGTAATCTCAAAAGATAATAATAATGAACTAGTCTTTAAAGGTTTTAGATTTGGGAATCTCTATTTGGTAGATTTTTCTTCAAATGAGTCTTGTTTAAAAACTTGTTTAATTGCAAAAACTTCTTTGGGTTGGTTGTGGCATAGAAGGCTAGGTCATGTGGGAATGGTTCAACTCAAAAATCTTTTTAAGCATGACTTAGTAGTTGGTTTGAAGGATGTGAAGTTTGAGAAGAATCGACTTTGTAGTGCTTGTCAAGCCGGAAAACAAGTCGCTAATTCTCATCCTTCCAAAAGTGTCATGTCAACTTCTAGGCCATTAGAGCTCTTACATATGGATTTGTTCGGGCCAACAACCTATAAGAGCATTGGAGGTAATAGCTATTGTTTAGTCATTGTGGATGATTACTCTAGATATACATGGGTCTTCTTCCTAATTGACAAAAGTGAAACCTCCGGGATTTTCAAAAGTTTTTCAAAAAGGGCCCAAAATGAATTTAATTTTAAAATAAAGAAAATTAGAAGTGACAATGGTTCCGAGTTCAAAAATATAAAAGTTGAAGACTTTTGTGATGAACTTGGAATAAAGCACGAGCTTTCCACTACCTACACTCCGGAGCAAAATGGAGTTGTAAAGAGAAAAAATCGAACATTAATTGAAATGGCTAGGACAATGCTTGATGAATATAATACTTCCGACAAGTTTTGGGCGGAAGCTATCAACACCGCATGTCATGCCATAAATCGACTCTATTTACATCGACTCTTGAAAAAGACTTCCTATTAGCTTTTTGTTGGAAGGAGACCGAACATCTCTTATTTCAGAGTATTTGGTTGCAAATGCTATATTCTAAGAAAAGGTGTTCGGCTCTCAAAATTTCAAAGTCGATGTGATGAAGGCTTACTTTTAGGGTATTCTTCAAATAGTAAAGCCTATAGGGTCTTTAATAAAAATTCGGGTTTAGTAGAAGAATCGTGTGATGTTCAATTTGATGAAACTAACGGCTCTCAGGAAGAGCATGAGAACTTGGATGATATAGGAGATGAAAATCTTCGCAAGGCAATGGAGAACATGCAAATCGGAGACATCAAGCCAAAAGAGGATCCAACGTCACCAAGCTCATCAAGACAAGTGGAACCACCCTCCTCTTCCACAACAAACGATGTTCAAGTTATAGAAGATGAAGAAAAGGATCAACCGCAAAATATCTTCAAGATTCACAATGCAATAGCCAAGGATCATCCAATTGACCAAATATTGGGTGACGTGAGTAAGGGTGTTCAAACTCGCTCTAGAGTAGCTTCATTTTGTGAACACTATTCCTTTGTATCTTCACTTGAACCTAAGCGTGTAGAAGAAGCATTAGATGACCCGGATTGGATAAATGCTATGCATGAAGAGTTGAATAACTTTGCTCAAAACGATGTTTGGACTTTGGTGGAGAGACCCAAGGAGCAAAATGTCATTGGCACAAAATGGGTCTTCCGGAACAAACAAGATGAGAACGGAATTGTGGTAAGAAATAAAGCAAGGTTAGTAGCTCAAGGTTATACTCAATTCGAGGGCTTAGATTATGATGAGACCTTTACGCCCGTTGCTAGACTTGAATCAATTAGAATCTTGCTTGCTTTTGCATCATGCTTTGACATTAAATTGTTTCAAATGGATGTCAAAAGTGCATTTCTTAATGGTACAATTTCCGAATTAGTATTTGTAGAACAACCCCCGGGATTTGAAGATGCTAAATATCCTAATCATGTATATAGATTATCAAAGGCGCTATACGGTTTAAAGCAAGCCCCTAGAGCTTGGTATGAGCGCCTTCGTAACTTTCTTGTATCAAAAGGCTTTAAAATTGGTAAAGTAGATACAACTCTATTCAAAAAAATTATTGGAGATGATTTCTTTGTATGTCAAATATATGTTGATGATATTATATTTGGTTCTACTAATCAAGATTTTTGCAAAGAATTTGGTGAGATGATGTCTAGGGAATTTGAGATGTCAATGATTGGTGAGCTAAGCTACTTACTTGGACTTCAAATCAAATAACTTAAAGATGGGACGTTTATAAGCCAAACGAATTACGTCAAAGATTTACTCAAGAAATTCGGAATGGAAGAAGCTAAACCCATCAAGACACCCATGGCAACAAACGGGCATCTAGACCTCAACGAAGGAGGTAAGTCGGTTGATTTAAAGCTTTATAGATCCATGATTGGTAGTTTGCTTTATCGTACCGCATCTAGGCCCGACATTATGTTTAGTGTTTGCATGTGTGCATGTTTTCAAGCTTCTCCAAAAGAGTGTCATTTAGTGGCCGTAAAGAGGATTCTAAGATATTTAAAGCATTCCTCAAGCATAGGGCTTTGGTTTCCCAAATGTGCAAAATTTGAATTAATTGGATATTCGGATTCCGATTATGCGGGTTGTAAAGTGGATAGAAAAAGTACCTCGGGTGGTTGCCAATTGCGAGGAAGGTCTCTAGTATGTTGGTCATCCAAGAAACAAAATTTCGTAGCCCTTTCAACCACCGAAGCCGAATATATCTCCGCAGGCAGTTGTTGTGCTCAATTGCTTTGGATGAGGCAAACATTGTTGGATTATGGGATTAAATTTGATAAAATGCCTCTTTTGTGTGATAATGATAGTGCTATCAAAATATCCAACAATCCCGTTCAACACTCAAGAACCAAGCATATAGATATACGCCACCATTTCTTGAGAGATCATGTGAGCAAAGGAGATATTGAAATTAGCCACATCCGAACCGAAGATCAACTAGCGGACATTTTCACCAAACCTTTAGATGAAAGCCGCTTTTGCAAACTGAGGAATGAATTAAATGTCATAGATTACTCAAATGTAGCTTGAAATCAAATTTCATTCATTTCTGCTCATTTGATGCTCTTGTGTGGAATTTCAATGGATTTTCTTCTATTTTGGTCAAAAATTTGATTATTTTCATAAAAATTAGTTTCAAAGTGTAGCAATAGCTAAATTAATGCACAATGATCCTGAATGACTTTAATTGGGTGCAAAACTAGGGATCATTTGTATATTTTCAAGCTCTAAAGTTCAAATCCTGAAAAGTTCCAGAAAATCCGGAACTACCGCAGTTCATTGTGCGGTACTTCCGCTCCTGACAGAAAAACCGGAACTACCGCAATGTAATCTGCGGAACTTCCGGAATTTCTGTGAAAACGGAACTACCGGCGTGTTACGCGCGGTACTACCGTTTTCTACGGGAGTTAATGCGTTGTAACTGCCCACTCCTGCCGTTACTCCCCATCTAACTCTTCTCTCTCTCTCCTCTCCTACTCCCAAACCGCAGCCGCCTCTTTCTCCTCCTCCTCCTCTCCTCTCTTCAAACCCTCTCTCTCCCAAAACTCCTCCTCCTCTCCCGATCTTCGAATCCGAGGGGAGTTTTTTCATTTTTGGGCGATTCCTTGCACTCCCAGGGTTCCTCTCCTTCGACTCCACAAGGTAAATCGGATCAAATCCCTCTTTATCTTGTTCTAAGGACCCTAGGGTTGAGATTAGGTTAAATTTGAAATGTAGCGATTTTTGCTGTAGTTTCTTCGGGCAAAATACTATGTTTGGGGTATTAGAATGCTTTTACAAGCATGCATTGGATTCAATCCAAGAAACACCCCAAAAAGATTCAATTTTTAACATGCCCTAGAAATTCCCAGAAAAACCGGAACTACCGGTCGAGCGGCCGGAACTACCGGGGTCACGGAAGTTCCGCATGTTTAATGCCGGAACTACCGGATTTCCCGGAAGTACCGCCATTTTGCCGCCGGAACTTCTGTTTTTCCTGGAACAGCAGAAAGTTATTACTTTCAAATTCAAACATATTTCTTGCGTATCTCTTCTCACTCCTTGTTTATCCTGATCTGTAATTGAAGATGCCGAGGATGAAGAATGTTTCCCACAAGACCTATGGAGGCATTGCTGGCCAATCCTCCTCCTCGATTCCTGCCTCTCAGACGGCGGAGCATGAGGATAGGGGCAAGGGTCCCGCCTCCGACTCTGAGAGTGACTCAGAGGGTTCGCATGAGAGCGGATCCGAGGCCTCGCATGAGAGCGAGGAGTATGCGGTTTCAGATGAGGAGATGCCTGCGGCAACTGCAGATGAAGAAGTGGACCTCTCCAAAATCTCCAATGAGGACTATGCCATCCTTCGTCGTCGCAGTCAGTATGTCCGCCCTCGCAACTCTAAGAACCCCCAGTTTCATTCCAAGTTTTAGGAGCAAGTGTACCAAGAGATGTATGGTCCTGCTCGCAAGTTTGCTGCACACAAGTATGTGGACTGGGATCACTTGTCACAGATTGACAAGTTTAACGGTGCATATCGGCTTTTTCAGCAAGCCGGGATCCATCAACTTGTTGCGTTCAAGTGCAACTACATGGACAATATGATTCGGCAGTTTTATGCTACCTTGTATATCTCTCCCAACTTTGAGCACTTGTGTTGGATGACTGGAACGCAACTCATTGAGTGCACCAGGCAAGAGTTTGAGTTGGCACTTGGGACGGAAACCAGTGCCTATGAGAAGGTGTACAACAAGTGTGCTCTTCCCATTGCTGCATATTCAGAGTATTATGACCAAGTAGCTGAACAAACGCTAGGGACGACAATTGGACTACTTCCTATTCCCAGCCTTGTCAACAGGATCATCAACAACACCATTTTCCCAAGAGTGGAAATTATGATGCTATTCGTGGCCATGCGTGGAATGTGATTGACTACATTATGCGCGGCCAAAAGTTTGATGTGGTGGATCTCATCATTAGGGGGATCGACGCCAATAAGAATGACAAACAGAAAAGGATTAACTTTGCACCATTCATTATGGCTTTGATCATACGCAAGACTGGATACCGAGGAGCACTCTGCACCCCGCACAAGCCGTATAAGCCTCGCGCAGAGGCCCCTGTTCCTGCTCCTGCTCGTCCCCGTGCACAGCCTCAACCTCAGCATCAGGCAGCTGTTGATCCTCCTCCCCAGGGCGAGGGTGATGTCTCTCTGTCCCAGATCTACTCCGCCATTCTCAGGCTTGAGGAGCGCCAGATTGAGACTACGGGCCAGGTTGCCACGTTGATCACTTCTGTTTCTTCTCTTGGTGATCGCGTCTCGTCCCTTGAGAGTGCTGTGGATCCAATTCGCTATTCTCGTCGCACTCGTCGCCGCGGTCCTCCTTCTCCTACTGCAGCTCAGGATTAGCTCTTCTTTTTGGTCCTTCGATGCCAAAGGGGAGAAAATGAAGCAAGGAGAAGAAGTTTAAGTCTTTGGCTTTGTAATAAAATATGGTGTAATGAACCATGTGATGGTGGATGTTTAGTATTTTAATTTCTGATGCATTGTAATGAACTATGTTATGCCTTTAATGCAATGCTTATTTACTTGTCTATTGCGTATCTTTGAATTTTGGTGAATGTGCTGTAATGCTATGGTGTGATCATGCCTGATTTTATTCATATAATTTCTTATAAAATTTGATGCACATGTTTAGGGGGAGCTCTTTCTTATTAGTTTCTAATTTGCAAAAATTTCCCATGTTCTAAGCTGCTAAAATTTCAAAGACCTTGTGATATACAACTTGCAAACTAGGAGTATATCCAAATCTTAAATTCTTCTCAAAATTTGCTCTTGTTGTCATCAATTACCAAAAAGAGGGAGATTGAAAGCATCTAGGCCCCTAAAAATATTGGTTTTGGTAATTAATGAAATTATGTGAATATGGGACTAATGTGTGCATTAAGTGTTTGAAAGGATAAGTTCAATTGGCAAAAAAAGAGGCTCACAAAATATCCCATGAAGATTCAAAGATCTCTTAGGCGACAAGGTAAATAGTTTAGGTATCTATTTTATTTTTACCGGTCTTGGAGATAGGTTGGAAGACCGGATTATAGGATAGACGCCGTACTATTAAGAGGGATCATGGTGATTGCTTGATCATGTTCAAATGTGCCCTATGGATCAATTTAGGATCATGCATGCACTTAGAAATTAAAATCAAATCAAATCTGTGCATTGTCAGAAAATCCGGTAGTTCCGGTGTTAATTGGGCGGAACTACCGTAGGGCCGGAAGTACCGGGCGCCCGGGCGGAACGATTTTTCCAGAGAGCGCCCGGACTCAGACTTAGTCTCTCGGAAAACGGAAGTACCGCGGGTTGAACTGCGGAACTACCGAATGGCCGGTAGTACCGGGCACCCGAGCGGAACTTTATTTCCAGAGAGCGCCCGGAGTTTAACTTAGCCTCTCGGAAAACGGAAGTACCGCGGATTGACCTGCGGAACTACCGCACGTGCGGAAGTTCCGGATACCCGTGCGGAACTTTATTTCCAGAGAGCGCCGGGAATAAAACTTAAACTCGCTGAGATCGGAAGTACCGGGTCATGGAGCGGAACTTCCGATCAACGGTGGTAGTACCGCACTCATTGACCAACGGTCACTTCTGACTCACTGACATAGCCGTTCTGACCGGTCAGCGAAAATCCGGAAGTACCGCGGTTATACCTGCGGTAGTTCCGGATTTCCTGATTTTTCAGGATTGTTTATTGTAACGGCTATTTGAGGTTGGTGGGGGTATAAATACATCCCCACCAGAACTTGTAAGTGTTGTTGAATCTCCATTGAATACATTTGAGCTTAGTGCAACCTCTCACGCCTCATTCTCTCACTTGTGCATTCAATTGAGGTAGTTGAGCCAAAATTCAAGTGCATTGCATTCTAGTTGATCCATTAGGCACTTGAGTGAGATCAAGCCGCTGTGATCTATTCTCTTGGTGCTTGCCGGCACCTAGACGGCTTGGCTGAGGTTCGGAGATCTTCTCAAGAAGGTTGTGAGAAGGCCCGGAAGGTTTGTGAAGGCTTGGAGCTCGCCTACCCGGAGAGGGAAAGGGCTACCGATAGTGATCGAGGTGATTAGGCTCAATTCGTGGAGCCGGTCCGATTCGTTCGGGCTTACCTCAACGTGGACTAGGGGAGACCGGCAAGTCTCCGATCACCACGGTAAAAAGCAATTGTGTCAAGTGTGGTTTGCTCTCTTGTGCTTATTTACTTTCAAGCAACTATCTACATTCATATCATTTGTTTGCGTGTTTGGTTAGAGTAGCAATCCTTGACTTACACTTGTGATATTGCCCTAATAAATTACTTGTGCTAAGTAATCTTTTGAGCCTTTCTAGGTTGTTTATTTGTTCTATTGCTATCTTGCTCTAGTAAATCCATTAAGCTTAAAATTGCTAATTAGAATTAGATGAAAATTTTAAAACCGCCTATTCACCCCCCTCTAGTCGGCCTCCTCGATCTTACATATGTGCACTAGATATGCTCCATACACACACAATAGCGCTATTCTGCGCACGCGTATATTCTGTGCGTAGTTTTGCACTCTAGCAAGTTATCATCGGTTGTTCGAAAAGCTATCATCGGCTGTGAAGAAAGTTACCATCGGCTACATACTGTGAGCATTGACAGTAACTTCACTCACTACCGATAGTAACTTCATGCAGGACCGATGATAACTTTGAGCACTGTGAAGGTTTGGCAATAACTTCATTTAAAACCAATGGTAACTTTATTCAGAAATATCAGTAACTTGTCCACGTATTCTACACCTGCACGCTAACTAGTAATATATATATATATATATATATATATATATATATATATATATATATATATATATATATATATATATATATATATATATATATAGTGCTAATGCACTATTCAATGCTAACATGCTAATGCGAATATTGGTCATCCGATCTAGAGTGAATAGTCACGATTCATGAGGGTGGATGGTCGCTCCTCACTTATGCATTTTGCGTTTACACCTCACCTAGTTAATTGCAATCGTGAAAATGTCTTACGGTCATTCCCTTCTTTCCCGTCGAAGGTGTCTTACGCTGAAATGGGGCACCATGGTGCCCGGGCACCCAGTCTCTCTGCCTTTGGATTTGCTTTTAGATGCGTGCTAGTACAATAGTATGGAAAGGAAGTCATTAGCATGGATGGAAAGTCTTAATCATAGATGGAAAATCTCACTCATAGAGCCTGGGCACCATGGTGCCTATGTTATTTATACTATATATATATATATATATATATATATATATATATATGACTTGAGACCAAGCCTGCACTCATGACCCTGATCAACTCGGCTTCGGCTTCTGGCTTATTTTTCACTATTCATAAGTTTCGTCTTTTTCTGAACTTTTGGCTTTTTGTTGAGCTTTTTTGCCGGTTCTTTTTTCCCGTATTTGTTTGTATTATACGTAATGGGCTAACATATTTTTAAATTTTTTAAAATTTAATTATACTAAATAAACCTCTGTCAGCTACAGTGCTTTTTTCAGGCAGCTACAGTGTTTTCAGCCATGAGCTATTCAGCCGAACTGATCACCACCATATGAGATAACAATGTAGGAACAGCAATGAGGTCGTACAGCAGCACCAAATTTATGTTTAGTTATGGCGTTGAAGGCTAATGCAGAGGATTACAGATAGACATAGGCAGCTAACAACATAATTAAGCCTTTTCTTAGTGAATCGGCTGAAAGAAACTAAACAGCCGCATAATTAAGGACACCTTCATATTAATTTCTATTTTTAATTTCTATTAAAAAAACTAGAAACTAATATGAACATCCGGTTTTTTTAAATGGCCTCCTCGCTCCAGAGATAAGGCAAGGTCACATGTTCATAACGCATCCCACTTTCTTACAAACACATTTCTCTCTCGCTTTCTCTACCATCTGTTCTTTTTCTTCTAAATATCACTTCTTATAACTCCTATTATTTATTTTTTAATCAAAATTCATCTACAGTAGCCTGTACGAAAGCGCCGGAATGTGTGCGGACATTTTTTACTCTCCTGGAGCGGATGCTGGTTAGATTTGCAGCCCCGCGGCAAACAGCGTGAGCCGCCACGGATGCGATCGACCGCGACGGGCGCTGCCGGTCAGCTGGTACACGGTTTCGACGACCCCGCCCGCGAGTGAGGCCGCAGCGCGCGGCCTGGTGCGACGTCGCGTCCCGGTCCTCGATCTGACCCGACGACGCGACGCTGCGCTGCTGGCGAGCGAGGAGCCAGCCAGGGAAAACGTAGGTCAACACGCACCCTCGGCCTCCAAGCTCCCTACTTTATTCTTCTCGTGCTATGCGCACACAACACACATGCATCTGCATTCGCCTGCTACTGCGATCATGGCCTAAACAAAAGGATTACTCTTTGAGAGCAACTCCAGCAGTAGCTCTCAAAATATGGTCCCTACTTTTCATTTGAGAGCTCTCTCTACTTTTGAGGGCCCAATTTTTTTTGCATCTACTCCAACAGCACCTCTCAAATTTAAGCCCTCAAATCCATTCCACTACACACTGACACATGGGACCCGCGAGCGGAGGAGTTGGGCGACGGGCGTGGCGACGGCGACGAGCGAGGCGGCGGAGAGCGGAGGCGGCGGGCGAGGCGGGGGACGAGCGGGCGGCGGAGGCGGGGGAGTCGGGCGAGGCGAGGGGCGAGCGGGCGGCGGAGGCGACGAGCGATTCGGGCGAGGCGGGGGGGGGGGGCGAGCGGGCGGCGGAGGCGGGGAATTTTGGGGGGGGCGCGGGGGATTTTGGGGGCGGAGGCGGGGGAAGTTTCATGAGCGGGAAAAAAATCGTAGGATGAGAGCCAGTGGAGGGCCCCTAGTAATGAGGGCTTGGAGACCTCATTTGAGAGGTCTCTTATTTTTGAGAGCCAAGTAGGGGCCCTGTTGGAGTTCAGTTTTTTGATCTGGTTCTCAAATATGAGGTTTGAGGGTTTAAGTAGGGGCCCTGCTAAAGTTGCTCTGAGACTTTGACCGTTTTGGCTCTGCTCTGTCTTTTTTTTCTATCTCGTCAAGTTCTTTTAAGGTGCACCACTTGCCCCCCTCCGGAGATAGAAGAGGTTGGATGAATTCTAGTTCTTCCATTGTCTAAGGGTGTTTTAGAAAAAGATTTGTTAACCCGTTACAGCAGGTTAGTGGGTCGGAGCTAAAGCAGCACCACCATAAATGACACCACTGATGCTGCACTGATGCCGCGCATGCAACCATAAAACAATACAGCATTCAAACTTAAGTGTTTGAATACATTAATATATTAAAAGTAGAAACTAGGCACGCTCGCTTTCGAGTACGAATGTTTATCTTATTTTTGTATACAGAATTTTGTTGGCAGGAGGATTGAGTTTTAATGATCACACAGTGAGGATGTAGAAAAAGCATGTTAGTACACTATCCTAACATTGTTAAATATTTTTTTCTCTACTTTCGAATTTACGTTTATTAGTATTTCTGATTTTATAATATTTTGTAAATTATTTGGAAATATTTGAACTTCCTAATTCGTGTTCTTGTACTTTTAGTTTTCTGAAATTTTGTTTGATTCCTAATATTTTAAATTTCAAAATTTGATAAATCTATGCTTACTTTTTATCATTGTTTGATGTTTGTATTTGATATGCAATTATTAGTAAATGATCTTATCTTTCAAAAATAGTATGTGGTCCGACACACTTATGGCTTTCCCTGTTGAGGGAAAACATTTGCCAAATTAACATTTGTTTCCTTGTACTAGTTCAATGTCCGTGCCTTGCTACGAATAAAAAAATCATGTTACCCAGGGCATCGAATCATCTTCAACGGGCTTGACCTGCTCCGCGCCCTCGTCTCTGCCTCCACATTCGACGAGCTGCACCTTGGCCAGCGTTGTACCTCCATTGCCATGCTTGGCCCATACCGCGCCCTTGGCTTTGTGCCATGTATGGTAGAATTTTTGAGAGGAGGATGTTATTGGGATAAGTTAATTTGTTTGTTGGAGGTAGTTTTTCCCTTTTTTTGTTAGATATTTTTTAGGATATATTGTTGAAGGGGAGATTACGTACCTTCATCATCATTATCACTATGCTCTTTTTAAGTACTAAAGAAATATCAAATATTGGATCTTCCAAAATGGATGGCCTAAAATAAGTTAGGTCTACCTTAAAAAAAATTCTTTCTATCTCTCATTTTTTTCCTTAATCCGGACCACATTTTGTCCCGGTCACGTACTCACGTCCATCATCTTCTCGCTGCCCAGATTTCACTGCGCGGCAGCACCTCCCCTTCCCTGCCTTAGGGGTGCATTTGGTTGGTGGAATCCTCCGAGAATTTCAAAGAATGCTTTAATAATCCTACAAGATTATTTTATTTGGTAAAACAGACAGTAATCTAAATCAGAAATCCAAAATTAGCTCGAGAACTAAATTACCATGATTTCCAGGAATCATTTTTCTGTAGAAAAGAGTGTCTATCTTGGATTACCAAGCAAAATGAATCTTTACTATTGCACTTTTATCATTTGTTTTAATTCCTTTTCAAAACATGAATTCAAAACTAAAACATAAAAATTTGAATCCCGAATTTTAGAATCTTAAATTCAAATAATTTAAATTTCAATTTTTCAAGTTTGGATTTTAAAATTCCATTTTTAAATTTAAATCTTAAATGAAAATTTTGAATTCTGGATTTCAAAAATTCAAGTACCAAAACATTAAATTTTATAAATTCGAATATTTTAAAATTCCAAACTCAAATTTTAAAATTAAAATTTTGAAAATCTAAAATTTGAGCATTTGAATAATAAGAGTTGAATTTTTGAATGTTACAATTTTAAATTGGGAGAATTTAAATTGTAAAATTAAAATTTTAGTTTTCAATATAGAATTTAAGAATGTTAACCTTCAAGGTTTGAAATTTCAAATCATGTAATTTAAATTTGTGCTTGTTGGTTTGAGATAGAAATAATTGAACTATTATAAAGATCATTTTGTAGTTTCTTTAAAACCAACCAAACATTGGAATCTTAGATTAGCGGTAATTTATTGTCGGTAATTAGATTGAGAGAAATATTAGATTACAGGGGAATATAAAATTACGCATAAATGCACCCTTACTGCCGGTGCTGACCCTTGTATCCTTGTTGGATCATCGTTCAAACAGTACCGTACATTTCAATCTTGTTGACACCTCCGGAGATCACAGCGATCGTTGTGGATAGCAACATTTCAGGTTGTTGGATCTCCATGCGTAGTAGCCTTTTCTTGTTAGCTGGCCTACCAAGGTGATTGATTCAAACGTAAATACTCACTTCGATCACAAAAAAGTGAGTTCTTTATTTTTTAGAGTCAACAAGATGCTATTTTAACTATTAATTTTTTTTATCATTTATTTAAAATATTATAATGTCCAATATTATAAAAGCATTTTCACGATAAGTTCACTCGTACCGCTTATACATATATATAAACCATATATTTTAAATAATATATCTACCCCGCTCGGTTGGGCTGAAAAGATGTAACTTATGGCTGAAAGTGCACTGTAGCGACTGAAATTTTACTGTAGCTGAAGGTGGCTTATTTGGCGTAATTAAATTTTAAAAAAATTTAAAAATAGAAAAAATATGCTAGCTCATCACGGACAACGCAAACGAATAAGGGAAAAAAGAACCGGCAAAAAAGCTAAAAAGCCAAAAGTTCAGAAATAAACAAAAATTTATGAATAGTAAACCAGAAGTTAAAGCTGAAATGAGCGAGCGTAGTCATCTGACTGATGTGTTCTGGGACGTCGTCTGTTTCTGTGAGTGGAGCGAGTACCATCTGAGCTCCTCAGCGATATGCTCTTTGGCCTTTTGGTGTGGTAAACCTTTTTAGTGTAGGTCGTGCAAGGGTACAAGTTAGTGACATCTTTTCCATCGGTTGGATGAGACGGCTCTAGGGACCATGCGCCGTCTCTATTGATTGCCTTTTGCTTCTGTGGTTCATGGTAACGCAAACCAACGGTCACGAATGCCAATTAACCAAAAGATATCCTTCTCGCTGTCATTAGTTATCACGCTCTCGTGTTGACAATTCAACTGCACGTGCTAATAAAAAATATTGCCTCTGGTCATAAATATACGTTATTTTGTGATATGTACTGTTAAACTTTTAAAATTTTAATTATCGATGTTTTTTTAAATATTTAGGTTAAATATATGAAAATTATATGTATAAATTTATCTTTCGTACTCCCTACTCCCTCCATTCTTTTGGGTAGACTCGTTAGTCATACTTTGACAGATAGAATACGCTTGTTTTCTCATGTATAGGTGACATTTTGAGACATTGGATCAAAATTAGAATCAGACATAGCTATCTTAAGGCTAATCCAAAAGTCAGGGAAAACCTAGAGTTGACAGGAAAAAAAAAGCAACTCACAAATAACAAAACCAACAGAAAATAAATAGTCAAATCTACGATGCTTCTAACGAACTGTTTATTTCCTGAGATCTAATTAATAGCTTTGGATTGATTTGGGTCTCTTTGAAATTCCTGGGTTTTATAGATTTTATAGAAAATTTTGCACTAGGCAATGAGCCATCTAAATGTGGCTTCTGCTTTTTTTTTTTGCACTGTAGCAACAAAAAATGCACTGTAGTGGTTCTTAGTCTTTTCTGAGCAATTAAATTAAAAAAAAATAAAAGGTTATATCATCACAGATAATGCAAAAGAATAAGACGAAAAAATCAAAAAAAATCTAAAAACTAAAAAGCTCAAAAAACCAAAAAATTGAAAAGGATGAAATTAAGAAGCCATATGCATGGTGAATCCGTTTGGAGCGGGAATTTCTACCCTGATTCTTAACAGGCCTTACCTTGGACATTGAAAGCTACCTCTGCAAGGAAAATAACAGAGTAATCGCCTCACTACTAGAAACTAGAAACTAGGTTTTTAGCGACGGCCAGAATCCGTCAGAAACTATGGGTGTGTTTGGTTGCCTGTATCTCCTTCGTCCTGGATGGGTGGATCCGTATAATCTGAGAAAGAGCCTGTTTGGTTGCCTGTATGAGCGGATACAGCCTGTATGAGCGGATGCAAAAATACGCCCTCATCCTGGATGGGTGGATACGCTCAAAATGAGTTTCACTAACCATCCTGGATGAGTGGATGCAGTGTATCTTATGCGGTCCCACGTGTCAGCCTCTCAGGTTTGGTAGACTGCATCCGCTCATACAGGCAACCAAACAGCATCTCAGTTTTTTTGTATCCGCTCATGCAGCCTCACCAAACATCTTCTTTTTCTGAAATACGATTCCACTCAGCCTGCATCCACTCATCCAGAATATACGATGCAACCTCCATCCACGAACCAAACACACCCTAAGGGTAAGAGTATGAAAACCCACACAGAAGCTGCCCTGCCTGAACTTACCATTCCTCGTTGTTTTCAGCAGTCAGCACGACTGTACCCGGCCGATTAATGAAAAAATTGTTGCTCTTGGTCCAAATAAACTCAGCGTTGCTCGTCACCCCACGCGCGGTGGTTGCGGCTTGACCTCTTGACTGATGTTTGTGTGCATATAGTTTCAGATTCATTTGAGGAACGTACTAAGATTTAGACTTTTGAGGATTCAGAATTTCTTTCTTAAGGTTGAAGGCAAAACCATTGATGAAGAATTGAATAATCTAATCGAGACTTGTACAAATTATAAGGGCCTTTTGGATAAGAAGCATATGTACGGATTCGAATCCTTGGGAATCAGTATTGTTCTGCAACCTTCATTGCTAGCTCGTGTACGTGTGTTATTTAGGTGGTGTCTGTATTAGCTTTTGCCTGATAGTTTATGATACTTGTAAATCTATTTTACATGCTAGATTAGGATATAATTCAAATAATCTATATTTTTGGCATTCTGATCGTCTATATGCTCGTGATTTTAGTTTTAATTTTGTTGCTGTTCCTCCATGTCGTATGTCTCAGTACTGAATTCTTAGGTCTTATTTCACTAACCCTAGTACTGTGATACTGATGTTTCCTGTGATGTAAGTACAACTGATGAGGAAAGGGAATATGTGGCTAGCGGACTCAAGCTATTCCAGACACATGACCCATGATACAAGATAGTTCTTCTCCCCTACTAAGGCATCTAGTGATGAGTTGATCGTTTTTTACGATGCCTCAATAGGTATTGTGATGCCCCTCCGTCGTGCTTTTGGGCCACCGGACCACTTCCTCACCAGAGCCCCGAGCAATGCCGCCGCCTTCCTCATCGCCGATGAAAGCATCTAGGCCCCTAAAATATTGGTTTTGGTAATTAATGATATTATGTGAACATGAGACTAATTTGTGTGTTAAGTGTTTGAAAGGATTAGTCTCAAAGGCAAAGAAAGAGGCACATAAAAGGATTTCACAATATTCAAAGATCTCCAAGTCGACAAGGTAAATAGTTTAGGGATCTTTTATTTTTACCGGTCTTGAGAAAGGTTGGAAGACCGGATTATAGGTTAGATGCCGTACTATTAAGAGGGATCATGGTTAAATGCTTGATCATGTGCTTATGGGCCTTATGGATCAATTTAGGATCATGCATGCATTTAGAAATTAAAATTGAATCAAAACTGTGCATTGTCAGAAATTTCAGAAGTACCGACGTTCAATGAGCGGAACTTCCGATCGGCCGGAAGTACCGGAGTGTAACTCGCGAAATTTTCGATCGGCCGGAAGTACCGGGCTACTGAGCGTAACTTTTTTCCAGAGAGCGACCGGATTTGAACTTGGTCTCTCGGAAATCGGAAGTACCGCATATTGAACGGCGGAAATACCGCAAGGCCGAAAGTACCGGGCAATGAGGGCGGAACTTTTATTCCAGAGAGCAACCACTTCAAAACTTGAGCTCTCTGAAATCGGAAGTACCGTGGATACATCGGAACTTCCGGGATTCCAGAAGTACCACGTTTTTAACGGCGGTAGTACCGCACTCATTGACCAATGGTTACTTCTGACTCTCTGACATAGCCATTCTGACTAGTCTGCGGAAATCCGGAAGTACCGCCCTTTGTACTGCGGTAGTTCTGATTTCCCTGAATTTTCAAGATTTTTAATTGCAACGGCTATTTGAATTTGGTGGGGGTATAAATTCGACCCCACCAGCACAAGGACATGTTGTTGAACCATTATTGAGCATTCTTGAGCATACAGCAATCTCTCACACCTTATTTCTTCATTAGTGCATTCAATTGAGGTAGTTGAGTGATTTTAAGTGCATTGCATCCGTAGATTGATCCATTTGGCACTTGAGAGTGATCAAGCCCACTGTGATTCATTACTCTTGGTGCTTGCTGGCACCTAGACGGCTTGGCGGGAAGGTTCGGTAATCTTCTCAAGAAGATTGTGAGAAGGCCCGACAAGATTGTGAAGATTGGAGCTTGCCTACCCGGAGAGGAAAGAGCTACCTATAGTGATCGAGGTGATTAGGCTCAATTCGTGGAGCCGGTTCGATTCGTTCGGGCTTACCTCAACGTGGACTAGGGAGACCGGCAAGTCTCCGATCACCACGGTAAAAAGTGATCGTGTCTTTTGTGGTTTGCTCTCTTGTGCTCATTTACTTTCAAGCAATTCATTTCATTTGAATCATTTAATTGCTTGTGTTTTTAGAGTAGCAAACTTTGACCTAGGCTTGAATTGCGATTGTTCTTAGGTTAATTGATATTGTGCTAGTAATCATTTGAGCCATTTCATATTGTTTTAATAGATACATTGTTTACTTGCTTTAGTAAATTGTTAAGTTTAAAATTGTTAGCCTAAATTAAAAGAAAATTTTTAAACCACCTATTCACCCCTCCTCTAGTCGGCCTCCTCGATTTTACAGCCGACCCACCTTCGGCCATCTTTGGTAAAGCCCACACCCACCCCCTGAGTTCCTGACACTCTCCTCTCCCTGTTGCACTACTCGCCGATCATCGCCGCCCACCGGAACGCCGGCGACCATTGATTCCCGTGGTCTCCTCGCCGGCGAGGCCACATCAGCAGCCAAGCTGATGTGGCACCACATGGCACTCCACGCTAGCGCCGAGCTGCCACGCAGGCGCCACGCTACGCCCGGCACACCTCGTCAAACCGAGCACCCACGTGGCACCATGTCAGCGCCACCTGTCAGCCACATTAGCAGATTCATCCAGTTAGCAGCCACGTGCACACCACATAATCACCTTTGCCACCTTAGCCTTTCCTCTGGTCCGTGGACCTGGTCCATGATAGACTGGGCCCACATGTCAGCCTCTGGCCGAAGAATCACCACAGGTCTGACGCCAGCATGACGTTATAAACCTGATTTTCCTTTATAAAAATAATTCAGCCAAAAAATAAAATCTCGTACTGACGTCATAAATCACTTTTTAATATAAAAATAATTCCAGAAATTCCTTTTATTCTTTTTCTCTGATTTCAAATGTTCGAGAGCCAGTTCTCCTTCATCCTAACACCGATTGAGCCTGTTCAAATTCCTAAATTCATCAAAAATTCCAAACTATCCATTTATGCCCTCATTTTAATTATTTAAAGTTTATTTGAATTTATTTTGATTTTATTTTAGTTTACTTGGGTATTTTCATGTGTAGACTGCGGTGATTCGGGAGAATTCTTCGACGACAATTCACACCAATTCGTGGAGCAAGGCAAATCGCACTCCTTGATCATGTTGATTCTAGATTACAAATAAAATTATCTTGTTTTAAATGATATTGTATGCATATGTTTTCTCAAGTATTTCAATTCTAGTTTAAACTTAGTTAATTCTCAATTGTTATTGACACTTTTGATCTTGTGCAACATTATACCTTGTTATCCAAGAATAAAACTCTAGTTAGTACACTAGTATGGACTAGAGAATTTTATACCAAATGCTTAGACCTGCTTAGACATAATCTTTGTTTTAAGATAATCTTTTCACATAAAATGATAAGCTTTTCAAATGTATTCTTGATTTCGGTGAGTCAAGAAGAATTATGAAATATTTTGAAATAAAATATAAAATATGGTTTAGACTTAGACTAATGGTTAGGTGGTGGGTGCAGGCATGCACTGTTGTTCGGTGACATAGTGCTGATTGTTGGGCACAAGGGTATGTGATTTGAGCCTAAGTCAATTAAGGACCGGTCTGTGAGTTACTGTTGCAAAGCCCTATCGTACCACCACATGGCTGGTATGGGACAGTTCTGACTGACTAATTTGTGGGTCCCAATCTGATTCATGTCGTAGGTTGAAAGTGAGCGTGGCGTAGGCCATGAGAAGTCTCACTTGACTCAAGAGGGGGTCTCAGTCTGGTGGATTCCTTACTGATAGTGTTGGTTTGGCCAGGTTGAAGGCATTGCATTGTAAAGACCTTGTCATGATTTCCTCGCCGCACACCTAAGGAAGTGTGTTAATCCGGTGGCAATGTGGGATGATCATGTCTTGTGGGTAAAGATGTACAATCTCTCCAATGTTTATAATCTATCCTGGATAGCCGTGCACACGGTCATGGGCATGCTGAGTAATGTTTTTCGTGGATTAGACTTTGTTTTTCAAAATGGTTTATGAAAAACTTATGTATGGATGGAATCTATGATAGATTGAAAGCATGTGGATGGATGGAATCCATATGAGTTTTTTTGGAAAAGATGGTTCAGGTGGGATGCCCGTGGTTACGTTAGTGTTTGGTCGGAGCCTGCACTAACGGTATTAATTTTATTTACAGTTACTGTTTTCACTTATTGTATTAAATTCAGCAGTTTCAGTCTATTTATTGTATTTCTCAAATTACTGCTTTACGCTCAGCTAACCCTATATGCCTTCCCTTGATGCCTTTAACATTATATTGCATTTTTCCTTGTGACTTGCGGAGTATAAGTTTGTACTCACTCTTTCTATCTCATCACAGAGGAAGACGACTTTGGCTACGATGAGGACCTGGACGAGTAGGCTGCGTCTTACTGTCATTTGCCTGTGGGCAGACTTGGGCTTTGGTTTTCTCAGTTTGCTTCTGTAGTTATTTTACCTTTATTATTGTTTTCAATGAGCATTGATGTAAACTCTGACCATAAGGACATATTCTTTTATTTAATAAAGTTTCTCATTGGTGCTTGATATGTATCCCTATTACTACTGTGTGCACTAGCTGATCCTGAACTAATGCGATTTACACAGAGGATTCAGGAGTTGTTGCTCCGGGGTCCGACAAATAGCTTGGTGTAAAGTCATGATCCAGAAGGTCCAAGATATTGGAGGAGACGGTCATACTCGAGTTGGGGCACATAGAGATCAAAGATAGATGATACGTGTTAGAGTTACTGAGGTGCGGTCCAATGGCTACGACACGTGACAATTTTGGTGTGTCCAAAATTAGTGTGACAAAAGTCGGAAAACCTATGTTATGTAAGGATTTTGGGTCCCTTATTTGTTGAAATTGGATAAGAACTCGTTTGGGCCCAAGACTATAAATAGAGATAAGGTTAAAGGCTAACCCTTAGGCTGGAGAGATACAATTTTCATACTAGGGTTTGAGAGGTGACAGAAGGGTACTTTATAACTACAAACACGATCCATCAATAAAAATAGATCTATTCCGAGAAAAATTTTCGGGAGCACCCGAGGTCTTCGCCAACGTTGTCTTGCTCTAAACGACTTTGTTTGTCCGGTGATATCGCGTGCAATGCTGATTACTTCACGGTGCCAAATTCCTCGATACTCATCATGCCACAACGCAAGGAGTTGGTCCAGTTGAATGATTTTTCATATCACCTATGCGCCAGAGCTTGTGTCGACTTTGCATGTGCCAGCAAATCATGTGGAGAGGCAACAAGGAGATGTCGTAAAGCAAGAGCAAAAGGACTAGAAGACATCTTCAATTTTTAATTGGCTATAACGTTCAGCAACATCAACATCCAAGAAAGCGGCGTTTCAAATTTTTCATTCTGCTATAGTAGAAACACTATTTGCTTCAGTACCACGTACAGGTCTACAGTAGTTTGCTACAATACCGAGATTTTTTTCTTTTTGTTGTCTTTTGTTTTGTTTCGATTTGTGTTGTGTTTGCAGGTTGGATAATTAGGAGATAACAGATTTGAAAAGGAAAAGTTTTCGCTATGGAGTACAATCATTCGCCTCCCTTTGATTTCCATCGATGATCCAACAAGTGGTATCAGAGCCGGTTGCAATGGCAAACAGTGAGAAGCGCAACAATGATGATCCCTACAGTGATTCTGATGAGGTAAAACCTTGTTATACAGATTTATTTTGTATCGTGCTTAGATTGACAGAGAAGATCAGAAAGTATGAAAAGAATATTAAAAATCATGACCTTGTTGTTAAAAGCTTATGTTCTAAAATCAATAGATTTAGATCTTCTTTTCTTGATGATGAATCTTGTGAATGTTATCAAGTTTTATATTCTGAGTTGGAGTCTGCTAGAATAATTAACATGTCAAATATGGTTCAACTTAGTGATATAACTGTTAAATTTGATGAATTAAGATTGACACATAGTTGTTGTGATGAAAAGTTAAACCTTGCAAATGATGAAATTGAAAAACTCAAGTTTAATTTTTCAATATGTTTAGAGTCAAGTATTTGAAATGCTCAATCTAAAGCTTACTCTAATTGTGAATTGCTAGAAACTAGACTTAATTCATTTTAGAACATAATTCTATAGATACTTTATCATGAGATATCTTATTGCTTTAAGTGTCCTAAACTTAACACAGAAATAGAAGTTTTGACTAGATAACTTAATGATTTTATTGAAAAGGAAAAATTGACTTTATCTAGTGCTTCTAAGGATCTTGTGAATTAATCTGTTAAATGCACAAGTTATCCTACTTTAGCTAAAGAAAATGAATTCCTTAAGGACACTTTAGAGAGATTTTTTTTTGCCAGGAATTTTGAATATGATTCTAGACAAATCTAAATTGAGTGTCAAGAACACTGGTCTAGTGTTTAATATTGCTAATTATGGCAAGAATAATCCTGTAAGTGCTAGCTCATCATTTCAAAAGATATCTAATTATGTTAAATTTTATTGCACCTACTGTAGAAGAGATGAGCACTTGCATGAATTTTGCTTTAGGCATGGTAAGAAAGAGAAGAATAAAAGATTGAATGCTTTAAGATAAAATCGTGCTATCTCTTTTGTTCCTAGAACTAATTCGAAAGTTAGGTTTTGAGAAAGCTTTTGTGATGACTGTAAATCTATTTCACATGCTGGATTGGGGTATAATTCAAATAATTCATGTTTTTTTGGCGTTCTGATCGCCCGTATGCTTGTGGTTTTGGCTCTAGTTTTGTTGCTGTTCCTCCACGTCGTGTATTTCAGTACTAGATTTCTAGATCTTTTTTTACTAACTCTAGTGCTGTGACACTGATGTTTCTTTTGATGTAAGTACAACTGATGAGAAAGGGGAACATGTGGCTAATGGACTCAGGTTGTTCTAGACATATGACCAATGATTCAAGATGATTCTCCTCCCTCACTAAGACATCAAGTGATGAGTTAACAGGTAATGTGATGTCTAAAGAAATAGTGTGTGTTAATGATAAATTCATTCTCAAAGATGTTGCTTTGATTGCTGGTATGCTTAGTAAGCCGCTTGATACTTCTCTGTTTGTTTGTTTACAGAGTGAGTTCAGGGTATGTCATCCAATAAGATTGTTCTGAGGGGGAGTTCTTTTTGTATATCATTGTAAAGGCTTGTTTTTATTTTTGAGAACTTGAATTATTATTTAAGGCAATAATCACAAAACAAATCATTGTGTGTATTTTGAGCTTTCTTAATTATGTTTTTACATATATAGCTTAGCAAGGCCATAACTAGCTATTTATTAAATTTTATCAACTTGAACAAACAATATGGCAAGACTGAATTCTTTGGCTAAATTTTGATTGGAGTGATTATTTCTTGATATGTGTCATGTTTAAATACCTAGCTAAATCCTAATTCCCAATCAAATCGAAGTTTGAACCATTCTAGTTCCTTTTTGAATCATTTTTAGCTTTTCTACAAATATGTGTAACAAATTATGGTGAAATTGCTAATTATATTTGCATCTCAATAATTCTTTCCAACGAGACGGTTTATCATTGCACTAGGCATGAACAATTGTTGACAATTTTTTCTGAACGATTTTTTTCACAAATTTTCACATTTCCTTCTTGATCTCCCTTCTTTGACGCTCCTCCCCGTCTTCCTCGCCACCGTGAGCTCTAGCCCAGCATAATAGTGGATCCATGTTTTTCATTTCCATTTCCATTTCCTCAGGATACTTGTAAAGTACATTAAGATTTTGCTAAAACATTGTTTGATACTCGCTTAAAATTTGACGCTTTGGGATCTAAAGACGCGCTTGAAACTCGCAATCCCGTTGGTTCCAGTTCCAAGCAGATACCGACACGTTTTTAAACGAAATCAAGCTACAGTTTCATCATCGAACGTCAAGCCCGACTCGGGAAAAAGGCGGTGGGTCGTTAGCCCGCGCGCTGGTCGTCTCGCTCCTGTTACCGCGCGCCCTGAGCCTTCACTCATCGCTCGCTCGCCCGCCTCTATATAATGCTCCCACTACGAGGAAGGCAGCAGGAAGAAACAGAGAGAACAAAATCGTTTCATTTCCTTTCCCCCTCGGCCGCGAGAGGGAGCTGCTTTGACCGAGTTCTTTCTTTGCTGTGCGATTAACCTTATTTGTGGCACGATCGAGGGGAAGGCTCTACTTTCATGGCGTCGATGGAGCTGTTGGGGAGATCGTTCTTGCCGGGCTCTGCCGGCCCCGCGGCCCTGCGAGGCGGCCGGGAGCGGGGAGGCGGGCTCTGTTTCGCGAGCCTGGCGGGGAGGCAGGGGAGGACGAGGAGGCCGGTGGTGGGCGCCCTGGCCGAGCGAGTCGTCGTGACCCCGCCGCCGGTGGAGAAGGCGGGGCGGCCGGATGCGCACTCACAGAGCGTGGCCGCGAGGGCCGTGGTGACCGTGCGGCGGAAGCGGAAGGAGGACGTCAAGGAACGTGTCGCCGAGCAGGTGGACGCCTACGCCGACAGGGTCGGCCGAAGCGTCCAGCTTGAGCTCATCAGCACGGAGACCGACCCAAGTAAGCTCCCCCATCATCTCCGTCGCCGCGCGCGAAGCTTCGCGATGCGCCCCTACATCTTCCTTGGAATTCCAGGGCTCCTGCGTTGCATCTTTGAATTGTACTCGCGCAACCTGCATCTCCTTTTCTCTTCCTTTTTTTTTTCTCCTCTCCTCGCTTTCCATTCGCTGCTTCAACGTCAGAGAAGCTGGACGAGAATATTCCAGCTGGTGCCTCTTGTCCAAATGGGCGTACAAGTGGAACACCCCAATCCCTGTTTCTTGATTTGATCTTTTCCTCCCACATGTCGTATGAGGCATCGAAATCAAGACGAATTATTCGAAGCATGCATTAAGCTGAGTGAATCTGTTTGCTATGTTGGTTGATAGGAAAGGGGGGCCCCAAGAAGAGCAAGAGGTCGGGGCTGGTGGGCTGGTTCGAGAAGAAGGACGTCAAGGCGGAGCGGGTGGTGTACACGGCGCAGTTCACCGTCGACGCGGCCTTCGGCGAGCCCGGCGCCGTCACCGTGCTCAATCGGCACCAGCGCGAGTTCTTCATCGAGAGCATCGTCGTCGAGGGCTTCCCGTCGGGGCCCGCGCACTTCACCTGCAACTCGTGGGTCCAGCCCACCCACGTCAACCGCAACCCCCGCGTCTTCTTCACCAACAAGCCGTACCTGCCGTCCGAGACGCCGCCGGGGCTGAGGGAGCTCCGGCTCCGAGAGCTGAAGGACCTACGCGGCGACCGCACCGGCGAGCGCAAGACCACCGACCGGGTGTACGACTACGACGTGTACAACGACCTCGGCAACCCGGACAAGGACGTCGGGTCCGCCCGCCCTGTCCTCGGCGGCGAGCGGCTGCCGTACCCGCGGCGGATGCGGACGGGCCGGCCCAGCACCGTCACAGGCAAGTTAACCAGCCTCGCCCTCGCTCCCCCTCCTCACCGCCATCTATCCATTCCATCCAATAAATTCTCCGATAGTAACAGTGGCCTCCCTGACATGGCGGGAGGGAGCCGTCGCTCCTACGCGTTGCTTTCGTATCCGAACCACCCGATCGCCACTGACGTTGACGCTGACACGCACGGCCGTTTGCGACGTGCATTGAACCCCGCAGACGAGGGCGCGGAGAGCAGGGTGGAGTACCCGGAGCCCATCTACGTGTCGAGGGACGAGGAGTTCGAGGAGGGCAAGAACGAGATGCTGTCGGAGGGCGCGCTCAAGGCGCTGCTCCACAACTTCATGCCGCTGCTGGTCAGCTCCGTGTCGCCGGACATCCGCGACTTCGCCGGCTTCCACGAGGTCGACAACCTCTTCAAGGAGGGCCTCCGCCTCAAGCAGGCGCTGCAGGACCAGCTGTTCCAGAAGATCCCCTTCGTCCGCAAGATCCAGGAGAACAGCGAGGGCCTCCTCCGCTACGACACCCCCGACATCATCAAGAGTAAGACTAAGCCTAAGCCATGCCAAAGCCTACCCCCATCATCATTCATGGGGATACCATACCATCGATACGGATCATCACGGCATTGTTGTACTGACGCCGTCGTCTCCTTGGCCTTTTTTTCACCTTGGCGTGTGGCAGAGGACAAGTTTGCGTGGCTGCGCGACGACGAGTTCGCGCGGCAGGCGCTGGCGGGCATCAACCCCGTCAACATTGAGCGTCTTCAGGTAAGCCGTCGCTCTCGCGCCAAACACCGCAGCTCTGGAACATCCAAAACAGAGAGCTAGCTCCCCCTCTTTAACTGTTGCTGAGTGTACCATGTATAATGGAGCTGAAAGATCGATCGCCACTGTTTTACTCTTGCGTTTCCAGGCGTTCCCGCCGGTGAGCAAGCTCGACCCGGCCGTCTACGGCCCGCCGGAGTCGGCGATCACGGAGGAGCACATCATCGGGCACCTCAACGGCATGACGGTGCAGCAGGCGCTGGAGGAGAACAAGCTGTACATGCTGGACTACCATGACATCTTCCTGCCGTTCCTGGATAGGATCAATGCGCAGGACGGCCGGAAGGCCTACGGGACGCGCACGCTCTTCTTCCTGACGGCCACGGGGACGTTGAAGCCGATCGCGATCGAGCTCAGCCTGCCGCCGATGACCGACGACTGCAAGCGCGCGAAGCGGGTGTTCACGCCCCCCGCCGACGCCACCAGGAACTGGCTGTGGCAACTCGCCAAGGCCCACGTCTGCTCCAACGACGCCGGCGTCCACCAGCTCATCAACCACTGGTATGCCTCTTGACGACTTGACATTCCAATTTCCACGGCAGTTCATGCAGAAGAACTGAACGGATTGATTGATGGGCTGGCTATACAAACACAGGCTGAAGACGCACGCGTGCATGGAGCCGTTCATCATCGCGGCGCACCGGCAGATGAGCGCGATGCACCCAATCTTCAAGCTGCTCAAGCCGCACATGCGGTACACGCTCAAGATCAACGCGCTGGCGCGGCAGATCCTCATCAACGGCGACGGCGTCATCGAGTCGGGGTTCACTCCCGGTCGCTGCTGCATGGAGATGAGCGCCTTCGCGTACCGGGAGCTCTGGCGGCTCGACCAGGAGGGCCTCCCCGCCGACCTCATCAGAAGGTATGGCTCTGCTCTTGCTAGATGCGAACTCGCGTTGCGCGCAATGCAACACAAACGGAATGGGCGCTTGATTCATTTGGTGTTTGGTCGTTCGCGCAGAGGTATGGCCGTGGAGGACCCGAGCCAGCCGCACGGGCTCCGGCTGCTCATCGAGGACTACCCGTACGCCACAGACGGGCTGCTCCTCTGGTCGGCCATCTCGCGGTGGTGCGACGCCTACGTGGCGGCGTACTACCCGACCGACGAGGCCGTGCGGAGCGACTACGAGCTGCAGTCCTGGTACACGGAGGCCGTGCTGACCGGCCACCAGGACAAGTGCAACGCGCCGTGGTGGCCGCGCCTCGTGACGCCCGGCGACCTCGCGTCCCTGCTCACGACGCTGGTGTGGCTCTGCTCGCCGCAGCACGCGGCGCTCAACTTCGGGCAGTACCCGCTCGGCGGGTACATCCCGAACCGGCCGCCGCTCATGCGCCGGCTGGTGCCGGCCGAGGGCGACCCGGAGTACGCGCACCTGGTCGCGGACCCGCACCGGTTCTTCCTGTCGGCGCTGCCCAGCCTGACGCAGACGACGACGTTCATGACGGTCATCGACACGCTGTCGACGCACTCGGCCGACGAGCAGTACCTCGGGGAGCGCCCCGACGAGGACTGGACTGCCGACCCGGCGGCGCTAGAGGCCGCGCGCGAGTTCGCGGCCGACGTGCGCCGCGCCGAGGAGGAGATCGAGCGGCGCAACGCTGACCCTGCCCGGCGCAACCGGTGCGGCGCCGGCGTGCTGCCGTACGAGCTCATGTCGCCGTCGTCCGGGCCGGGAATCACCTGCCGAGGCGTCCCGAACAGCGTCACCATATAGCCCTCCGACGATCTGCGCGGATTTTTCACACGTTATACTTGGCCAGGGAGAAGCTTCAGCAAAAGTAATCGAGTTCGCCGTAAATTTTTCCCTCATAGGCCAAATTGCCACTGATTTGGGACCAAACATGAGAAGAGTTGAAATTTTTGTTGAAGAGTTGGGGGGCTGACACTGTAGAATGTAAATAGCTTGGTATAGAGAAGGGATACCTATAGATAAATAACCAATGGAATATGTTGTTCTCTAATGAATATGTGTACTTCTGTGGAGCATTCTTCTCGTGTGAAGTGTTCCTTGCCACAGTAACGCTGCTGTTTGTTGCCATGTTAACAATGGCGTCGTTCACTCTTGGATTACCGAAACTGCCATGTTAACGATGGCGTCGTTCAATCTTGGATTGCCGAAACGGCTACGCCCACGAGATGGGCTGGCCCAGTTCAAGCAACAAAAGGGACGGTGCAGAGATTAGATTTTCCACTATTGGTGGTCTGGTCGCACGTTGAGCATACCTCGTGTGACTCTGAGGTCCCGCCCGTTTAGGTTGTAGTTTCTAATTTCTAATTTATTTATTATTAAATTTAAATTTTACTCTTTTCTAATTTTTTAAATTTTAAGCTTTTTATCGGTTCTTTTTTGTTTTTATTTGTATTATACGTACTGAGCTAATTTGTTTTCTATTTTTAAATTTTTTAAAATTGATTATACCATAGAAAATTCAGTTTTAAACCACAAAAAATAAGTCTAACTGAGTACACCGTCAATAGTAATATAGTATATTTTCTGTTTGTTAATCATGGCTCTTTGGGCCCCATGGATTGCTTTATAGATCAATGTAAAATCAAGAGTTGAAGATGTAATCAACTAATGATTGTGTTCATTAGTTCTACAGGGCTAGAAACGGCTAGAAACCCGGCGTTGAGTGCATATTTAAGCATATATCTTCACCGTTCTAATCATATTCAGTTCTTCTAAAGAAAAACAGATCCGATACATATTTCAGGGGCCTCATCCTTTTGGTCCATTAGACTCGATTGGGAACGACGCAGACTTAAACGCCGGCGTAAAAAAACACGGAAAGAACATCGTGTGCTACTAATATACGCGAAGAAAAAACAAATATAAAATGGACATATTATTACGGTGAAAAAATCAATCAAAACAGACGGAAGAAACAAAAACAAATCTCGAACAACACGCAAAAGAAAAGATCGAAGAACTGTACGGACAAGTCGAATGCAGCAAGCCATATCAGAGGATGGCAAGTGCCAGAATCTTAGCCCAAAGAATTCCTCTCGGCAACGTACAGCGCTGAAGACGCTATTGAAAAGAAGCGCATCAGAGACTCTAATTTATTGCCTCCAAAAAAAGGAAAGGAAAAAATATGAGTAACCAAAAAAAAAGAGAGGATCTGAAAAACGATCGGTGAAGATCGCATTAGACTCACGAAAGGTTTGAGCAATCAACATGATTGATTCAGAGTTTGATGGTATAATTGAATCATCATCGTCTAATGCACAACCCAAGCACCGGGAAAAAAACGAAGAAGAAAAAAAAGAGGGGGAGATAAAAGCCGCAAGAGGAAATCACCGATGGCCACTAAAACGAGAGAAGAAAATCGTCTAACTGGCGGAGGATGGGGTCGACGGCGGCTTGGGATGGGTGTCATGTGCTCTTATATAGAGGGGCTGCTGCCTGGTGGTGGGGGTGGTAACCCTAGTTACCGTGAATTTACATATTTGCCCCTAGGCGATTTAGCGTCGAAATGCCCGCGAAGGCGGCTTTGTTGTGTGATGCTGAATTCCTTGGTCGTTGGGGAACCAGATTCCGGCCCTTTCGGTTGTTTAGATCAAAGAACAGTGGATGTGATCCATCGCTAACTTGGTACATGAAATCCATAGTTACGGCCCATCAAGCCAGTATGCGCCTTCCGTGATCAACCCACCAGCCCAGAGAGATTCACCCCCAAAGCGAACCCGATCGGCGGGCGTTTCCTGGGCTGCCAGCCCGAGCTACCAGCACCAAGCGCCCACATCTAGAACGGTTGACATATCTGTAGCAACTTTTTTAAAATTTAATCATCAAGTATCTATTTTTATAAATTTAACATCTTCTTAAGCTCGGTGGGTACCTACCAGGCTAGGAGAGCTTAACAGGACGCTGGTGACGCTTAATTGGTACTAACATGCAATTTGATGTTTAATTAATGCTAATCATGACTAATTAACACTAATTAATTACATGCCGATTTGTGGGGCTTGGTAGCCTCCTGTCAAGCTATTAGAACTTGGCAGCACATGATTGCTCAGTAGGTACTTCCAAGCTCTAGTGGCTCGACAGGACCTTTTCGAGTTACTGTAGTGCGGTAGGCGGCACAGGTCACCTCTCATGGTTGCCAAGCTCAAGAAGGGGACTAGATTTACAAAAAGAACGTCCGAGGGCCAAATTTGAAAAAAAAAGTGGATATAGTGCCAGATATGTCAATAGTCCACATCTATATGCCGCCCTCGTGGTGCTTAGCGCGTCGACCCCCACTCGGCCCACAGCCCAGAAGCCAGCCTATCCAACATATTAAGCCCTGATGCTCATGTTTGAAAAGACATCAATGTGTTGAAGAAAATTGTCAGTGGTGATGTATTAGTATGTATTTATGCATGGCACATCTTTAGCTCTAATCTTCAGCTATAATCCAGTATGTACACTTCCTAGTGTATTAACAATCAGCAGATGGCCTCGTTTATATTGGCTTTTGCTGACGGTTTTTGGTTTTAGCTTATGAATAGTAATAGCTTGTAGAGAGCCGCACGGAGAGATAGGAACTCACGTGCGATTCTGGCTTATATAAATGAAGTCGCTACAGTGTGTGCTACAATTGACTAGTAGACCCACCTTGAAAAGACGATCTGTTTGAAAACTAAGTACTGTAAATAGTTATTTATTATAGAAAAACAGTTTTTATAAACTAATATAAACAGGGCTAAAAAAGAACCAACCCATAAAAACCAATTGGTAACAAGTTCATTCTACTTGGATAATTTGAGTTTGCACGGCCCCCAAATATGAAGTAGGTGTGCACGGAAAAGGGCGGTTTGGACCGCCACGAACCATTCCCACCCCTACTACAAGGAAGAGGGGCGGCAGTGACTCCGAAGAAGACAACAGTGGCGGGAAAGCAACCAACAACACATGAGGAAGATAGGAGAGAAGCGATACGGTTATAGTTGTGTCTCGATTTGTCGTGAAATTGAGGGGTGGATGAAGATGTAACAAGCTGATAGCACGTGGGACATAAGCGAGTATTGGGTAGTTGTCCTTGATCTACACTCGAACTTGCGGAAGTTCATTGGCTCACTCTCTAGTGGACACCAGATAAATATCAATTTTGACGAGCCAATGTCTAAAATGCTGATGCATTATGTTATTGTAGTTGTACTTCAACTTGACACGTGTCTATACATGATCCTCTTAGCAACAGGGGTGGAACCAGTGTTAGCCCAAGCCACGGGCTGGGTGGGCGAAATCTAGATGGGCTTTTCGCTGGCATGGCTGGGCTAGAGAAATCTAAATAGGCTTTGAATCCCAGGCCTCAGACTATAGTTCAGGTAGCCCGAGGCCTGGTTCCACCGTTGTCAGCAACAGTAGATCATTGGCACAATCAAACATACACAACAATTGACCAGGCAAATGAGGAGCTCAAATGAAATCACAGAAAGAAAAGGAAGAAGAACTCGGTCGGATCAAGAATTATTCTTGCACGCTCGAGCGCATTGTAGGGGTATCAGCAGACGAGGCTGCTCTTCTTCCTGGCGACGAGCCTCCGCCAATAGGTGGTCACCTCCTTTTCGATCTCCCGCACCGTCTTCTTCACCGGCTCGGCGGCGATGGCCGCCTTCTTGGTGGCGTGCGCGTCCATGTCTCCCATCACCTTGTTGAGGTCGGCGATGAGCCGCTCGGCGAGGCTGCGGCTGAAATCCTCGCGGATGACCACGCGCATGACGGCCACGTGCTCGGCGTCGGCCGGCATGGTGTAGGCGGGCACGATCCAGCCGAAGCGGCGCAGGCTCTCGGCCACCTCGAACACCGTGTACCTGGACGAGTCCCTGAGGGAGAAGGCCACCAGCGGCACGCCCACGTCCTTGGACACCACGTCGAAGTAGCCCATCTTCTCGATGCCCTCACGGAGCACCGTCGCGTTGTCGCGGCAGTTCTGCATGATGTCCTTGTAGCCCTGCGTGCGCGCCAACGACACCAAATTGACGACTGATCAATACATATCTGATCAGCACAACCCACTGATCCTATGGTGCAGGAAATGTTTTGATGGTTTATCAGCTCTTAGAGATCGTGGTCTAATTTATGCACGGAACTCAAATTAAACCCTTAGTTTGTGCATGTCTGAGTGCATAAGACGACATGAAGTGTTAGCTACAGTTAAAAAATAAGGGTTTTTGTTAAACATCATCCGGATATTTTCTTCATAACTATCATCTAGATTTAGGACTGTTGGATTAGAGATCTAATAGCCATAAATTCTCCCTCCTCCCCATTGAATTCTCCCCCCTCCCCCCTCCTCCTTGAAATTTGGATGATAGTTGGGAAGAAAACATCGAGTGATGTCTACACACTCCCTAAAAATAAAATAGAAGACATGAAGTGTTAGCTAGCCAGGAACATTCGGATGGCATGATCAAGTAACCGGAAGAGTCCCAATCAACTAGACATCCACCTGAATTGCATGGACTACTCGTGTTTCTTTGCTTGCAGATACAAACAACACAAGTTTTGTTCCTTGAAAAAACAAGCAACACGCACACAGCAGGGGATGTCAGTCAGAGTAGTATGCACAGATGTTCATCAGTGATTTGCAAGAAAACACTTGGGACACAAAAACCCAAGTAGAACAACAAAAATTAGGATCATCATCACGCATTCAAACTTGCAATTTACCTCGAAGCCGAGACGGATGAGCTGATAATACTGCGCAATTATCTGGCTCGAACCTATCCAACAGAGCAGATGAATAAACTTAGTTACCGAAACAAACCAATAAATCACGTATCAAGCAACACAGGCGAGCGCGAGACCCTTAGCACATATATATACGCCGGCTACCTTTGGAGAAGTTGAGCGTGAAGGTTGGCTGGTCTGCGCCGAGGTAGTTGATGTGGAAGATGAGCTCCTCTGGCAGGTCCTCCTTGCTCCTCCAGATCACCCACCCGACGCCGGCGTAGACGAGGCCGTACTTGTGCCCGCTGACGTTGATGCTCTTCACCAGCGGCAGCCGGAAGTCCCACTCCAGCTCCGGGTAGATGAACGGCGCGATGAACCCGCCGCTCGCCGCGTCCACATGGATCGGAGTGTCCCACCTGACGAAACCAGTACATTACCGAATGAAATCAACCAAATCTGAATTGCTAGTTTGCTACGCGTGCCGGTCCCAGTTAACCAGTTTGGACACGCCTCGATCGGATCATACGTCTCGTTTGCACGTTGTGCGCGTACCCTGTCTCGGCGTTCTTCGCCGTTAGCAGATCGTTGAGCATCTTGACGTCCTCGAATTCGCCGGTGAGGGTGGAGCCGAGGATGGCGGCGACGCAGATGGTGTTCTCGTCGACCATCTCCACGGCCTTCTCGGGGTCCATGACGTAGTACCCTTCCTTCAGCTTCACCTCCTTCAGCTCCACCTCGAAGTACCGCGCGAATTTCTCCCAGCACACCTACGTACGCATGCGACAAATCATCTCAAATGTAAGGTGGCCGCGACTCTTGGCTGATCGGGTGATGATGGTGTTACTACCGAAAAATGCTGTACTTGATTTTTGATTTGTGTACCTGAACATTTGCACCGGTGACGATGTTGGGCTTGTCATAGGCCTTGCCCTCGGCTTTCCTCTTGTTCTGCCACTTGCGCTTGAACGCCAGCCCGGCAAGCATAATGGCCTCCGAGGAGCCGACGGTCCCCACCCCAACCGCCGTCTCGTCGTCGCCGATCGGTGCGTTGAAGAGATGCGCGATCATGTTGACGCACCGGTTCTGTTTCACGCAGGTGCAAATGGATCATGTCACGCAGTTGCAGAGCGATACATGACCGACGACACGAATCATGTCGAGATCGATCCGTCGTACCTGGAGCTCGGTGGTGACGGGGTACTCGTCCATGTCGACGTAGTTCTTGTTGACGGAGGCCTGGATGAGCTTGTCGCACTCGGGCTCCATCCAGGTGGTGACGAACGACGCCAGGTTCAGCCGCGGGTTCCCGTCCAGCATCAGCTCGTCGTTGATGATCTGGTACGCCGCGTCCCTGGGGATCGACTGCTCCGGTATCTTGAACCTACGTACGTACGTACGTACACAACAGCGACACCCACACTCACATCAATCTCTGCATAGCTCAAATTAAGACTTAGAGAGCAACGCGCCATTGCCGATCTGTACCTCGGGAGCGAGGTGCGCACATAGCGTGACGCGAAGGTGGAGGAGTGCAGGGACTCGCCGGAGTTCGTCTGCGCCGTGGAGACCGCCATTTGCCTCGGCTGGTTATATCAGCGGTTACCGACGCTCAGTTTGTCTGAGACGAGAGGGGCATGCAGTGGGTTCACAAGACGCAGCAGAGCACTAGTGTTTGTTTTATAGTGGGAGGGAGCGACGTGGTGGGGCGCCATGTTTCTTGGGGGGAGAGGAACGAAGGTTGCGTCCACGCCATCCGCTCGTACGTCGGGCCGGGCGCACGGCTTTCGGCGCTGGACTCGGGCGGTAGTTACGTTTGTAAGAAAGTTTTACTGCTTCCGTATATTGGTGCGTTACATTTTGAGTGGCTTCTGGAGTTATGTTATTTGCACGAAACTCAAGTTTATGTTGCAATCCCGATGCATTTTAAATTCTGAAAAAATCTCCACGTGTACTTGTAAACTTGCTGTAGTTATATATAAAATTTTAAATTCCAATTCATTCTATATTAAGAGTAACAAAAAAGAGAAAAATCTGATAAATGGTAAGAGTTCAAATTTATCAAATTTTCCTCTTTTGTATTACTATTAACATATAATGAATTTGAACTTGAAATTTTATACATAGATAAAGCAAACTTAAAAATACATGTAGAAATTTTAGAGTGTATCGAGATTACATCATAAGCTTGAATGTATAGCATATGTTCGCTATTTGCAATGTTCTTTTTAGCTATGTATGACATGTGAAAATGTTACTCCATATCATCGGATGGGTTCTTTTTGGCTGCATCTGATGGATTTTAACCCTAATGTGAATCATTGTGCGAACGAACCGAATACCGATAAGACGTTTCGAAAAGATTGTCCAACAAGCCGCTTAAAAAAGATGACGGAGAAACCTTCCCGTTGTTTTATTCGGGGAAGCCATAAGCCATAGACTGAAAAGAAGAAGGCCATAAACTCATTTGTCAGCTACATGCCATTATGCTTCAATTTATTAATGACAAGGAAAATCCAGATTAAGTTGTACTATATATATATATATATATATATATATATATATATATATATATATATATATATATATATATATGAAGCCTCTTTTCTACTCCCGGGTGTAATTACACCCTATGTCGTATCTCACAACGTAGGGAGTATCTCGTGTAACGAGGGGTATGTACATGTAGTATACGAGTATTTAAGATCATATAGGTGGTATGAACAATTTTTCAGATGTGGTATGTATATTTTTTTCAACATACTCCTTTTCATGTACGTATATAAAGGTATTTACAGAATACGCTAAAAACTATGGACTCCCTTGCAATTTTTTTGTATGGTTTACATTGGAGTATCTTATAATTAGTATATGAGTATACCTAAAGTGATAAAGGAGTATTTCAAATTTATTTAGGTGGTATATTAGAGGTGGGTGTAATTACACCCGGGAGTAAAAAATATTTTTCCTAGTGGTATTCAAAGTACCTCATTCGTTTTAGAGGTATAGGAAACCCCACAATACTTCTTAAATCAAAAAACAAGCAAAATTTCTAGAAATTTTTTCATTAATCGAGAGAAAAAAAGAAAATTTATAATGTTTGTTTTATAATGGGAGGGAGCGACGTGGTGGGGCGCCATGTTTATTGGGGGAGAGGAGCGAAGGTTGCGTCCACGCCATCCGCTCGCACGTCGTGCCGGGCGCACGGCTTTCGGCACTGGACTCGGGCGGTAGTTACATTTGTAAGAAAGTTCTACTGCTTCCGTATATTGGTGTATTACATTTTGTGTGGCTTCTAGAGTTATGTTATTTGCACGAAACTCAAGTTTATGTTGCAATCCCGATGCGTTTTAATTAAAAAAGTCATAAAAAGTTCTGAAATTTTTTTACATGTACTTGTAAACTTGTTGTAGCTATGTATAAAATTTTAAATTCTAATTCATTTCATGTTAAGAGTAACGAAAAATAGAAAAAATCTGATAAATTTGTTAAATTTTTTTTGCTCTTAACATAGAATGAATTTGAATTTGAAAATTTATACATAGGTAAAGTAAATTTAGAAATACATGTAGAAATTTTAGTGTGTACCGAGATTACACCATAAACTTGAGTGCAAAGCATATGTCCCCTATTTGCAGTGTTATTTTTTGCTATGTATGACATGTGAAAATGTTACTCCATATCATCGGATGGGTTCTTTTTGGCTGCAGCTGATGGTTTTTAACCCTAACATAAATCCTTGGGCAAATGAACCAAATGCTGATAAGATGTTTCGAAAAGATTGTCTGACAAGCCGCTTCAAAAAGACAACGGAGAAACCTTCCCGTTGTTTTATTTGCGAAAGCTATAAGCCATAAACTGAAAAGAAGAAGGCCATAAACTCACTATCAGCTACATGCCATTAGGTTTCAATTTATTAATGTTCAAGGAAAATCCAGATTAAGGTGTACTACACACACACTAGTGATATTCAAAGTACCTCATTCGTTTTGGAGGTCTAGGAAACCCCACAATAATTCTTAAATCAGAAAACAAGCAAAATTCCTAGAAATTCTCTCATTAATCGAGAGAAAAAGAGAAAATTTATACCACTTATTTTGATGGAGCCATATTATAATGGTACATATTAATCATATATAAATAAGAAATTCTCTCATTAATTGATAGAAAAAGATAAGATTTATACCACATATTTTGATAAGCTCAAATTATGACACTACAGATTAATGATGTATAATCTAGCCATGTAAATTCCACCGAAAATTCCACATACAAACGGGTTTTAACACTCATACACTCACATATGGGAAAACCCGGTAACCTATACATAAATGGGTTTTAAAATCTACACATCAAAGAGAAAGTAATCGATCTGAGTACAAGTGATATGCACTTGACTCTCAATTAACGAAGCATATGCATGGACACAACTATCGATCCGAGTATAAATAACATGCACTTGACTCTCAATTAGCAAAGCATATGCATAGACACACCATAACCAACACTTGTAAGGAAACCACATAATTAACACTTGCAAGGACTCTAGTCATGACTAACACAACCAAGAACACAACTCAAAGACAGAGGGCTGGTCTGACCATGTCCACCAAACCGATCAGACTGCCAGAACACTCCAGTCAGACCACCATTCAATGGTCGGTCAGACTGCTCCTCACTAATCATATTGCATTTTTAATGCTGGTACGACCGTACTAGGACTCAGCTTAAGAATCTTCAAAAGACCTTATCTAAAAAATAGCTATAGTGAACAAAGGGCTGGTGCTACCGCAAACCAGTCAGATCGTCATATAATGGGCGGTCATACCATCACACCAGGGTCGGTCAAACCACAAGCTTCAGAAAGCAACAGGGCAAAACACAATTTCTCAAAATCAAATTCAACCAAAGATAGCAAAGCACAAGCAAGATAAAATACTCATCATCAACATGGAGTTGCCACCACATGGTCTCATAATACTTAAATTATTGTAACAAGTGTTGACAACACATTTCTGAATATTTAAAAATATACCGAATAGTTTAGAATATTTAAGTTCATGTTTCTCAAAACAAAATTATTCCACGCTAGAACCATGAGAACTTTGTGATTTTGTTGTCCCAGACCATAGACTCGTGGTGCCACCCAGTGGGTTATTACTTGTCTTATTCTATGTCATAAGTCATAATGTAACAAGGGGTAGCTAAGGCTAGGTTCTTTTGGACTTTAGACTTTTGGCTTATGCTACAGTAATTAGCTCTCAAACGGAGCCATTTTTTAAGGCGGGGTCTACAAGTCGATTGTAGTAGACATTATTCTGACTTTATCTATATCGACCAAAATTGCTTGCTTGTATCTCTCTCGTGAACAACCAGAATCCGAACATTTAACCCATAAGCCATAAGCCACAACCCTAAAAAAACACACTCTAAGTTTGTTATAATAGGTGCTTAACCCTTCACGGTTCACACCACCCATAGACTCCCATCGAGGCTCGGACACACATCAAGTGCTTCTCCCCTGATGGTCTTTGTCTCCAGCTCTGACTCGTCTCAACCACCACTGCCTTCTCTCCAGCAAGCTTCTTCTCTGCCCTGCTCTGCCCTCATCCCCACCCCTCTTCTTTCTCCTCCCTGGCGAGCTTCACGCGCCTCCACCATCTGCGGTCGACGGTGCCCTCATTGCCTTGCCAAGCCATCGCCTCTTCCCCATCCCCACCCACCCTAATCTGGGTCACCTGCCGCCACCACCCTTCCCCGATCCCATGGCCAATGGTGCCCTCACCACCACCGCTACCCACTGCCTCCCCTTCCCTTTAAACCCCGGGAACACAGTGAACCCCTCCCTAACATTGGAGAACCCTAACACTGACCTTAACGTCTCGCCATCACCAGAAATCCCACCGTAGTTGTTAGAAAAGAAAAAGTAATTTGCTTTATCCTTCTTTATTTTATTTTCTGTCTTAAGCCACGTACACCTTGAATTCATTTCATTTTCTCCCTTAAGCCACATACACCTTGAATTCACGCAGTATCCCATTTTCTTTATAATGCATCCGAAATTCTATGTTGTTTTCGTTGGTGATTGATGCGTTCCAGCCATGTCCTATTCAATTGTGTTTGTACGAACGTAGCTACCATCTTAATGGTGGTACTAGTACTCCCTCTGTTCTTTTTTACTTAACTTCTTAGAATATGTGCCGTCAAACCTTTTAAAGTTTGACTACCAGTAGATTTAAAACTATCTAGATTAGCTATGTAAAAATTACATCATTAGATTTGTTGTTAAAATATTTTTATAATAGTATGATTTTATTAGTATATTTTACTATAAAGTTATAAAATGTAGCAACCAAGGTTATATTTTGAAGATCATAAAAAATTTAAAATATAAAGTAAAAAAGAATAGAGAGAGTACCGTTTTTTGAGCCATGGCACACTTATTTTTGACAGAGTAGCTACAACGGAACTGTTCGTCTGCACTGGCATCCATCTATTGTTATGTGCTCAGGGGCGGATCTACAGTGATTCAAGGGTATTCAGCTGAATACCCAAATTTTTTGATAAAAAACCAGTATATACAAAGTGTAATACATATATATATATATATATATACATACTTAGTTGGGCCAAATTTAGTATTTTCAGACCAATCAGCCCATCCCGATGCCCTCTCCTGCACGCAAATGAGCTCACCGCCTCCGCCTAGCCCATTCGGCCATTCCCCCTGCTGGCCCGCTCCCTCCACCTGAATCAACTACCCTCCGGCTCTAAATCTTGAGGATAGACTGGTAGCAGAGGGCTCTACACCTCTTAGTCTTCCCTTTGGAAACCCTAGCGCCTAGCCCTAGCGGCGAGCCAGAGATTGAGGCGGCGCAGATGGCCCAAGACACGGGACGAGCTCGTCGACGTCGAGGCGGAGCTGGAGCCGCGGAGGTCGCCAACCTCCTCCGTGAGACCGCGAGTCCGCGACGCCCCCAGCCCCCCACGGTGTGCAGGACCTACTGCGCCTGCGTGCTAGTGCCACGCGGCTACGAGCATCGCCACTTCGCCAGCGTGGGGCTGAAGCCGGAGATTGAGGCGACATCGCCGGCCCAAGATGTGGGACGAGCTCGTCGAGGCGGATTATTATGGTATTATTTCTCTGTTGAATGAGCTCTGTATTATTGATTCCCCATTCGCGGATTCACCCTACTGTGAGCATCAGTAGACTAATGCCTTCTGGATGCCCTGTTATTTGCCATGCTTTAGGCTTCAATGACACCATCGACATTTTTTTCTTTTATTTTTTTATCAAATGTATGAGTAGCTTTTTTAGTCAGCATCAAAGAGTTATGCCTTCTCATTAAAACCTGGAATGATTTTCTCATGTTTCAACATCCCGTGTATTACAATGTTTTCCCTTGCTTCTGCAACCAGGGGCTGTGCTCACGGATTCTTGTGCTGCGGCTTTAGGGGGTGGAGTAGCAGAGGTGGCTGTCGGCCGCATTTTTAATGTCATGATGTGCCTGCTGGTGCCTTTGCTCTGCGAGAGGTAGGTTCTTTAGTTTTTTGCCCTCCTTTGGTTAGTTGTTGCCCTCACTATGAGATTGAGAATATCTTCTTGGAATAGTTTCAGCATGCGATTGGAGCCCTATGTGGTGTGAATGGAATTGTTGCTCTTTTTCCCCCTGGGAGCTGCAGAAGAAGATGAGTGAAGGTAAGTTGTGAACATTTCTATTAGACCATGAAATAAGATCCTATAAAATTTTGCATTCATGTAGACACTAAATAAGGTCAGTTAGGAGTCTCTGCCAAGAAAGTGCAATGCATAGTATGTATTTCAGAAAAGAGCACAAATTCCCGAATCAAACCAGCTTATTCTCCTGTAGAGGAATTTCAGAAGTTCCATGTGAAGTACATGCTTACATAACAAGAGAGGACTTATACTTTAATTTTCGCTGTTGTGAACTTTCATGTTTTCTGTTGAACAATAATTTTATAACTTCGAATACCCATTCTGAAATTCCTGGATCCGCCACTGTATGTGCTAAGAATCGATGACACGTGGTTTGGACATTCTCAATACTGTAAACTACCTAATTGTCTCGATCGATCTATTGCCCTTTTGTTTTGGTATTTGGAATCCTAGTTTGTTTCTAGAGAGGTGCTATGGCCATGTTTAAAAATACTTTGGTTTTTAGCTATGGTTTTTTTTCTTTTGACTAGTTATGAGAGAGATTAAGAAAATAAGAGACACTCATATTGAGAAATCATTCTGTTCAAAACGTCTCCTACAGTGACTCATATAAATAACTTATAGAAACCACTCTGTTCAAAAACTATCTTTTAAGAGCTAAAGAGACAAAAAAAACTATTTGGAATAGGGTATATATGCTATGGAGCACCATGCCACGCGCCTTCCAAATTTAGCATTGTTGGGCTTAGAGGTGGGACTTGGGCCGGGCTTCTTTGGGCCAGCCCGAAGCACGGCCGGCATGGCCCGGCCCGACACGTGGCGGGCCGTGCCGGCACGGCACGAACGGTGGGCCGGGCTGGGCCTCAAAATTCGGCACGGTGGGCGGCACGGCACGGCACGGCACGAAGAGCACGGTTGACCAGAAACTATTTAAAATTGATTTCTTAACTATAGTAAGTTGTACTCATAATTCTCCTTGAGCTTTTCTATTTGACTAGTTGGGTAGGCCTATGCTATATTGTCGGGCGATGTCCACGTACGCTATAGTCTAATTTGCACAAGATATACATTCCATTGGACTAGATGACCAAGTTCGGAGGTGGAATAGCATGAGACAATAGAATCGAATTTTAAGTATGTTTTTAATAAGGCGGATACAAGAGAAAGGAAGATAGCGGCCACCGCTACCATTGTCGCCGTCGCTTTCGTCGTGTATAGTTACTTTGGGCTGGGCTTGGGCTGGCACGGCACGAACGCTGGCACGGTGGGCTTTGGGCTGTGCTTGGGCCTGGCCAAAGACGAGGCGGGCCGGCACGGCACGGCACAACGGGATGACTGGGCCGAACCAGCACGGCACGAAGCGGCCCGAAGCACGGTGGGCCTGGGCCGTGCCGGCACGGCACGGCCCAATTCCCACCTCTAGTTGGGCTGTAAGCGCGGGCCTTCCCTGACCCATTTCATTGGCATGGGCACGATGTTTGAATGGTCCATCTCTTTCTTCTTTTTTCTTGCCGAAGGAATACACCATTAATTTTTTTGGTTTGCATTACTTGTTGTCCATTTTTGCTTGATTTTATGCTTAGAGCATCTCCAAGAGATGCTCTTTCTCACCCCCTATCTTAAAATATTGGGTATGAAAGCTAAAAACAAGCTCCAACAGATACTCTAAAACACACCCAATAATTTTGGTACTCTAAAATTGAGGTGGATCACCATCAAATATACAGTGCCTAGATAGTAATTTTAGGGATCCAAGTTTAGAGGAGCTGCTGAAGGAGGGGAAAGATTTAGAGGACAATGTTTTTAGGAAGACTCCCAATATGAGATTTTAGAGGACAAAATATTGAGCCTCTCTTGGAGATGCTAGCATGTTCTCTATATAACATATTGAACAAAAAAAATGAAAACAAATAGGTTTATCATTTTTGTTTCTTTGTGGAGAAGTAGAAACATTTATTCCAATATGGGTATCAGATATTCCAGTAGTTAAACGAAATATTCCACACTTCTTATTCGAATTTTGCAGTAGTTTATGGCTGACGTTCGAAATATTCCAGTAGTTTATTCCAATAGTTAAACGAAATATTCCACACATCTTATTCGGATACTTGGGGAGATTTTTGAAGGCACCATTAACCCCCCTCTGTTGCCTGTCCGGTCCTACAAGATCTCATCCATCTAGGCACATATTATTTGCAAGTTTTTTGATTGTCCGATTTTGCCTCGAGAAGTGGTGATTCGTTTTGGTTCAAGTTCGTACTGTGATCTAGTTTGCTATGATATATGAGAACTCATCTAAAGTTATCTAGATAATCAAGTACCCACAAGCAAGAGTAGATCGTGGTTTCTCTTTTTTGCTCAGTTTTAGTGCAACATTCCTTCAAACGAAAACCATTAAAACTTTGGCAATGGTTTTCTTAGTCGTTGATTGGAATAAGTTTCTAACATCTTATAGAAGGTGCATACCAAATTTTAAGTGATTTTAAACTTTGGTTTGAGAGTTAACTCAATTTATGGTTTCACCTAGTTTTGGTGCAACAAAGCTTCAAGAGCCAAAAGATCCCAACTTTCTCAAATTCTTTCAAGATCTTTCATTGGGATAGGTTCTTAAAGCCATGGTCTAGCCTTAGTTCAAGTTTTAAGTCATTTGAAGTTGTGGATCAAAAGTTTTATCAGTTTTTGTATTTAAAATAGTGCTAAAAATCTGTTTTGTCCTGAGGTTGAGGTCAGCCACCCCTGAGAGAGGTCCCGCCCATTGCACTGAGGTCAAACCACCGAGGTAAGTTTTGGTCCGTTTGGCTTAGTTTTCCTTGGATCTTTCCTTGTGGGTGTTGGTCTCTAATTTTCGTAACTTCTCATAGTTATTGGAGTGAAGATATTTACTTTCTCTTTAAAATATTTTTTTAAAAAATTAATTAGATTGGCTCTTATTCATCTCCTCTAATCACCCGTCTTGGTCCTACGGATACAAGCTAGGTTGTGCACGTCAAGTTTGCCTCATTTATGACGTGTAAGGGATGTTCGCCGGGTGGGTATGACCGTATGGGCTGTTAAATTCAATTTTTGTCCATCCACACCCGTCTTGAGGGTACATGTCTAGATGTTATTGTCAAGTTGTGTGGAATTTTACTCGTTTGAGAATGATCGGTTATGCGACTGCAAGCTTATCTTTTTTTTAAAAAAAATGGCAATAGCCACCTATCTAATGTCATTGTTTGAAGATGTGAGGTTTGGTTTAGTGCAATTTTTCGAAATGAATACGGGTATGCAGCGACACTTGCTGGAACACATACGTTTTGTTATTTTGACATGATAGATAAATATTAGGCCTGGTTTATTTATCTTTATATCTTTATCTTTCTTTATATATCTACTAATTGAAGGCTCCTCCAAAAGCACTCAGCTTAATCCTAAGAGGATAATAAACTAGAAATTCATACATCAATTGAAAAAAGAAATAAGAACAAGAAAATCCAGCGTTAATCTGAAAAAAAAGCATCTTGTGCATCTATATAAAGCTTTGTACGTCATCTCTTAAGATTTCAATCAATTTTGATTACATGTGCAGCAATATGTCCATATCAAACAATAAAAGGAGTCTGAATACAGTACAAGCCTAATTGGAAAAAAAAGCAAGCATCATTTCAGGTTGAGCTTCTAACTTCTGGCTTATTTTTTACTATTCCTAAATTTCGTCTTTTTCTGATTTTTTTTTGTTTTTTTACCTTTTTGCCGGTTTTTTTCCGTATTCATTTGCATTGTTTGTGATGGGTTAACCCATTTTTTCTATTTTAAATTTTTTAAAATTTAGTTACGCCAAATAAGTCACTCTCAACTACAGTATAATTTCAACCAGTTACAGTATAATTTTAGTCATAAGTCAGCTTGTTTCAGCCTAACCGAGCGGCACCTAGGACTCCTATAAGGAAACTATTTGTTTATATTGATTTCTAGTAAAGCCCATAATGTACCTTGCGATTTCCACTCCATTCACTGCTCATGCATGCAAGCTGCATAATATCATTTACATGTACGTTTTTGATGTCATGCTGCTTAAATTCAAGATGCTTAATTACTCCTATATCCTATAACTGGAGGCTCTCTTAGAAACCTTCCCGTTAGTCTAGAAAAAAAAAGGCTAAAAGCATCCATATTGTTCGGAAAATTTTAATAGCTAGGGATTCTCAATTTGCCAGAGAAGAAAGAAAGAAATCCCATCTATAACCCAAGGCCTCGATCTATGTATAAACTTGTGTTCCTGTCTACAATCAATCCCACCAATACATAGATACAAATAAATAGAATGTAAGGACGCATAGATTTTTATGTAAATACAACATCCCATTATCATAAGCTCTGGTAATAAAGAATGTGCGTGATTTGGAATTTGTCTGAGCAATGACACGATTTTTCACATACTGTTTCTAGCTTTGACACAAGGGGTGACTGAATATGTTTCTGAATCATGCCAAAGAATAACTCAGGGGGGCCTGAATATCAGTAGTAGTCCGTGCATACATATTCTCGGCCACCCATATCAGAAATGGAATAATTAAGCCGCGTTAGGAAGCAACTGAGACTATCAAGTAAAGCAAGAGCAACAAGCAAGGCAAGGGTTCAACGTGGGAGCGAAGCAGAGTCACAGCAAAACACATGGGACAAGCAACGAAGCAAAGCACAAGTAACACTCCATTACTCCAAGCTTCCCTCCTGTATATATGTGCGTAGGTGCTAGGCCTAATGAAACACCAATATCTTCGAACGGGAGAAGAAAAAAAATTCACTGATACGGAGACATGGTTCTGACGCATGTTCAGGCTGACGATGCGGCCGCCGTCTTCGCGTCAAGATACGTGCAGGATCCGGTTCCAAGGTTGAACAAGATTCTAGCTTAGTTTGGCCGTTTCAAAAACAAAAAAGTGCATTCTTTTTTTTTTGAAAGCCAAACTGTGCATTCATAGTATGCGTTGTTTTTGGTGTCCACGTATAGGTATGATCTGGGGGAGAAGTCGATATCGAAGGACGCGGCGTACCAGATCATCCACGACGAGCTGCTGCTGGACAGCAGCCCGCGGCTGAACCTGGCGTCGTTCGTGACGACGTGGATGGAGCCCGAGTGCGACAAGCTCATCCTCGAGGGCATCAACAAGAACTACGCCGACATGGACGAGTACCCGGTCACCACCGAGCTCCAGGCACGCGCTTTTTATCGATTGTTCATCTGTTCTTCCCTTTCCATTGATCGAAGCGTCCATTGGTTTCGTGTTTGTAATCCATCTCCTTTTAACAACGTTACAAGCAGAACCGATGCGTGAACATCATAGCACGGCTGTTCAACGCGCCGCTGGACGCCGGCGAGACCGCCGTCGGTGTCGGCACGGTCGGGTCCTCGGAGGCGATAATGCTCGCCGGGCTGGCGTTCAAACGGCGCTGGCAGAACCGGCGGAAGGCGGAGGGGCAGCCCCACGACAAGCCCAACATCGTCACGGGAGCGAACGTGCAGGTAAAGCAAGAGATCAACACAACGCGAGCACCGTTTCTGATGGGCTAGCGCACATAAAAAATCGTTCAGAAACTCTGCGTACGTTATGCTCTGCAACGCAGGTGTGCTGGGAGAAGTTCGCGCGGTACTTCGAGGTGGAGCTGAAGGAGGTGAAGCTGAGGGAAGGGTGCTACGTGATGGACCCCGACGAGGCCGTGCAGATGGTCGATGAGAACACCATCTGCGTCGCCGCCATCCTCGGCTCCACCCTCACCGGCGAATTCGAGGACGTCAAGCGCCTCAATGGCCTCCTCGCCGCGAAGAACAAGCGAACAGGGTCTGCTTGATCCCGCACACTTGATCCCACCTAGCTTGTAAATTTGCTCGCCAAACGTATATGCGCGTATGACGTGGCCAGCCATCTGTCTAACAGGTGGGACACGCCGATCCACGTGGACGCGGCGAGCGGCGGGTTCATCGCGCCGTTCCTGTACCCGGAGCTGGAGTGGGACTTCCGGCTGCCGCTGGTGAAGAGCATCAACGTCAGCGGGCACAAGTACGGCCTCGTCTACGCCGGCGTCGGGTGGGTGATCTGGCGCAACAAGGAGGACCTGCCCGAGGAGCTCATCTTCCACATCAACTACCTCGGCTCCGACCAGCCAACCTTCACGCTCAACTTCTCCAAAGGCACGGTCTATCCGGATTATATATCCGATGGGCAGAATCATGCAACACATCATTTGTACACCCTACTTTCTCTTGTAGTTATTTTACATTGGTTAATCTTGTGCAGGGTCAAGTCAGATCATCGCGCAATATTACCAATTTCTTCGACTAGGCGTCGAGGTACCGGCTTCTACAATACACCGATCGGTTTAGGTGGTGGTCATTTAGGCTTATTTTTGGTGGTTTATGGCTGAAAAGCACTATAGCTGACTGAAAAAAACATTGTAGTTGACAGAGACTTATTTAGCATAATTAAATTTAAAAAAAATAAAAAATATGTTAGCCCATTACATATAATATAAACAAATACGGAAAAAAAAGAACCGGCAAAAAAACTCAACAAAAACCCAAAAGTTCAGAAAAAGACGAAATTTGTGAATAGTGAAAATAAGCCGGAAGCCAGAAGCTTAAGCCGAATTGATCAGAACAAGGATTTCGTAACACACATTGGCAGATGGGCCTATGTGTCAGTGCATGATGCATGGTATGGAAATTTTTCTACTGTTGCAGGGGTACAGAAACGTGATGACGAACTGCATGGAGAGCGCCAAGACGCTGCGCGAGGGGCTCCTGCGCACAGGGCGGTTCAACATCATCTCCAAGGAAGAGGGCGTGCCGCTGGTGGCCTTTACGTTCAAGGACACCAGGGACAGCTCGCTGGCGTTCGAGCTGTCGAAGAACCTGCGCCGGTTCGGGTGGATCGTGCCGGCGTACACTATGCCGGCGAACCTGGAGCGCATGACCGTGCTCCGCGTCGTCGTCCGGGAGGACTTCGGCCGGCCGCTCGCGGAGAGGTTCCTGTCGCACGTGAGCATGGCGCTGAACGAGCTCGACCTCGCGGCGAAGGGGCCCGTGCCCAAGATGAGGTTCACCATCGAGCTGGGCCCTGCGAAGAGCGCCGACGAGGAGGCGTCCGTAAGGGTCGTGAAGAGGGAGGCGGTGACGGCGGACAGGAGCGTGTCCCTCGTCACCGGGAAAACGAAGGGCGTTTGCTAGAGCTAGACCTGCCGTCAGATGACCAGGCCTATCAATTGTACTATTGAATAAATTGTTCGGATCAAGGCACCAGGGGGAAAAGAGCGTGCACCTGCTTATGTTTGATCGATTTCGTGGCGTCCGGGCTTTGCACCATCGTACATTCGTGCCATGTCCAAGTTTTCGTTTCTTTCATTTTTTTTTTAAAAAAAACAGGACCACGTTAGTCCAGTGACCGGGCCGAGCTTGTGTAGAGAGCCCAATTAGAGAACAGTGGGGGAGCTCAAATTTGCCCGGGTAGGAGTAGGAGAAGGATACAATCAGTCCAGCCCACGCTGTAACTCTCAACTTTTGGGCCTTCGTACCGGCAAACTTACGCACGCCACATACATGTGGAGGCAATTGGGGGCGTCCTTCCAACCGCGCGGCCTAGTACCGGATATGGAATGGGCAGACGGCTCGGCACGTGAAACCAAAATTGTTTATATAAATAGCACCGTAACTTTTATTTAAATTTAATCCTTAAATATCCGTTTTACAAATCTAACCTTCTCTATGTGCCAATCACGTTCAATAGGTGCCGATAGGCATCTACTGAGCTTCCTAACTCAGTAGGTGACCTACCGAGGCTCTCATCCACAGCAGCACACGAACCAACGCTAATACTCAGTTAATTACCGCAAATAATCACTTAATTGATGCCAATCATGCATTGCTTTTTCTTGCTGCCATGGATGAAAGGCTCGCTAGGTGCCTGCTAAGCTCTTCTAGCTCGTCAGGTATCTAGTGGGTATAATAGATCTACGGAAGAGATTATGTTTGTAAAATAGATGTTTGGAGATTAAATTTGAAAAAAAAATAGCTATCATACTATTTATATAAATAAATTGTGAAACAAGGGACGCTAGGATGAGTCGTGGTGGTTTGCAACTTGCAATGCATCCGAGAGCGGCTAAAGCATGGGACACGGCGGCTGGAGAGGCAGCCGGAAGTGCGGCTCGCACGGCTGCACAACCGTCGTCGATCGGTGGTGACTGAAGGCAAACGGGGCATCAGGTCAGCGAGGGAGAGTCGGAGAGAGAGTGGGGCAAATATCTAAAACACGTAGGTGAGAAGCCCGGCCGGTCTTACTTAACTACGCTATGTGCTGCTAAACATCTTTAGCTTTTTTATTTTTAATTTATATAAATCAGAAATCATTTGAAATGTACCTGCTTGTAATTTCAGTTTATTTTATCTTTTTTGGTTTTTTTCTTATTTATTTGTATTATCTATGATGATATGATGTTTTTTATTTTATTTTCTCATTTTTTATAAATTTTTAAAAACTAACAATTGTTACAGTATAATTTTAATTAAAAATATAGTCATATACTTAAGTCAAAAGCTCGTTGAAGCACTTTCTTAAGCCTCGCTCATTTCGGCTTGAGTTTTTGACTTATTTTTTTATTGTTCTTAAATTTCATCTTTTTTGAGTTTTTTGCTAGTTCTTTTTCCCGTATTCGTTTGTATTATCCATGATAGGCTAATATATTTTTCTATTTTTAACTTTTAAAAATTTATTTACGTCAAATAAGCCACCATCAATTATAATGTAATTTCAGACAGCTATAGAACAATTTCAACTATAAGTTAGCTTATTTTAGTCCAACCGAACAAGCTATAGCCCCCTAATGATGTCAAAGTTTGCACTTTAGCTCTTTAAATTTCAATAAAGTTTGGTAGTATCAGTATTATTTGTCCCCCTTATCAAATTTTGTTGCATTATGTGACTTATTTGACCCCGTTATCTTTAATTATTGGCTCCGACACTGTTTCCATTCACCAAGCTCTCGTTGTGTATCCTCTCCTCAACCGACCTCTAATTTCTGCACTTTGCTCTAATTTTTAGTTCTACTAGGGATTGCCTGCTTGAACCTTACTGTTTGGATAAGGGGATTTTATTTTAGAATTTGAAATAAATCCTGAAAATTCCCTAAAAGTCCTCAAAGGACCATATGAGAAGGTCTATGATACTGTTCTAATAAACCATTGCAATGTTTGTGGAGTGGTCAATTAGTTTTCTAAAGATTGCATTTGATTTAGACTGTTTTCTGGAAGTGTAATAAAAATCAGAAATACCGTAGGTATTAGTGCGGTAGTTCCGCTTTGTGGAAGTACCGCACGCACAAGTGCGGTAGTATCGCTCGTGGAAGTACTGGGTTGAGTTGTGGTACGTTTTCTCCAGACAAGTTCAGGTGAGATTTTCAGCGTGTGGAAGTACCGCTTTGGGTAGCGATAATACCGCAGAGCTAAAGTACCGGTATGGTAAGTGCAGTACTTCCGATTTTTTCAGAAAAACAAGATTTTGGGGAATTGAGTCGTGGATTAAGTTGGTTTGACCTGGATCACTAGATTAAGGGTGCATGATGTATGTCTTAACTAATGTAGGTCAAATTGTAAAGAATTTGTGCTTGAAAATAATTTCTTTGTCTTTGGATGTGCAGTGTTGCTTGGAGTCACCTGTGGTCAATGACGAGGATTGGGGCTAGGCTCATAGAGGAGTTGAGACCCAGGACGATCGAGGATGCTGGATCAGATGGTGAGCTCAAACATGGCACGAGAAAAGGGCAGGAATGTTAAAGGTGAGTTCGAACGGCGGGATGGCGTCATGTAGTTTGCACAAGCTAAGTGAGCCGTGGTTTGGTGTAATCAGGATGGGAGAGACTTGGCGTCGTATGGCTTGTAAAAATTACCTTATCAAGTAAGCAATACATCAATTGTTTTGCATCTCTTGTGTCTCTCTTGTTTTTTATTAATGTGCTTGACTTTTGATTGATTTGATCTCTCTTCTTTCTCTCTTATGATCTTGCTGTGCTAAGAACGTGTAAGAGATGAAGATAGTTTTTGGGAATACATCTTCACCTATCTAGACACTTTGATAGCAAGATCCACAAGAAAGCCCAGTTTTACTTGATTTTGACCTCTTTGGTACATCTCTTGATCCGAGGGTCTTTGGCTGGGATTCTTTAGTGTTTTAATTTGCTATGACATGTGGGAATACATCTAGAGCCATCTTGGCCATCATTTACCCACGAACAAGTTGTATTCATCGTTTGGGGTTTTGGTTTAATTTTGATGCAACCTTTCAACAAACTAAAAGAGGTCACAACTTTGATCATGATTTTTATAATCATTTGTTGGAATAGATTCTTGACATCCTAGAGTAGATCCCAGTAAAATTTCATGTTATTTAGATTTACGGATCAAAAGTTCTCTCAATTTTGGATTTTGAAATCGTGCTGAAAACACTGTCCAACCTAATTTTAGTATAGCAACGGAAGTACCACAATTACTGTAGTGGTAGTATCATAGTTACTATAGTAAGCGGTAGTATTGCAAATTTAACCGCGGTAGTTCCATTTTCGCTAATTTTTCCTGGATTTTTTGTTTCTAATCGCCAGTTTTTGTGGTGATCTTCCATTCTAATCTTCATAACTCTGTAACTATTGAAGTGAAAGATTTATAAATATTTAAGGAAAAATTTCAAGACATCATTACTCCTCCTCTGTTGCCGTCTTCGGCGTTTCAATCCCATCATCCAAATATTCATAACTTTGCTTTCGGTGTCCATACAAGCCTGAATTCACTAGCACCGCTGCTGCCTGCAACTGATTCTGATATATCGTGCTGAAACAACAAACAAGAACGTTATCTATCTTTGTTATATCTTTTGCTTACCTATCTATATGTGTTGCTGGGCTTTTAATATAGCAGCATTCATCCCTAGTTCTGCAACGACGATGATAGGTTTGTCATCGGCATCTCGTTCTGCAAAATCAAGGGTTCGTGTCAGGCTATCGAAGGCGGGGGGGGGGGGGGGGGAACGAGTCTTAGGGCTTGTTTGGGTGACTAGGCAAGAAATCCACGTGGGAAAAAACCCCCACGAGGATTTCTGGTGGCCACCTTGAAACCCCGTGGATACTAATCTCATAAGAAAATAATCCCTTTCTGCATTTGGGTAGAGCGGGGGAATCTCATCAGTTCAACACAGTAAAACAAATAAGAAACTCTGGGGGAGAAATCTAAGGAAAACTACAAATTTTCAATCGCATCAAGAAGTTTTCATCCGAATAGTTCCCAACAATCACATCAAAACAAGCATCGAACACAAAGACACATGCAAATCATCAATAATTATCAAATCAGCCACTCATAGTAGCATCATATCCAAAGTGAATTGGACCCGACGGTGACCTTCATGAAGCACTTGGCGGTGCATCCGTGGTAGGTGGGCAAGGTAGCCACCGGCTTGGATGGCGCACCCCTACCAGATCGAAACCAGGATGCCGCAGCGATGGCAGTGACAATCTCAGGCAGGAGGACGCCGCCGCGCACAACCTCATCGCTTCCGGTTTGGTTGGGGGAGGAGATGGAGATAGGGTGAGAACAAGACAAGGGGAACTGGGAAATGGAGCTCAAGTTCGTAATAGAGCGCGACGATTTGCTCAGAGAGACCCGGTGCAGCTCACGTGAGAAGCCAGGAAGAAAAATCTTTGCGCTGCTTGCAATCGTCAGAATTGAAGAAAAAGGGAGAGGGGGCGCCTGTCAGATCCCCCAAGTTGTCGGCAGCGATTCCAAGGAGAAATCACCGCAGGGAGCCTGGAGAAAGGGGATAAACGGAGAGAGCAAAGAGTAAAGTTACAGCTACAGCTAAGTCTCTGGAAGATATCGGCAAAAGCTTATCCATTCATTCCCACCGCAGCGTATATGGATACAACACATAATTAGACATGATTGCCGATTACAGAGATTACACCCAAATAACATCACATTAAGCTCTAAGTAAGTAAAACTAACTCCTCAAAGTAAACAAGCTTTAACTAAACTGATATGGACCATAGATGCTTCCCATATGTAAAAGATTAAATCCTGACTGTCAAAGCCCCGACTGAACCATTGAAGCGGTATTGCCGGAAATAAACAGCAACTCCCCTCGACATGCCCAGATTCTGACATTTCCTTCCCCTCAAATCCATACTTGTCCTCAAGTATTTTGATCAGGAAACCATGATTTAATAGTCTGAGTGTAAAATTCTGGAAATGTTCCCTTGGTGAAGTCTGCATCTTCCCATGAAGTATCTTCCGGTGACAGATTCTCCCACTCGATCAGCCACTGAGTCACCAGCCGGTCCTTGCGAGGCAGAGCTCTGGTTTCTAACACCAAAATTGGTTCTGTTTTAATCTTCCCGCCTTTGCTCACAAGAGGAAGATTCGGACTGGGCACTGCTGTTGAACCACGGTGTTTTTTAACTGGCTCACATGGAAAACGGGGTGGATACCCACACCTTCTGGCAATAACAGTTTATAAGCCACACTCCCAACTCTCTACAGTACACGAAATGGCCCATAATAGCGACTGGTAAGCTTTAGAACATTCCTGAGACTGAATGCAGTAGCCCTTTATGGCTGCAACTTCAAATATACCATATCACCCACAACAAACTGTCTTTCACTCCTATTTTGATCTGCATACTTTTTCATCCGAGACTGTGCTTGAGTCAGATTATCCTTCAGTTTCTTGAGCATGGTTTGCCTTTCCTGAAGAAAATTTTTGACTTCTTCTTCTTTAGGAATAGGGATACCCACTTCATTGAGCAGAGGAGGGGGAAACCCATATAATGCTTGAAATGGAGAAATCTTTAGCGAAGTGTGGAAGGTAGTGTTATACCACCATTCAGCTAGAGATAACCAAGCCATCCACTTCTTAGGCTCTTGAAAAGCCATACATCTTAGGTATGTTTCCACACATTGATTCACCCGCTCCGTTTGCCCGTCCGTTTGAGGATGGTATGCCGTACTAAACGTCAATTCTACTTTTAGGGACTTGAAAAGCTCTTGCCACAATTTGCTAGTGAAGATTCGGTCTCTATCAGTGACAATCGCTAATGGAAATCCATGTAACTTAAAAATATTGTCAATAAATGCTTGTGCCATAGATTGAACAGTATATGGATGGGTTAGAGGGATAAAATGTGCATACTTTGTAAATCTGTCCACCACAACCAGAATTACCTCATATCCTTTTGACTTCGGCATCCCTTCGACAAAATCCATTGAGATGTGAGTCCACGCCATGTCAGGAATTGGTAGAGGCTCCAATAAACCGGGATAAGGGCAATGCTCCGACTTGGATCGTTGACAAACTGCACAGTTCTGAACAAATAAGTGCACTTCCCTCTTCAACCTGGGCCAATAGAACAGGCTCTTGACTCTCTGATAAGTCGCCACTCGGCCCGAATGCCCCCTATTGCCGACGAGTGCAGGGAATAGATTATGTTCTGTCTCAACTCCACATCACTTCCTACATAAATCTTCCCCTTGTAACGAAGTACCCCCGATTGAAAGGTGTAGCCAGATTCTGGATCTGGAGCTAATATGAGGCGCTCTATCAACTCTTTATAGTGGGTATCATCCGCATAGCTACCCTCAATTGCCTCCACCCATGCAGGTACTGCCATGGATATGGCTGAAGCTTCGCAACCTCTTCTTGATAATGCATCCGCCACCTTGTTCTCCTTGCCTTTCTTGTACTCAATGGTATAGTCAAATTCGAGTAATCTCAACATGAGTTTGTGTTGTATTCCTTCCCCAATCTTTTGTTCCTCCATGAACTTGAGGCTTTGTTGATCGGTTCTAATCACCAACTTGGTCCCCAAGAAGTAATGTCTCCACCTCTTTAGCGATTCCACTATTGCCAGGGCTTCCTTGTCGTAAGTGGATAGAGCTGCAGACTTAATCCCCAATGTTTTGCTGAAATAGGCGATGGGTCTTCCCTTTTGCATAAGAACAGCCCCGATGCCCTTAGCACTGGCGTCGGTCTCCAATATGAATGGCTCGGTAAAATCTGGAAGAGCCAATACCGGCGCCGTAGTTAGCTTGAGCTTCAACTCTTCGAAAGCTTCGTCTTGAGCTGCCCTCCAACTGAAGCCTTCTTTCTTCAACATGTCGTGTAGAGGTCGACAAGTGAGACCATAACCTTTGATGAATCTTCTGTAGTACCCAGTCATCCCCAAAAAGCTCCTCAACTGTGATACATCTTGAGGTTTAGGCCAATCCCGAATAGCGTCAATCTTCTTTGGGTCAGTAGATACTCCTTGCCCTGATATAATATGGCCCAAATACTCCACATGGGTTGCTGCAATGACGCATTTGCTGAAATTTGCAAATAGCTTGTGCTGTCTCAATGTATCCAGCACCATGGCTAAGTGTTGTTTGTGATCCTCTTCATTTTTGCTATACACCAAGATGTCGTCGAAGAATACCAAGATGAATCTCCTCAAATATTTGGCAAAAATAGTGTTCATGAGTGATTGGAATGTGGCAGGTGCATTTGTCAAGCCAAAGGGCATGACCAAGTATTCAAAGTGGCCCAGATAGGTCCTGAAAGCTGTTTTGCATATGTCTTCTGACTTCATTCTAATTTGATGGTACCCTAACTTTAAATCTAGTTTACTGAATATAGTTGCCCCATGCAACTCATCCAAAAGGTCCTCAATGACTGGAATAGGATATTTGTTCTTGTCAGTCAATGCGTTGAGCTTCCTGTAATCCACACATAATCTCCACGACATGTCCTTCTTTTTGACTAATATGGCCGGTGAAGCAAAAGGACTTGAACTCGGTCTGATAATGGAAGACTCCAATAACTTGTGAACTTGTTGCTCCATTTCAGCCTTCCACTGGTGTGGAACTCGGTATGGGCGAATGTTAGGTGGATTGGTACCATCTTTGAGTGGAATTGAGTGATCACAGTCTCTTTCGGGTGGCAATCCCTGCGGTTCTTGGAATATGTCTTGGTAAGAATCAAGTAGGGGTTGAAATCGGGCGTTCATAGATACTACCGATGTCCCACTGGATTGTAGATCAACCACATATCCACATATCCCTTTTACCACTTCCTTGTCCCAGCTCTTCGGGTTCAACACCCTAACCAAAGAATCCTGCTGCAGGTCCTCAAAAGTTGTCTCAATAATTCCATTCTTTTTAATAGTCAGTCTCCTAGTCTTTAAATCCAAGCTCACTAGACTGTGTTGTACAGCCAATCACATCCGAACACCAACTCATACCCCTTTAAGGGCAATAACTTGAAAGAGCTACTGAATTTTTCTCCCCGAATGGAATAGTCAGCCTCTTGTATATATGATCCTGTTAACAGGACACCACCCCCAGCAACTGTAACCTTTTGCAATGGAGCCAATTCCACCTTACAAGAAGTTTGAGTAGCAAAAATTAAATCTATGAAAGTATGTGAACTGCCACTATCCACCAGAGCCACTCCTATCTTGCCCCTATATGGACTTCAAGGGTATATGTAGACACTCCCACCATTCCACTAACTGCCTGAAGAGATATTTGCATCAGTTGTTCTTCTGTATCAGAATGTGAGAAAGGTTTCTCTGCATCAGTTTCTTTTTCTTGCCCAGTATCAGCTGGAACTGTCTCCTCACCCTCACCAGCCATCAGATTGACCTGCTGGTATTGTGTCAGACCCAGATTTTACAATCCGGAATCTACTGTGTTTAGCTGCACTATTCCCTGGATCAGTAGATAGTGCACACAGTTACAGTTCTGATTATCAAAGTACATATCATGCGGAAACGTAATTAAAATAATAGACTTACTCATGGGCCGATTAGGCTGAAATCAATAAATTGCAGCAGCGGAAGAACGAAGCACACGGGTGGGACCTTCAGGACATGCCCAGAGGCAGCCAACTGGAGGTTCGCGACCTAATTCTCGACATCTTCATCTTCTTTGCCATCATGATCCAGAAGTATCGTTGAAGCGCAGTGATCTGATTCCTGCTCCTGAATTGGTCGCAAAAGCGAGCATGAGCACTCCGACCCCGTGCTCAGCGAGCCAACACACAGAATGCAGTATATAACATGTATGGCTAATCAAAGGATGGCTCAGGTTTATTTTATTTTTGCGAAGAGTGCTTTTGAATACAATTATATAAAAATTCCTAAGACCTAGCATTTTGAACAAAAGCATAATGTTCAAGAACATGCAATAATATTAGTGATCCAGATTCCATCCACCGTTACATGGCATCTGCACCATATAGCAATTTCTTTTCAGCGTTATAGCCGCTTAACTTAACACTGGGACGACTCCCAGGACAATTCAAATCAGGACAGTCCTTCGCCCTTCACTTTTCCATTCCCATTCATAAAACGGTTTGAAATAGAACTATATCTGGTTAAGTTTCCATGTCCGCCCTTGACCGTGGGCACGGCTATTCGAATAGTTTTGACTCTGCAGAGTTTGTACACTTTCACCACAAGAGACAATCAACTCATTGCCCCACACGATTCCTTAGTCATGTGGTTGAGCAGACCATCACAGTGACTTTTCAAAGTATCTAGACCCTTTTGTCATCTCACCCCTATGGGAGACTGCCCACTTGCGGTGGGTCCCATATGTTGCACGGGATGTTCCCCATAGCTACTAGCGTACGGGCTCCACTCCCCTCTGCGCTAGCACGACTGGGAAACTTCACCCTCCACTCGGTGTCCCTTTAGGCCTTCCCTTGCCCCTGCATAATTACTTCTCTCCCCCTATTAGTGAGATGAGTCCAGAGTTTTCGATAAATCTACTTAGCCAAGTTGTACTTTACAGACTTGTGGTTGTACTGTTTTACACGGGTGACATGACAAGATTCGGTCCTTAGGGTTATCTGGGCGGTCTATCAATAACTCACTTTGTGCTTCCACTGCACCACATATTCACATTCAATAACTCACTTTGTGCTTCCACTGCACCACATATTCACACACTCGAACTAGTCCGCCCAGATATTTAAGCATGTTGAGATTTTTGGAGGGTATAAAATAGTCATGTCAAATATACCAGTCATTCCCACCATGACTGCCCAAACCATTTTCTCATTATTAAAAGCAATCATGATGTATGGGGCATTTCAGCACCCCCTGAGTATTAATGCAACACTAAGCATAGCATATCATTAGGGACTTATTTTCGAAATATTAGTATTATACTTTTGCTAGGGCGACAAGGTTTTCACATTCAATCATTCCAAAGGAGGGGTAATACTATTCAAGGTAAACATTGGCATATAACTAGAATATCAAGTTTAGCATGTATTTGCATAAAAATAACAGCATGCATTTTGTTAATTTAACACAAAGTAATTTGCATAAATGTGGGTTCAATATGATCAAAGTATTGACTCGCCTGGCGCGGTTTACCGCGGTCTTGAGCTCACACAATGCTTTCTCTTGAACTGCGGATCTTTTCTTCACTTCACTCTTGATCTCGCTTGATCCGTGGAATCTTCGGACTTCAGTTTCTAATTACGCGACAACGACTGAATGCAAATAAAAGCAAATAACTCAAAAGATCCAAATAAATCCAATCACTTTAAATATCCGATTTAGCTTAAATTATGCATTTATTATGATTTGAGAATAGAAGGGCGATTCAGGTTAGTGTGTGGTAAGCACATCGGTAGCTGGGTTTGGGCAGGAGGACGAGTTGTCTGAATGCTTTACCGTGAGGAAAATTTTTAGAAATACGAGGGATCGAAAGTGAAGATGCACTCACAGGAGTTATCTGCTTTTGAGAAAGGAAGGTGGCCATACATAGCCGATTGGGGAGAAGCGAGACTTGACCTTTCGATTGATAAATTTCTTTTATTATTTTTATATTTATCAAGGAAGTTCCATGAGTCGGGTTAGACCTATAGCCTGGTGTAGGAGTCTAGTGTACAAATTTTATCTCTAGGGTATGTATTCCTTGCAGCTCAGGTTATGGCAAACTGGACTGATGGATGAGATCTATACTTATTCTATAAATCTTTTAGTCGAAGATATTATAACACTTGGATATCTTAATTAAGTTTTTAGAATAGTCTCTGATATAGGCTTTTACTTATTAATTAGATTAAGATAAATAGCAATGGCTCAATATTTATTCTTATATGGTAATTAATTAGAATTTGAATCTCTAAAAATCCCATTATCATATCTTATGTATTTTCATTCATAGCTAGGCTAATTTTAAGTTGAATTAGGATTTATTTGTATGAGTCCTAGTTTTGTTGAACCATGCTTAGGGTTATTATTTATTAAGTTTAACATCATGATTTAATTTAATGGTACCATTAGTATTTTGTTTTCACTTTAGTGATTATTTAATCCATTTCCTTAATCTTTATCTTGAGGGTATTTTTAGTTAAACTCTTTATTAAACTTTGGACATGTAACCAATTCCATCTTTCTCATTATGAATTTATAAATAATTTCTTATTTATATTCTCATGCACAATGTGTCTTTACATACCATTGAACCACTTAAATTTCCAACTTTACTTCATAATAATTTTGGTTTAACCTCACCCTTAAATTGTTGTTCCCACTTCTAATCACAACCCATATTTTTACAAAATTTGATCCTTTGATCAACTATATTATTTTAGTTTTCAAATTAGCCATTGTTAAGTTTCAATTTAGTTGCATAAATCTTTTCATTATGACTTCTCAGGTGATTTCTTATTTATATTATGATTCCCAATTTATCTTGGCTGTAAATGCCTGCATGAATATTTCTGTGCATAAGATTTCAGCATGTAGCAAAAAGGGGTCACAGGTCAGTGTTCATCTCTTACACCTGAATTGAACTCAACCACCTATCTGGGCCCACAGGTCAGCGGGAGACAGATATAGAGAAGGGGGCAGCTTCGGCTGGCTTGGAACACAGCAGAGTGCAGCAGTGGAGAGAAACAGGGGAGCGGGAGTGGCGGCGGAGCCGTGCGGCGTCGCCGGCGAGGAGCGGCCGGGGAGGCGACGGCGACCGGTGAAATGGGATGCTCCGGCGACAAGGAGGCCCATGATGGCTGTAGCTCCAGCCGGGAGACACGGCGGCGGGCCAATGGCGGTGGAGAGCGGTCGGGTGCGTGAGGCTGATCGAGGCTTTGGTGGCCGGAGAGAAGAGAGAACAAAATAGAGTGAGCACAAGCATGATTGGGTCACGAGGAACTCACCCGGAGAGTTGATGGAGTCGGAGAGAGACCGAGGAGTGCCGACGACGAGCGTAAGCGGCGGCGCTGGAGGGCTCCCGTGGCGGGAGAGCTCCGGTGGTGGAGGACGTCGGTCAAAGGTTGGGGAGGCCTTGGGGCACCGGGGTGGTGCTCTCACCGCGTGGAATCGCCCCGGGGCCGACCGAGGTGGAGGCGGCGGCAGGAATGGCGTCGGCCGGCCGGAGACGGAGGAGGAGCGGGCGGAGCGTTCTCGGGTGATGGCCTTCCGATTAACGGTGAGGGACGGCGGTGGGAGTCAAGGGGCGCGCCGTGACGCGGGCGATTTGTGGAGTGCTCGCCGGAGATGGCCGGGACGGGGAGGACGGCGGCGGCACAACTTCACTACGGATTAGATGGGCGCGAGGGAGAAGAGCAACAGAGGAGAGGAGTAATGTGGCACTATTAGGACTCCCAGGCGGGGCTTTTATAGCCGGGAGTGGGGACGCGAGGCGAGGCAGTGGCGGCCTCCGTCCTGCTCACGCTGGCGGGGGGGGGGGGGATGAACTCAATCTCCCCGAGATTGCGCACGAGGGCGGTGGCGGAAGGTTCTTTGAACTTGCCCCAGAGGTGAGAGAGAGGGGGGAAAGATTGGCTGCGGCAAGCGCGAGAGGAGGCGAACGCGAGGGGAGAGTGGTGATGCTGGCGCGTGGAGAAGAGAGGAGCCGGGGAAGAAGAGAGCGCGGGCGGGGCGCGGGTCCACGGGCAGGGAGCGGAGACGCGGGGCTGCGGGCGAGGGACGGGAGTGGTGGCGCCGGCTGCGCAGGAAAGGAACGGGGAGAGAGAGGGGGTTGGGCTGGGCCGAGCGGCCTGGTCTGGCTCCCTCCGATTTCTCTTTTTTTTATATATATATATTGTTTGCATATTCATCCCATATGTATATATGTATTTCTTCCATGCTTAGTATTTTTACTTATTTGCACATTCATTTTGTATACAATTATATTTTTATTTTTGTTGCCCTTATACTATCATTTTCAAAATGGAGTTTTTTTGTATTTTATTAACTCAGGTTTCTCACTCCTTCTACTGGATCATCTTTTCAGATTCGTCTTTTAATTTTTAATTCTCTATTATTTGAACATGTTTGTTCCGTTCTTAAAATTTTTATTTCTACCAAATTCCAGAAAAATACCACAAAATCCAAATTCCAGTAGAATACATTGCAAAAATAATTCAAGAAATTCATATTTTCAATTTTTTAAATTTTTGGGATGTTACATACTGCCTGCACTTATGCCCCAAGAACCACTTGTCTCCGCAGTATCTACAGACTCCCGGGGTAAATGGTTTGAGGGCTGCCTCCTGTTTCTGAACTTTAATCTCAGGAATGGTTTTGTTCTTTGGAAAGGTAGTTGAGCTCTTGTTCTGTCCCAAATTAAAGTGGTGAATACTCTTCTTAGCTGCTGCACCTGCACCCTTTTCCATATCCTTAGCCATCCAGTAAGCCTCACATAAATTTTGTGGCTTCAAAGGTTTAAGATAATGTTTAATGTCATTCCTCAATCCATTAACAAAACATTTGACAAAAAAGTGAGGGGTCTGCATAGGGTTTTCACTTTTGTATACTGCCTTGAGTTCCTCAAACTTATCAATATAATCAGAAACACTCATATTATATTGCTTCACCGAGTGAAAGTTTTCAAGAACCTCATAACCACTATGCTGGGCAAACCTGTCACAGATCATGGCACCAAAAAATTAGACCATGGAGGAGGGTTCCAGAGTAACCCAGTGCTCCTCAACCATCTGTCTGCCCTTCTTACCATATACATTTGTGCTAAATCAAACTTAGCTTCCTCGGGTACATTGGCCATTGCAAAATAAGTTTCACTATGTCGAATCCACTCCAACGGCTCTCCCCCATCAAATTTTGGAAAATTCAATTTTGGCCCCTTAGCAATAGATTTGTAGAAATTGTGCACTCTATCATTGCTAGGGTTAGGGTTCCACTGCCTGGCTTGGTATTGGTAGTTAGGTGGATTCGTGTACTGTCTAGGGTTTGGAAGCCACTGCTGGTCCAGGGGCGGTTCTTGAGGAGGATTCAGATGGTTCAGGGTAGGGGATGAAAAAGAAGAGTGCGACACTTGATCTAAACCCCAACCAGTTGCAACTGCGGAAAAAACCGGTAGAAGGATGAGTATAATTACCATCTGGTGTACCCCTCAATTGTATCCCTTGAGTGCTGTTGATGTTGATGTGCCCCAAGTCCTCCATTCTCCGTGTCATCTCCATCTCGATTTCCCCGGACGGCGCCACTTCTGGCATAATCCTCTGCTCGGGTGCTCTTGTCTGGGAGGTAACCAGCCCTTGCAACAAGGTCTCCACGCGGTTCATTTGATCTTGCATACTGGATACCTGCTTATGAAGATCTCCCACCTTCGCTCCAGCACATCAACCTTGTAAGTTGCTTCCATTGCTTCTTGCCGTACAGCCGTGAGCTCAGATGCTTCCGCCTCGTTTCGAGCCATAGACTTCGTCATCCTTCACAGATCGAAACCCGGATTGGGGATTTTACCACGGAGTAGATATCCGGAACCCTCACCAGGCGCCAATCTGTCCGCCGCCACAGATCGGAGCAGTCGGGGATTTTACGGAACCCTAGTTTCCAACCCAATCAGCTCCGACCACTTCACGCCGAGGATCGGTGGCTCTGATACCACAATGTCAGATCCCCAAGTTGTCGGCAACGATTCCAGGGAGAAATCACCGCAGGGAGCCTGGAGAAAGGGGATAAACGGAGAGAGCAAAGAGTAAAGTTACAGCTACAGCTAAGTCTCTGGAAGATATCGGCAAAAGCTTATCCATTCATTCCCACCGCAGCGTATATGGATACAGCACATAATTAGACATGATTGCCGATTACAGAGATTACATTTACACCCAAATAACATCACATTAAGCTCTAAGTAAGTAAAACTAACTCCTCAAAGTAAACAAGCTTTAACTAAACTGATATGGACCATAGATGCTTCCCAGATGTAAAAGATTAAATCCTGACCGTCAAAGCCCTGACTGAACCATTGAAGCGGTATTACCGGAAATAAACAGCAACTCCCCTCGACATGCCCAGATTCTGACAACGCCGAATCCGCTCGCAATCCCCATAGTTGGAGAAGAAGGTGGCGACGCGTAGAATCTGGTCGGCATCAAATGAAGGGAAGCGTCTAGACCTCAGCGTCCGGCAGAGGGAAGCATGGAGAGGAGGCAATGTCGGAGTCGAAATGCGAGGGAGGCGGCGATTCGCGAGCGGCGAGACGGGTAAAAAATGTGCGACACCGAAACTCCGACGCCAATTCGGCTCCCGCCGCTGCGTTGCCGCCATTCGAAATTTCGGATCCGCATCTGACACCAATTCGGCAAAGCTAAGCTTGGCCCCCACGCAACCCCGCGGCTATATCTCCCCGCCGACCCCATCCCACACCCTCTCCAACCCATTCGCGCGTCCTCCGATTCTCGACCTGTCTCTCGATCACCACCGCACGCGCGCGCCCGCCCGAGATCCTGATTGCGATGATGCTCTCTTCCGCGCTCGGTTCCAGCACCGACGGGTCCTTCTCCTCGCCGCCGCCGTACACCCCGGGTACGCCCGCCTCGCCGTCCTGCTACGGCCCGATGATGGTGCGCGCCCCCTTCTTCCTGGACTTCGGCGTCGGCGGTGAGTACTACTGCTGCCAGTCGTCCCCGGGTTACACGCCGTCGAGCCCTCCGCGCCGAGCGGGGACCCCGGAGTACGCACCGTCGACGGCTCTGCGGCTCGCTCCCCTGATGGCGCCTCCTCTGCGCGCCGGGTCACCGGACTACACTCCATCGACCCCTTCGCGCCGCGCCGCGTCACCGGACGACACTCCATCGACCCCTTCGCACCGCGCCGCGTCACCTGACTACACTCCATCGACCCATTCGCGTCGCGCCGCGTCACCGGACTACACTCCATCGACCCCTTCGCGCCGCGCCGTGTCTCCAGACTACTCGCCTCTGACGCCGCCGCGGCGCCCTTCGTCGCCGGACTACACGCCGAGCACGCCTCCGCGCCGCGCCGTGTCTCCGGACTACTCTCCCCTGAGCCCTCCCAGGCGCGCCGCGTCGCCGGACTACACACCTCTGAGTCCTCCGGGTAGGGCCGCATCACCAGATTACACCCCCAGCACGCCGCCCCCGTCGCCCCTGGTGTCTGACGCCGAGTCGCGCACGTCTCCATCGCCACGCCGCCACCATCCATACCAGAGGAGAGGCGCCAGCACGTGCTCCTCGCGCGCGAGCCGGTTCAGCCGCGGCCGGCATCACCGTGCCTTCCTGCATGGACATTAGTCATCTTGTAGAAAGAGAGATTGAACTCTTGATGTGTAATTCTTTCCACTCTATGTATGGCACAATTAATCGTGCCCATTTGTCTGTTCTTTGGAATTAATCGTGCCCATTTGTCTGTTCTTTGGCGAATCTCGTATTATGTAGCGGCAAGTCGGAGCACATGCATGCGATCACGAGGACTCTACATACATAGATGCGTGGACTCGATTACGATCATAAAGGCACTCGTATACGACTACGAAAGTACTCGTACATGATCACAATTGACTTATAAACCTTACCTTAGAAAGATATACCGTTTGTTAGCTGTTGTAGCATAAGCCAAAAACAATAAACCTAAAACAGCCCAACCAAAATGAATGGAGACACTACCTTTAGAAATTGAACAACACATGTTTTTTTTTGCAAATATAAAGAGCTAATACGTAATTTTAAAAATCGAGGCCCCAATATAGGTCCGCTTATGCGTCCGATTTCTTGTTGAGCCCATCTAGCGAGTTCCCATCTCTTGGATATATTAACTAGAAAGGGTAGCGCGCTACGCTTTGCATAGGCGACTATTTTTTTCTTCATCTTCAGTCACTTTTTTATACTGTAGCATACGGCATTATGCAGTGGTAACTTTGAGTAGACACCAGAAGGCCTTCGTTGCTATTGGAAAGCATAGAAGCTAGCAAAATATGGCAACATTAGGATGTCAGGTGTCGTGTGCTTGAGTCTATGCCATACTATGGGTACAGCAAATACTGCAAGCACGACGTTGTGTAATAGTGCTCCCAACTGCCTTTTCCTCTGAGCAAAATATATGTGAAGCAATTAGGCCGGGAAATGATAACTAAATTCATATCTAATTCGTGCTACATTGTGCACATGAGATACCTTGTTGAAGGTTAATTGGCTGGCCTATCCTGAAACAGTCGCTTTCTGACTGAAGCCTTTCACTGGGGAAGACTGGAAGCAGTAGCTGTAATGAAACCAGTGAGAGTAATTCACTGAAAGCAAGCATAATAGTAGCGAATATCTGAAGAACTATAAAAGAACAACCTTGTCTCGCCTTCAGGAGCATCGAGGTCTTCCCCATCAGTGCACAGCGGGCATTTCTTGTTAGGTTCTGATTTTGGGAGTATCTGTAGGTCGTGACTGTAAACTAAGAAACAGAGAAAACAGTCGTGTAATGGTTAAGATGGCTAACCTGTGGCGATGGTGGTGTTCGTACAGGCCTGCTCTTTTCAAAGGTAGCTGTTTGGCTATATTGGTGAGAGCTAGATGGGTGTCCACGATTTTCAGACTTGGGTTTGTTTTTTTGTTTATTCTAGGATGCGAACGCTGGTTAGAAGAGCAAAGATGAGAGAATAGAAATAAATCACAAATAACTGAAGCAGAAGACAAAAAAAAAGTATAGACACAAGCCTGGTATATAAGAACTGTTTAAAACTAAATGGGTCAACTGCGGTAATGTCAGGACCCAGATTTTACAATCCGGATTCCTCTATGATTCCACCGCACTATTCCTTGTATCAGTAGATAATGCTCACATATTACAGTTCTGAATATCATAGTACATATCATGCAGAAGCGTAAATATAATAGTAGACTTACTCATGGGCCGATTAGGCCGAAATTATTAAATTGCGGCAGCGGAAGAACACAGCACGCAGGTGAGACCTTCAGGACATGCCCACAGGCAGCCAACTGGAGGTTCGCGACCTAGCCCTTGACGACTTCATTTTCTCTTCCATCATAACCAAAAGTGTTGCTGAAGCGTACTGGTCTGATTCCTATTTCTGGATTTGTTATGAGAGCGAGTGTGAGCACACTAACCACTGTGCTCCGCGAGCCAATACACAGAATGCAAATAAATAGTATGCATGGCTTATCAAAGGAGAGGCTTGGGTTATTTTATTTGCCATAAATTGCTTTTGGTAGCCTTCGTATTATTAAATCATAGTGTTATCGTTTCTACCTAAACTCCACACAACGATTTCCATAATTGACTTAATCCACCGAAGAAACTCTTCCCTCACTGAGTACTGTCTAAGACTCTAAACAGCAAGTGTCATCATTTACTTAATCCACCGAATATACTCTTTTCAGATTGATTGCTGACTAAAAATCCAAACAGGAATTATCATCAATTATACAATCCACCAATCAATTGCTGCCTAAAACTCCAAACAGCGAATGCTATCATTTATGTTGAATCCACCAATATCTTCTGTGTTATAAGTTCCTAATAATCCAATCTTGTAATTTCTATTCATCAGCTCTCCACTTCTGAACCCTAATGATTATCCATTATAATTATTTTTGAATCCACCAATATCATTTATATCAGGACTTTCTAATAATTCAATCCTTTTGTTATTGATCCAGAACCATAATTTGCTCCTCCAACAATCAACCTTATTTTCCATTACCTATCTCTAACTAATTCACTATTATACCACCACCAAAAATATCATTGATCGAGTCTACGGTTCACTAGTATTCATCCACCAAGAATATCATTAATCAAGTTTACGATTCACTAGTATTCATCCACCAAAAATATCATTGATCAAATTTATACTCCAATAATTGATATCATACCTCCAAATTCCCAAAAATCTAATTCATCCATCTAGTAATTGATCAAATCCTATTCATCCCATTATCACCAACATCTCCCAAGAATTAATATTAGTTATCATTGTTATAATCCAGCAAATATCTTTGCACTCCCTAATTCTCCAAAATCATTTAAATCATCTATCTAGCTTATGTATTTATTTAAGATCCACCAATGTATTTATCCCAGAATCCACTCTATCGTGTCCTTTTTATGATCGACATGAATCCTCCAATATCTTTATGTATTCATCACAACTATCTATCTCCTTTACTCACGACTCTATTTATTCCCCCTTGTATTTTATTTTACAAGGATAGAAGTGCCATTATTTGAAATATAATGTATAGAAATTTCCTGAGAACTAGCAGTTTTGAATAAAATCATAATGTTCAAGAAGATGCAATAATAATAGCGATCCAGATTCCATCCACCGTTACATGGCATCCGTACCATATGCTAACATTTCAGCGTTATAACCGCTAACATTACCACTGGGACGACACCCAGGACAACTCAAATTAGGGCTTTCCACTGCCCTTCACTTTTTCAAACCCATCCATAAAGCATTTTGAAATAGAACTATATCTGGTTAAGTTCTCATGTCCGCCCTTGACCGTAGGCACGGCTATTCGAATAGTTTTGACTCTGCAGAGTTTGTACACTTTCACCACAAGAGACAATCAACTCGTTGCCCCATATGATTCCTTAGTTATGTGGTTGAGCAGACCATCACAGTGACTTTTCAAAGTATCTAGTCCCTTCTGTCATCTCACCTTATGGGAAATGCCCACTTGCGGTGGATCCCATCTATGCGCGGGATGTTCCCCACAGTTACTAACGCAGCCGGGCTCCACTTCCCGCAACGTTAGAACAGCTGGGAAACTTCACCCTACACCAGTGTCCCTTAGGGCCCCCTTGCCCGTGCGTATCCACTTCTATCCACTACCAGTGAGATGAGTCCGGGGTTTCATAAGTTTACTTAGCCAAGTTGTACTTTACAGACTCTGGGCGGTCTACCACTAACCCACTTTGTGCATCCACTGCACCACACACACACCCTCGAACCATCCGCCCAGATATTTAAGCAAGTTGGGATGTTTGGGAACATAAAATAATCATATCCAAATATATACCAGTCATTCCCACCATGACTGTCCAAACCAGTTTCTCATGATTAAAAATGACAGTGATGTTTGAGGCATTTCAGCGCCCCTGAGTATCTATGCAGTACTAAGCATGGCATATAATTAGGGACTTATTTTTGAAAAGTTACTATCATAAGTTTGCTAGGGCGACAAGGTTCACACAATCAAATATTCCAAAGGAGATGTAGTATTGATCAAATTAAATAAAGGGGCATATATCTAGGATCTCAAATTAACATGTAGTTGCATATAAAGTAACAGCATGCAATTTGATAATTTAAACAAAAATAGTTTGCAGAAATGTAGGTTCAACATGATCAAAGTGTTGACTCGCCTGGCGCGGTTTACCGCGGTCTTGAGTCCACTCAAAGCTATCTCCTTTGATGGTCTTGAGTTTCGGGTCTTTATCTTCACCTTGAACTTGATCTCGCCGGATCCATTGATTCTTCGGGGCTCCAGTTTCTAACTATGCGATAAGCGACTGAATCCAAATAAAAGCAAATAACTCAAAAGATTCAAATAATTCCAGCTAAGCCAAATTTTTTTTTATTATGAGTGAGAGGGTGATTTGAGGTAAGGCAGATTGGTTGCGGTGTATTGACGGAGTCGAACTAATTGGAACGAAGTGATGATTGGTGGAAGGACATTTAATGAGGGAGGGTTCATGACACAGAAATATTGATGAGTTTATTTTTCTTTAGATTTGAGGATGACTAGTTTGGGCCGGCCATTGAATGCTATGGCTTACCCTATTTTATTTAGTAATGTCTTATTATTATTATTATTGCTATTTAAACTTATTTATCTAGGACTGAACATACCATATCAGGTTATACTTTAATATTAATGGTCGATTAAATCTACAGTTGAGGTTTATTTATCGATGCCACGCTAGTGATGGTTACTATTTACATAGCTATATTGGGTGCATTACTTTTAACCATCCGATGACCTAGGGGTTTCTTTATTATAATTGCCTCATGTATATATTTTTTCTAACATGTCATTTCTACTTAAAGACATCCTTGTGATTAAAGGTGACTATCAATTTATGTATCTTTAGTTATTGTTTAGTGCCATTTAAGCCTTAAAGAAAAGACTGTATAATCTTTAATTCAAAGCCTTATTATTATTATTTTTATAGCTAAACATGATGTCTAATATCTTTTATGAAACTTTGGATAATTAACCAAAGTCATCTTTTATTAATACCTTTAAAACCCCTAATGAGTTTTGGACTAATAACTAGGACATATTATTTTGTCATATGTGGTAATTAATCAAATATTAAACCTTAAACAACCTCATATACATCGCAATAAAATTTATTGGCTTCCATGGATTAATTCCAAATTTAAAATCTCAAATAATCTTATTTACCTTCTAATTAAATTTTATTAGCTTCTCTAAATTATTCTCAAATTTCCCCTAAATTTTTACTAATTAAAATGGATTACAAAAAATAGATTAAAATGGGGTGGAAACGGTGCGGCTTACTGGATTCGAACTGAAGACCTCAGGCAGAACATTTAACGCGCGCTGCTAGCCAAGTGGGCGGGACGCCTGGGCTGATGAAGTCTGCGCACACATTAAAAAGAGGTAAGTGTTGGGAGCTAGCCCGAAACAGAGCAGCCGGCCGAAGCAGGGGATGGGGGCGCACGGCCGGCGACAGGAGCTCTGGCGAGGGGAGGCCGGAAGGATGGGGTAGGTCGGCAAAAGGGGATCCCGACGGGGTTAGCCAGCTTGTGGAGGAGGCGGCGCAGCTCAGAACGGCACGGGTCGGCGGGGCGGCGGCGCCGTGATGGAGGGGAGGGGGTTTTGGCAGGCGCAGGAGCTAGAGGGGGCTAGGGTGAAGCTTACCAAGGAGTTTGCAGAGCGGGAGATGCGCCGAGGGTAGCTGGCGGCGAGGCCGGGGAGTGGCGCGGTGGGGCTCACGGTGGCAGCGAACTGCGGGGGAGGAGGAACTCCGGCGGCGGTCGGGGGTGGTCCGTGGTGGTGATGGGGTGCTCCCAGAGCGCCGAATCGGCCGGAGAAGCCTCGAGGGAGTAATGGCGCTGGTGGAGGCGAGGAAGAGGGGCACCCCGGCGAGCTCCGGCGGGGGTTTTTCGATTACTTCGGAGAAGAAGTAGCTAGGGCGCAGAGGCACACCGTGACGCGGTCACCTTGGCCGGAAATGGCGAGGAGGCGGGTGGCGGCTTGCGGGCGCTGGGCGGAAGAAGAAGACAGAGGAGGGAAGGGAAGACAGTGGGCGGCACGGGAGAGAAATGGAGGGTGCTGGATGTTTCTTATAGCATGGGGGAGGTGAGCCGTCGTGGCTGGCGATGGGAGAAACCGGGTGCGGCGGCTCACGGGCGTGGTCAGGGTGAGGTGACGGAACATGGCTGCAGGGCAGGGCGCAGAGCGCGGCGTGCGGCAGAAGGCGGTGGACTCGAGGCGACGGGAGGCGCAGGCGAGGACGGTGGAACGCGCGTGCTGCGGAGGTCGACGTGGGCGCACGGCAGCCACGCAAGGAAACGGGAAGAAGAGAGCAGGAGGGAAAGCAGGGGAAAAAGAAAGAGGGCAGGGAACCTGGCCCAGTCGACAGAGAGAGGAAAGGAAGGGTGGGAGGAAGGCCCACATGTAAGAGAGAAGGGAGGAAATGAAGGAAAAGAATAGAGAGACTTGAGCAAGATTTTAGAATTTTGGATTTTTAATTCAAACTTCTATTTCACATTTAAGATTATTACTTTCAAGTTTTTGGCATGCCATTTAAAATTTAGAATTTAAATTTTTAGCTATTTAGATGTGAGTTTTAGAAACTCCTTAGCCTTTTCTTCTCTTTTACATAAGTAATTTGATTTTATATTTTTTTATTATTCCCATTATTTAATATTTGAATGTTAATTTATGTGTAGATCCTTGGGTTTTTTTTATTTCCCTCTCTTTTTTTACTTGGATGTTATTTCTCAATATATTAGTTTGCATGCCACCCAAAACTCAAAAGATTTTAAATAAATATTCAAAATAAATTCAAATGCCAACAAAATGCAGGAAAAGATTTTAAAATTTCATATTTTTTGGAATAACCAAATTTTGGAATGTTACAGGTAAGCAAGAAGCATTTTCCTCCTATTCACTTGTTGAAAAGGAAGAAAGGTAAGAACTTTGTATCCAAAAAAAATGTTGATCTAGATGTTGACTCTCTGTGTCTATGTATATAACTACGAAGGTATTCGTATATGATCATGAGGGAACGTAGTTAAAGTGAGCTGCGACCACAAAGAATCAACACATGCAGATGCCTGGACTCGGTAGAGAACAGTGAACCCATGAGACAATAGTTTTTGTGCCACCCTTGAATTGGTTTGTGGCATTTTTCTTTGTTGATCTTTATACTACTAAAACAAAGTAATTGACTTGCCATTCACGCTACATCCAGCTCTCCACGACATATCATGTCACGTTCGAGCTATTCATGGCATTCATGAATTCACTTAATGCATGCTCCAGCTCACCACAACGTGCCATCCTACATTCGAGCTATTCACGACATTTATGAATCCACTTAACACATGCACTAACTACGACAAACAAAAGATAATCTAGATGTGACATGGTTAAGTCTAACAAATCACCCCCTAATCATGGCGCATGATTTCACCTCAATCACCCCGATCTTCTGCCTCAGTTTGATGAACTTGACGCGACTGAGAGCCTTCATGACAATGTCAGCCACCTGCTCATTCGTGCCGACGTGCTCCACATCTACTTTGCCATCTTCAATATAGTCGCGAATGAAATGATACCTCGTATCAATGTGTTTGCTGCGATCATGAAGCATGGGGTTTTTGCACAAAGTGATTGCCGATTTGTTGTCCACGAGTAGCTTTGTCTTCTTCGGCTCCACACCCATCAGGTCTCCGAGGAGCCGACTTAACCATATAGCCTAGCATGCTATTGTTGTAGCCGCGACATACTTGGCTTCGCATGAGGATAGTGCCACAATCTTCTGCTTCTGCGACACCCAAGTGATCAAATTTGCACCAAAGAAAAATGACGTACCCGTGGTGCTCTTGCGGTCATCAACGTCGCCCGTCAAGTCACTGTCACTATAGCCAACAGTTCAGGATCCGGTGTGCTTGCCCTCATGTAACGGCACCTGAATCCAATCATGCCACTTACGTAGCGAAGAATGTGCTTCACCGCAGCCAAGTGCTGTGATGTTGGTGCCTCCATGTACCTACTAACAATGCCCATGGCATAAATAATGTCTGGTCTTGTGTTCACTAGATAGCAATGGCATAAGCAATGTCTGGTCTTGTGTTCACAAGATAGCGAAGACTTTTGATGATGCTGCGGTACTCAGTGGCATTAATGGCGGTATTGCCATCTTTCTTGCTTAATTTCAGCCAGTTCTCCATTAACGTCGAGCACGGATTGCACTGCACCATTCTCGCTGCTTTCAAAATCTTGCATGCATAGCTACCCTACGACAGCTTGATCATTCCGTCTTCTTGTTTGACCTCGATATCTAAATAATAACTTAGCAAACCGAGAACGATCATACTGAAGAGATCCTTCATCTGGGCCTTGAACTCATCGATGTCATCGATGCTTGAGCCAGGGATGATGAGGTCATCGATGTACACCCCCACGAGCAAGAACGTGTTGCCTTTTCCCACCGGTACACCACAAGCTCGAGTGGAATTCTCGTGAACCCAACGACACCAAAGTGGCATTTAGATTTGAATTCTAGGCTCGCGGTGCCTGCCATAGCCCGTACAAGACCTTGTGTAGCCTCAGTACTTTATTCTTGTGCTTGTCGTCAATGTACCCTGGAGGCTATTGGATGTACACCTCCTCAACCATATTACCATTCAAGGATGTGGACTTAACATCCATATGATGTATCTGCCAGCCGATGTGCACTGCTAGTGTGATCAGCACCCGCACCATCTCCATGCAAGCCACCGGTGCAAATACCTCATCGAAGTCCACCCTCTATCACTGTTCATATCATTTTGCAACCAAGCAAGCTTTATGCTTAACAATGTTACATTGTGGATCTTTTTTCACCTCGAAGACCCATTTGAGCTTGATTGCTCGATGACCAGCAGGGAGTGCGGCAAGCTCTCAAGTGTTGTTGTCATAGATAGACTTCAATTCTTTGTTCAGGGCATGCTTCTATGCTGTGTCTGCGAGTGCCTCATGTAAGCTCGTGGGCTCCTCAGCACCAAGGAGACAGAGGTTGTCATTCTCCACTTCTTCATCAGTAGGCTCAGTGTCGTCGATTTGCACCACCTCAGTTGTGCTGTAGATATTTGACACCGTACGATACCTCAGCGGCACACCTTCAGAATCATGCGATGCGCCAGTCGGTGGTGTTACCCATTGCACCGCAGCTCCAGGCGATGTTGTGGATTGATGAGGCTCTGTCGCTTGTGGCATCACAGGCGTATCTATCGTTGATGAAGATGTGGTGTGATCGGTGTCCATCGGAGTGTCATCCATCAGGTAGGTGTACTCGATAGTGAATGTGTCAAGTCTGTCCCATTTTCACTCTTCTTCGAACACAACATCCTATGTTACATGGAGCTTCTTTGTGAGCAGATCATAGACACGATAGGCCTTTGAGCACTCTTCGTACCCAATGAACACCATTGGCGTAGAGCAGTCAGAAAGCTTAGTGACATCTGGACCAACCTTCTTGATGTGTGCCACACATCTAAACGTATGAAAATAGTGGATTTTAGGCCTCCTCTTGTAATACGCCTCGTACGACACTACACCGTTCAAGCTCTAGGTGAGTGCATGATTCAAGGCATGCACCGCAGTCTTTACTGCCTCGCCCCAAAACATGGCGGGCATCGCCATGCTCTTCATCATGTTGCGAGCCATCTCCACAACCGTTTGGTTCTGGTGATCAACAACGCCATTTTGTTACAGTGAGTATGGCGTAGTCGTATACCGCTTGATGCCCATTTCATCACTAGTCATTGAAGTCGGTGGAGTTGAACTCCCCACCGCGATCGATTCGAAACACCTTCAGCTTGGAGCTGATCTTATTCTTGGTGATGGCCTTGATTTTCTTGAAGAACTTGAATGCCTCATCCTTCGACTTGATCACTTCTAACCACATAAAACGACTATGATCATCAACGATCAGTAGGGAGTAACACCCGTCGCCTAGTGTGACTGGTGAGATTGGGCCACACAGGTCACTGTGAGCCAGCTCTAGGCCGTGCTCCGCGTGATACGACTAGGCGTGTAGGAGCGGTACTCGATGTTGTTTGCCATGGATGCAGCCATCAAAACTGTTGCACTCAATTGATGATGGGCACGCCCTCCACCATCCTCTTGGCGCTTAGGTTGTGTAGGGCGCAGAAGCCAAGATGGTCGTAGCGTGCGTGCCAACGCCATGCCTCCTTGCTTGCCTATTCCTTCAGGCACACTAATGCAGTCAGGTTCATGCCAAGTATGTAGAGCCTGTTCTGAGAATCGTCTTACTCATGTCAGCAATGTTTGCTGCTGGTCAAAGATGCTGAGCTCACCATCCTCAAGTACAATCTTGCAGCCACCCTCCTTGAGTTGGCCAAGACTAATGATGTTAGACTGTAGTCGAGGAATGTAGTATACCTCTGTGAGTACTCGATGCTCCTAGTTTTTGCACTGAAACAGCATGGGACCCTTTCTGCAGATGTGCATCGTTGAGCCATCACCGAATTTCACCTTACCTTTCACGTGATCATCCAGCGAGGTGAACATATTCTTGTCGCTGGTCATGTGGTTACTCACACTCGTATCGAGGTACCACTCGTTATAGCTTGCATTGACAGGCACCACCTTTTCTTCATTGAGGTACATAGCTTGCGTTGTGTCGATGGGCACCTGAGCAAGCTCACAATGCTCAGCCATCAGCAGTGATGGTGCATCATCCTGCACCTGCGCCAGGTTCGTCGTTTCCTTGTGCGCACAACGTGGCCCAGCACATGGTTGACCTGGGCTGGGCCTCGCCATGGGTTCACCTGACCAAAAAGCCCCGGCCTCAGGCATGCTCAGCCTGACTGGGGGAATAAACTATTGACGATGGTCACGTCTAGTGTATGTCAAAAAGCTGAAACATCTAACTTGGGCTAGGCCCACTTGAAGGGCGTCCTCATGCCCCATCCAGCGACACAGACAAGTAAATTAGCTTAATCCAAAGTTGGGGGATCAGTGCAGTAATTACTTTTTGAAGGCCACAAAGCAGATAAACTTCAGGAGGCCGACAATCTTTAAGCACACAGCAACAATCCGTAGTACAGGAGCTACAGGTACAAAAGCAAAGAATAAAGCATGTCGTAATGATGAAACACTAGCTTAGTCATGCTCACCCTACTGCTTAATGGCCCTCTTCAAACAACGGTGGCGACTGGCTAGATGGTATCGTAGCAGCTGAAAAAACATATGGCTGAGAGTAGAGATGTTTAATTTAGCTTTTAGCTGAACTAATTTTTGAAACAAGTTTGAAGTAGGAATGTTTAAATGAACTCTTGGCTTTTAGAGACTCGGGACCGTGTTCTACCCCACCCCTACACACTCTTTAGTCTTTACAATTCTTGTTGCTACTCGTGCGCCGTTGCCACCGCATGGGACCATCTTTCCCATGGCCGGTCACCGCCCATCGACCTGTCCCAGCCGCTCATGTGATCTTCTCACAATTTTGTTTGCATCACATTGTATTCTAGCATCTTATTAATATTTTCCCTCAATAAGTTTCTCTTTTTTCACCGTACATCGTCGGAATTTCACCGTCATCCCTATCGTAGCTCAATCCGCCGCCGTCGTCGCTCTCGTCACTCTCTACGAGCCTTACCCAAATTCTTCATCATCATCCCCTCTACCTGTTCCCCATGCTAATTAGGTCTATTCTCAATTGTGGAGCGCCACCGCCTCGCCACCTCCTTTGACACCGCCCGGCCACCTCCAGCCATCTCTAGATATGCCACCGCTGGACTCCCCCTTGCCTTACCTATGCTCGTGAATGCGCTATTTTTAGAGGGTACCATTGGAGCACCGCTGTTGCCAGGGCCACTACCCCGATGCTGCGAGCGCTATCACTGAGCTCCCTTGCCCAACACGCTACTACCTTGCTTCCTCGCTATCGTCAACTCATCCGACCGCCATCCTCGATGTATCCTAAACCCTAACGCGGCGGTGGCGGGAGATGGTGGTGTTAGAGGGGAGGAGGACAAGCTTGCTGAAGTATAAATCTTCAAGCGGATCAGAAAGTGAGAAAATTGACTAATTTCACAAAAAAAAATATCTGACATATTTTGTAGCGGTTTGTAGAAGTATTTGAATTACTGTAAGACTTGTCTGCTGACGAAAGGAAGCCGTTTACGCTTTTTTTTTTCAAGAACCAAAGCGAGACTATCGATTGCAGAGCTTTTCGCACCCTATCATAGCACGGCACGTAATAAATTCAACCACAAAAGAACAATACAAGAAGATCAAAATGCTGATCATGCACTTATTATGTAGGAGTAGGAGTGCTGAACACTACATCTAAATCCAGAAAAGGATTCAAATCAACGTAGTCAAATTTTTGAAATATCAAATATGTACATGGCAAATTGCCCAAGACAGGCACATAATGCTTGAGCACATTATTGCAACATTCCCTCAACAAATTAGAGGTAAGAGAACTATGCTTATTACGCTCTACAATAATACGATTACACCTCCCGATGATAGTACTTAGGAGAAGAGGATGACCGACCGATGCAGTTGCACACGCGCGGGGCAACCGATTTATAAGCTGCCTTCTTCAACCCTTGCAAGAAGAGAAGAGGCCGGAACAAACCTCGTGGAAGGCCTCGAGGATGGCGGCGCGGTGCTCGCGCGCGTTCACGGACACGTAGCAGTTAAGCAGCGCGCGCAGCTCCGCCGGCTCGGCCATCCGCTTCGCCGTGATCACCTCCGCGATGGACTGCCGGAACTCTTCCCGGGGGGCGTACGTCCTCCTGTCCACGGCGACCAGCACGACGCACGACCTCCTTTCGCAGGGGGCGGCGCTCTTCTCGTAGTAGCCGCCGCCGCAGGCGCACGTGCACCCGCACGGCCGGCGCCGGCGCTCGGCCATCTCCGCCGTCCCCCGGCGCGCCGACTGCCGGCCGGCGGCGTCGATCATGGACTGCAGCCTCGCCTGGACCATCCCGTGCGCGAGGTTGGACAGGCCGCGCTGCGGCGGGAGCGGGGGCTCCGGCGCGTCGACGGACGAGCACGACGCCGACGAGGACACACTGAGCCGGGACGCGCCGCAGCACAGCGCGCGGCACTTGCCGTTCTTGTGCGTCGCCCTCGCAGTCGCAGCCGCCTTCGCCGTGGACGCGCCCGCTTGGTTATTGCCTCTTCCGCCGCCGCCGCTCTTCTGCTGCAGCTTGCTCCGGCCTGAGAAAAGCTGCATTGTTACTCTCCTAGATAGCTCAGCGCTCTGGTGTGCTCCCGTTCTACAACTGCAGCACGCGAACGCGAGTGTAGTAAGATGATGCGGAGTGCGCTAGAAGAGGACAGTGCACAATTGTAAAGCGATCAAAGGCGCCCACCGCCTTTCGGTTTTCAGATTGAGAAAATTTTAAGCCTCGGAAATGGGGAGTAGCTAGCTTTCTTAGGGATGTAGCCGGATCATGCTGTCTCCTAACCAGCAGCAACCAGGCATCTCCAATGTGCCGCTTTCTCTTTTATTTTGCTATGGAATTCTTAATTGAGATCAGCTAGCTAGCTTGTCGAATTTATAAATGTGAATAGCCGCTTATTAAATCATAGGCGCCAATGATCGTTTGTAATCTTGTATATACTAAGTCGCCATTACGTAAATCCTACTGGTCATGATTACAGCAGCACACGCTGTCGTCAACTTGTCATATGAGAATTCAGACAAGAACTTTTGAGCGAAGAGAGTACTCCAACTTACATGTTGATCACTCATTCACCCCATTAGAATGTCTTCTTTCTTTCACTTCTAACAATTATTGCTCTTAGTTACAGGTGAGCTATGAGAAGTTCTTTCAGCTCTCAACACGAAGTACTTGTCTCTGCTTCAGAGATTCAGCTCCCGGAGCATAGTGACATGTGTTCCAAACTCCCTAAATATATAATCTTGGTTACTATTCCCTAAATCAATTCCAAAAGGGGAGAGAAAGAAACCTAAAGAAGCAAAGCTAGAACAGGTTTCCAGCTGGTGTAGTGGCCGTCATGTGGCCATCATGCCAAGCTAGCCATGGACAACAGCTTTAGCAAGTTTTCCCCCGTCCTTTTCTACTGGATTCTTTCCATTTCTTTTCCTGCTTCCTTTCTCGGCAAGCTGGTAGAGTGTGTCGCCAACCACCGATGGAGTAGTCTAAACTTTGATGCCTCTGGAGCTACATGATCATTGTACAAATGGTAGTACTAGTATCTCACTGTCACTTTCAATCAGATGAGAGATTTCTACTTTTATTTTGCCCAGTAGCAAAGAAGCAAGTGACGATGCAGGGACAAATCAACGTTGCTGTATGTATCTCAGTGCTCATTACATGCCTGTATGATGCGACCGTGCAAAAACATCTGCAGCTAGGTGCTGTTTGAGCATGGCAATAGTGATACGTAGCAACAATGAGAAAAAGTAGACGTACTACTTTTTGTATCAGACATTATCATCGTGTGATCTCATGATCAGTTTATCAATTGAGTAAAGAAATCACAAGAGTTGGTAAGAGCCATTGAACCTGTAGTCCTGAATCGTTGAGAGATCCTGTGCTGGAAGTTGAACAAGAGAAGAGAGAAACATAGCGTAAGGCATGCGTTCATGACAGATTTCACAGCCACAAACATTTCCAAATTTTAGATAGGTCGCAACTAGCAACAAAATATCTCTCTTTTTCTCCATTTCTATCCCAGGTTTTATTTCTCTTTCTCTCTGAACGATAAGTAAAGCTCTTGCCAGCGCATTACGCCATTACCCTCCCTAAAATAAGAGAAGGGCCGCGAAGGAGAACAAGGCCAAGAGAACCGCAGCGATGGCGGACACGCCGTCTCCGTCGCCGGCGGCCGCCGCCTCGGAGCCGGAGCCCGCGTCGACGCAGCTGCTGCGGCGGAGAGGGTCGTACTCGCGGTGCATGTCGCACGCGCGGGACGATCTCCGCAGCTTCCGGTCCTGCCTCCGGTGGATGTGCGTCGACCACTCCGACGGTGCCAGCGCCGCCGCCTCCTGGCTCGTCTTCGTCGGCTTCACCGTGGCCGCGGCCGCGGCCGCGCGCGTCGCCTTGCCGCGCCGCGCCGCGCCTACGACACGCAGGTGCAGGCCTCGCTCACCCTGTCCACGGCGCTCGCCTACCTCACCCTCTCCACCCTCGTCCGCCGCCGAGGCCTGCGGCGGCTCCTCTACCTGGACCGCCTCCGGCACGACTCCTAGGACGTCCGCGCGGGCTACACCTTCCAGCTTGCCGGTTCGTTCCACCTCCTCGCCTGCTTCGTGCTCCTCTGCTTCCTCGCCAACGACGCGTACAAGGTCTTCCGGTACTGCGCGAACCGCCCCTTCCAGCCGTGGTGGTCGGCTGCACCGTGCGCGCTCGAGATGGCGTCTTGGATATACCGCACGGCTATGTTCTTCATGGTGTGGGTGCTGTTCCGGATCATATGCTACCTGCAGATCCTGCGCATGACGGGGTTCGTGCGGGACTTTGGCCAGTGCGCCGACGTCGCCGCCGAGCTGAGGCAGCACCGCCGCATCCGTGACCAGCTCCGGCGGATCAGCCACCGGTACCGGACGTTCATACTGTCGTGCCTCCTCCTCGTCACTGCCAGCCAGTTCTCGGCGCTGCTGGCCGCTACGAGGCCCCACGCTTAGGTCAGCATCGCCACCGCCGGCGAGCTCGCGGTAAGCGCCGAACGTGCCCCGGTGTTGTTCTTAAAGAGGCTGCTTGGTTGTTCGACACCTAATTAACCGGTTCTTGTATGCGCATCCATTTTCTGCAGCTCTGCTCGATGAACCTCGTCAACGGCCTGCTCATCTGCCTCCACAGCGCGGCCAAGATCACGCACAAGACGCAGGCGATCACCAGCTTCGCCGCGGCATGGCACGCCGACGCAACCATCAACAGCCTGGACCGTGACCAAGAGAACCCCAGGACGCCCAGCAAGGCGTACCAGCAGGCACCCACGAGCCCTTTCCCTGTGAGCAGCCTCAACAGCTCAAAGTTCATATCTTTCCACGTAACCAACATCTCCTACCAGAAGAGGCAGCCGCTAGGTAAGCAGCATCAAGCAACGCGTCACATGTAGTATGATTTTGTCGGTGTTGCAATTTTGGTACTTAGCACTGTAGCTGGTCATGGTGTTTTCAGTGACCTACTTGGAGAACAACCGCACAGGCATCACGGTGTTCGGCTTCGTCGTCGACCGGACATGGCTCCACGCGCTCTTCATGATCGAGTTCTCGCTGGTCATGTGGCTGCTAGGGAAGACCATTGGTATCTCCCTAAGGGCCATACATTATCTCTGTGTTTATGATCCAGATCTTTCCGCTGCTGTACTGATCAGGTCATGGAGTACCGTCTAAGCACCATTTAGATTTTGTCACCTCTGAATGTGTAAATTGAGCGCAGATAGTTGAGAAATTTTTGTTCCAGATGTAACAGTGCCGATGTGAGAATTAGATTTGCTGCTCTATTTGATGCGGTACCGTTGCGCTACAAACAATGCCGAGGAGCAGTGTGCTTGTTGGCTTCTTGCGATCAGCTTCGAGATGGCAGATTAGAGACATCATGAGCCATATGGAATGTAATAAACAGTACTGGAAGTTGCAATCAACTCCTACCGAGTTGGATTGGACGCAAGGGTAATCACACAGAACCGTGAGTCAGTTCATTGAGAATACTGAGCTTCAAAACCTTGCAATTCAAGCCGCAATACGTCCACTGGACAATTGGAAACATGTATATAACTGTTTGACTTAAGTTTAGACATAACTGAGACTAAAATTTACATGGTGTTTCTTTGATGAATCTTTGTACCCAAAATTCATGAAATAAATGGATAAATTTAAGGGAGTGTTTAAATAACATAAAGAAGCAATGGTCTACACATAAGCAATATATGTTGACACGTGACATAAGTGCAAACTACGGCGTATGGAATTTCCTGAAGCAAGACTATGGTGTGAGGCCCCACGCGTCGTCAAATATTTTACTACGTGTCACACGTCCAATATTAGACTCCTTTGATTGTATACGTCATATAGAACGTAAGAGTTCAAACTTATCGTAAATCCAACTCATGGTTTAAAAGATACGGTCTCTATAAGATTAGAAATCAAATAATCAAAAGTTGAATCTGATCACCACGTCACCCTGCATGCAACGTGTCTCCTTTTGGCTGGTTTGGTGGTGGGAAAGGAATTTCACATAGAAACATACACGGGAGATGATCAAACAAGGGGCGGGCCCACATGGCATTGATGGATCTCTTTTTCACTGGATACATAGATCAATACGCATGTTAGCAAGAAATATTGGACGTCTGCTTGCATGATGCTTCGAGATAAAGGGGTGTTCGTATTGGGCTAATATGAACAGTTTGCTTTTTGAATAAACTTTTTCACTGGGTAAGCTCAACATGTATGTAATCAGTTACAGTTAAAAGCCATCAGCCGCATCCAATACGAGCAACCCTAATACGAGCAACCCTAAAGTCCAGCTTGAATAAAACACTGGTAGAGCACATGCAAATCAACCCACACAATTGGTCGACTATGGATTGGCCCGCGGTCATTGAGAATACCTTCCTCCCTGGGTAAGCTCAATATGTATGTGTGGCCTTTTCAGAAAGAATTTCAGTAATAATCAAGATAACGCAATAGACTATTCCTTTGGAGATAGAGAGGTTGTACGTAGTTCAAACAACAACCGTGACATGTTTCAATTCAACTGAGCACTCTGCACTCTGTCTATAAAAGGCAAGCACCTCTCCTCGGTAGGTGGGGTCACATACAACACGTAGCCACGCATATGCAGCCGATGCCCATGGTGACACGCCGAGGAGCGAACACACACAATGATACGGGGTCGCCCGATCTTCTCGACGTAAGATTGGATACTCACGTGCAGCCTCTCGAATCGTAGCGATCCTCCATTGCCAATGCAAGAACGAACGCTCTTTAATTCGCAAGATCACACGCGCCAGACTTCACGACCACTAAACGAAAGCCCTATCACGCTCCCAATTCCCAGCGGAAAGGTTGAACGATCTCGAATTGCAAGAACTCATAAATCTTCTATTGAAGTTTTGATGGAAATCAAAAACTCAAACTCATGTACAAAGCACTCTCCATCTCAATTATCTAGTCGGGCACTGTTTCCATCTCCGTCCGTACTGTGTTTCCAAGGATTTTCCTAGTCGTCCCCTCTTTTATACTGTGGCTCCTCCTCCTGCCGTATGCGTTCCGTCCGTGCATGGGCCTTGGGCCACCTATGGCCGAAATAAAGCCATGATTCCTTGATTTGATATTCTTCTTTTTGGGTCGTGACTACTTCACGTGAATGGCATTGACTTCTTGGTGCGCCTCGACTGATCCTTGCGTTTGTATCTCGGGCATATACATAGCAATTTAATTTATTATGGTATGTAACACAGAGCCTGCATATAATTAAATAAAATTGTAGTAGCTCTGTATCTTCAAGTATAATAATTGAAAACCCAATAAAATTAGAGTTCACCTGGTAATATTAATGCGGCTCAATAATTCTTTCCAGTTAAATAACATATTAACTAAAAAGCGTTAGACATATGTGTATTCGCATCATCACACAACCTTCCTGTCCCCACAGAAACAATGCTGGGACAAGCACACATCTTCCATATGCACGCACGCACCTACAGCCTCCCGCTTACACTTTGTAGGACCAATAACGATGACTAAATGATGGTGAATAGGAGTCAACACGATAAAAAACTTTTTCAAAAGAGAAAAGAAAAACCTCTTTACTTCAATAGATATAAAAAACTATAAAGATCACAGACCAATCACCCATAAGTAAAGATCCAAGAAAAAACTGAGCCAAATGGATCTGAACATGCCTGAGCGGTTTGACCGCAATGTATAGGACGGTCTAACCGGCCTAAGGATTAAAAGCATTCATCCGATATTAATACATACTTAATACTAAACTAGAACAATACACCCTCCTATTTATTACATCAAAATCAATAATATAGTCAAATTAACAAGGAAAGAAGAGCAATTAATATCTAAGATTCAATGGATTCATCCAAACAAGCAAGAACTTATCCCGAATGGAGACCAGTGAATCAATCATCTAGACTATCATGTTATTATTTTCATATGTAAACAAAATGAATGTCATGAGTGGTGAAAAGAGTGCACACACATGCATTGATCTATTTCCTTTTTAGACCATAAGATCGAACCATGTAGTTATCAAAAAACCAATCTAACCACAAATCAAACAATCAAAACAAAGAATTAGGTGTAAACAAACCCAATTATAATTTAGATCCTAACATTATCACACCACGTTGTCATTCTGCTTCCCATTTATTTTATTATTTTGGCAACTAACATATGGGAGGGAGGCGGAGGGGCAATGCGAGGCTGTGTGGCCTTGAGTTGGGGCAGGGGTGTTACTTGGAAGACGGAGGTGGGACAAAACGAGGGATGGCTGGCGGGTAGCCAAGGCAGCGCCCAGAGGGGATAGGGTGATGGCGGCTACTAGGGGTGGAGGAGGTGAGGAGGGACGTGATCTAGGGGGAAGCAGAGGCGCTGATGTGTAGAAGCGAGCGATGAGAAGGTTCTACAACTACATGCACTATTAATGGCTAGATCATATGTGGCTTCTCTATTTCCTTTGTTTATTCCCATCTATGTTCTGTCATACGTGGCGTCAATTTGTTTGTGCTTGTCTTCATGGTGGACCCCACATCAACAATGGTGAGACCTCCACAAATTGCCCCGAGGATGCAACTTCTCTGCAACCTCAACTAAGGAGTCACCACAGCACTACCACTTCAGTGCCATCATCGCCATGGGTAAGGTGGGTGGATTGCTGGGTCACGTTGTGGTAGTGTGGGGATAGATGCCAAAGGTGGCGATGTAGGGCAAGAAGAAGATGCCCTGGAGCACACGCAAGAGGATGCATTGAAACTTCGGTGACAAGTGCAAGCCCAACTCTTCCAAGAAGTAGACACATTACAATTCTCGTTTCATTCTTTACATGCCCTTCTAATCTTATTGATACTAGTTTGGTTAAATTATGCAAGGAAAGGGATTTTTTGTAGTATGAGTTTATTGTGCTCGTGATGGAATCAAATAGAGGTTTGTATGCTTCATTTAGGTGATGAGTTGAGTTTGTGAACTAAAAAAGAAACAATGGGAATATCAATTAGCTAAACATGGAGAACTAAGATCCAATTCACTTAATTTTGTCCATCACCCTCAGGTGGCTACATTGCTCACTGGGTATCATGCCGCCACTGCCATTGTGTATCATTGTCAGGACTTCATTTGCTTACTTCAGTCATCACCTTTCACCAGCGAATTGGCAAGGTAACAAAGAAAATAGGCACTGGTTATTTCTTTGTGATGAAAGACTTGTAGGGCTCACCATAAAGGTCAACACCAAACGGGTCGATGCCACATGTCAAGGAACATGGACGGGGATACAAAGAAGGGAACATGGAAGCTGCATCCGACTGGATTAGGAGTGATTGCAAGTAGACAATCTTTATTAAGCAGTAAATCCCATAAAGAATGGGTTCTTTTGAACTATGGTTTATGGCTTATAGCTTAAATTTTTGAATTCTGACTATTCGCAAGAGGCAGCACACACAAGAAAATAGTCGCATGTGATTTTGGTCAGTATAACTGAACATAGTACACTTTTTACTACAATCTTTCTGTTGACCTTACCTTAAAAAAACACATCACTTGAAAACTAGTTACTGTAGCATAAGCCATAAACCACAAGCTATAAGTGGAAAAGAACTCAGCCAAAATCAGTGGATACATGATTGTGATGTCTACACATATCAAAAATTCAAACGCTTGTGGTATTTTACTACTAATTTCAAATGGGTCCCTAAGTAGTAAGGGCGTAAAGCCATGTAGATTGATGTGGGAATGTTGATCTAGTTGTTTTTTTTTCTGATTATGTCTATCTGGTTGTTGGCTATGTGCAATAACAAGTGATTTAGAAAGAAGAGCATCCATATTGGGGTGGAATGATAGCTAGGGCAACTCATATTTCATATGCTCTAGGAAAACTTGTGCATGGTTGAGACAATTTATTTGGTTTTTGTGATGACTAGTTCTTAAAATGATGTCTAAATAATTTTTTCAAAAAGTTTAAAATAAGTCATGCAGACAGCCTAATTTGACCTAACCACTTGTGCGGACAACATAACTTCATCCAACAAAAACCAAAGCCACATTGTAGGACATATTTCAAAATTTGTGTGCTATTGAGCAAAACTAATATTCTTTTCGCTTGGGCCATGAGGACTACAAATCTAAAATGAAATGCTCTGAAGCCTCAACGGCCAACTTCCCTATTAACTATGTCATAAAAATATCCACTCTCATCGTGGCGTTCTAAATCCTTGACGTACATCATGAATATAACTCTTTTTGGGTATTCTGTTTGTGCATCTATTGCCTCACCGCTGACTCCTTTTATTCTAACTCGATTTTGTGGGATTATTGTCAATTGCCCACTAGCATTGCTCACTATTTGCTAGCAAAACCAAAACTATAGTTATATTCAGTTAGAGATCATGAGAACAAGGAAATTTTATTTCTCAGTCTATGGCAGCATGCAATATTAATTGGTACTAGCTTGCTATGCAAATCACAACAACAACAAATGAAGTTGTACTTGAAATGATAATTTTTAATTTTCATGAACTATAGTATCTATATACAATAACAAAGGAAAACTATTTTGCAATCTTCTGGGTTTTATTTATACCTTATTCCTTATGATTTGGCTTATGTATACCTTTCAAAATCATGTGATACAACCCTAGCGTATATCAAGTGCAAGCTAATATTCACACATACTGTTTGCATGGCATAGCAAAGTGAAAAGAAAATTTCAAGTGACTTGCGCTTTTATATCCTATATGTTTTATGTATTTTTCTCCCCTTTTATCTAGTAAGGATGCATTGACATGTTCAAATTGGTCAATACTTGTAATTTGCAATGTTGCACATATATCAAATTAACAAGAAAGAGAGAAAGAAATATGTGAACCATTATGACAAAACAACAGAACCTAAAGTTTGAATAAAGCAGCAAAATTGAAAAGGCATGCACAACAATAGCTATGGAATTGTGGCAGTCTTAGTACCAGGTAAAGTGCTAAACAAAAAAAAGCAGCCAAAGCATGTTATAGAGAGAGTAAGCAAAGATTAACAAACTTTCACATTTCTTAGAAAAGCAAATAGCGCCATAGAGCCAAGACAAGTTAGATATGATATAGCATAACTCTGCAAGAACAACCAATGCCGTCAATTAACATCTTAATCTCTACTATTTAAAAGAATAAGTTTATGGTGGTGGTTCATCTGGCACTCCCAACTCCTACTTGCACCTCCATAAAAAATATCTAACAAAAATAGAAAAAAGTAATCTACCAAAAAAAATGTCACCACCCTACAAATTCTTTAACAAAAAAACAGAGTACTACTAGGTGTGCAGTAAAGCTGAGGGCGTGGGAGGCATGACGTGGCCGTGCATGAAGGCGAAGCCAACAATGTGGGCTGGGCAGCCCAATCCTGACAATGTCGACTCGACGTGCTGGGATAATATGATTTTTTTATTTGTAGCAAAGCACGGGCATTCAATAAGTATGCATAAAAATTGCATTAGATATTGTGAGAGACCATGTGGAGGTCGCCTCATGGTTGTGATGAGTAATTGACTCTTAATCTAGTGAGATTGAGTTTGGTTTTTGAAGTTTGAGAGGAGAATGGGTCTCTCTGTTGGTTCCTAAGCCCTTACGACTTGCTTGGCAATAGCCTTACGACCACATTGTTTGTTGTCTTGAGCGGCTGGAAGTGTTCGACCACCACAGCGCTTTTTGGCCATGGTCGAAGGGCACCAGAAGAGAGTACGACCGTTTTGGCCGTGGTCGGAAGTCAGCCATGCTGTTTACGACCACACTGACAGCGGTCGGAAGCCGAAAACCTCGTTTACGACCACTTTGGCCCTGATAGAAAGCCTCTATGACCACATTGGCCATGGTCGGAGGTTGCCAGATAGCTTTACGACCACCTTGGGTGTGAACGGAGAACATCAGAAGAGGTTACGACTGGTTTGGTCGTGGTCGGAAGGCTGTACGACCACGTTGTGGCGTTTACGACCACTCTGGCTATGGTCGAAGGCCATCGGAAGCAGCTACGACCACATTGGCCGTGGTCTGTGGTCGTAAGTCGAATCTACGATTGCTGTGGTCGGAAGTCGGCGCTCGGGCGTACGACCACGTTGAGTAGTCGGCGCCCTACGACCACGTTGTGATGCAGTTGGACGGGCGTGAGGAGCGATCGGACGCGGTCCAAATGCAGCGGGACTCGGTCGGAAGTGCTCGGTAACGGTCGGAATCACTCGTAGCGCGTCAGATGCAGTCTTCTGGGGTCGTAGGCGGTCGGTTGTGCCCGAGATGTTTGAACGTGGTCGTAGACACATGGGAATTGGTCGTATGACCTCTAGGATCGACCATGTGAGCTGGGAATCGGTCGTATGGCTTTGTGGTGAAGTCGTAGACCTCGTGCATTTATTGGTTCATCATTTCGATCGGTCAGATGACAGAACGACTTGGGATGAGGTCGTAGACTTTGAGCGATAAAGTCGTAGCATTGTTGTGTGCGGTCGTAGGCTCGGTACGACTAGGTGATCTGCTTTACATCTTGGTAGTTGTAGCGATCAGGTGCAGAAGTCGAAGCCTGTGTGATCGGTGATCCTAGGCGACTGATTGGTGGTCGGCTGAGGCCGATTCGACTTGGTGACTGGTTATGTAGTCGTGGGATCGACTTGGTGGTCGATCGAGCTTTACGACTTGGTGGTCGTAAAGGCTCATGACTTGATGTCTGGCTCTACGACTTGGTAGTCGTAGGAGTTGATTCGACTTTGTGATCTTAGCGACCAGTCTTGGTAGTAAGTAGTCGTAGCCGCTGTGTGGTAATCGTTGCAAGCTTACAATGGTCGTAGCTTGTGTCTTGGCGGTCGTAGCAGCCTAGTGAGTGGTCGTAGGCTGCAGGAAGGCTCTTGTGAGCTGGAGGGTTTCTCTGTTCTGTGCAACAGAGTGGTCGTATGGGGTATGGTCCTTATGCGATAATATCGTAGCGGCTAGCAATGGTTGTGGCATGTGTCCGCATGGTCGTAGTGAGCTGTGAGACGGTCGTAACGACATGTTGTGTGGTCGAAGGAAGCAGGGAAGTGTTCCAGGGCTTCGACCATTTCTTGAGTTGTGCATTCGAGTGGTCGTAGGGGGTTTACGATCAGGTTGTGTGCTGTGACACTTGTTGGTTGTACCGATGGTTTGTCTGTTGTCTGGTGCGGTGCTATGTGACGGTTTGCTTGTCTGTGTGGCTGCAGGACTTCGGAGCTATTTCATGGTGAGGCGTGGGAGGACCGGGACTAGGCACAGGAGGTGTTGAGGTCCAGACGGTTGGAGGCGCCGAAGATGATCGAGGCTGGTGAGGTGGTTGCAAGCCGAGGAGATGAGGAACCGAAGCTGGAGCTGCCAGAGGACCTTGGAGACAAGTCTTGGTGAGGCTTGGAGTGGTCGGGACTAGACATGGGAGATGTTGAGGTCCAGAACGACTGGGTGAAGCCGAAGAAGACTTGGGGCTCAAGGTGGTTGCAAGCCAAGGAGATGAGGAACCGGAGCTGGAGCTGCCAGAGGATCTTGGTGACAGGTCTGGCGAGGCTGGGATGGTCGGGACGAGACGCGGGCGGTGTCGGGGTCCAGAACGACCAGGGGAAGCCGAAGAAGACCTAGTCTTGCGAGGTGGTTGCAAGCTTGGACGGCAAGGCAGGAGGAAGCTTCCGGGAAGGCAGCGGAGTGGCATTTTGGGGAATGCGGAAAGCTGCAAAGGGAAGCTGTGTCTCTGCCAATGCACAGGAGTTGTTGGCGCTAACGGGCAAAGCAGTGGAACCGTTGGGTTTAACGGGTAAAGCACTGGAAGCTTGTTTTCGCTAGTGGGTAAAGCGAGGTGTAAAACCCGGTGTTAGGAGGGTGTTTACGGGTTAGCCCCAGTGTGGACTAATGGATGGATCCATTAGGGTTAGTCTCGGGTGTGAGGCTATAAAAGGGAGAGGGGAGGCACGAGTTTGAGTGGGTTGGCCGGCTGGGCCTTGGAGGCAGCCGCCTCTCCCTCCCATGGGAGTCTGTGAGTGTGTTCTTGGGATTGTGTGAGAGAGAGAGGATGAGTGGAGAATCCATGTATGAATAATCGAGAAAGAGAGAAAGAGAAGAGGTGTGAGCTCCGCTCTATGCTCTCCGGGCGTATCGGGATTCCTTGTACTCCTTGATGGTTGGAATGGAAACTCTGAGTTGTGTTCTCTGTCTTGTGTTTGAATGATTTGTTTGCGCTCTCTTTGTTCCTTCGTATATCTGTGTTCTTGGCTTTCTGAAATCGCAGTGACATGTGGGTTTTACTCCAAGCCATCTTGGCTATTCTAGTCCCACGAGCGGTTCTATTCATCAACTCTGGTATTTCTTGCTTTGAGTTGTGTTCTTGGTTTGAGTAGGCCTAGTTTTGATTTGCTCAGAACAGGGAATCTGTCTCAAGGCTATTTGGCCAGTTCATTCCCGAGAGCAAGAGTCGAATCGGAGAAGTGTTTGCGTCTCGCGGTCGTGCGCCGAGTACATGCTCTGCATTCGCTACGACCACGTTGAGACTTTTGTGCATGAGTCGACCGAATTCTCTGTTTCGGTTTCGACCACGCCGTTTGTCCAGATCTCAGCAAAGAAGTTTTTCACTGCCTTGGTTTTTCTCTGTCAAAGGACGTGAGCAAACGTTGTCTAAAGTCTCATACCCGATTGCTTTGTGAATTGCAAGATATTTGGAAATCAAAGCAAGTGGTCATGAGCTCTGGCTTGTCTAGTTGGTCGTGCGCGCCTTCTCTGTTTTCGGTCATTACGGTGCAGTCTCTTTTGTCGGTCAGATCTCGGGTTTTCAGTGGATCGTCTGTCTTACCGAGTGACTCGATCGACCACGAGTTGGCGTTCGATCTCTCTGAAACAGATGGTCTATCTCTTTGTCAGAGTGATCACGATAGATCCTTTCGACTGCCTTGTTTTGTCCTCGGCCAGCGGCAGTTCTAGTTCGGGTGTCAGTCTGATCTTCTGTTCTCCAGTGAACATTCGATCTTCCTCTTCATAGCTTTGTAGCTATTGGAGAAGAAGATTGTGTGAATACTTGGAGAGATTTTAAGGCACCATTCACCCCCCCTCTGTTGCCTTTTCGGTCCTACAATTGGTATCAGAGCAAGGTTTGCTCTATATTTGATCTTAACCGATCTGGAGCATGGCAACTAGTAGGGGATCTTGTGAGCTTTTCTTTGCATCTTGCTTGGGGTGTTTTGCCAATGATGTCCTTTGCGACAAGAGGCTGATTTCGGTTGGAGGGTGATGTTATTTGCAAGCACAGTCACCGTACTGAGAACGGCGACGAGAGCAGTATTCGCAGGTGCTGGGACATGGTCATTAAGAGTTATGACCACAGTCTCAGTGGCCCCATCTGCGACTACACTTCGTCGACCTGGTGCTTTCCCTCGGTGCACAGCTCTCAGTACTTTGGTTTGTCTTGATTTACCCTGTTCTCCGACCAGATGATGAAAATTCTTTGAGGAGAGGAGTGCAATGATACGAGCACTGCATCTTGAGACTTTGTCACCTCTTTCATTTAAGAGGTGGACCCTTCCTTGAGCATAGTTCTTTTGTTGTCAGCACTTGTGCCTTTTGCTTAGTTGGCTAGTGCTTTTCTTGTTGGCTCTTCTCGGTTAGTCCAAGGGATTTCTCTTTTTTAAGCAAGGATGGTGCTTTGTCCTTTTGACCATGTTTCATGGAGGACACTTACATCAATGCTCATTTTGAGAGAAGGATGGACATCTTCAGCATCGTAGACTTGTTTCTTTTGTTGTTGCTCTTTGTCTGCGTGCTGACCTGAGGAAGGACTTCCACCGCTTCTTAATTGGTAGACCTTGTTCGCCCAAACGAGGTGCGCACCTACAGTGAGAAGGTGTGAGTCTCCTTTGATGCTTTGGTTGGTTCTTTTCTTGGTTGTTCATGTGCCAGGATCAAAAGAACACACGGATGATAATGCTAAGAGGGACGAACAACAACTCATCATGAGCAAGGTAAAATGTCAATATGACCTTGGCCTTGTCCAAGATGAATATACTTGCTCTTAGGGATAATATGAGTGCCTAGATGGTAAACTGCTAGATCGTTCTTGCTAGGTTGAAATCTCATTTAGCATGTATAGGTTGTGAGTCTTCCACTACAGATGGCGATAATTTAATTTCCCTTCTTGCATGTTAAAATCTAAAAATGAGAAATTAAAATTTTGACTCACCACACTTGTGTAGAGGAGCTTGTTTCTGCTAGAATCTGGTTTAGTAAAAGCCAAGTTCCTCTACTGTGTCGTCGTTGTAGTCGTAATGTCTTACGATCACAGCTTCGGCTTCTCGGATGTAGTCGTAGCTTCATACGACCACGTCTTCTGGCGGACACTCTTACCTGTCATCATGGTCGTAAGTCCATACGACTTCGTCTGCTGCTTCTTAGCACGTTGCTGCACGGTCGCCATGGTCGAAACTGCATTTTGATCACGCCTGCAATCCCCAATTGTGGCTGAAAGGCTTTACGACCCTGTCTCTCGGCTGTAGTCATTCAAGACTATGCCTCTTGTGCTACGGCCACGCTCATGTCTTCTCGGCCGTAGTCGTAGCACGTAACGATCACTCATTTCTGCTGAGTGGTCGTGTGTCAAAGTCTTGGGTTCTCAAGTAATTGCTTGCTAACTCTTCGAGACCCAAGACTTGGGCACTCTGTTCTTGTCATTTGTAGGTCTCTAGACGCTTGTTGGAAAACATGGAATTGATTGGAGTTTTAGTCTTCTGCCTCATCATATGACTAGAACATTTATTGGCTCTCCACTTCATGGCCTCCAAGAGACATATGCTCTCACGTTGGTGTCTTCACCTACTTTGTGAGCTATTCTTTACCTTCATGTCTCTATATACATGTGTTAGTCTTAATTGGCATGTTGTGTTTGTTCAGGTGCTCACTTATACCATACTGGCATGTTCTTTCTTCAATACTTTCATGTCATGCCTTTATGTGTATGTTGCTTAAGTATCCATATATCTTGTCATATTTGTTAGATGCTTAAGCTTTGACCTGACTTCATGAGCGAAGTAGAATGTGTATATTAGAAGTCAAGTATCATCATGACCTTGTGCTCTGTAGTATCTATCATGGTTCACATCTTGCTCCTTATGTTCATTCATCATTATTTATACATGTTAGCATACTTTTCATGATTCTGATTTGTCGTGTTGTATGTCTACATGATGTATGCACATGTATGGACAGTATGAGCTTGAGTATATCTTGGATAGATTTTCTATGTCATGATGTTTTGTTTATTCATGCCTTCTTATCTTTTCTGGTATACATGCTTATATCCATGCTAGCATATGCTTCTGTGATCTTTCCTTGTCACCTGCTATGTGCATGGTTGTGATTCATTGAGATACATGTTTACCTTGATCTTTCTCATTCCGGTTTTTGGCATGACATAAAATGTACAACACCTTGGTAGCATTAGTCTGTGCTTATGCTTAGACATCATGAGAACTGTGGATAGGTCACAAGCTTCTTCTAGTATTGGGTGGCTCTAGGCTCGCTGTTCTAGATGCTTTTGATGAGGGCTAGATTGAGCTTGTGGGGGGTGTGTTCTCATGCATTAATATTTGTAATGCTACTGTTTGTGGTCTTTTGTCTCAGTACTGGATCATGCCTGTATATCATTTACCCCAGTACTAGGACACCAGTTGTTCCCTGTGGTTAAACTGCAGGGTGTGTGTGAGGGGGAGACTGGTACAGCTTTACGACCACTCCTTTGGTCATTACGACCACGTCGTAGCTACCACGACCATGGTCTGGACACTCGGCCGAACTCGTTTTATGACCTCGGCCAGGACGCAACGACCACGATCCAGACTCATCTGCGACTACGACCAAGACGCAATTACCACCACGACCTGGTTTCGTGTTCGACCACCCCGAATTGGACTACGATCATGAGCTGAACACATCTACGACCATGGCCGAGGTGACTTCGATCACTCAACCGAGGTCGGGACTCCTATACGACTACTACCAGGACTCTTCTACGACCACGACTACCAACCAAGCGACCATGACAGAGGTTTGTTCTCCCTTGTGATCTTTCAGTGTTTTGCTTCCCTCCACTTGGCTTTGCTTTGTTTATCTGTTCTAGTGGGAGGAAGGGTCCGATTGGTTAGACAGGAACCGACTCTAGGTGATATTGTCTCGATCACACTTCTCGTCCAAATGGTTCTCTAGGATTATTTACTACCTAGTTTGAGCTTTGGTTCTCTAGGATTCTCTTCTACCTAGATTGAACCTTTTCTTGGCCACTAGAGTCTTGTGCATTGACATAGTGTGCTTTTGCCCCGTGGTATGAGGTTACAGACTAGAGATCATGTGGATAGGGTGTGTTTGGGAATCACCTCCTTGAGTTAGAACCCTCTTTTTCTGGTTTTTGCGCCAAATTTCTTGGTTCTTCTCGAGTTGCCTTCTCTAGGGGGAGTTGGAACCTTTCTATCTGTTCGGGCTAGCTTTCAGGGGGAGTTCATCTCGTGTGCATTCTTTTGTCTCATAATGCATAAAATTCACATGAATGCCTGTACAGTCTTTGGAGCCTTGTCTATTATCTTTATGTGACATGATATCATGCTTTATATCTTGCCATGTCTTGTGATAGCTTGATTTATCATGCCCTTCTATGTGCTGCTTAGCTCTTGCCATACTAGCTTAATTAAATGTGAACAACTTAAAGTAAAACATGTCTTGTTCAATCTTGTGACTAGTCTGGCTTTAGTGATCCTCTCTTGATTCAGGCCATGTCGAATAGGCTAAGTTGAGTCTTGAATCTGTTTTTGAGGTTTAGATTGAGCTAAGTTAGTTCATTAGTGATGCATGAGTTAAGTTTTAACTCTTTGTTCATGAACTAACTCAAGTAAATGCAAAAAGATCTCTTTTGTGCGAAAAAACTGATCTCACCAATTCTTTCTCATGAGATGGCTTGCCATTGCACTAGGCATGAACTCAGGGGGAGTTTTGGATGACCAAGATCACCTCCTTAAGCTTATTGCTTGGAGTGATCGCATAAGGCTTGAGATCTAGCACATGGCTATGAAAACAAAAAATTCTTGTGAAAAATGGTTGAAACCAACCATGAATTTCTGATAAAAGCCTAATGTGCTAATTTTACTCAACTACAAATCTTCTTCAAGTGGTATCCAAAGTGCTACAAGTGATACCTAGTGCTTGAACAATATGTCTCATTTTTGGGCTTGTAGCTCTCTAAATCAACTCAACTATAGCTTCTTGATTTCGCTTAGAATATTGACATGGCTTGACTCACATTTGGATACCTTCTTCTAGACTATAATCTTGAGTGACTTGACATGCTAATTAAACATTTAATTCAAAGATCATGATTTATTTGGCTTGAGCTTGGCAATACATAGTTTGTTATGATCTAGATAGCATTGTCACCTTTTATGGCTTGGTATAATTTTCGTTGAAGCCAGTTTAGATAATCTTCATGGCTCCCTCAGCTCTCATTGCCTTCATCAAATCAACTGTCGGCACTCCATTTAATTCATGCTCTATTTTTTCTTCCTTGCATCTTGATGACTCTATTGCCAAAAGGGGGGAGAAGGATAGAGAAAAAGGCATTAAGGGGTGCAAAAGGCATTAGAATGGGAATTTGCATTAAGAGATGGGAGAAGGATTGGAAAAGGGCTTTAAGGGGGAGAATACTTGGTCGTCTTGCTCTGACAATGGTCATGAGAGCAACAGCTCTTGTCTCTGGACCATGAGCAAGATTGGACACTTTTTGCCAACATGGTCATGGGTTCTGTCTTCACTTCTTTTAGACCATGTCTAGCTCATGCATCTCTCCTTCCTTTTCTTTTCAAAAACAAACTCATCTTCTTGCCTTTTTCTGTGTTTGTCAATATACTCATCAAGGGGGAGATTGAGAGACCATGTGGAGGTCGCCTCATGGTTGTGATGAGTAATTGACTCTTAATCTAGTGAGATTGAGTTTGGTTTTTGAAGTTTGAGAAGAGAATGGGTCTCTCTGTTGGTTCCTAAGCCCTTACGACTTGCTTGGCAATAGCCTTACGACCACAGTGTTTGTTGTCTTGAGCGGCTGGAAGTGTTCGACCACCGCAGCGCTTTTTGGCCATGGTCGAAGGGCACCAGAAGAGAGTACGACCGTTTTGGCCGTGGTCGGAAGTCAGCCATGCTGTTTACGACCACACTGACAGCGGTCGGAAGCCGAAAACCTCGTTTACGACCACTTTGGCCCTGATCGAAAGCCTCTATGACCACATTGGCCATGGTCGGAGGTCGCCAGATAGCTTTACGACCACCTTGGGTGTGAACGGAGAACATCAGAAGAGGTTACGACTGGTTTGGTCGTGGTCGGAAGGCTGTACGACCACGTTGTGGCGTTTACAACCACTCTGGCTATGGTCGAAGGCCATCGGAAGCAGCTACGACCACATTGGCCGTGGTCTGTGGTCGTAAGTCGAATCTACGATTGCTGTGGTCGGAAGTCGGCGCTCGGGCGTACGACCACGTTGAGTAGTCGGCGCCCTACGACCACGTTGTGATGCAGTTGGACGGGCGTGAGGAGCGATCGGACGCGGTCCAAATGCAGCGGGACTCGGTCGGAAGTGCTCGGTAACGGTCGGAATCACTCGTAGCGCGTCAGATGCAGTCTTCTGGGGTCGTAGGCGGTCGGTTGTGCCCGAGATGTTTGAACGTGGTCGTAGACACATGGGAATTGGTCGTATGACCTCTAGGATCGACCATGTGAGCTGGGAATCGGTCGTATGGCTTTGTGGTGAAGTCGTAGACCTCGTGCATTTATTGGTTCATCATTTCGATCGGTCAGATGACAGAACGACTTGGGATGAGGTCGTAGACTTTGAGCGATAAAGTCGTAGCATTGTTGTGTGCGGTCGTAGGCTCGGTACGACTAGGTGATCTGCTTTACATCTTGGTAGTTGTAGCGATCAGGTGCAGAAGTCGAAGCCTGTGTGATCGGTGATCCTAGGCGACTGATTGGTGGTCGGCTGAGGCCGATTCGACTTGGTGACTGGTTATGTAGTCGTGGGATCGACTTGGTGGTCGATCGAGCTTTACGACTTGGTGGTCGTAAAGGCTCATGACTTGATGTCTGGCTCTACGACTTGGTAGTCGTAGGAGTTGATTCGACTTTGTGATCTTAGCGACCAGTCTTGGTAGTAAGTAGTCGTAGCCGCTGTGTGGTAATCGTTGCAAGCTTACAATGGTCGTAGCTTGTGTCTTGGCGGTCGTAGCAGCCTAGTGAGTGGTCGTAGGCTGCAGGAAGGCTCTTGTGAGCTGGAGGGTTTCTCTGTTCTGTGCAACAGAGTGGTCGTATGGGGTATGGTCCTTATGCGATAATATCGTAGCGGCTAGCAATGGTTGTGGCATGTGTCCGCATGGTCGTAGTGAGCTGTGAGACGGTCGTAACGACATGTTGTGTGGTCGAAGGAAGCAGGGAAGTGTTCCAGGGCTTCGACCATTTCTTGAGTTGTGCATTCGAGTGGTCGTAGGGGGTTTACGATCAGGTTGTGTGCTGTGACACTTGTTGGTTGTACCGATGGTTTGTCTGTTGTCTGGTGCGGTGCTATGTGACGGTTTGCTTGTCTGTGTGGCTGCAGGACTTCGGAGCTATTTCATGGTGAGGCGTGGGAGGACCGGGACTAGGCACAGGAGGTGTTGAGGTCCAGACGGTTGGAGGCGCCGAAGATGATCGAGGCTGGTGAGGTGGTTGCAAGCCGAGGAGATGAGGAACCGAAGCTGGAGCTGCCAGAGGACCTTGGAGACAAGTCTTGGTGAGGCTTGGAGTGGTCGGGACTAGACATGGGAGATGTTGAGGTCCAGAACGACTGGGTGAAGCCGAAGAAGACTTGGGGCTCAAGGTGGTTGCAAGCCAAGGAGATGAGGAACCGGAGCTGGAGCTGCCAGAGGATCTTGGTGACAGGTCTGGCGAGGCTGGGATGGTCGGGACGAGACGCGGGCGGTGTCGGGGTCCAGAACGACCAGGGGAAGCCGAAGAAGACCTAGTCTTGCGAGGTGGTTGCAAGCTTGGACAGCAAGGCAGGAGGAAGCTTCCGGGAAGGCAGCGGAGTGGCATTTTGGGGAATGCGGAAAGCTGCAAAGGGAAGCTGTGTCTCTGCCAATGCACAGGAGTTGTTGGCGCTAACGGGCAAAGCAGTGGAACCGTTGGGTTTAACGGGTAAAGCACTGGAAGCTTGTTTTCGCTAGTGGGTAAAGCGAGGTGTAAAACCCGGTGTTAGGAGGGTGTTTACGGGTTAGCCCCAGTGTGGACTAATGGATGGATCCATTAGGGTTAGTCTCGGGTGTGAGGCTATAAAAGGGAGAGGGGAGGCACGAGTTTGAGTGGGTTGGCCGGCTGGGCCTTGGAGGCAGCCGCCTCTCCCTCCCATGGGAGTCTGTGAGTGTGTTCTTGGGATTGTGTGAGAGAGAGAGGATGAGTGGAGAATCCATGTATGAATAATCGAGAAAGAGAGAAAGAGAAGAGGTGTGAGCTCCGCTCTATGCTCTCCGGGCGTATCGGGATTCCTTGTACTCCTTGATGGTTGGAATGGAAACTCTGAGTTGTGTTCTCTGTCTTGTGTTTGAATGATTTGTTTGCGCTCTCTTTGTTCCTTCGTATATCTGTGTTCTTGGCTTTCTGAAATCGCAGTGACATGTGGGTTTTACTCCAAGCCATCTTGGCTATTCTAGTCCCACGAGCGGTTTTATTCATCAACTCTGGTACTTCTTGCTTTGAGTTGTGTTCTTGGTTTGAGTAGGCCTAGTTTTGATTTGCTCAGAACAGGGAATCTGTCTCAAGGCTATTTGGCCAGTTCATTCCCGAGAGCAAGAGTCGAATCGGAGAAGTGTTTGCGTCTCGCGGTCGTGCGCCGAGTACATGCTCTGCATTCGCTACGACCACGTTGAGACTTTTGTGCATGAGTCGACCGAATTCTCTGTTTCGGTTTCGACCACGCCGTTTGTCCAGATCTCAGCAAAGAAGTTTTTCACTGCCTTGGTTTTTCTCTGTCAAAGGACGTGAGCAAACGTTGTCTAAAGTCTCATACCCGATTGCTTTGTGAATTGCAAGATATTTGGAAATCAAAGCAAGTGGTCATGAGCTCTGGCTTGTCTAATTGGTCGTGCGCGCCTTCTCTGTTTTCGGTCATTACGGTGCAGTCTCTTTTGTCGGTCAGATCTCGGGTTTTCAGTGGATCGTCTGTCTTACCGAGTGACTCGATCGACCACGAGTTGGCGTTCGATCTCTCTGAAACAGATGGTCTATCTCTTTGTCAGAGTGATCACGATAGATCCTTTCGACTGCCTTGTTTTGTCCTCGGCCAGCGGCAGTTCTAGTTCGGGTGTCAGTCTGATCTTCTGTTCTCCAGTGAACATTCGATCTTCCTCTTCATAGCTTTGTAGCTATTGGAGAAGAAGATTGTGTGAATACTTGGAGAGATTTTAAGGCACCATTCACCCCCCTCTGTTGCCTTTTCGGTCCTACATATTGACCTAGTTTCTCTGATTGGATGGTACACAACAATTAAAATGCCTCATGCATAAATCCAACATAGAATTTATTACATATATTCAAATCATCAATTGCTAATTGCAGAGATAGAGGGAGGGAATTCTTGACAAAGAAAAAGCGCATTGCAATCAGTTGTAAAATACAACTTTAAATCTAGCCTACTATGTGAGGAACAAGCTATCGGAAAGACTTAGTTTTGTTGTTAGTCAGTAAGTAGCAAATAGTCTTGAGGATGGAACTGAAATTTGATATTATTTCACACTATCAAGCACATTTTAATGGCCATAATTTGAATACATGATTCTCAAAATGCATCTTACACCATAAGTGCCCTATCAATAGAAGACACAAAAAAATGAAATAATTATGTACCAATAAGGGTAAAATGATCTATCTCACCATTCATTTCCCTGGAGTTGCATGCACATTTCTAATGACCAATGAACATGTATGATAGGAGAGTTTGACTAAGAGTTGCAATTGTTCGACTCATTCATTATTTCAACAATATTCAACAAGCGAATGTATCAGGTGAGAACTCCTTGTAAATAAGGTGAATGCATTCTGACCAATGCAGGGAGGATTACTTTCTGTTTGATCATGCAAAGAGCCAAAGCTAGCAACACTAGCTTGAAGTAGATACAAAGAATGTGATTTGTTCCCATACTGATTGGATAGGCTTGGTCGCTTGGACCACAAGTTTGCATTCGCTCATTTAAAGGGGAGTTCTTATCTGATGGGCCCTCTATCAAACAAACCATATTGTTAAGCCCAACATCATTCGGAGAGAAGGGTTCTATCACCAATGGTAGATCCAATAATGTTTGGATGGTAGTGTGAGCAGCAATTGCAAAGGTGGTGTAAATCACCAGGTAGCTTGCACGAACATGGGACATATATATATAATATGGACATGGCAATACAATGTTTTTAGGAATGCAAATAGGCACATCATTTTTAGCGATGCAAACAGGCACGTCAGTATGAAATTCTTCCGAAAATATAGACATCATGACATGGCTATATATGCAACAATAATTAAAAGCATTCATCTGATATTACTTAATACTAAAATATAACAATACACCCTCATGTTTATTACATCAAAATCAACAATATAGCCAAATTGACAGAGAAAGAAGAGCAGTTGATATCTAAGATTCAATGGATTCATCCAAACAAGTTAGAACTTATCCCGAACGGAGACTAGTGAATCAATCATCTAGACTGTCATGTTATTATTTTCATATGCAAGCAGCGTGAATGTCATGAGTGGTGAAAAGAGCGCACGCACACACATGCATTGATCTATTTCCTTTTTAGACCACCAGATCGAATCGTGTAGTTATCAGAAAATCAATCTGACTCCAAATCAAACAATCAAAACCAAAAACCAAACATAAACAAACCCAATTATTATTTAGATCCAAACATTATCATGTCACACTGCCGTTCTGCTTCCCATTTATTTTATTCTTTTGGCAACTAACAGACGGGAGGGGGCGAAGGGGCAGTGCGAGGCCGTGTGGCCTTGAGTTAGGGCATGGGGTGTTACTTGGAAGACGGAGGTGGGAGAAAATGGCGGGGATGGCCATTGGGCAACCAAGGCGGCGCCCGGAGGCGATAGGGCGAGACGGTAGCTAGGGGCCGAGGTGGTGAGGAGCGACACAATCGAGGGGGAGTAAAGACTCCGATGTGGAGAAGCGGGTGATGGGAAGGTTCTATGACCGCCTACACTATCAACGCTGGCTGGATCAGATGTGGCTTCCCTATTTTCTTTTTGTATTACCATCCATGTTCCATCATACATGGCATCGATTTGTTTGTGCGTGTCTTCACCACATGTTGTTTCCTCCTTTGTTCCATGATTTCTATCATGTGAAAGCTTGGATGGCCCCCATAGGTCCTCCCACTGTCCCACATCAACAATGGTGAGACCTCCACAAACTGGCGAACTATCCCGTGGGCGCAACTTCTTCGTAACCTCAGTCGAGGAGCCATCGCAACACTACTACTTCAGCACCATTGCTACCATGGGTAAGGTGGGTGGATTGCTAGGTCGCGTTGTGATAGTGTGGGGACAAACGCTAGAGGTGGTGATGCAGGCCAAGAAGAAGATGCCCCAGGGCACACGCAAGAGGATGCATTGAAACTTCGGCGAGAAGTGCAAGCCCAACTCCTGCAAGAAGTAGACATGCTACAGCTCTGGTTTCATTCTTTACATGCCCTTCTAATCTTACTGATACTAGTTTGGTTAAATTATGCAAGGAAAGGGATTTTTTTTGTAGTATGAGTTTGTTGTTCTCATGATGGAGGGTTGGGTTCTTTAGCACTTATGGCTTTTGATTTATACTACAGTACTTAGCTTTTAAACTGTGTATTTTTTTAAAGCGATGTCTACAGGTAGATTGTAGTACAAATTGTACCAATTCAACTATACCGGCCAAAATCGCATGTGACTATTTTCCTCTGCGTACTGCCTCTTGCAAACAATCCATAATTCAAAAAATTCAGTCATAAGCCATAGCCTAAAAGAACCCACCCCAAATAGAGGTCTGTATGCTTCGTTTAGGTGATGAGTTGAGACATGAGTTGAGTTTGTGAATTAAAAAAAGAAACAATGGGAATATCAATTAGCCAAACATGGAGAACTAAGATCCAATTCACTTAATTTCGTCCACCACCCTCAGGTGGTTGTGCTGCTCACCTGGTATTGCACTGTCGCCGCCATTGTGTATGATTGTCGGGACTTCGTCTACTCACTTCGGTCATCACCTTTTACCAGCGAATCGGCAATGTAGCAAAGAAAATAGGCATGGGTTATTTCTCTGTGAATGAAAGACTTGTAAGGCCTACCATAAAGGTCAGCGCCAACAGGTCAATGCCACATGTCAGGGAAAATGGACGAGGATACAAAGAAGGGAGCATGGAAGCTACGTTCGACCGGATTAGGAGTGGACGCGATAAGACAGTATTTATTAAGCAGTAAATCCCATAAAATCAGCGGATACATGATTGTAATATCTACGCATATAAAAAAATTCAAATGCTTGTGGTATTTTATTATTAATTTCGAATGGGTCCCTAAGTAGTAAGGGCGTAAAGCCCTGTAGATTGACATGGGAATGTTGATCTAGTTGTTTTTTTATTAGGTCTATCTAGTTGTTGGCTTTGCACAATAACAAGTGATTTGGAAAGAAGAACTTATATATTGGGGACTTGGGGTGGAACAATAGCTAGGGCAACTCATATCTCGTATGCTCTAGGCAAACTCGTGCATGGTTGTGACAATGTATTTGGTTGTTGTGATCACTAGTTCTTAAAATGACATCTAAATAAGTTCTTCAAAAAAGTTTAAAACAATTCGTGCAGACAGCCTAATTTGACCTAACCACTTGTGCGGACAGCGTAATTTCGTCCAACAAAAACCAAAGCCACTTTGTAGGACATATTTTAATCTTTGTATGCTATTGAGTGAAACTCTATTAGTCTTTTCGCTTGGGCCATGAGGACTACAGATCTAAAATGGAATGCTCTTAAGCCTCAACGACCAACTTCCCTATTAATTATGTCCTAAAAACATCTACTCTCATAGAGGCGCGCTAAATCCTTGACGTACATCTTGAATATAACTCTGTTTGGATATATTTACTATACATTCCTTGCTACCATAAACCAATGGGCATGTGTCCCCTCTCACCATTGCTTAATCAAAATTTCGTTTCATTGTAATTTGCACACCCAAATTTGCTCGAACTCTGTAGTTATTTTTTTTAAAAAAAAACTTGCAGGGACTTTTTCGCGAGGAAAAAGGACCTTTACGTAATTTCTGAAAAACTGAAGGAAATGGCCTCCCCTGGCCGTACAGAAATCCCCCCGCCACGCGCCGGCCGGACGCGCGGGCGGGGCGACGTGGCCACCGCGAGGAGGCCGGAATCCCCCCGGAAATGTTATAGTTATGATGATTAGCATTCTTCCATTTATAGCTTTTCACGTATGTTTTGTTTTGCGCTAGACATTCCAGTTAAAAATAGCATAGCCATAGTTACTAAACATATGTAATTTTGTATATTTTTGGTTATCCATCCCAAGTTTGGGGCGACAAATTGCTAACCATACATATGTATTCTTTTATTGCATACAATATATTTTGATGGTCAAAACGTGAAATCATTTTGCACTTGAGATAGAGATAAATCCACATGGGAAGTGGTCTATTAAAAAAGGGTGTTGATAAATATCACCTAGATGTTTTCTTTCTATCTATCATCCAGATTTGTGAGTGTTGAATTAGAGATCCAACGACCATGAATTCTCTCCTTAAAAAAAATCGCCCCCCTCTAAAAAGGGGGTCATTATATCTCTAATCCAACGGTTCCAAATTTAAATGATTGTTAGGAAGAAAATATCCAAGTGATACCTAGACATACCCATTAAAAAAATCTACGGCGAAAGAAAAACCAGTATAAGGAAATAAATTGCCGTCGAATTCAGAGAGAGAGAGAGAGAGAGAGAGAGAGGAAAGAAGGCTGTTGGAAGTCACAGTTTGCATAGGGTTTCTCTCCCTCCGGCAAGGACAGAACAAGCAGGTACACAACCACACACACACAGACCCAGGCTCTGCCACGGAAAGCACACTGGAGGCACACAAAAATTTCCCAGAAAAAGAAACCCCCGTCCAAAAACCAGCAATCCAAATCCCTAGCCAAGAGCTCCCCGAACCCGTCTCGAATCCTATAAGATCCCCACGAAATCCCCCGATCCTCGTTCGCTCTCCCTCCCATCGCCGCCGCCTCCGCAGATTTCATTGCCCCCGCGGAACCCACGGAGAAGTTCGGGCGCCGCAGAGCGGTCGTCGTCTCGTCTCGTCGCCCGCCGATGCGCTCCATCCCGAGTGGGCTGCCTCCTGTTTGATCAATCGCGTCGCGGTGGCGTGATACGGATAGCGCGGTTCGATAGGAGGAGGCGAGCGACTTTTTTTAAAGTCTTAATCTGGAAAGAAAGGTGCTCAGCGACGACTGCCCCTTCTTTTTTTTTTGGGTGCGTGCGTGTCCGTGAGAGAGATTGTGTTTCGAGGAAGTTAGGGTTTGAGGGTTTGGTTAGGAGGCTAGGGTTTGGTGGCCTCGGCTGCCCCCGACGGGGGTGTTTTGGTGCGGATGCGCCATTGAACTGTCGCGCATGGGCCGCCGTGAGTGATTGGTAAGGAGGAGAAGTGGGAGGTGGTGGCGGTGTCGCATTTGGTGGCGGACTGGATTGGTGGACGCTGCTGCTACGGGTGTGTAGATGGTGAGCGGTGCCACCCGGCATGGACCGAGGTGAGCCCTCGTTGAAGCCGGAATGGTTGGTGAGGGGGGCCGGCACCGTGGCTGCCACGAACCTACGGCCTGCAACTTCGTCCCGTGCAGGTGAGCTTGCTTTCCTCGTCAACTTCCAGCTTCGTGGCTTGTAATAGCTATCACTGTTTTTCTGTATATACCTACTAGTTAGCTCTGTTGATAGAATGCCTGTGGGATTAATGGTTATTGTGGTGAGATGTTGCACCGGATGTGTTTCTAGTGGCACTGGGTAGTCACAGTGGCTTTTATCTTATCAGAGCTAAGAGTTATTTATGCTGAATAGTGGTTTTCATTTATGCATGGTGCAAATTAGTGCACTTCTTCTGGTGAGGATTTGCTGCTTGCAAGTGTACTGTGGTCCTTATACGAACAATAATTCTTCAATCTTCATATGCACCATGACTGCTGCAATTGTGATTTAAGGGCAATTTTTGTACTGTGATGTGCTTTATTTAATACGTCGCATGAAACTTAGAGCACTACGTTTTATTATAATTTTGAGTAATTTTGGTAACCACCCTGGTGCTGTGTTAGGGAGATTGAGAAACATTGCTTTTAGATGTCAGCCTTGTGTTGATGCTTGTTAAGCCAATTTCTCAGTTTGTGTAACAATGTAACTACAGTAATTGTTGTGAAGTTAGAGATTCTTGTATAGGGAAATGATTTCTTGGAGTTGTTTGGGTCTTGTGCTGGAGCTGGTTCAGACTATGCGCTTTGGCAGTCCAGTCCATGTAGCACCAAATATGCTTGTGAGCACAGCAGGACTAGAGGGAACCACCTACTCAAAAAAATGTTTGGAGAGGCAAGATGCGTAGTTCATATTAGTGAGGCTAGTTCTCATACCGCATGTTGCTGTGGGTTTTTGTTACATCCCTGTAAAAAAAACGCTTTCAAGAATGTAAAGACTTGTCAAGTCGTCATGCATACTCTTATTTGCTGACAGGCGGAGGGGGATATCTAATAGCGTGAATTCATCTGTCATAAAAATAGGGGTTTTTAAAAGAGATGTCAGATAATTTTATAAGAACATGCTCGAAAGTAAACCGTCATAAGCATAAATCATGTATCCCTAGAGCCTAAAATTTAAATATCTTGTGTCTTTCCATTAGAATGTTCCGTAACATTTTCTTGACTGCATAGTAGTATGTAATGCCCCTTTCTATATATGAATATAGACACTAAGGATACCTGTAGGGCATGCACTCCTACGTGCCCTTGAGTCCAAGTGGGTTCCAAGCGTCACTTCATACATCCAAGCCCAAGTCAATAATGTGAAACGATGTCTTGGTCTTGAATTCTTTATTTCAGCATTTGTGTAATTGTGTGCAATAAGATTGTGGAGACATGGGCCAGTGAATCAGTGATTAATAAGTTTAGTTACTTATGTATTGAATTTTAATCATTTTCATTTGCTTAATTTATGTATATTGGTCCATAAGTGAAAACTTGTGATTATGGTTAGAAAGCACGAACCGCCTTCGCTAATATCCCACGTACTCCTGCTTCAATCCTTCTATGACTCTACTTTTACCTGTACATTGGACAATTAACCTAACTGAGCAAGCTCAGTGGGCATGCATGTTCCTCTATATCAAAGAAAGAATATTGTGTACTGCTAAATATGTTTTCCTATCCCCTTTTAGCTCGTTGGAGACAGTATCTCAGCTTTTTTTTTGTGTTGATGTGTTTAGTAAATCATTTCATTGCTTGTTGTGACTTGGCTATTATTTGGCAAAGCATCAGACGTCCATGATATTATGTGTTGTTCTTGCGCTTAGCTATGTATCCTGCGGATGTGCCATTATTTTCTTACCAAGTATTATTGTTTTAATGCCTTTTTGATTGGTCTGGTATAATTGTTGCATGGTTTAGCGGAGCATTTATATGCATATGCTTGAATTGACAGCTAGCGACATTACTTCCCATCTTGTAAACTTACTGTATTTTGTGCTAAGAAGCTGTTGCTTGAACGCTTTAGATGGTCCAGGCAGGGGTGCGTCATCAAGAAACAGGTCATCGGGTCGTGACCATGAACGGAGCTCCCAACAATCCTTGTCACGGAGGGGTTTAGGTTCAAATGGGTCCAGACAGCATGATGGGGATGGTGCAGGGAAGTCAAGAGGCTATGCCAGTTTTGGAAGGAGCAATTTGAACAGAGGTCGAGAAAAGGTCTCTGATTTCCGTGCTAGAGATACTAAGTTGGGTCCGCCAGATGATCCCTTACATGATGGCTTCGAATCATTTAGCTCATGCAGACTTGAAAGGGATAGGCTTAATCGAACTCGTTCGAAGTTGGAGACATGTAATCGGTCAGTAGGAGTAGGTTTAGACAATGGTAATCTATCTAGAAAGGATGCTGGTGGCATCTCCTTTGAGCGAGAATTCCCACACCTTGGTTCTGAGGACAAGAATGGAAAGCAAGACATAGGCAGAGTTCCATCCCCTGGAATTAGCACACCCATTCAGAGCATACCATTGGTTACTGCGCCTGATGGCTGGAATTCAGTGCTAGCAGAAGTTCCTATACTTAATGAGCCAAGCAATAATACTGCTTCCTCTTCTTTATCACGCGATCCCAGTAAGCAGCTGGAAGTGTCGGTTTGCGGGACTGCATTAAACATGGCTGAAACAATGATGCAAGCACCATTAAAAATTTCCACCGCACCACAGGTAGTGTAATGAATATGATATTTGTGTTTCCCTCTTTGACGTATTCATGCCATTCACTTGATTTAACTAGTGCTTTGTGCGCCATCTCTTTTCTTACCCAGTTATTGATTGATGCTCAGAAGATTGAAGAAAGAGCTATGAAGCAATGCATTCTAAGACCTCTGACGCCTTCATCAAGCAAAATTTCTGTAAGTATCTTATATATCGCCTTTGTGCCATATTAATACTTTGCTTTTTTTTGTTTGTGTGATTATCATGGATATGTTTGGAAGCTCTTTTATGCCTTGTTTGACAATTACTTTGGCCCTTCAAAGACAGCAGAAATATTACAAATATAATTTATTCACCTTCTCCTGTAGTCTTGTGTAATTAAATAGTAAAGTTGAATACAAAAAAATCTTATCCTTAAGCACTTTATTTGAGTTCGATTGTAATTAGTGGAACAAGCACATCAGGCTTTATCTGATCCTATTTGATGTTTTATGCTGTTAGTGATCATATTCAAATTGGTAAAATTGGGTATAGGTTGGTTCAATTGCCTGAGGTTTTATGCAAACTGCAACTAGCCATGAACCAGATTCTGGCAATTATCTGAGCATTGCTAGGAGTTGTGGTGTCTTTATCTTTACTATTATAAAAGTGTGAGTTGGTGGTCGGTCCATTCCCCCCCCCCTCTCTTCTCAGCCATCTGATTTGATCTGGACCATTCGTCTCTCTCCTCTCTCTCAGGTTTACTATTATAAAAGTGTGAGTTGGTGGTCGGTCCATTCTCCCCCCTCTCTTCTCAGCCATTTGATTTGATCTGGACCATTCGTCTCTCTCCTCTCTCTCAGGATACAACCGCCCACCTCCTCCACTTTTCCCATCTCCTCGCGCATTCTGGCCACTCTTCTCTCTCTGTCGCTTGTTCTTCAATGTTTGATGTGTGAAGTTGACTAGGTAGTAAGTTCCGTCTCATTATTTTTATAACTCCGTTGCAACACACGGGTCTCTAACTAGTATTAGTCATTTATGCGAATGCAATGGTGGGGATTGGAACATATACTTTTTTCTGTTTTAAAAATCTCAAATCCTGAATATTATTCTACATCTGGCGTTTACTTTGCAGTTCACATCTGAACTAATTTACAAGTAATATGCTTCATGAGTTTTTAGGTTAGACACCTCTTAAGAAAGTGCTTTACCGATTTGACTTATGGCCAATTAAAAGAGCACAATGTAGGCAAATCCATGGCAGCAGAAATATCCTTTACTTAGCGTGTGTGTTCTGATGACACACTTCACTGGTCATGTAGTTTTTGAATTTCCCAAACTCCTAAAAGAAATTGGCAAAACAAGTTATCATTTCCTTATGAACTTTTTGGCCATAGTATTGTAGACTGAACCAATCAGTGAATATCTGAAAAAAAACATAGAAGTCGGAGAAATTCGTCAGCTTAATTCATGCGGCAACAAATACAAGAAACAAAGCTAGCAAGTCGTAGGTGGTACTCTTGATTATAGAAATGGTGTTGTACTTTCTATGATAGTAATACTGTTTTCAGACACTACCACGTATTTCCTGCTGCTGCCGCAGCTCTTGTAGCTACGTATTATGACTAAAGTTTTTGCCTAGTCTAACATTGCAATAATTTTATTCATTCAAGTCTTATGAAACAAGCTAAGATATTGGTTTAAAGGAGCATAACAATTTACAGCATGCCAGCCGTAAACTGGTTTGTTATATATTATACTTGATCAGCATGGGATCATTAGGCATGCAATTGATAAAATACCATGTAGTTTGCTCATACCTGTCTGCTTTTTGTGGGCTCCTTCAATTTTACTTCAAAATATATTCCCTCTCCTTACCCATATGCAGATCTTTTTGAACATTTGTATGGAGTGATGTTCTCTTATGCTGAATTAGTGACATTTTGGTTTGCACTAATTCATTCATAACACTGTACAGGTATCAAGTTCTTCAGATAAGTTAAAAGCCAAATGTGCAAGAGCTGGAGAGTCTAATGGTCCTATCAAGGTTGCACCACAACTGTTAATACAGCCTTCTAGCAGCTCTGTTCGTACTCAAGTCAAAACTGAACTTGTAAAGCCATCTCAATCAGGAAGCTTTCAAGTCCTGAGCCGCGAGCAGAATGGTATTACAAGTACCACCAAAGACTGCAATAGCAATCCTGTGAGCCCTGTTCTAGGTCAATCTTCTTCAGTGGAACCACTGAAAAAGCCTATTGTCAACCAAAAGCTTAATGGTGTCACTAATGGTCTCCCTTTGCATCTACTACAAGGTTCATTTGGTGAGAGAAAAGCAAGTGCAAAAGACAAGCATAAATTCTTTGAGTTGCTGCGGAGCAAGTCTTTAAATGGTTCAGGCACTTCTATTGAGTCTTCATCTAGCTTGATTGATGAGCAGCAGAACTCTTGTCTTGATTTGTCCTTGTTTAATTCTGGAATCAAGTGTACTGAAAATGGGAGTAGTTCCTGTGAGGAAGCAAATTCTTGTGGGGGATCTCAGCAACACCTCTCTGACAATGAGGAAATGAAGCCACATTTGGAACCTCCTGATGTTTTTGATGAGGGGTCACAGAGGATTCTACCTGACAACAGTGATGCTCTACCTTGGTCAGATCTTGCTGACACAAAAGATGTAGTATCTATAGAGCCCCAGACAGACAACGCTGAAGACACTCTGTCCACCATACCTGCAGATATAAATGATTGTTCCACAAGGTCCAACTCTGGTGACGACGAAGCCAATTTGTTGCTTGATCCCATTGGAGCAGGGGAAGAGGAACCCTATCCCGCTCAAGAAAAACCTAGTCCAGAAGAAATGGCTTTCCTGTTATCTCTTGGATGGAATGAGCACGAAGTAGTTCCACCTCTGCAACAGGAAGAGATTGCCGATTGTGTAAGTTTTTGACTTTTTGTTATGTTTCTTATTCTAGTCAATGAAAATTATTTTCCTTGCACAATTTAAATGTCTAGGGGTTTAAATTTCAGTAGTCTCCATTCATTACTCATAACTTTAACTGGGTCCCATTCTTTCGGTTTTGTCATAAAATGTCTCAAAACTTTCATTTCAGCTTCAGTTTGTTCTTTTCCATGCCCTATTTAATGATGTGGCTTGCTGAAAGAGTAAGTCTGTGTGCTTCTAGAATCTGGAGTCTGAATTAGGTTTAGTTAGCATCCTTGCTTTAGTTTGTTGCTAGTTTTACTTTTGCTTTAGTTGTTGAGATCTTCTCCTTCTTTCTGTTTGGTTGTTATGATTCTCTCGGCTTTTTAGCCTTTATAATGAATCAAGGGGGAGCAGTAAGATACACTGCAAAAACCTTCGCAAAACCAGTCTCTCCACTGTCAAGTCTAACAGTTGGTATCAGAGCTTCTGTTACCTTTCGTTGGAAATGTCTTCCTCGAGTCGGAGGGGTGCTGCCGCTGCTCAGGCGGTGGTTGCTGCCGGAGAGGAGGCACGCCAGGCGCGCATCACCGCCGCCGAAGCAACAACGGCGCAGGCAGCAGAGGCGGCCAGGGCTGCCATGGCGGCGGCCGAAGCTGCTGCTGCTGCCGCTGCTGCTCTCCGCATCGACGAGGAAGACCGAGAGCGCCGCCCCATGTCGCGGACCCCTCACAGGGACCACGACCGTCGAGCCTCGCCATCTCCGCACCGTCGTCGAGGTCGCTCCAGGAGACCGGCTTCCCCTGTCATCCAACGCGTGATCAAGGAGACCGGCGGAGGTACCCCATGGCCGATGCTGACCAAGACAAACTACAACGAGTGGAGTTTGCTGATGAAAGTGAAGCTGCAGGCTCGACGGCTCTGGGATGCCGTTGAGTACGGTGACGCCGAGTTCCAGGATGACCGCCTGGCGCTCGACGCGCTTCTTGCCTCCGTCCCGCCGGAGATGCTGCTGTCGCTCGCAGACAAGCCGACCGTGAAGGAAGCCTGGGACTCCATCGCGGCGGCGCGAATCGGAGCCGACCGTGTCCGCAAGTCCACGCTGCAGAAGCTGCGGCAGGACTGGGATCGGCTTGCTTTCAGGCCTGGCGAAGACGTGGACGACTTTGCTCTCCGTCTCGCCGGCCTGGTGCAGCAGCTGATCCGGCACGGCGACGGCGACATCGACGAGCAGAAGGCGGTGGAGAAGTTCTTGCGCATCGTCCCCAAGAAGTACACCCAGATCGCCCTCTCGATTGAGACCCTTCTTGATCTCTCCACTCTGTCCATCGAGGAAGTGACGGGCAGGCTCAAGGCCGTCGACGACCGCGAGGAGGAGTCGTCGACTGAGCCAGTCGTTTTGGGGGGGAAGCTGCTCTTCACCGAGGAGCAGTGGCTCGCCCGCCAGAAGGAGAGGAAGAAGGGAGAAGGCTCATCCTCAGCCAAGGATCGCCGTCGGCGACCGCGCAAGAAGGAAAAGGCTGGAGGCGGCGGCGGTGGAAAAGAAGGGGGTGGCGGCGGAGAAAGGAAGGCAGCACGGGAGGATATCTGCCTCAACTGCGGTCGCCGTGGCCACTGGGCCAGGGACTGCAGGCAGCCCAAGCGCGGTGGCGCAGCCCACATGGCCCACGCGGAGGAGGAGGAGCCCGCTCTCTTCTTGGCCCACGCAACTCTAGGGCTACAGTGCTCAGGAGATAAAGGGGAAAGCGATGTACCGGTTCGCCCAGAATCCACATCGCCGCTCCCCTTTTCTCCTCAACCGGCGTCCGCCCTCTTCCACATCGATCAGCCGCACGCACGCGCCTTCCTCGGCAACGGCTCCGGCGACGACAAGCTCGAAGGATGGTACCTCGACAGCGGCGCCACGCACCACATGACCGGGCGCGTGGAGTACTTCGCCGATCTGGATCGAAGCATCCGAGGCACCGTCAAGTTCGGCGATGCATCTGCGGTAGACATCCGCGGTGTCGGATCCGTCATCTTCGTGGCCAAGACCGGAGAGCACAAGCTGCTCCATGGCGTCTACTACATCCCGGCGCTCCGGAACTCCATCATCAGCCTTGGCCAGCTTGACGAGGGCGGCTCACGGGTGGAGATCGACCGAGGGATGCTCCGGATCTGGGATCGACGCGGGCGTCTCCTTGCCAAGGTCAGCCGGGGGCGCACCCGCCTGTATGTGCTGCACTTGGAGGTGGCCCGACCCCTCTGCCTCGCCGCTCGTCGTGACGATGAGGCCTGGCGATGGCACGAGCGGTTCGGACACCTCCACTTCGAGGCTCTGCGGAAGCTGGGGCGTGAGGAGATGGTGCGCGGGATGCCTCGGATCGACCACGTTGAGCAGCTGTGTGACACCTGCGTGGTGACCAAGCAGAAGCGGCGTCCCTTCCCTCATCAAGCCATGTACCGAGCGCAGAAGCAGCTTGAGCTCGTCCATGGCGATCTGTGTGGCCCCATCACACCGGCGACTCCGGGAGGCCGGCGCTATTTCTTGCTTCTGGTGGATGATGCGTCACGGTTCATGTGGACCGTGCTTCTCGCGACGAAGGCTGGAGCTGCGGACGCCATCAAGCACGTCCAGGCCGCTGCAGAGAAAGAGTGCGGCCACCAGCTCCGAGTGCTGCGCACAGACAATGGGAAGGAGTTCACCGCAGCCGAGTTCGATGCTTATTGTGCTGATGAAGGGATCCAGCGGCACTACTCCGCGCCCTACACGCCGCAGCAGAACGGAGTGGTCGAGCGTCGGAACCAGACCGTGGTGGCAACCGCGCGCGCTCTGCTCAAACAGAGAGGCATGCCGGCAACGCTCTGGGGGGAGGCAGTGATGACCGCTGTGCACCTTCTCAACCGATCGCCGACCAAGAGTCTAGCTGGGAAGACCCCGTACGAGGCCTGGCACGGGCGTACGCCGGTGGTCGGACACCTTCGAACGTTCGGCTGCCTGGCATACGTCAAGGAGTTGAATCACGTCGGCAAGCTGGATGACCGGAGTACGCCTGGGGTCTTCATCGGCTATGCAGAAGGTGTCAAGGGGTATCGCATCCTCGCCCCAACAACCTGGCGGGTGCGCACGGCGCGCGACGTCGTCTTCGATGAAGGACGTGGTTGGGACTGGACCAAGGAGACTAGCGACGATGCAACGACGGCACTGGATGACTTCGTCATCGAGGATGTGCATCTTGGAGGAGCCGGGGGAGCGAGTGGCACTGGGCCAACGCCCGGCTCACCTGCTCCCGCACTCTGGGCGCCATCGACACCGTCGACCCCGCCAACTCCGGATCTGGGAAGCATGCCGGGCACGCCGTCGGTCATCGCCACACCGACCGAAGCACCGACAACCACTCCAGCTCCCGTCTTCTCCACTCCTTTGGAAAACGACGAGGACCGCATCGATGCTGCACATGAAGATACCCCGCTGCGCTACCGCACCATCGACGATGTACTCGGTGATCAAGCGGTGCCAGGGTATGCACAGCGCAACATTGATGCCGAGCTTCACCTGACTCACACCGGGGAGCCCTGCTCGTTTGTGGAAGCCGAAGGAGATGCGGCTTGGCGTGCTGCAATGCAGCATGAGATGGACTCCGTCGAGCACAATCATACTTGGGAGCTCATGGACCTGCCGGCCGGCCACCGTCCGATCACACTGAAGTGGGTATTCAAGCTTAAGAAGAATGAAGCTGGAGAGGTGGTCAAGCACAAGGCAAGACTTGTTGCCCGTGGCTTTGTCCAGCAAGAAGGGATTGACTACGACGATGCATTCGCGCCAGTGGCCCGCATTGAGTCCATCCGTATTCTCCTTGCTCTGGCTGCCCAGGAGGGTGGCACGTCCATCATATGGACGTCAAGTCGGCCTTCCTGAACGGCGACTTGAAGGAGGAGGTATACGTCCGGCAGCCCCCCGGCTTTGTCATTGCCGGCAAGGAGGGGAAGGTGCTGCGACTACGGAAGGCGCTCTACGGCCTGCGACAAGCACCCCGAGCCTGGAATGCCAAGCTAGACAGCACACTCAAGGAGATGGGCTTCCAGCAAAGCACTCACGAGGCGGCGATGTATCGGCGAGGCAGCGATCGCTCCATCCTGCTGGTGGGCGTCTACGTCGACGATCTTGTGATCACCGGCACGGAAGAAGCAGAGGTGGAGGCATTCAAGACTCAAATGAAGGCCACATTCCAGATGAGTGATCTTGGCCTCCTCAGCTTCTACCTCGGCATCGAGGTGCGCCAGGACAACTCCGGCATTTTCCTTCGCCAAGCTCACTACGCCAAGCATGTCGTCAAGATGGGCGGCTTGGACGGGTGCAACCCCGCCCACACTCCAATGGAGGAGCGACTAAAGCTGAGCCGCTACAGTGAGACGGAAGAGGTTGATGCGACGCAGTACCGGCGTGTCGTCGGCAGCTTGCGCTACCTGGTACACACCCGGCCGGACTTGGCGTTCGCCGTCGGGTATGTCAGCCGGTTTATGGAGCGGCCGACGATGGAGCACCAGCAGGCCATCAAGCGAATCCTACGCTATGTGGCAGGCACCACCGACTATGGTCTGCGCTATGCAAGGAATCCCGGCGCAACACACTTCGTCGGCTACTGCGACAGCGACCTTGCCGGCGACATCGACACGAGCAAGAGCACGAGCGGGGCTCTGTTCTTCCTCGGCAACAATCTCGTGAGCTGGCAATCCCTCAAGCAACGGGTGGTGGCCTTGTCGAGCTGCGAAGCTGAATACATTGCCGCCACCTCCCCCGCAACACAAGCACTATGGTTGGCTCGACTGCTGGGTGAACTCCTCGGCAAAAAAACAGAAGCAGTCGAGCTTAAGGTCGATAGCAAGTCTGCGTTAGCACTGGCCAAAAATCCTGTCTTCCACGAGAGAAGCAAGCACATCCGGACTAAATACCACTTCATCAGAAGCTGTCTGGAAGAGGAAAGCGTGAAGGCCAGCTACATCAACACCAAGGACCAACTTGCTGACATTCTTACCAAATCTCTTGGTCGCACAAAGTTTCATGAACTGCGCGACCGAGTTGGACTGACTCACATCAGGTCAGGAACCACACACAAGCCTTAGGGGGAGAAATGAAAGAGTAAGTCTGTGTGCTTCTAGAATCTGGAGTCTGAATTAGGTTTAGTTAGCATCCTTGCTTTAGTTTGTTGCTAGTTTTACTTTTGCTTTAGTTGTTGAGATCTTCTCCTTCTTTCTGTTTGGTTGTTATGATTCTCTCGGCTTTTTAGCCTTTATAATGAATCATGGGGGAGCAGTAAGATACACTGCAAAAACCTTCGCAAAACCAGTCTCTCCACTGTCAAGTCTAACACTTGCCATATCAGCAAAAGGGATTGATGATGTGGCTTGCTGCCATCTAAGTATTGGGTGCCTTCATCATTGTACTGCTGACGATGCATGCTACATCACCAAATATTTTATGGTATTTAACAAAAGGGACTCAATTGAGTCCGAAATGGGACTGTTGACAAAATTGTAAGAATTGGGAACTCAGTGAAGTTTCAGGTCCTGTGGTGAAATTTACTCTTTCGCCATATTGATATCATCATATGTAGCTTTGCACATCATTAATGTTTTCTGGCAAACCACTTCTGGAATGCACACTGGTAACATTTTACCATGTTTGCCCACTATTTTGTTGTGACATGTCCCATTATTTTGTAGTTAAGGCGCAATGAGAGGCTGCAGCAGAAGCTTCAGGAATGTAGGGGCTAAATCACTGCATCCAGCAACGTTACTGGTGTCGCAGAGAACACGTGGATGTGAAGCCGTCAGGAGATGATTGTCTAGCTTAACAAGCCGAGATTTTTTTTCGTTAATGCTTCAGCATTATGGGGAGGGTTCATGAGTATGACTGACATTTCTCCCTGCTGAAAGAGAGGTTATAGGGTTTTCTTCCTTATTTTCGCAGAAGGAATACCAAACGAAACTGGTGTTGGAGGCACATAGGTGTGCGGTGCTCTGAAAGAATAGGTTGTCTTCTTTTTACTTCTCATGGCTTATCCATGTTTCAGAAAAAATGGAAAAGAATGCTGGGTCTTAACATGAAAAGGAGCATAGGATTATCTTGACATCATGTTTTGCGTTTTTGCTGGGTTTTCTTGGCTTGTCTTATTGTTAATCTGTTACTTGTTTAATTTTGACGCTTCCCGTCTGTTCTGGTAAAACGTGACCGGGAATATATACGCAGTACGTTGTCGGGTAAGCCAGCACATCCGGATTTGGCCCTTAGCAAATCTTGTTGATTGGGAATGTGAATGGGAAACTTGTTAGCTTTACATGCGATTATATGTTTCAATCTGTACATCTTTATAATGGTATTGAGCTAATCTTCTCTTCAATTTACCATGCGATAACGAGACCAACAGACGTACGTCGCCTCTCACTCCCTCGTTTTTGTTCCCCTCTCCGACGGCTCCCTCAACACCACCACCTCCCCTGTGTCTTTGTGCTTCTGCTGCCCTCGCGCTTCTCTTTTCCTTGCTTGCTACTGCGGTACTGTCCAAAATCTAATTCGACTCGTGTGGGCATTGGCAGTTGCCCGCTAGGGTTTGCTCACTAGCTACTTGCTGGCAAACCCATAACCGGTGATGCTGTTGCGACCTTGTCACCTGCAACCGTCAACCATCGCTGCACCATTGGTTGCGTGCGAATATAAGGTCAGGAGCATGATGAACACTTAGGGTTGCTGTCACTGCTATCCAAGCTGCAAAAACAACAAACTACTAGCGGTTTCAAGACCATGAGTGCCCGTGGAATAGGAAATATGTTGTATTTGTATGTTCGTCTTTGCTTGAACTTTGTAGCTATATTGTTGTTCTTCCCTTTTGTCGCTCTTTGCACGTAAACTCTATTCTACGCTTCTAACCATCCCAATTAAATCGGTATAACCATGTGCCACCACTCTCCAGAACAAGGTTTAGTGGTGACATGCACCGCATGGGCATGTTAAAATAAAGCTAATATAAAACCAACTATAATGGTTTATCATAGTAGAAAGCAAAGTAAATAAAATAGGTGATATATCTAGGGTTGAAGTTTCTTTTGGCCTCACAGTCATAGAGCCTTTATCATTAGCCTGACAACAAAACCACCACGTTTTCACCGTGCAAATCACCGCAAGCAGTGGATATGGTAAACACACCTAGCAAGATCAAGCAGAAAAGTAAAAAAAGGTATGATAAAGGTAATTCATAAATGTATTAATTAAATGAAGTAGTGGTAGTAACAGGAAATAAGTAATACGCTATGATTACATACACCATACCAACGTATGTCACTTACAATGATACAATGTTTCAGAATACACTATGAGCTAGGTGGGTGAGAGGATGATGCAAAGCGCCTAGGTGACCGCCTAGCAAATAGGCCAAAGGAAGGAGAGGAAGGGAGAGAAAGGAGAGAAGAATAGAGCAACAAAACAAAGAGAATACATATGATCACGATCTAGAATGTAGCAGCAAAACGGAGAAAGGGATGGGGAGACTAACTAGGAGGTGGATTCTTAGGTTCAGTGGCATAGGCGCACTATCGGCAAGGACTCTCTCTCTCTCTCTCTCTGGGGTGACAACGGTGAGGTTGGTCATGGGTGGCGATGATCCTTACTTCTCCATCACCATCACAAATTGAAGAAAATCCATCGAAAAAATGTGTGATGGCTCTCCGAGGAGGGAAGTGAAGACCTAATAACCCTTCTTTAGAGCACTATCTGGCCTAGTTGATTGGCCCAACAGCCAAGTGCATTAGAACCAAAAATGTTGTGTTGTCGTCACCATCACTGTCGTTCACACGTGCTTCTCTTCTCTTCTTTGTCTTCTCCTTCTTCCCCATCTTTGTTTTCTTCTCTTCCTCACCTAGCCGCCTCCACACTGTCTAGCCTGCCGCCCGGCTCTTCCTAGCCCGACTAGTTGCCGCCTTTGGTCACCTAGCTTGCCAATTACACCCAAATTGTAGTGGCAAGGTGGCGCCGAGTATAGGTAACTATTTAGTTCATCTTTTAGAACATTGTAATAATATATCACTACTGTCTAATTTGTAAATAATTATACCGTGTAATGAAATGAATAACCTTGTAACGAATAGTTGTAACCTTTGATATTTCTTACCGCTCCGGTTACGAAACCTCTCTATAAGCTAAATCACTGGACACCTCGTGCTTTGAGCGATGCTAGGGGAGAGGTGGAGCCACTTGCTATCATTTCCACTTTTTTTTGGGGTGAAAATTGCTATTATTTCCAGCTGGTTTGCTTCAGCTGGGAAGCCTGGGATCTAAACATTGATAAATGAAAATAAACAAAGGCATCTGGTACAAAAATGGTTGGGCCTATACTGGGCCGGTCTGTCACACCTGCTTACTAAACATTGATAGATTTGTATTTTTGAAAGCTTATTAAGGTTTACTCTTAAGTCTTAACTAACCACATAGAACGGTACATCTAAACAAACCTTCGCAAAACGATATAAGAGCACAAAATCTTCAAATTTAGTAGCTTCTCATGCATTTTTTTAAAAAAAATACTCATGCATTTTTTTTTAAAAAACTACTTTCCAAAAAATCACATAGACATTACGCACTCATGAATTTTTTGGAAATCCATCCACGGTGATGCAAAAACCATACAAAATTACTAAAAATATACAGCAAGATATTACCAAAGACAAATTTAGCCCATCTTTATCAAGAAATGATATTTAATTAAAATGTTGAATCATTTTGCAATCGAGGAATATATATCCACATGGGAAATCGTTTTACCTCGCAGGGAAAAACATTCTACAATCGAGATGCACCGCTCATTAGAGCTTCTAGCTTCTTATTTTTGTCTTTTTAATCTTTTTTTAGCTCTTCTTCCTTTATTTCTTTGCATTGTATATGATGATATAAATTTTTTTAATTTTTAAAATTTATTTACATAAAAAAACTAACAACAGATATAATATAAAAAACTGCTATAGCATAATAAATCATAAGTCTAAACTTAAAACTCTAAATAAGCATCACCATAGATATAGAGCCCATTCTTTTTTTGCTGAGACTTATAATTTTTTACTGTGGCTTATGGCCTTTAGATTGTTCGTGCGAGAGATTGCAGAGTAACAGAAACTCACATACAATTTTTATTGATATAAATGAAGTTAGTACAGTATGTACTATAATTAATAACTTATTTTAAAAAGCTATTTCGTTTAAAAACTAGTTACTGTAGAAAAATAAAAAAGCTAAAACCAAGAACAGAGCCATATCCATACGGAAAGAAAGAAGAGCCAGATAGGACATATCCACGCGGAAAGAAGAAGAGCCAGATGGGAAATCACCCGTCATCCAACTCGAAGAGGGAGAAGGGGTAGAGTGAGGGGAGGGTGGAAAGGTCACGGTGTGCATAGCATAGGGTTTCTCTCCCTCCGCCAAGACGAACCAGTACACCACCACACAAGCCCAGGCTCTCCCACGGAATTCATTCACAAACCCACCGGAGGCACAAAAATTCCCACAAAAAACAAGAGTAAATCCCCTCCAGAAATCGGCGCTCCCAATCCCTCCCCTAACCCGTCCCGAATCCCGTAAATCCCCACGAAATTTCCCAATCCTCTCTCCCGTCGCCGCCGCCTTCGCAGATTTCCCCGCGAGACCCGCCGAGAAATTCGGGCGCCGCGGAGTGGTCGTCGCCCGGCCCGCCGAGGCGCTCAATCCCGAGCGGGCAGCTTCCTGTTTGATCAATCGCGTCGCGACGGCGTGATACGGAGATAGCGATTCGAGAGGAGGAGGGGAGCGAATTTTTCCCCCGAGTCTTTTTTTTTTGTTTGTTTGTGCGTGTGTGAGAGGTTGTGCTGTGAGGAAGTTAGGGTTTGAGGGCTTGGCTGGGAGACTAGGGTTTTGTGGCCTCGGCCGGCTGCCCCCTAGAGGGGGTGGGTGTGGATGCGCCGTTGAACTGTCGTGCGCCGGCACCGCCGTGAGTGACTCGTGACGAGGAGTGGGAAGGAGTGGGGGTGTTGCATTGTTGTGCCGAATTGGATCGGTGGACGCTGCTGCCGCCGCAGCAGCTTGTATAGATGGTGAGGGACGCCACCCGGCATGGATCGAGGTGAGCCCTCATTGAAGCCGGAATGGTTGGTGCGGGGGGCCGGCACAGTCGCCGCTACGAGCCTCCGACCTGGAACTTCGCCCCGTGCAGGTTAGCTTGCATTCCTTGTAAGCTTTCTGTTTCATGGCATGTAATGGGTAGCAGCCTAGCGCAGTTGATAGGATGAATGTGGGATTAATTGTTATTGTGGTGAGAAGTCGCACTGGATTTGTTTCTAGTGGCATTGGACAGTGTTTCAGCGCCGCTATCTCATCAGAGCTTGGAGTTATTTATGCTGAATAGTGGTTTTTCATTTAGGCATGATCGAAGTTAGCGCAGTTCTGGTGAGGAATTTGCTGCTTTCATGTTCACTGCTGGCCTTATAAGAACAGTCATTCTTCATATGCACCATTATTTCTTTGCTTGTGATTAAGGGCAATGCTTGTACTGTGAAATGCTTTATTTAATATGTCGCATGAAATCTAGAGCAGCTGCCATGCGCTGTGTATAAATTTAGAGTAATTGTGGTAAGTGGTAACTGTCGAGGAATCCTGTAAGTAATACATTGCTTTAAATATCAGCCTAGCCTGCGTTGACGCTTGTTAAACCAATGTTTTCCAGTTTGTATAGCAATTTAACTGCACTAAGTGTTGAGTTATAGATTCTTGTATAGCGAAGTATGAGTTGTATGGATCATTTATTTGTTGTTGTCGGTTAGTCCTGTTGCTGTAATGCTTTGGCAGTCTATGTGGCGCCACATGATTTCTCTGCTTTGGCAGGATTAGAGATAACCTCCTATTAGGCAAGATGCATATTTCATATAGTGGGACTAATTCTCATACCTCTTGTTGCTGCAGGTCCTTGTTATATGCCTTGTAATGTACTTTAAACAGTTGAATTCTGCTGATTAAAAAGGTTAATTAGTTTCGTGCTAAAACTACATGTGGAAAAAATGATTTTTATGAATGTAAAGACTCATCAAGTTGTCATGCATGTTCTTATTTTCTGATGGGTGTGGTGGAGGGGAATAGTTGAAAGTCAACCGCCACCAACATAAATCACTTATCTTTAGAGCCTTACGTACAAACCTCTGTAGTCAGTAATACCCCGTTCTATATCAAATATAGACACTAAGTGATACCAGCAGGTTCAAAAGGGGATAGGCGAAACATATTTAGCAACCAGATACCCCCCCCCCCCCGGCGGCGCGTTGTCAAGTAGGGTAATTGCCCAATGTACGGGTAGGGGTAAAGCTGTAGAAGGCTAGAAGCAAGGGTATGTAATGTAGAGGAAAATGAGATCCGGGCGTTCTAACCATAATGCCAAGTTTTGACTGGCAGACGAATATAGATAAATTAAGCAAATGGTGAGCAAAGAAAAATGATTAAAAGTCAATACTAAATACATGGTAACTAAACTTATTCACCACCACGTCATGTATCCACAATCTTATCGCACGCAATTATTCAAATGCTAAAACCAAGAATTCATGACCAAGCCATCATTTCACATTACGTACTTCGGCTTGGATGGACATAGTGAAGCTGAATCTTGGAACCCCGCTTGGAGGAGAGACGCTGGAAGGAAACCGTGTGCACTGGATTTGTCCTGCATTAAGGACACATAGGATCCAAGGTTCATCGGCGCAAGTTGATGACTCAGCAGCATATGGGCACGGGAGTGCATGCCCTCTCAGTTGCAATAGCTTGCTGGAGACAATATTTGAACTTTTCTTTTGTGCTGATGTGTTCACTAAAATCACTTTTTATTGCTTCTTGCAACTTGGGTATTGTTGGGCAACCATCGTACGAGCATGATACTATGTGTAGCTGCTACTGATTATTCAGTACTATTGCTTTAGCGCTTGTGAAATTTGTTGTCCTTGCACTTCCTAAGGATCTTATGTATTCTCCAGGTGTGCCATTATTAATTACCAAGTATTGTTGTTTTATGCCTTTTTTCGGTTGGTTTGGTGTCATTGCTGCATGGTTTATCTGAGCATTTACATCCATATGCTTGAATTGACTGTTAGCGATGTTACTTTCCAGCTTGCAAACATATTGTATTTTGTGCTAAGAAGCTGTTGCTTGAATTCTTTAGATGATCAAGGCAGGACTGCTTCATCAAGAAACCGATCATCAGGCCGTGACTGTGAACGGAGCTCCCAACAGTCCTCATCCCGCAGGGGTTCAGGCTCAAGTGGGTCTAGACGGCATGACCGGGATGGTACAGGGAAGTCAAGAGGCTATGCCAGTTTTGGAAGGAGCAACAGGGACAGGGGGTGTGAAAAGGTCTCTGATATCTGTGATTGGGAGAGTAGATTGGCTCCGCCGGATGATCCCTTGCGCGATGACTTCAAGCCATTTAGCTCATGCAGATCTGAAAGGGATAGGCTTAATCATACTCGTTCGAAGGTGGACACATGGAATCGGGCTGTAGGAATAAGTTTAAACAATGGTAGTCTATCTAGAAAGGATGCTGGTGGCATCTCCTTTGAGCGAGAATTCCCACATCTTGGTTGTGAGGACAAGAATGGAAAGCAAGACATAGGTAGAGTTCCATCCCCTGGAATTAGCACCCCAATTCAGAGCATACCATTGGTTAGTGTGTCTGATGGCTGGAATTCGGTGCTAGCAGAAGTACCTATACTTAGTGAGCCAAGCAATAACACTGTTGCCTCTTCTAGTTCTAGCAAGCAGCTGGAAGTGTCAAGCTGCGGGACTGCATTAAGCATGGCTGAAACAGTAATGCAAGCACCATTAAAAATTTCCACCGCACCCCAGGTAGTGTAATGAATATGGTATTTGTGTTTTCCTCTTTGACATACTGATTCCATTCACTTGATTTAATTTGTGCTTTGTGTGCATTCTCTTTTCTTACCCAGGTATTGATTGATGCTCAGAAGATTGAAGAAAGAACTATGAGGCAGTGCATTCTAAGACCTCTGACACCTTCATCAAACAAATATTTTGTAAGTACCTTATATATTGCCTTTGTTGCGAGTAATACTTTTGCTGTTGTTGCTTGTGTCTTGTATGATTATCATGGATGCGTTTAGATTTTAGAATATCTCTCCAATCTTATTTGGTAAGTAGTTTGTCCTTTGAAAGACAACAAAAACGTTACAAATATAATTTATTCAAATTTCTTGTAGTCTTGTGCAATCAGATAGTACAGCTACAAACAAAGAATTCTTATCCTTAAACATCTTATCTTTAAACACTTTATTTGTCCTGTAAATGATACTTTATTTGAATTCGATTGCAATTAGTGGATCAGGCACATCATTCTTGTTTGTACAACAAGAATATCTGCTTGAGTAAGCAAACTTTAAATTATCTGATCCTATTATGTGTTTTATGCTATTAGTGATCATATTCAAAATTGTAAATTGGGCCATAGGTTGGTTCAACTGCTCGATGTTTTATGCATACTGCAAGTATCCGCGAACCAGATGTTGGCAATTATCTGAACATTGCTAGTGGCTGCGCTGTCTTTATATCAAAATCATTTATGCGAATGCAATGCATAACATTTTTCTGAGTACTGCCCAACTGGCTGGTTGGTAGTCTGAATGTACATGTTGGGGAATGGAACGTTTGCATTTTTCTGTTTTGAAAATAAAAAATCCTGAATATCTTCCTGGTTCCTACATCTGTTTTTTTAACTTGCAGTTCATACCAGAACTAATTTACAAGGAATGTGGTTCGTAAGTCACCCAGAATATATTCGGCTCCTGTGTTTTTTACTTCAAAATATATTCCCTCTCTCCTCACCCAGATGCAGTTCTTTTTGAACTTAGTGAATGTTCTTTATTTTTGTTTCACTTATTTATGGAGTGATGTTCTCTGGTGCTGAATTGGTGACATTTTGGTTTGCACTAATTCATTCAGAAACTTTACAGGTATCAAATTCTTCGGATAAGTTAAAAATCAAAGGTGCAAGAGCTGGAGATCCTAATGGTCCCATCAAGGTTGCACCACAACTTTCAGTACAGCCTTCTGGCAGCTCTGTTCGTACTCCAGTCAAAACTGAGCTTATAAAGCCATCTCAATCAGGAAACCTTCAAGTCCTGAGCCGCGAGCAGAATGGTATTGCAAATACTGCCAAAGACTTTACTAGCAATCCTGTGAGCCCTGTTCTAGGTCGATCTTCCTCAGTGGAACCACTGAAAAAGCCTATTGCCAACCAAAAGCTTAAGGGTGTCGCTAATGGTCTCCCTTTGCATCTACGACAAGGTTCATTTGGTGAGAGGAAAGCAAGTGCAAAAGACAAACACAAATTCTTTGATTTACTGCGGAGCAAGTCTTTAAATGGTTCAGGCACTGCTAGTGAGTCTTCATCTAGCTTGATTGATGAGCAGCAGAACTCTTGTCTTGATTTGTCCTTGTTTAATTCTGGAATCAAATGTATCGAAAATGGGAGTAGTTCCTGTGAGGAAACAAATTCTCGTGAGGGATCTCAGCAACACCTCTCTGACAATGAGGAAATCAATCGATGTTCAGAACCTCATGATGTTTCATATGAGGGGTCGCAGGGGATTCTAGCTGACAACAGGGATGCCAACTCCTCGTCAGAACATGCTGACACAGAAGATGTAGTATCTATGAACCCCCAGCTAGGCAAGGCTGAAGCCAGTCTGTCCATCATACCCACAGATATAAACGATGGTTTCACAAGTTCAAACTCTGACGACGATGAAGCCAATATGTCGATTGAGCCCATTGGAGGAGGGGAAGAGGAAACCTATCCTGCTCAAGAAAAACCTAGTCCAGAAGAAATGGCTTTCCTGATATCACTTGGTTGGAAAGAGGACGAAATAGTTCCACCTCTGAAACAGGAAGAGATTGCCGATTGTGTAAGTTTTTGTTATCTTTCTTATTCCAGTGAATCAAAATTATTTGGCTTTCCACACACAATTTACATGTTTAGGGGTTTAAATTATTTAATAATTTTCTCGTCTCCATTAGTCACTCGTAACTTTAGCTGGGCCCCATTTGTTCAGTTTTGTCAAAAACAAGTCCCAGAACTTCCATTTCAGCTTCAATTTGTTCTGTCCGACTGGTTTGATGATGTGGCTTGCCATGTCAGCAAAATTATTGATGATGTGGCTTGCCATGTAAGATGAATTGGGTGCCATCATCATTGTACTGCTGACAAGGCACGCTAGATCACCAAATGCTCTACGTGATTTAAGAAAAGGGTATCAATTGAAGTGAAATGAAAGTGCAGGGACTGTTGACAGAATTGTAACAATGGGGGGACCCTAATGAAGTTTTGGGACCTGTGGTGAAATTTACTCGTACACCATATTGATATCATCATACGTGGCAGTGCACATCATTGAAGTGTTCTGGCAATCTACGTCAGAAATGCAGTGTGGTAGAATTTTACCATGTTTGCCCACTATTTTGTTGTGACATAAATCCCACTATTTTGTAGTTAAGGCACAATGTGAGGCTGCAGCAGAAGCTTGAGGAATGCAAGGGCTAATGAGAATTCATCAAGCAACATTACTGGTGTTGTTGTCACCGCGCTGAGAACATGTGAACGTGAAGCTGTATCATTATGAGTTTCAGTACCTACCTCAGCTGTCTGGGATGACTGTCTAGCTTAACAAATCGAGGTTTTTTCCGTTAATGCTTCAGCGTTGTGGGGAGTCTTCATGAGTAGAACTGACATTTTTCCCTGCTGAAAAGAGGTTTTAGGGTTTTCTTCCTTATTTTCCCAGAAGGAATACCAAACGAAAATTTGTCTGCTGTTGGAGGCGCATAGGTGTGCGTTGCTCTGAAAGAATAGGTTTGTCTTCTTTTTTACTTCGCATGGCTTATCCTTGTTTCAGAAAAGAAAGAACAGTGGGTCTTAACATGAGAAAGTGCATAGGATTATCTTGATCTCAAATTTTGCATGACTTGACATCCGTATGTTCTCCTTTTGTTGTTTTTCTTTTCTTTTTAATTGTGGTGCTCAGTTGCCCATCCCATCGGTTCTGTTAAGCGTGATCGGGAAGGTATGCCCAGGATTTTATCGAGTAACATCGCATCCAGATTTGGCATTTAGCTATCATGTTGTGAACTGTGAATGTGAAATGTGATAGAAATTCGTCTTAAATAAAATTGGCGATGGATCCCCTAGGTAAATTTGGCTTGACTTGCTATTGATGATTTCGCCCTGAACATTCGAAAAGCCAAAGCGGAATGTTACATTAGAAGATTTCAGACTGTAGTGATTGGTACCCTTGTTAAACTCTAGATATGTTCATGTTCTATTTTTAGAGCCTCTTATGTTCATGTTCCAGTGCTCCACGTAGGAGTATAACAAATGTAATGAAATGAAAGCTTGATCTCTCGCAATGGTTTAGGAGGGCGTTCGTATTGATTTATAATTTTTTTACTATGGTTTATGCTTTTTAATTGAAAATAAATAATAATAGCTAAAAGAAGTGATTTTTAGATGGGGACAAGCGATAAAATAGTAAGAGATATGTGCGTGTGATGGGTGTGAAAGAGTAGATTGCGTGATGCATATATGACTTTCTATTTTATCTTTAGAACGAGATAATAGCGTGATGACTAAGGTTGTGATCAAAATGGCTTGAGCTTTTGGCTTCAGCTTATTTTTGCACTATTCATAAATTTCGTCTTTTTCTGAACTTTTGGCTTTTTTTTGAGGTTTTTTACCGGTTCTTTTTTTCCTCGTATTTGTTTGTATTATACGTAATGGGCTAACATGTTTTTTCTATTTTTAAATTTTTTTAAATTTAATTATGGTAAATAAGCCTCTGTCAGCTACAGTGCTTTTTTCAGCCAGCTACAGTGTTTTCAGCCATAAGCCACGGGCTTTTCAGCCATTTTGATCACAACCTAAAGAAATCGTTTCAAAAAGTTGTATGTTTATATTAACTTTTTTATTACAAATATTTATATTGACTTTTTACTAGAAGTACCAAGAGAGTTTTAGCGTCAAGACGTTTTCCAGTTTGGACAACCTAGTGCTTTCAGGTCGGGGCCATTCCAACCTGTAATGACAGCTCGACACATTGCTTTGAGGCACCCCAGAAATCATTGTCTTCTCAATAGCAATTATTATCCAGTAGTATGTCATAAGATTCTATGATGACTTGGAATCTTACATCATATGTTGGGCAGCTGCCCACAATGGCTGGACCCAGCAGAATGGACGGCAGTGATCTACTGAACAGATGCTTTGGGCCATTCATCACGAAAATGATCAGGATGATGTATTTTGTTGGTAAAATGTAGCTTTCTCACCTACACCCATTGACGACCCTCAAAGATTAGCAGATCGGATTGCTCACCCAACAGCGATTGCACCCTGCGTCAAAGCTTCTAGCTAGCTTTCATAAACCATTTGAAACACACCAATTTTCTAATTTTGCCATTTTATTTATTTATGTGGCCTTTTCAGCTTTTCTGTTTTTTCTTTGTATTCCTTTGCATTGTCTGCGATGATATAATGATTTTTTTCTTTTTAATTGAATAACTTAGAAAAAGTAACAGCTGCTACAGTATTACCACAGTCAAAAACCACAGCTTAAAAACCGTTTTAAGCATAATAGCTTATTTACAAAACTTAAGAAAGAACATAGATTTATAATGTATTTTTAGGATTGGTGCGTATGCATGGCCGTATTAACTGGAGCAGCAGTACCTCTGCAACCACAAGGCTAGCTAGAGACCCAGGGGATCTACTATTGTAGCCTTGTAGGTACACATACAGTTGAAGGGAATAGTGAGGAAACTGTATGATCATTGATCAACTAGGTGTACCTAATTACACACAAACGAGAGAGATCCTTATCAGAATTACTTGCAAGGGAAACAAGCTCACCTAGGCCACTGCTGATGTTGGAAGAACATGGACAGGGGCCAATTAATCTAATTCCAAATGGACTGGCCGGTTGCTCACCAACTCAGGCATCATCTATATGTTGGTTACCTAGCTCCCTTGTACATTTTTTTTCAGAAATCAAATAATACCAGACTACCCGTACATAAAATCCATATGAATCTAAACATGAATATAGAAGCAAAACTTCTAGGAAGGTTCAAAAGTGAAACTCAGTGATCTTTAAATCTTAACCATTTGGACCTAAAAGGGCACCTAGCTACTCTCAGCAGAGCAGAATTTCTTCTTCCAAAATTTGGTGAATGTCATTGTGGTGACAAAAATATATAAAAAGTACAGACCAAACAAGTGCCAAGGGGAAGCTAGTAATAAGATAAAGTTGCCGCCTCAAATTAGGTACCAATATATCAGTCTCCTACACGGCTCGGTAGCTTCAGCTGGCCACTAGTCTCCACCTTCTCAGCTCTCCCCACTTCTCTCTCCTGTCTAAAGCTCAAATTACAATCATTTGCATATGTTCATAGAGCAAACCTAACTATGCATATGTTCATAGAGCAAACCTAACTATAACTACCAAATCATGATTTATATATGGTCACAAATATAAATCTAGCCTTTGTTCAATAGAAGGATTAAGCGTTAGCTTTCTCTTCTTGCCTTTTCCAAAGCAAAGAATGGAGGCACTACGATTGCTTCTATTGGTGGCCATGGTCATCGCTGCCGGTTGCACCACCGGCGACCTAGCCGCGACGTCCCACCTGGGCCACCTCAAGGGCCTGCGCGTGCACCTGACGCACGTGGACGCGCACGGCAACTACTCGAAGCTGCAGCTGCTTCAGCGGGCGGCCCGGCGGAGCCACCACCGCATGTCGAGGCTCGTCGCGCGGACCACCGGCGTGCCTATGTTGTCGAGCAAGGCCGGCGCCGACCTGCAGGTGCCGGTCCACGCCGGGAACGGCGAGTTCTTGATGGACGTGTCCATCGGCACGCCGGCGCTGGCCTACTCGGCCATCGTCGACACGGGCAGCGACCTCGTGTGGACGCAGTGCAAGCCGTGCGTCGACTGCTTCAAGCAGCCGACGCGGGTGTTCGACCCGTCATCGTCCTCCACCTACGCCACCGTGCCGTGCTCCAGCTCCTTCTGCAGCGACCTACCCACTTCCACGTGCACGTCGGCGTCCAAGTGCGGCTACACGTACACCTACGGCGACTCATCGTCGACGCAGGGCGTCCTGGCCACCGAGACCTTCACGCTGGCCAAGACGAGGCTCCCCGGCGTCGCCTTCGGCTGCGGCGACACGAACGAGGGCGACGGGTTCTCGCAGGGCGCGGGGCTCGTCGGCCTCGGCCGTGGGCCCCTCTCGCTGGTCTCCCAGCTCGGCCTCGAGAAGTTCTCCTACTGCCTCACCTCCCTCGACGACACCCAGAAGAGCCCGCTCCTCCTCGGCTCCCTCGCCGACATCTCGGAGAGCGCGGCCGCCGCGTCGGTGCAGACCACCCCGCTCATCAAGAACCCGAGCCAGCCGTCCTTCTACTACGTGACCCTCAAGGGGCTCACCGTCGGCTCGACGCACATCTCCCTGCCGAAGTCGGCATTCGCCGTCCAGGACGACGGCACGGGGGGCGTCATCGTGGACTCGGGCACGTCGATCACGTACCTGGAGGTGCAGGGGTACCGAGCCCTGAAGAAGGCGTTCGCGGCGCAGATGCAGCTGCCGACGGCGGACGGGTCCGGGATCGGGCTGGACCTGTGCTTCCAGGCGCCGGCGGCGGGCGTCGACCAGGTGGAGGTGCCGAAGCTGGTGTTCCACTTCGACGGCGCGGACTTGGACCTGCCGGCGGAGAACTACATGGTGGTGGACTCCGGGTCCGGCGCGCTGTGCCTGACGGTGATGGGGTCGCGGGGCCTGTCCATCATCGGCAACTTCCAGCAGCAGAACTTCCAGCTCGTGTACAACGTCGGCGAAAACACGCTCTCCTTCGCGCCCGTGCAGTGCAACAAGTTGTGAGCGCGCGTACGTGCTGTACCGCTCATTCTTAGCCGTAGGGTTTGTACGTGCGTGTGCATGAATGGTGGGTTAACATTGGTTTCCTTGGAGCGATCGAGTCCGTGTGCGCCGTTCATTTCGCTCGTGTCGCTCCTCGACTCGAGTCCTCATATTCATATATACCTGTATTGTTACAAAATATATACGTGTATTGTTATAAAATGTAAAACAAAATATGAAACAATAAAGAATAATAAAAAACATGAAACAAATATTTAACTTGAAAAGCTCTTACAGAAAAAAATATGGACATATAATTGGTTAAATCACTGTATGAGGGAGAAGTTATAGAATGTTATTGATGTATTACATGGGTAGATAACTTATGTTTTGCGTGCTATCTATTATGATGCTTATAGTAGATATAAATAACCTTAGGAATAAGGGATAGACTATTGCACAGACGATTGAAAATTTTTTAACTTTCAGTCACCTAAAGTTGTACTTTGAATCACCTAAAGTTGCACATGTTTTTTTGGAGGGGGGCTGCAATTTTAGTTCATTGAGAGTGCAATTTCAGGTCACATGAAGTTGCACTCTGAATCACCTAAAGTTGCAGCTGTTTTTTTTGGAAGGGGCTGCAATTTTAGTTCATTGAGAGTGCAATTTCAGGTGACTGAAACATAAAAAAATTTCAGTCGCCTGTGCAATAGCAAAACTGTAGGGATAATAGTCCTAGACGAGAAAAGAAAAGTCCTAGTCGGCAATAAAACTGAGATATACTCGAAAACTGGAATAATAATCTTTTCGAAGACGAGAACAAACCACATTCAAAGAGTCTAAGAAAATAACGATAAAGAGTTGTAGTTGAAATCGTCTCGAGTAGCCACGTCTGACTACAGTCAACACAGAGTCCATCATGGATATGAAAATGATCCAAATCATAACCACCGATCGGATCGCATTACCAACCAATCATATAGGTCGGAATATATCCTTTAAAGCGAAACCTGATTGAACTTTTTAAATGGTTGGAAAGACCAGTAATAATCAAACTCAACTAGATTTGGATCATAAAATAGAACAATAGACAATGGACCATGGATGATGGATCTGTATATGACCACGGTGATCACCGATCAATATCAATTTGTTGGTATCATTCGTGGTGCAATTGTGCATTGGTTTTCATTTGCTGGTACTATGGCTTGGGTTTGTCTTTGTTTGGTTGCTTGGGAAAAGGTTGCAGCAAGTTTTGGAGGTCTTGGAGCTAGTACACAGGTATGGACGCCATTCTGTGCATGTCCCGGTCAAAATTGTATAACAAGTCATGGAGCTTACAAATTTTCTGTGCTCAAAAATGGGCATACGTTCAGACCTTGCTAGGTCGGCGCGCGTATCTTTGACATGCCTTAGCTCTGTTCGGAGCTTTAAGACTTTTGGTTCTCTGATAATTCTCGATTGTTTCCGGAAGCACCAGTACAAAAACCAAATAAGTCAGAATTCCCATCACAACTAAATGTCAACTAAAGAACCCCTACAACTTATCCGTTTTTTTTTAAAAAAATCCCTACCACTTCGACATTCCGGGCTTGTTCTTTTTCGCTACGGCTTCTGACTTTTAGGCAAACATACGAGAGATTACAGAGTAACAGAAACTCATGTGCGGTTTTTACCGATATAAATCAAGTTAGTAAAGTATGTACTACAATTAACTAGTAGACCATATCTTAAAAAAATATTTCATTTAAAAATTAGTTACTGTAAAAAAATCGAAAAACAACTTTTAGAAGTAAAAAAGAACAGGGCCGGAGGCGTTTCCCCTAATCCCCATGGCTCCCACGACCCAAACGACCCCTAACCAGGAGAGATCTGGGTAAGATCCACCACCGAGCACAGAGGCGGAAAAAAAATGCTCGGCGCCCAGCCGGCCGCGTGCCCGCCGTATGAGCGGTCGCCCAGCGGTCCAGAACCTTAGCGGCAGCGCCCAGATTTCTCAGCCGCGCGCGCTTCGGCGTGGAGCATTCCCCGTGTGCGCGGCGCGGTCCAGCCTCCCGAGCGCGGGCGCCGGTGCACCGGACCAAAACGTTCGCGCGGCCCATGTTTCTCCTCGCGGGCCGGCCCAAAGAGGTTTGGCCGTGCCGTGTCCGTCTCCCTCCCGTGCGAGGCCGCATGCAGCGGCGTGCGCCGCACCAGTGCGTCCAGTGCCTTCGTCCTTCGGATTCTCCAAGCCGAACATACAACTTTCATCATATATGGCTCTTCACAGAATTCTATAGAGATCTATGAGATATATAGATATTAGAGCTATATAACAAATACAGTTATATTTCAATTATAGAAAGTAGAGTTATATATCAAAGACAATTATATCATAATATCTCGGATAAATCTGCTAGTTTATTGAACTTTCACTAAACCAAGTCGTTCCCAGCTGAAACAGTGAGACAGAGCTTCAATCTCTGACGAGAAGTGAAACTCTCGCCAGAAAAGCTCAAAACACCTCAAAATCCTATCTTTCTTCCAATAATAACGTAGCATGAAGCCCATCAAGAAGCCAACCTTCACCTCAAAACGCCATCTTTTGCACCAACCTCGATTGTATTAGCTCAAGAAACCCCCAAAGGCCAAAATACGCAGCAAATTACACGGAAAAATGATGCAATGCAGCTTCCAAAGGCCCCTACCGATCCGTGAGGAGCGTGCCCACCCCGAAGCTGGAGGCGCAGAGCAGCAGCAGCCTCCACCTCACAGGCGGCGCCCTCCTCCCCGGCCACGCATCCTTCCCCCTCATCGACATCGATCGGTTCGCTTCCACCGCCGGAAGCACTGGCTCCAGCCTCCAGGTGAGGACACTTCCAGTCTTCGACTATGGACGAGTTCGGTAAAGTTCTGAAAAGCCTGGGGGACTTGCAGAAGTTTGTGGGGGGTGTTTGTTGGGTAAGCCATAAGCGGAAGCGGAGGAGAGGAGACGGAGACATGCATGCATCAAAGAACAAAGAAGAGGGAGGCCGGCTCTAGACCCTGATCGTCGGCTTGAGTTTTTGGTTTCTGATTTATTTTTCACTATTCATAAATTTCGTCTTTTTCTGAACTTTTGGCTTTTTGTTGATCTTTTTTGCCGGTTCTTTTTTTCCCGTATTCGTTTGTATTATACATATTGGGCTAACATATTTTTTATATTTTTAAATTTTTTAAAATTTAATTATGTTAAATAAGTCTCTGCCAGCTACAAAAATTTTTTTCAGCCAGCTACAGTGTTTTCAGCCATAAGCCATGAACTTTTAAGCCCAACTGATCACCACCATGCTGGACCCTGAACTGGAGAGTGGTTGTTTTTCAGTTTTTTTTTTGTAAAAAAGGTAAAAAAAAAAGAAGGGGCGCCTCATGTCCTCATTCTAAAAGAATAAAACTGAATCTTAAACAGGCCAGCAAGAGACATGCTTAGCTGCATATTATGATACAAGATGAGGAAGTCCTCTTATTATCTTTGCTATAAACGGGATTCTTCTCATGAGTAGAAAGAGGATTGTGCTAATGAATCTAGTTTCTGATGGCAAGCAAAATACACCTATATCTAGAACATTTCCACACCAAAGTCATTTATCAAGCTTGTGGTAAGTGACATACGGGATATTAACATGTTCACCGAAATGCTAAATTACTTAAGTCTCGTATGGGGATTAATAATCTAGTTGAGGACGCGTTCCAGGAGCAAGAGCACGCGGCGAGGCTTGACACGCGTTCCAGTAGTGGCTGCTGCTGTAGGACAACCCTTTTAAGGCTCCTAGCTCTTATGCTTATGCCTGTGTGTTTCGCTTCTTTTGTTACGTCGGTGCTTAGGTCCCGTCCGTCCATGGCAGTCATCCTTTTGCTCACCCAACCACTTATAAGATGCTGCACCTTGTTAATCTGCTATCTTCCTTGCATGAATTGTATGAGCTGCAATCTTCTCTCATGACATGGTCGCTATGCTGTATGAATTGCTATCCCCTCTACAAGGCATGGTTGTACCACCTTCTACATATGTCGTCCTCTGTGTGTGGCCTATCCCGTCTGTGGCGAAACCTGGTCGACATTAGCTAGGACTCACCTTCTTGCAAGCTGACATGCATACTTGCCTGCTGCCAATGGGCTTCATGCACCCCACGTCAGGTGCCAAAGTCACGCCATGGCACCCGCAACGCTCGTGCACGAACACATATTTCCCATGCGTCGATTGCCCCTCAAATTACGCAATCGCGTGGTGGGCCACAGCGCCAAAACCCATTTATGAAACCTAGACTGCCAACCTTCTCTTGGAATGTCAGGGTCTAAACAGTGGCGGAGCTAGAGTAAAACGGAGGGGGTGCACCATTTCACCATATCTATCAGCTGCACACACATAGTGACAGTACCTCACTCCCAAAGACGTCCAACAAGAAACAAAGATAGCCAACAAACTCCGCCAGCACAGGATTGCTTTCGTCTAGGCTTAACTACAAGACATAAGCAAGAGATGCTATGCCGGAAGCTATCGCCAAGACTAGCAACCACATCACAGATGCAATGCCGCTTCTGATCTCCGCCGCCCACACTAGCTCCAAGTCATGGAACTCCTTGCTTGTCGTCGGCCACTCTTCGCCTTTCGAGCTAACAAAGACCAAAGAGCACTATGGTGGTTTTTTCGGTTGCGGCTCTTATGACTATGGCCGATGATTTTTAGTACTCTAATGTTTGTATAAAAAAATAGAATACCGACAAACTATTTCGAAAAGACCATTTTAATAAGCTATTTAAAAAATAATTTCTATTTGCTTATGTAGAAGAAGTCATAAGCTTAAAAAAGACATTTATCAGTAAGGGAGTAAGGGTCAGAAGAAGTGCGTAGTTGATAGTACACACGCCTTGTGAAAAGAGTTTGCACAGGGGTGGCTGGATCCTCGAACGCACTCAAAAGAGTTCTCAAGAGAATTTTTCAGCTGTAGACTCCGCGCTTTATTAATCTCGTAACTGGATTTGCAATTTTTAACTTGGGCTAATAGTATTTAGTAAGCAATCATGTGGCTATAAGTCTAGAACTAGAAGGAAGAACATTTGGTGGCATTGATGCCCAGCACCATGCACCGCAGCACACGCAACGCAAGCGGCAAGACGCAAGGTCGCCAGGTCGGGCTGTCGGCAGAGACTGAGAGACGCAGAGTGCAGAACTGCAGAAGACGAACCGTCTGCTGACCTTTCGGTTTCCGTGCCGCAACGGGCCGCGCGTGAAGCACAGGACGGACGGTGGGACAATGGGTTGGGCTGGACAGGGAGTGAGGGTATTTGTTGGGTTAGGGGTACACCATATTGGGTCAAGAGAGGTGCACAAAGGGTAAATATTTACTAGTAATAACTAAATTTTTTTTAGACCCGGGTTCCTGGGAACCCCCTCCGGCCTATTGGGCTCCGCCCCTGGGTCTAAACTCTCCTGCCCGATGTACAACAGTTCGAGAAATAATTGATACAAATAACCCTCACATTGCTTGCCTACAGGAGACTAAACTAAGTGAAATAGATCACGGCCAGGTCTATGCACTAGGCAGGATTAAATTGCGGAATTTCCTCTCCCTACCAGCTTAGAACACCCGTGGGGGGATCTTGATCCTTTGGGACAACGATGTACTCTAAATTACCAACTGCCATGAGCGTCAATACGGCCTTATAGTAGACGTCACCATTAAGGCGTGCTCAACCCAATTTGTGTTAACAATAGTTTACAACCCCTCTGTTGACAGCAGCAAAGAAGGTTTCTTGGTAGAAATTCGAGACTCCAATCCACCTATAGGCGTTGGGTGGCTCCTACTGGAAGATTTCAACCTCATCTACAAAGCAAGCAATAAGAATAACTGAATCTCAATCGACGCCTGATGGCTCGATTCTGCACTGTCCTTGACACCTGTGACTTAAGGGAGGTGCATCTATAGAACCGCAAATATACCTAGAGTAACGAAAGAGAAAACCCAACCTTGGTCAGACTTAATAGATTTTTCTGCAACAACGCATGGAACACGGCCTTCAGCGCCCATGTACTTCACACCTTATCTACATCTCACTCAGACTACTACCCCCGCTCTTATCCAATACAAGCGACCCACGACCTCCAAAAAGTTTTTGTTTTGAAAACTTCTGGGCAAGGCTCCTGGACTTCCCTCAAGTGGTACAACAAGCCTAGGAGGAACTAACTAGAGGGCTTGACCCATTTCTGAGGCTGAACGACAAACTAACAAACACGGCGAGGACGCTAAAAGCCTGGAGCAAGAGACTCTTTCCTTTTAACAATTGCAGTCACTAATGGCCCATGAGGTCATCCTCCGCCACTCACCTCCTGTCGAGTGTTGTTACTCAAGAAGAATTTGGACCTCCATAGCACTCTAGTCTGCTTGTGATTCATTGAACCCGGCAGCTTGGAGAGCTGGCTGCTCGATTCGGGAATGGTGGGAATCTGTGGTGCTTAAACCTGGAACACCTCGTAAGGCAACGTCATCTCTAGTAATACTTATCTCTTGGTACATTTGGAAGGAGCATAATGCCAGGGTGTTCTGCGTGACCATGACTGCACTAATACCCTTGGTTGCCATAATTAAGGAGAAGGTTGTAGCCTGGATGCTTGCACGAGCTTCCAAGCTCATGGGCCTCTCAATCACCCCTGTAACAATCTAGTTTTCCGATGGTTGTGGTGGTCACCTCTTGGCCACCTGATTGCCCCCCCACCCCCCTTTCTTCTTTATGTCTCTTCTTTAACTCTCCTTTTGAATTAATACAAGGCAAGCCTCTTGACCGCTTTAAAAAAAGGTATCTGTGCGTATGTAAGTGGCTAGGAAACCGGGCTATTTGTTGAAGTCTGGTGGGTGTGTGAGTAGTTTCAGTTTTTGTCATTCTATCGTCAGAACACTGTGTCAAGTCTGAAAAAAAGACGAAAACTGACGCAGTTTTGAGTGGGCGTCACAACTCCTATGTGTTTTTCCTCTGGTGTGTGTCTTCTCTATATTTTGCCTCCTCCGCTCTCTGTGATATAGTTTTGTTCTCTGCGCGTGTGCGTGAAATTGTGGGCGTCCTCGGTCCTTTTCACTTGGTATCAGAGCCAAGGCCGATGAAGCTGCGACCACCGGCGGATGCCCAGTACATGCCAGCGGACAACATGGGGAGCAATTATACTGCAAGGAAGGAAAGTTCGGCCGGGCTACCATTTCCCGTGCTGACGCGAACAAATTTTTTGGCCTGGTCAATCAAGATGCAGGCTGTGATGGAGGCGAACGATATGTGGGACGTGGTAGATCCTGCAGATCCGGAGGCGCCAGTGGACGCGAAGCAAAACAAGGTGGCACGTGCAGCCATCTTTAGTGCCATCCCCGAAGACGTACTCTTCCTCGTCGCGAAGAAGAAGAGTGCCAGGGAGGTGTAACATCCCGAAAAATATAAATAATAAGTTATGGAGTTTTTGGATTATTTTTGCTTTTTATTTGAACTTGGAGTTTATTGGCTTTTTGTAAACATAAAGGAATTTCAAAAATAAAAAGAGAGAAGAAATCAACACATAAAATAATAAAGCATGAGCATCAAATAAAGAATCTGAAAAGATGATCCATAAACAACCAAATTGAGAAGTGAAAATAAGCATAAAATAAAAAGAAAAAAAAGGAGAAAATATCACAGCCGGGCCGGCCGTTACCCCAGCCCAGCCTCTCTCTCCGCACGCGCAGCCAGCGCGCCCGCACGGGCCAGCGCCTCGCGGCCCAGCGCGCCAGCGCCCGCGCCCTGCCTCTGCCACGCGGGACCGCGCCCCCGACCGCGTCCCTCCTCCCGCTGCCGCGTGGCTGCGCGGTCGCTCGCGTTGCCCCGGCCGCGTCTGCCAGTGGACCCACTCCCCGCACCCCGCGTCTCGCTGCTTCGCGGTCCCCACGCGCCAGAAGCCTTCCCCGCTGGCTGGTGGGCCGCCTCCACCCGCGCCCCTCCCTCTGCGCCGCGGGCCCGCCCGCTCTCTTTCTTCCTCCTCCCTCTTCTTCTCCACGCGGCCGTGACGCAGCCCTCTCCCTCGCGCTCACTCTCTCTGCGCAGCAAATCCTCGCTCCCTCTCTCACCTCGCGGGCAATTTAAAAATCAGCTACAGGAGGGGGGGCTCACCTCTCCCGCCACCTCTCTCCTGCAGGATCTCGGCGAGATTTGGTTCCTCTCCCCTTCCCGGCGTGAGCAGGGCGGAACGCCAGGTGCCGTCCTCGTCGCGCGCCTCTCCCAGCTATAAAAGTTGTGCCCGGAAGTCCCAAACGCGTCGCCCTACTCTTTTCTCCCCTCCCCTATAAGCAATTGGCCCGAGAGCCCTCCAATCGCCGTCGGCTCCCTTCTTCTTCCCGAGCTCCGGCGCCACTCTCCCCGTCGATTCCGGCCGCCCCGAAGCCAAACCGAGCTCCTGAAGCTTCGCGGGAACGAGGCGAAGCTGACCCCGGTCTCCCCCGCACCTCCCGAAGCCCGTAGCCCGCCGTCGCCGGAGCACCCGCCCGAGCCTCCGCCGTCGCACGCCGCCGGCCCGCCACCGTGCTTCTCCACCCCGGCCGACTACACCAGAAGACTCACCGTCGCGCCAGGATTATATTCCACGAACGACCCGGACCCCTCCGGCCACCACTCGCCGCCGGCGCCGTCGCCTTCTTCCTCCTCTGCCCGGCCGCCTCCGAGAGCTACCTCAAAGGGATTCATTCCCCATATAGGGTAGGCAAAGCCTCCCCCTCCCACTTGGTTACCAGCGCAACTCTCTTCTCCCCCCGCTCCCGCGTCGCGTGTTCGAGCCTCCGGCTCCGCGCGCGCGGTCGAGCGATTTCTTTTATTTTCCTTACTGACAGGTGGGCCCCACCTGTCGGCCTGTATAGCCGGAGCGGCCCGCTGACCCCTGGACCCCACTGAACAGTAGCTGGGCCCCACTGGCCATATTGACAAGGAAAGTAGTAAAAGAAAAGAATAAAAATTAAAATATGACATATGGGACCCACATGTCAGAGATTTCATATTTTCCAGAATTAATTCAAACTGAGAACTTCAAATAATCATAACTTATTCATTTTAACTCCAAATCGAATGGGACAAAATTCTAAATTCATCTAAAATCAAGATCTGTCCAATGGAACTGAAATCATAATTTTTAGACTTCATTTGAATTTCTGGTGATCTTTTGAGTGATTGATTGCTTTTCTTTTATTTGGGTATTTCGCACGATTAAATAGCATACGAAGCTCAGGAGGAAGAATTCGAGGCAGCAGCACTAGGAGATCCGGATAATCCAGCACCCGACCACTGTAACCCAGGCGAGTCAATACTTTGATCATGTTGAACCCACATTTATGCAAATTACTTGGTTTTAAATTAACAAAATGCATGCTGTTATTTTTATGCAAATACATGCTAAACTTGATATTCTAGTTATATGCCAATGTTTACCTTGAATAGTATTACCCCTCATTTGGAATGATTGAATGTGTAAACCTTGTCGCCCTAGCAAAAGTATAATACTAATATTTCAAAAATAAGTCCCTAATGATATGCTATGCTTAGTGTTGCATTAATACTCAGGGGGCGCTGAAATGCCCCAAGTTTCATTGTCACTTTTAATCGTAAGAAACTGGTTTGGGCAGTCATGGTGATAATGACTGATATACTTGATATAACTATTTTACACACCCCAATATTCCCAACATGCTTAAATATCTGGGCGGATGGTTCGGGGGTGTGGTGCAGGTGTGCACGAGAGTGTGGTTTGTGGTAGAACCGTCCAGATACCACTAAGGACTGAATCTTGTCATGTCAATCCGTGTAAAACAGTACAACCACAAGTCTGTAAATTACAACTTGGCTTAGTAGATTTACCAGACCCTAAAAGTCATCCTTCCAGGAGGAGGTGTGGGATAGTGCGAGCGGCAGTCGGTGAGACGGCTTGAATGGGACACCCGGGTAGGGTGAAGTTCTGCTGTGGTGGGCTAGCAGGGGTGGGGAGCCAGCTGCTAGACGTTCAGAAGGAGGACATCCCGCACAACGTATGGGACCCACCGCAAGTGGGAGCGACCCATAGGGTGAAATGATGGAAGGGGCGAGGTACTTTGAACGGTTACTGTGATGGTCTGCTCAACCACATGTCTAAGGCATCGTGTGGGGCAACGAGTTGATTATCTCTTGTGGTGAAAGTGTACAAACTCTGCAGAGTCTAAAACTATTCGAATAGCCGTGCCCACGGTCAAGGGCAGACATGGGAACTTAACCAGATATAGTTCTATTTCAAAATGCTTTATGATGGGTTGGAAAAATGGAAGGGCAGTGTAAGGCCCTAGTTTGGAATTGTCCTGGGTGTCGTCCCAGTGGTAAGTTAAGCGGCTATAACGCTGAAAAATGTCATACGGTGTGATGCCGTATGTATGGAGAAATTATGGTGATATTAGGCATATGGTGTGATGCCATATGTATGGAAATTTATATTAATATTCCTTGAACATTATGCTTTTGTTCAAATGCTAGGTCTTAGGAATTTTTATATAATTGTATTCAAAAGCACTCTTCGCAAAAGAAAATAAACTTAAGCCATCCTTGATTAGCCATACATGTTATATACTGCATTCTGTGTATTGGCTCGCGGAGCATGGGGTCGGAGTGCTCACGCTCGCTTTGCGGCAAAAATCCAGAAACAGGAGCGCAAGACCACTACGCCTACGAGGAAGCTCCCGCTACGGAGGAGAAGAATGACGAAGAAAACTAAGGCGTAGGCTTCGTTGTTTAGTCATGGACAAGTAGACATATGGCATTGTGTGCACGTATGTTACTAGTTAGCTGGTGATATATAATGCACACAGTACCTTCCAGTCGCTTGCCTGTGGATTTGGGTTTGCTTTGCTATGATTCCGCTGTGCGTGTTTGTAATAAAGACATTGGCCTAATCGGCCTCTTTTGTAAACCCTATCACCCGACGTGGTGTATTTCAATTTATGTAATATAATGGTTGATTATGCGATGTATGAAATGATTCAGCAATGTACCTGTGTGCACTAACTACTGATCCAGGGATTAGTGCAGTGAAACACAATAAGATTCGGATTGAAAAATCCGGGTCTGACAACGCTGGTATCAGAGCATACGACTGCAGGGTAAAGCCGTAGAATGGACGTTAGAAGAACCTTAGGGTGGTAATTTAAAAAAAAATACAAAAAGCATTTATGAAAATATAGCTTAATATTGCTACTCGTACCCTTCCTAGTTATGCTCTACTTTACTCCTTCAGTTAATTATTTTTAAACATTACTAACGCAAAGTAATTGCCTTTACAGATGGCAGGAGAAGAAGGTAACTGGGATTACGTCGCTCATGGAGTTTATGAGGGCGTGTTCGCTAGAATCCTGCGCAAGCTTCTCCACTATTTGGAATATCCGGAGCAGCCCATTTATCGTGGGCGTCAGACATCCGCAGGAGAGGTATACTGCTGGATGTTTGAAGTGTTCATCTACCCGAAGAGCGAACATGACCCACCTCACGTCTTCCAGACAGAGCACCCGAGAAGCACTAGATCCACCGCTCTTCAGGATGCTGCTCGTCTTGCCGCCGCCCGACTTTGTGACATCTACCAGACCTCCCTGCGCCGCACACCCTTCTGCTTCTACCCTTCACATAGGGAGGGAGCACGCCATAACGAGACCTACCTGCCGGTGAATGAGAATGACCCAAGGCTCACCCACCAAGTTGATCTTACCAGAGCCATGGGAGCAGCCCATACTGCTGCACTGGAAGAGATGACCGCCCTCCGGATGCACCTAGTCGCCCGGCACACCGAGGCGGCAACCCTTCGTGACCAGCTTGCCCAGTGCCGACAGGCACTGGCAGCCGCTAAGGCCGAGGCAGCAGCAGCTCAGGCACAGCTCCAGCAACCTCCCGCTCCGTTAGCAGCACCGACACCTCTTTCAGTGGGATCAGGCCCCCGCACACGGCTGACTGCGCGCAAGAGCGTGCGACCTCCGAGTCTCCAGTCTGCACTTCGACGGAGAAGGCCTCCACCAAGCCGCAGCCCCCCACGTGCTCCCACGGACTCTGATGGTTCCGACCCATCGGAGTTTAGTGGCAGTCGGTCCCGCTCCAGATCGCCAAATTACAACCCCTCCGTCAGTGGTGATCGCTACGCGGTGTAGTGGAAGTGTCATCGTACTCATGCCATGCTTGTAATTTAGATGTTGCATCAGCCTTGTTATATTGTAGTTGCGGTCATATGAACTCTAACTATTATATTGTTGTAAAGCCCAGCCTGGAAGACTGGCTATGTGAATGCTTGTATGATAATGAATGGCCAGGCATAAGGCCTTATGTTGAATGTTCTTTTGTCGTTTATCTTATGGTTCTTTTTGCAAAGAGGGTTGATACCCTTCCTTTTTCTCAAGGGTAGTGTTAGTACTAAGTTATGAAGCTGTAACTGCAGATGGCCAGCCAAAGGGTTACACGATCTCGAGCCCATACTGACCCTCATCATGCTGAGGAAGACTCAAACCATGACGCCAACCCCGAAGAAAATCAGAACCAAGATGCTGACCTCCCGAACCCTCCAGTTAATCGCACAATGGCCCAAGTAATGGCACAACAAACCCAGATTCTGCAAGTCATTTATGCTGGACAGCAAGGGAGCTCTGGCGGACACAGAGCTGACTTAGGGGATTTCCAGAGGACCAGACCAATTACATTCACATCAGCAGAAGAACCACTGGAAGCAGAAGATTGGCTTCGGGATACCGAAAGGAAGTTGCGCTTAATCAAATGCGCAGAAGAGGATAAAGTCATATTTGCCACCCACCTGTTTCAAGGAGCTGCCGCAGCATGGTGGGAAAATTTTTGTAGCTGCTAGAGGTCAGGAAGATACTACCATCGGAGGTGACAGCGAAGCTATCCCATGGACAGAGTTCAAGAAGGCTTTCAAGGACAACTTCATTCCAGCCGGGATAATGCGGATAAAGAAAAATGAATTCCGCAATCTCAAGCAAGGGAACTTATCTGTCAGTGAATATCTTACAAAATTTACGCAGCTAGCCCGGTATGCTCAGAAGGATATAGAAGAAGAAGAAAAGATTGACAGATTCTTTGAAGGGTTGAAGGATGAACTAAGAGTGCAGCTGATCACCCAGGACTTCACCAGCTTTCATCAGATGGTAAACAAGGCATTGGCCTGGGAAAATGAGAAGAAGATTCTTGAGGCCAGTCGTAAGCGCAAGATGACAACTCAACAACCTCAAGGAAGGTTCATTCAGGGATTCTTGAACAAACCTTCCTTTTCAAAGCCTAACCAATCCAATGCTTCGTCTCCAGCACCCCGTTCCAGTGGTGTCTCCCTCCAAACGCCACGCTCAGCAAGCCAGTCCACTTGGGCGAACCCTGCCACCAACCGGAGATGTTTCGGGTGTGGAGAGAAGGGACACTTTGTCAGCCAGTGCCCGCAACGGCAGACAAATCCAGTGAGAATCAATTTAGGGCCTCCCGCTACCCGCAGTCAAGCCTTGGTACCCAGCAAAGGGCATCAGAGCTCGCAGGCCAGCAGGAACACTTCAGCGCCAAACCGCGGCCAAGTTAACCACATCACAGCTGAGGAAGCTCAGGAAGCCGCTGGAATTCTTATGGGTACGTTCTTTGCCAATTTAATAGCAGCGCATGTTCTTTACAAAGATCAGGGAGGGTTTCATCTTTTAGAGCTAAAAGATTCGTGGATAAGCCTGGGTTATCCACATAACTTTTAGAAACTACGGGCACTTAACTCGCCTGCCAGGATAACCAACCATCAATAGTGTAACCCACCCAGACTCTAGACATCATACTTATAATATACTGGCTAACAAGGCACCAAAGGAATATTAGACTGCGCCACTAGGAGGAGTAGCTTACCAATTAGAACTGCCTGCAAGTTTAGCAGATGGGCACGATGTATTCTACATATCCTAACTCAAGGCATGTCCACAAGTATCAGAAGGATCAAACTCGTAGGAAGCAGCCGAGCTCAAGAGTGACCTGATACCTACAAGAAGTGGCCTATCCAGATTTTATAAACGATAGAAAAGAATGCTAAGAGGCAGACTATCCACTTATGTCGAGTGCAATAAAGTCATCATTCCAAGAATGAAGCTACATGGGAAAGAGAAGATAAACTGCGTCAAGATTACCCCGACCTATTCACTAGTTAGGCTGAATCTCGGGGTCGAGATTCTTTTTAAGGGGGGTAGATTTGTAACATCCCGAAAAATATAAATAATAAGTTATGGAGTTTTTGGATTATTTTTGCTTTTTATTTGAACTTGGAGTTTATTGGCTTTTTGTAAATATAAAGGAATTTCAAAAATAAAAAGAGAGAAGAAATCAACACATAAAATAATAAAGCATGAGCATCAAATAAAGAATCTGAAAAGATGATCCATAAACTACCAAATTGAGAAGTGAAAATAAGCATAAAATAAAAAGAAAAAAAAGAGAAAATATCACAGCCGGGCCGGCCGTTACCCCGGCCCAGCCTCTCTCTCCGCACGCGCAGCCAGCGCGCCCGCACGGGCCAGCGCCTCGCGGCCCAGCGCGCCAGCGCCCGCGCCCTGCCTCTGCCACGCGGGACCGCGCCCCCGACCGCGTCCCTCCTCCCGCTGCCGCGTGGCTGCGCGGTCGCTCGCGTTGCCCCGGCCGCGTCTGCCAGTGGACCCGCTCCCCGCGCCCCGCGTCTCGCTGCTTCGCGGTCCCCACGCGCCAGAAGCCTTCCCCGCTGGCTGGTGGGCCGCCTCCACCCGCGCCCCTCCCTCTGCGCCGCGGGCCCGCCCGCTCTCTTTCTTCCTCCTCCCTCTTCTTCTCCACGCGGCCGCGACGCAGCCCTCTCCCTCGCGCTCACTCTCTCTGCGCAGCAAATCCTCGCTCCCTCTCTCACCTCGCGGGCAATTTAAAAACCAGCTACAGGAGGGGGGGCTCACCTCTCCCGCCACCTCTCTCCTGCAGGATCTCGGTGAGATTTGGTTCCTCTCCCCTTCCCGGCGTGAGCAGGGCGGAACGCCAGGTGCCGTCCTCGTCGCGCGCCTCTCCCAGCTATAAAAGCTGCGCCCGGAAGTCCCAAACGCGTCGCCCTACTCTTTTCTCCCCTCCCCTATAAGCAATTGGCCCGAGAGCCCTCCAATCGCCGTCGGCTCCCTTCTTCTTCCCGAGCTCCGGCGCCACTCTCCCCGTCGATTCCGGCCGCCCCGAAGCCAAACCGAGCTCCTGAAGCTTCGCGGGAACGAGGCGAAGCTGACCCCGGTCTCCCCCGCACCTCCCGAAGCCCGTAGCCCGCCGTCGCCGGAGCACCCGCCCGAGCCTCCGCCGTCGCACGCCGCCGGCCCGCCACCGTGCTTCTCCACCCCGGCTGACTACACCAGAAGACTCACCGTCGCGCCAGGATTATATTCCACGAACGACCCGGACCCCTCCGGCCACCACTCGCCGCCGGCGCCGTCGCCTTCTTCCTCCTCTGCCGGCCGCCTCCGAGAGCTACCTCAAAGGGATTCATTCCCCATATAGGGTAGGCAAAGCCTCCCCCTCCCACTTGGTTACCAGCGCAACTCTCTTCTCCCCCCGCTCCCGCGTCGCGTGTTCGAGCCTCCAGCTCCGCGCGCGCGGTCGAGCGATTTCTTTTATTTTCCTTACTGACAGGTGGGCCCCACCTGTTGGCCTGTATAGCCGGAGCGGCCCGCTGACCCCTGGACCCCACTGAACAGTAGCTGGGCCCCACTGGCCATATTGACAAGGAAAGTAGTAAAAGAAAAGAATAAAAATTAAAATATGACATATGGGACCCACATGTCAGAGATTTCATATTTTCCAGAATTAATTCAAACCGAGAACTTCAAATAATCATAACTTATTCATTTTAACTCCAAATCGAATGGGACAAAATTCTAAATTCATCTAAAATCAAGATCTGTCCAATGGAACTGAAATCATAATTTTTAGAGTTCATTTGAATTTCTGGTGATCTTTTGAGTGATTGATTGCTTTTCTTTTATTTGGGTATTTCGCACGATTAAATAGCATACGAAGCTCAGGAGGAAGAATTCGAGGCAGCAGCACTAGGAGATCCGGATAATCCAGCACCCGACCACTGTAACCCAGGCGAGTCAATACTTTGATCATGTTGAACCCACATTTATGCAAATTACTTGGTTTTAAATTAACAAAATGCATACTGTTATTTTTATGCAAATACATGATAAACTTGATATTCTAGTTATATGCCATTGTTTACCTTGAATAGTATTACCCCTCCTTTGGAATGATTGAATGTGTAAACCTTGTCGCCCTAGCAAAAGTATAATACTAATATTTCAAAAATAAGTCCCTAATGATATGCTATGCTTAGTGTTGCATTAATACTCAGGGGGCGCTGAAATGCCCCAAGTTTCATTGTCACTTTTAATCGTAAGAAACTGGTTTGGGCAGTCATGGTGATAATGACTGATATACTTGATATAACTATTTTACACACCCCAATATTTCCAACATGCTTAAATATCTGGGCGGATGGTTCGGGGGTGTGGTGCAGGTGTGCACGAGAGTGTGGTTTGTGGTAGAACCGTCCAGATACCACTAAGGACTGAATCTTGTCATGTCAACCCATGTAAAACAGTACAACCACAAGTCTGTAAATTACAACTTGGCTTAGTAGATTTACCAGACCCTAAAAGTCATCCTTCCAGGAGGAGGTGTGGGATAGTGCGAGCGGCAGTCGGTGAGACGGCTTGAATGGGACACCCGGGTAGGGTGAAGTTCTGCTGTGGCGGGCTAGCAGGGGTGGGGAGCCAGCTGCTAGACGTTCAGAAGGAGGACATCCCGCACAACGTATGGGACCCACCGCAAGTGGGAGCGACCCATAGGGTGAAATGATGGAAGGGGCGAGGTACTTTGAACGGTTACTGTGATGGTCTGCTCAACCACATGTCTAAGGCATCGTGTGGGGCAACGAGTTGATTATCTCTTGTGGTGAAAGTGTACAAACTCTGCAGAGTCTAAAACTATTCGAATAGCCGTGCCCACGGTCAAGGGCAGACATGAGAACTTAACCAGATATAGTTCTATTTCAAAATGCTTTATGATGGGTTGGAAAAATGGAAGGGCAGTGTAAGGCCCTAGTTTGGAATTGTCCTGGGTGTCGTCCCAGTGGTAAGTTAAGCGGATATAACGCTGAAAAATGTCATACGGTGTGATGCCGTATGTATGGAGAAATTATGGTGATATTAGGCATATGGTGTGATGCCATATGTATGGAAATTTATATTAATATTCCTTGAACATTATGCTTTTGTTCAAATGCTAGGTCTTAGGAATTTTTATATAATTGTATTCAAAAGCACTCTTCGCAAAAGAAAATAAACTTAAGCCATCCTTGATTAGCCATACATGTTATATACTGCATTCTGTGTATTGGCTCGCGGAGCACGGGGTCGGAGTGCTCACGCTCGCTTTGCGGCAAAAATCCAGAAACAGGAGCGCAAGACCACTACGCCTACGAGGAAGCTCCCGCTACGGAGGAGAAGAATGACGAAGAAAACTAAGGCGTAGGCTTCGTTGTTTAGTCATGGACAAGTAGACATATGGCGTTGTGTGCACGTATGTTACTAGTTAGCTGGTGACATATAATGCACACAGTACCTTCCAGTCGCTTGCCTGTGGATTTGAGTTTGCTTTGCTATGATTCCGCTGTGCGTGTTTGTAATAAAGACATTGGCCTAATCGGCCTCTTTTGTAAACCCTATCACCCGACGTGGTGTATTTCAATTTATGTAATATAATGGTTGATTATGCGATGTATGAAATGATTCAGCAATGTACCTGTGTGCACTAACTACTGATCCAGGGATTAGTGCAGTGAAACACAATAAGATTCGGATTGAAAAATCCGGGTCTGACAGGAGGTGTGGACTGCCCTGAAGATCATGTTTCTTGGGGCTGAACGCGTCCAGGAAGCAAGGGTTCAATCCCTCAAGGAGGAGTTCGACAGCCTCAGGATGAAGAGCACCGAGAATGTTGAAGATTATGCGTTCAAGGTTGGCACCATCATCAACAAGATCCGTGAACTTGGTGACAACATGGAGGACTCGTACGTCGTCAAGAGGATGCTCCGGTCACTCCCTAACAATTTTTTGCAGATTGTCAGTTCTATTGAGCAATTTGCAAACCTCAAGACAATGACGGTGGAGGAGCTCATTGGGCGCCTCAAAGCACATGAGGAGTGCCTGCGCAACGCCGATGATGAAGACGATGAGCATGTATTGCTCACTAGGGCTCAATGGAAGGCCAAGGAGGAGAAGAAGGGAGGTAAGGCGTCTGGGAGCAGCACCATGAGGGGCGGCCGTGGCCGTGGCAGAGGTCGCGGACGTGGGCATACTCGTGGACGTGGCAAGGACGCATGTAGAAATGACATGGAGTTCAAATTCGACAAGACAAAGGTGCGGTGCTACAATTGTCAAAACTACGGGCATTACTCATCTGAGTGCCAATCAAAGAAGAAGGAGGTGAAGGCACACCTTGTCGAGAAGAACGACGACGAACCAGCCTTGTTGATGGTGCAAGCTAATGAGGCTATGCAGCACACAAATCTCCCTGCTGCAACCGTGCTTCTTAATGAAGAGAAAGTAGTTCCCAGGCTTGGAGATGGGGAGAATTGCAAGAAACTCACATGGTACCTTGACACAGGAGCGAGCAATCACATGACCCGATGCCATGATGCGTTCATGCACCTGGATACGAAGGTGTCAGGTACAGTGAAGTTTGGTGATGGGTCTACTACAGAGATCCATGGCCGGGGGGTTGTGCTGTTCCAGAGTCAAACAGAGGAGCACAAAGTCCTTACTGATGTATACTTCATTCCTCGGCTGCGGAGTAACATTGTAAGTCTTGGACAACTCGATGAGAACGGTTGCAAAACTGTGCTGGAGGATGGGATATTGTGTGTCTATGACCAGGAGCGTCGCTTGTTGGCAAAGGTGAGGAGAACTTGCAACCGGCTGTATGTGATGAGGCTGCAGCCGGTGGAACCGGTGTGTATGATGGCAGTGCACAAGGAGAAAGAGTGGCTTTGGCATGCGAGGTTCGTTCACTTGAACTTTCATGCGCTGAGGGACATGTCTAAACAGCATATGGTTGAGGGGCTGCCACTAATTGATCATGTTGAGCAGCTATGTGAAGGCTGTTTGGCAAGCAAGCAACATCGTCTACCATTTCCTTCGGCAAGCACATACCGGGCACAATCACCCTTGGAACTACTCCATGGAGACTTATGTGGACCTATATCACCAGCCACACCATCAGGGAAGAAGTATTTCTTGTTAATTGTTGATGATTGCACTAGATTTATGTGGATTGTGCTCATTAAATCCAAGGATGAGGCACTGACTGCATTCAAATCAGTAAAAGCAAAAGCGGAGCTGGAAACTGGACTAAAAGTGAAGGCACTCAGGACTGACCGGGGAGGAGAGTTCAATTCAAAAGATTTCCATAATTTCTGTGATGACTTGGGGCTGAAGCGATACCTCACTGCTCCTTATACTCCCCAGCAAAACGGAGTAGCTGAATGGCGAAATCAAACTGTCGTTGCAATGACTAGAAGTCTGTTGAAGAGCAAGAAGATGCTGGGAAAATTCTGGGGTAAAGCAGCAGCCACTGCAGTGTATTTGTTGAATCGAGTGTCGACTAAGAGTGTTGTTGGCAAGACGCCTTATGAAGCTCTGTACAAAAGGAAGCCAAATGTGCATCATCTACGCACCTTTGGTTGTGTAGCTCATGTGAGAACAGCTGCACCACATCTCAGCAAACTACAAGATCGAAGCTCTCCCATGGTCTTCATTGGGTATGAATCCGGCTCAAAGGCTTATCGTGTTTATGATCCCAAGAATCACAAGGTACACGTGAGTCGCGATGTGGTATTTGAAGAATAAAGGGAGTGGAGCTGGAAAGCAAGCACTGAAGAGGGTGCCTCACAATCAAGTCATGGTGACATGTATACAGGTGGTGGCGAGGAGAATCATGGCGACCATGTGCCTGCACTGGTGGTAACACTGATGCCAACGGAAGTAGTGGTGACAACAACAACATCAGTGGCAATAGCAACCCGCCAGTGAAAAGTGGTGAAGACTGGGAGCTGCATGATGAAGATTTGGACCAGCAAGATGCAGACTGGGAGCTGCACGGTACACCACAAGGAGCAACCACGCCGGTCAGGTCGGCGACTCCAAGCGCATCATCGTCTGAGGGACAACGTTGATTCCGCTCACTCCAGGAAATATATGACGCCACCAATCCCAGTGAACAGCAGTCTGAATATTTGGACCTATGTTTGTTAGCATCAGAGGAACCAACCAGCTTTGAAGAGGCAGTGAAAGAAAAGTGCTGGAGGCAAGCCATGTAAGAGGAGCTGAGATCCATTGAAGACAATGGAACCTGGAAGCTTGTGGAGCAATCGGGTACTCAAAAGCCCATAGGATTGAAGTGGGTCTTTAAGGTAAAGAAGGACCCCTCAGGTGCTATTGTCAAATACAAAGCTCGTTTGGTCGCGAAGGGGTATGTTCAACGGCATGGTGTGGATTTTGACGAAGTTTTTGCGCCGGTTGCAAGAATGGAGACCGTGCGGTTGCTTGTGAGTTTGGCAGCACAACAGGGTTGGGAAGTTCACCACATGGACGTGAAGTCGGCATTCTTGAACGGCGAGCTAGTTGAAGAAGTATTTGTGACACAACCTCCTGGTTTCGAGATACAAGGTCAAGAGCACAAGGTGTTAAAGTTGAAGAAGGCATTGTATGGGCTCCGTCAAGCACCGAGAGCGTGGAACATCAAATTGGACTCAAGTTTGACAACACTTGGTTTCAAACGCAGTCCCTTGGAACATGCTGTTTACAAGAAGGTAAAAGGCTCTTCGGTATTGTTGATTGGGGTTTATGTGGACGATTTGATTATTACAGGCTCAAGCAATGCTGAAATCACCAATTTCAAGACTCAAATGTAGCAACTATTTAGTATGAGTGATCTTGGTTTACTCAGTTATTATTTGGGGATTCAAGTTCAGCAAACAAGTGAAGGAATTACTTTGTGCCAGTTCACATATGCAAGAAAAATGCTCCGTGAAGCAGGCATGGAAAATTGTAACCCCTGTGTCACTCCCATGGAATAAAGGCTTAAGTTAAGCAAAGAAAGTAAGAGTCATCCAGTTAATCCAACTGTGTATAGGAGTATCATCGGGAGCCTGAGATATTTGGTCAATACTCGGCCTGATATTGCCTACTCAGTCGGCATAGTAAGCCGGTTTATGGAGAACCCAACTGTTGAACATATGACTGTCGTGAAGAGGATTCTCAAATACATAAGTGGTACACTCAGTTTGGGGTGTTTTTATGGAAGGAGAAACGGCAGCAATATGGGTTTAACCGGGTATAGTGACAGCGATCTTGCCAGAGATGTCGACGACCGCAAAAGTACCACCGGAGCTGTGTTTTATCTTGGTTCAAATCTGATTGCTTGGATCTCACAGAAGCAAAAGGTGGTAGCTTTGTCGTCACGCGAAGCCGAGTATATCGCAGCGACAACATCAGCTTGCCAAGGCATATGGATTGCACGGTTGTTGAGTGATTTGTTGAATCAAGAGCAAAAGAAGTTCAAACTGCTAGTTGATAACAAGTCGGCCATTTCGTTGTGCAAGAATCCCGTGCACCACGACAGGAGCAAACACATCGATACAAGGTACCACTTCATTCGCAAATGTGTAGAGAGTGAGAAAATTGAAGTGGAACACGTCAGGACAGAGGAGCAGCTGGCCGACATTTTAACGAAGTCACTTGGCCGTGTCAAGTTCCTTGAGATGAGGAAGAAGCTAGGCATGGTGGATACGACAAAAGGAAAACAAGATTAGGGGGTAATTGTTAGTACTAATCTTGTTTTGGTTCATCTCAGGTCAGTGGTTTGTGTGCAGTCTGGAATAACAGAACGGAAGTTCAGTACGAGCTGAAATTCAGAACGCAGTCCCTGAATTGCAGAGTATGTACAGAACTACAGTTAGAGCAACTCCAGCAGGAGCCCTCAAATCAGAGCCCCTACTTTTGATTTGAGGGCTCTCCCTACTTTTGAGGGCCCTGTTTTTTGAGTTGAACTCCAGCAGAAGCCCTCAAATTAGGGCCCTCAAATTCATTCTAGTAGGGAATGACACGCGGGATCCGTTTGTCATCCTCTTTCTTCATCTTCTTCTTCTTCCTCGTGGACTTGGCCATGCCGGCGAGGGTTGCGCTGCCGGGGAAAGGGAGTTGCCGAGGAGAGGGCTCGCCGGACTTGCCAGATCCGGACGAGGGTCGCGCCGCCGGGGAAGGGAGCTGCATCCGCGGGGCTCGACAGGGAAGGGCGGGGAGGGGAAGGAGGCGGGCGCCGGGGACAGGAAGTCGCAGAGGCGGGCGGGGATGCCGGGCGGCGCGCGTATGTGGTACGGGCGTCGCGTGTGGGGAAGAAAGCCGCGCGCAGGTGACGGTGTCCGGGCGGGGGATGTCGGCGAGGAGGCGGTGCGCGGAGGCGGGAGAGCCGAGGGAGAGGTAGAGCGAGAGGAGGGAGTTGGCGAGGCGGAGGTCGGAGGGGAGGTGGCCGGAGGAGACGGCGAAGGCGTGGAGGGCGGAGGCGGTGGGGATGGTGCGGGGGCGATGGTGCTTGGAGGAGAGGAGGAGAAGCGTGAGGTGGTCGCGGGGGAGGAGACAGAGGAGTGCCGGGAGGCGGCTGCGGGGGAGGTGGGGGAGGAGGGAGTTGAGGAGGCGGGAGGAGAGGGCGGGGTGGAGGGAGGAGAGGCCGGAGGTGAGGACGAGGGCGAGGGACTGGAGGAGGAGGCGCGGCGGGGTCGTCGGGCCAGCGGCGGGGAGGGAGGCGATGGGGAAGAGCTGAAAAATGAGAGCCAGAGTAGGGGGCCCCTAGGAATGAGGGCTGAAGGGGGGATTTGAGGGGCTCTTCAAATTTGAGGGCTCTAGTAGGGGCCCTGCTGGAGTTGCTCTTAGTGTCTTTTAATATCCCGTTTTAGTCTTGTTAGCCCATGATCCGAATTGTCAGGGTTTTAGTCTTGTTAGCCCATGATCCGAATTGTCAGGATTGTGGCCGAGTCATGCGTATGTAAGTGGCTAGGAAACCGGGCTGTTTGTTGAAGTCTGGCGGGTGTGTGAGTAGTTTCAGTTTTTGTCATTCTATCGTCAGAACACTGTGTCAAGTCTGAAAAAAAGAAGAAAACTGACGCAGTTTTGAGTGGGCGTCACAACTCCTGTGTGTTTTCCTCTGGTGTGTGTCTTCTCTGTATTTTGCCTCCTCCGCTCTCTGTGATACAGTTTTGTTCTCTGCGCGTGTGCGTGAAATTGTGGGCGTCCTCGGCCCTTTTCAGAGAAAGAGTGTAGAAATGAGGAGCGCGTGCCGCGTAAGCATGTCGCCCCGGGCAGGTGCTCGAGCGTGACGGTCCTCCCAGGGAACTCCGGCGTGCCCCTATGATCCGTGTGCTCCCTGTCCAGCGACCAAAAACCAAGGAATTAAGGGCATAGAGAGGCCAAGAACCGGGCGGATTTGGGTGGCTTGCAGGTAGGGTAGGTTACCCTGGTAGAAGACGCGGCGGTAGTCCCTGACGAAGCCGACGAGGCGAGCGTCGTAAGCGAACCCGGGGTTCCATACCAGGGACCCGTACCCTAACACCCACATCGCCATGCCTCCCCGGCTCCCTCCTCCCTCTCTCTCTCTCTCTCTCTCTCTCTCTCTCTCTCTCTCGGTTGCTCCGGTGTGTGTCAGCGTGTGTGGGGTGTGTTGTGTTGTGGAGAGGCCGAGCGAATAGCGATACAGGGTAGTTGCTGCGGGCTTTCTTCTCTTCTCTTTAACTGGTGCACACTCTGGTGGTAGTGGCTCACGAATCGAGAAAATCGAGAGCCAAACGCGTCTTTTTCCAACACGGCCAGACAGGATCGGCTCTGTTTTTTTCCCCATTTTAGCTTTTAATTTCTCTTAATAATAATTATTTATTAGACTAATAATCTATAGTTAAAAAATATAAGCCGTAATTTATAAGAACAGACTTGATGATTAGCTAATTAGGTTTATTCCAATTACTAGTAGTGTCATGTGGGCTAATCAGGCCTTAGACCTAGACCGTGCCGAGATGAACGAACATGCCGTTGCCACAGCCCGGCACGCCACGGTAGCCCGCGACGCTAACCTGTGCAGGACACACTAACAAGAAGGGCGAATGAGAGTACATGAACTTCGCGAGTAAGCGAAGGACCTTGCCCCCTCGACACTATTTATCATGGGAACTCAGATTTGTTAGTGTTGGGTGAAGATTTTGAAGCGGACGCTGGGTTTCTTGTCTATCTTTGCAGTGGCTAGTAATGGAAGAAGTCGAGGTACGGCGGTATGGGCAGGGCGTAGTTAGTCGTAGGTTGGGCCTCAGATCTGGTCCATTAAAAATAAAATTTTACAGTTTATCTTATTATTGCTATAATTCTATATAGTGATATATTTTACTCTGGATTTTAGATCACTGCTCCGATGATTCGAGCTTTACCTCTGGGTATAGGTGTCTTCTGAAAAGAAGATGTGGACCTTACTGTGAAGAAATTTTGGCAATACCATAGTGCGAGAATCAAGTAAGGGCATGTTCTTTATCTCATAAGCTGGCGGCTTTTGGCTTTTGCTACAGTACCTAACTTTCAAACGGAGTATTTTTTCAAGACAGGGTCTACAAGTTAAACGATCTACACGTTAAAAGTCTAACATCTGTACCAGCCAAAATCGCAAGTGTGTATCTATCTCTCTGTAATCTGTACCGTAAACAACCAAAATTCAAAACTTTCAATCAAAAACCATAAGCCACAGCCGAAAAGAACAGGCCAAGTCATCCGGAGCCTCACAATATGGTGTATGTATGGAGAACCTCACCATTCCGTCACATGGAAGGATTCAGAGAAGTTGTAGATGTGTGTGGCCTGTGTGACGTGGGAAAAGAAGGTTTCGGGTAGAGTGTATGTCCGCGTACGGCTCGACAGAGCTTTTGCCGATGCGGCTACGGCTCGACAGTTTTCCAATCCGCTCAAAACAGTTGTAACTTATATTCCCACTTTTTGGAAAATGGTTCAAATGGTCATAAAAAAATCTGAGAAAAATTGTTGAGATAAGGTATGATACAATCAAGCATCTTGCAAAATTTCAATTTGAAGCGCGATGTATATCAGGAGAAACAAGAAAAGAGAAATTTCAGTGAATAGTACTTTTATCTTTTTCCCCCTTTTTATTCAGGGTTTCCTTTTCAGTAGAATTTATCTTTTTTTCCCAGTGTGTAGAACAAATTTAGACTTGAAGTTTTTTTGTGGCATAATAGATTGGTTTTGTGTCAATATTGACAAAAAGCAAATTTTTTCATGACTATTTGAATAATTTTTTGAAGAGTGGGAATATGGGTAACATGAAATATGCTTGGAGCACATAATAGCTCTGTTCTTTTTGGCCTTTATGGCTTTTGGTTTTGGTTTCTTCAGAAGTCGAAACAAAAATGAGGCGGCTTCTAGAAGCCTCTTTTCCAAACGGTTTTTCGAGCTCAAAACCGTGTACGTTGTCTGTGTTAGCGTCTCCACCATCCGTTGTCGTCTTAAAATGCACAAGCAAAAGCTTTACCAAACGGCTTTCCGGTCTCAAAACCATATACATCTACAAACAAAAGACATCAATCATAGCCCAAAAGAATAGAATCAATGTATTGTGCACTTTACGTCTTCGCCCATCCACTCTCAACTATCACGAAAATCGAATTTCCACCCTCACCGTGAAACTATCTTATGCTGTGCAATGGGTCTCTAGAAGTGCATCACTGGGATGGGGAGCCTGGGGGGAGAGAGAGAGAGAGTGATTGGCCAAAGGGGATGGTGCCAAGGATGATGTGCATGACGGCCGCCTGCCTGAAGGGAGGGTGGCGGTCTCACATGAGAAGAACTAAGGGTATGTTTGGTTGGAGGGATGGGGTGGGATGGGATGGGATGATTCCAGTTTTTTGAGATAGGATGGAACAGGATGGTTCTGTCCATGTGTTTAGTTCATGGTATGAGATGGTTCTGTTTTTTGTTTGGTTAGTGGGATGGAGAATAATGGAACCGTTCCGTCTCTTGTTTGGTTGGTGGGATGGGGATGAAAAGTAGGATATGCTAACCTGCTTGGTGAGGTTACCCCTTTGACATTTATTAGAATTTTTTCCCCTTGACATTTATTAGAATTTTTTCCCCTTGACATTTATTAGAAATTTTTTCCCCTTTGACATTTATTAGAATTTTTCCCCTTGACATTTATTAGAATTTTTTCCCCTTGACATTTATTACAAATTTTTTCCCCACGCAGCCATCCCTGGCCGCCACCCGCGCCGGCCTCAAGCGTCGCCGGCCGCGCCCGATCTCCCGCGCCGCCGCCCGCGCCCGACCTCCTGCGTCGGCCTCCCTCGCCGCCGTCGGACCTCCCGCGCCGGCCTCCCTCGCTGCCGCCCGACCTCCTGCCCTCGACCGACCTCCCGCGCCGGCCTCCCTCGCCGCCGCCCGACCTCCCGCTCCGGCCTCAAGCGCCGCCGCCCGCGACCGACCTCCCACGCCCGCGCCCGACCTCCCGCGACATCGCCCGCCGCCCGACCTCCCGCGACGCCGCTCGTGCGGGCCTCCGCGCCGCCGCTCGCGCGGATCCCCGCCGCCCGGATCTGGATCTGGAGTAGCGAGGGGGGGGGGAGAGGGGTGAGCGCACGGGAGAATGGGAGAGGGTGACAGAATGCCCGTGACTTTGCTCTGGGATGGACTCGTCCGGGAATTTTTGTGGAATGGGATGATACCAAATTTTTGAGGAATATTCCTTTGGGAGGGACCATTTGCTTCCATTCCATTCTCCCCCATCCCACAATCCAAACAGCTGGATGACCTCAAAATTGGAATGGGACCATTCCATCTCTGGGTCATCCTAGCATCCAAACACATCCTAAAAGGACGAGGAAGAGGATGAAGAAGAATGCGATATGGTCTTTTTGCAGCCCACTTAACTTAAGATTTATGGGAAATAGACGGTAATGACAAATAGGGGCAGGCATTTGAAAATGGATGGCACAGAAGGAATGAAAGTTTCTCAATGACAGATTAGGGGATCTCGGCAATATTCAATAACAAATAAGGAATTTCTCTTCATTTAATGCAAAACATGCCTATATGCAGATTCTTGATAAGCAATGATGGTGTGCTGCATGAATCCAACTAAATGGAATTGTAAACTCCTGCGTGCACATGTTCTTATAAATAATGTCAAGCTCGTTCTTTTTACCCTTCTTGTTTCACTTCACTACTGAGAAAAAAATTGGGTACCTAAAAAAATTTAGACCTCGTTTATTGTGCGTGCGCGCCAGTGTGTGAGCATGGAAGGAGTAACGCGCAGTAAAGCACGTTTAAATTCTAGCGCAAGCTGGCGCGCTTACAAAATCACATCTTGCTTGCTAGATCTCAACCGCTCGACGCGTATCCAACGGTGTGGCGGCATAATTTTTTGCTGACCAGCTAGTAGCGTGCAAGTAACGTTCCTGCAAAGGTTGTGCGCTCAAGTGAAGCTTACAAGTTACATGTCAATGCCTCCGTCGATCGTCCCAAAGTCCATGCATGCCTAGCTACAGCGCACGAATAATTGTACAGGTCAATTCAGCGATTTGGGGTTAATTTATCTGTGCAGGTCCAATGGCCACAAAAAAATAAGCAGCTTGGCAATTCAGCAAAGAGGCATGCAGTTCTTGTCTTTCTACTCAATCGGTCAGTCCTGTACCTCATCCATATTGTCAAACCTCGAGACACCCAAGACCTTAAAATTTGTCAGTCAAAACAGTGGATCATCACGTACAAGGAATTTAGAGGAACAATCAAAGAGTGATGACAATTTGAGATCTCATGACCTCACATACCGTCCGTACCACTGCAACAGCAGTAGGGTCTAGGCACTACCGAGTCAACGTTGCGGTTTAAAATGTCAGTCTAGAATATAGCGGATGCTACAGCGGACATAGTGGCTAAGGATGTGTTTGGATGCTACGATGATCTAGGGATGGAATGGTCCCGTTCTAATTTTGAGGTCATCCAGCTGTTTGGATTGTAGGATGGGGGAGAATGGAATGGAAGCAAATGGTCCCTCACAAAGGAATATTCCTCAAGAATTCGGTATCATCCCATTCCACAAAAATTCCCGGACGAGTCCATCCCAGAGCAAAGTCACGGGCGTTCTGTCACCCTCTCCCATTCTCCCGTGCTCTCACCCCTCTCCCCCCCTCGCTACTCCAGATCCAGATCCGGGCGGCGGGGATCCGCGCGAGCGGCGGCGCGGAGGCCCGCGCGAGCGGCGTCGCGGGAGGTCGGGCGGCGGGCGACGTCGCGGGAGGTCGGGCGCGGGCGGCCGTCGCGGGCGTGGGAGGTCGGTCGCGGGCGGCGGCGCTTGAGGCCGGAGCGGGAGGTCGGGCGGCGGCGAGGGAGGCCGGCGCGGGAGGTCGAGCGGCGGCGAGGGAGGCCAGCGCGGGAGGTCGGTCGAGGGCAGGAGGTCGGGCGGCGGCGAGGGAGGCCGACGCGGGAGGTCGGTCGAGGGCAGGAGGTCGGGCGGCAGCGAGGGAGGCCGGCGCGGGAGGTCCGGCGGCGGCGAGGGAGGCCGACGCGGGAGGTCGGGCGCGGGCGGCGGCGCAGGAGATCGGGCGCGGCCGGCGACGCTTGAGGCCGGCGCGGGCGGCGGCCAGGGAGGGCTGCGTGGCCAGGGACGGTTCCATTCTTCTCCATCCCACTAACCAAACAAAAAACAGAACCATCCCATACTATGAACCAAACACATGGACAGAACCATCCCGTTCCATCCCATCCCAAAAAACTGGAACCATCCCATCCCATCCCATCCCTCCAACCAAACACACCCTAAGATAACGGTTTAGTGATGTTGTAAGTTGTTGCCAAATTGTTAGAATGTACAGGCCTGTTCTTTTTGGCTGAAGTTTATAGCTTTTGATTGTGGTTTGTGACTTTTGAGATATTTGTACTAGAAATTATAGAGTAACAGAAATTCACGTACGATTTTTACCGATATAAATGAAGTCGGTACAATATGTACTATAATTAACTAGTAGACCCTATCTTGAAAACATACTCCGTTTAAAAGCTAATTACTGTAGAAAAGCCGAAAAACAGCTTTTAGAAGCTGAAAAAATAGGCCCATAAGTTTGTTTGATAGAGCTACTGCTCCTAACTTCTCTTTTGAGAATATATGTCATTCTGGAAATAAATTGGCTAACTAAAAACAAAGTCAAAACAGATCGTGAGACTAAAATAGTGACCCTAATTAGCCCAGAAGGTCAAGAGATACTAGTAAAGACGAATCATGAGCTAATAAAGAGCACGAAGAAGTGTATACACAGTGTGCTAATAAATGAGAACATCCAAGTGCCAGTAATGTAAGAATATCCTGATGTATTCCCAGAAGAATTACCAAGAAAACCACCCGACCGCCAAATAGAGCTTGCCATAGAATTGGTTCCAGACACCAAGCCAATCACAAAACATCAATACAGGATGTCAACTAGTGAATTAAAGGAACTTAAGAAGCGGTTAGATGAGTTGAAAGAAAAAGAATTCATACGTCCAAGTGTATCTCCTTGGTCAGCTCCTGTGCTGTTTACAAAGAAGAAGGACGGAAGTTTAAGAATGTGTGTTGACTATAGAGAGTTAAATGCAGTAACTATCAAAAACAGATATCTACTACCAAGAATTGATGAGTTGTTTATCAACTTAAAGGAGCTAGAGTATTTTCGAAAATCGGTCTACGATCGGGTTATCATCAAATCAAAATCCGTGAGCAAGATCGAGAAAAAAAACTGCATTTACAACAAGATATGGGCTATATGAATTTATAGTTGTGCCTTTTGGCTTAACTAATGCACCATCATATTTTGATGCACACCCTTAACAGACTTTGAACCTTCATGATAGTCAGCTAGAGTAGACCAGATATTATTTGCAGATTCAAGATGAGCAATTCTAACAAATTTGTTTCTACTTAAACCTTGCAACAAAATATTTCTAGCCTTAGCGTTTGCCTCTACATTAGCAGTACTTTCGATGGTAATTACAGAAGGTACTTCAAATGAAGATTCAACTTTTTGCCGAATCAGATTACCTTGAGCTTGTAGAAAGACTTCCATGCGTGTTTTCCAGTAGAGATAAACTGTACCATCAAAGAATGGTGGCTTACCAGAGAACCGTTCCCAATCGGACACCATTGCAACCTGCTCTGATACCACTTGTAGTACCGTATGGCGCTATCAGAGGGCAGGTGAATGGTCGCCTCCACTTCTTCTGCTTCGCTTGATCTCTTCATGATCAACAATGAAAACAACCACCACTCGAATGATTCCTTGTCGCACTACTTTGCTTGCAGTCATCAACAACAAAAACTCGATTACTTCTCTACGACCATCATTGTACGTGGTCGAACTCACTCGCAGACTTTAGCCACATATGTGGTCGAACTTGCTCATGCCGCGTGGAAATGGGTTGCTATGACATGGGAGATGCCCAAAAGCCATTTGGCTTGTTGATCCTAAGAGCAAACCAAAGTTAATTTCAGTGATTCTCCTTTGAGCCTCCTCTGTTCTTCTTTTGGGTTTTTGGTGAAATCTTGTTTCCCTTGAATAATTGACCTGAGATTTTTGCTGGTATACCCTGAGAGTATTGCTAACCTAATTGCAAAATCCCATGTGCAAAGGATTTGTGACTCTTGAGTATCTTGGGCTCTTGTGCTTCTCTCTGAAGTTCTCAAGCCTTTCTAGGGTTTTGGTGCATCTGGTGTTTCCCTTCTTGAGATGGTGTAAAACTTGGTCCTTAGAGGCCTGAGGCTATTAAGTAGCCATCTGCAAAGTTTCATGACCATAGAGTCTCTAGTTAAATGGGAATTTGAGATTTGGGGTGGCTCACTGCAAGTATTCAGGTTTTTGTCAATTTCTGAATTTCTAGCCCCTCGGTTCAATTCCTTGCAATCCTAAGATCCCAGGACTATTTTGTTCATCTTCTTGATCTTTTGATTCAAAGAGAGCAGTTTACTTTGAGCAATTTCTTGTTTTTGTTGAGTCCCAGTACCCTTCTGTTGGCTGCTGCTCTCCTGTGTGCAAACATTCAGTCTACGATCTGCAGTAAGTCTTCAGTTTGGTTGAATTCTTGTGCTTTCGGCCAACATACAGATCAATGACTTTGATGCTTTCTCCTGCAGTGTGAATACTCTCTTTAGTACCTTTTCTTTTTATTCTTTTTCTGATTTTCCTCCCTTCCGCATGCAGTCCAAATGGATTTATTTTGCAGTTGAAATTTTTACTGGTTGGTCTCTGATTTATGCTGATTTTTTCAATGCCGCATGCGTTGTGTTCCAGGTTTCAGCAAAATTAATTTTCTGTGAGTTGCTTTGTTCTGCACCTTTTGAAAAATCAGTGTGAGAATTCTCGGGGGGCGTTTTTGAAGAGAACAACATTCACCCCCTCTGTCGTCATTTCGGTCCTACATCTCCTTTTGAACTAATACAAGGCAATCCTCTTGCCCGCTTAAAAAAAAGGGTATCTGTTAGCCATGCATTCGGTTCCACCCGTGAAAATTTAAATTCTACTGAAGTATTGATTTTAATATTACAAAACCACTTACACCATCACATTTTGGACAGCTGCTGTTTTTGGCGAAGAATCCTGAGACATATTCAAACTTATGAGTAATTAGTTGATTACACATCAAACATTCTGGTACAAGGGAAATAATTCCAGCACTCATTCTTCCAGATACTGCAATTCAAATCTGAAGGTAAATAGCCAATAGAAGCAAGGTAAGCGGCTCAAAGTCAGTCTATGAAAAGCGCTGATCAAGGGTATTTTTACTTAAATGTATCAGAGCTCAAATGAAGATTTTTTTTATAACAATGTTGCTTTTCTAACTAGCTCATGATTGAGTCATCGATTTCTCAATGAACCATAGAATAGAGCATATAGTCCAATATATTTATCTCCATTACAATTTACAACAGATAAACAACAACAGGATAATTCCCATTATGAAATAATTGTGCATAATCAGGTGAACAAAACAGATATAAACAACAACAGGATAATTGTCATTATGAAATAATTGTGAATAATCAGGTGAACAAAACAGATATAAACAACAACAGGATAATTCCCATTATGAAATAATTGTGCATAATCAGGTGAACAAAACAGATATAAACAACAACAGGATTCAGAGAAGCTGTAGATGTGTGTGGCCTGTGTGACGTGGGAAAAGAAGGTTTCGGGTAGTGTGTATGTCCGCGTACGGCTCGACAGAGCTTTTGCCGACGCGTCTACGGCTCGACAGTTTTCCTATCCGCTAAAAACAGTTGTAACTTTATATTCCCACTTTTTGGAAGATGGTTCAAATGGTCATTAAAAAAATCTGAGAAAAATTGTTTAGATAAGGTATGATACAATCAAGCATCTTGCAAAATTTCAATTTGAAGCGCGATGTATTTCAGGAGAAACAAGAAAAGAGAAATTTCAGTGAATAGTACTTTTATCTTTTTTTCCCTTTTTATTCAGGGTTTCCTTTTCAGTAGAATTTATCTTTTTTCCCAGTGTGTAGATCAAATTTAAACTTGAAGTTTTTTGTGGCATAATAGGTTGGTTTTGTGTCAATATTGACAAAAAACAAATTTTTTCATGACCATTTGAATAATTTTTCGAAGAGTAGGAATATGGGTAACATGAAATATGCTTGGAGCACATAATAGCTCTGTTCTTTTTGGCCTTTATGGTTTTTGGTTTTGGCTTCTTCAGAAGTCGAAACAAAAATGAGGTGGTTTCTAGAAGCCTCTTTTCTAAACGGTTTTTTGAGCCCAAAACCGTGTACGTTGTCTGTGTTAACGTCTCCACCATCTGTTGTCGTCTTAAAATGCACAAACAAAAGCTTTACCAAACGGCTTTCCGATCTCAAAACCGTATACACCTTCCATGTTGGTGTCTCCGCCATCCACCGTCGTTTCAAGAAATACAAACAAAAGATATCAATCATAACCCAAAAGAACAGAACCAATTTATTCTGCGCTTTACGTCTTCACCCATCCACTCTCAACTATCACGAAAATTGAATTTCCACCCTCACCGTGAAAACCATCTTATGCTGTGCAATGGTCTCTAGAAGTGCATCATAGGGATCGGGGGGGGGGGGGGGGGGGGGGGAGCGTGATTGGCCAAAGGGGATGGTGCCAAGGATGATGTGCATGACGGCCGCCTGCCTGAAGGGAGGGTGGCGGTCTCACATGAGGAGAACTAAAAGGACGAGGAAGAAGAAGAATGCGATATGGTCTTTTTGCAGCCCACTTGACTTAAGGTTTATGGGAAGGTAATGACAAATAGGGGCAGGCATTTGAAAATGGATGGCACAGAAGGAATGAAAGTTTCTCAATGACAGATTAGGGGATCTCGGCAATATTCAATAACAAATAAGGAATTTCTCTTCATTTAATGCAAAACATGCCTATATGCAGATTCTTGATAAGCAATGATGGTGTGCTGCATGAATCCAACTAAATGGAATTGTAAACTCCTGCGTGCACATGTTCTTATAAATAATGTCAAGCTCGTTCTTTTTACCCTTCTTGTTTCACTTCACTACTGAGAAAAAAATTGGGTACCTAAAAAAATTTAGACCTCGTTTATTGTGCGTGCGCGCCAGTGTGTGAGCATGGAAGGAGTAACGCGCAGTAAAGCACGTTTAAATTCTAGCGCAAGCTGGCGCGCTTACAAAATCACATCTTGCTTGCTAGATCTCAACCGCTCGACGCGTATCCAACGGTGTGGCGGCATAATTTTTTGCTGACCAGCTAGTAGCGTGCAAGTAACGTTCCTGCAAAGGTTGTGCGCTCAAGTGAAGCTTACAAGTTACATGTCAATGCCTCCGTCGATCGTCCCAAAGTCCATGCATGCCTAGCTACAGCGCACGAATAATTGTACAGGTCAATTCAGCGATTTGGGGTTAATTTATCTGTGCAGGTCCAATGGCCACAAAAAAATAAGCAGCTTGGCAATTCAGCAAAGAGGCATGCAGTTCTTGTCTTTCTACTCAATCGGTCAGTCCTGTACCTCATCCATATTGTCAAACCTCGAGACACCCAAGACCTTAAAATTTGTCAGTCAAAACAGTGGATCATCACGTACAAGGAATTTAGAGGAACAATCAAAGAGTGATGACAATTTGAGATCTCATGACCTCACATACCGTCCGTACCACTGCAACAGCAGTAGGGTCTAGGCACTACCGAGTCAACGTTGCGGTTTAAAATGTCAGTCTAGAATATAGCGGATGCTACAGCGGACATAGTGGCTAAGGATGTGTTTGGATGCTACGATGATCTAGGGATGGAATGGTCCCGTTCTAATTTTGAGGTCATCCAGCTGTTTGGATTGTAGGATGGGGGAGAATGGAATGGAAGCAAATGGTCCCTCACAAAGGAATATTCCTCAAGAATTCGGTATCATCCCATTCCACAAAAATTCCCGGACGAGTCCATCCCAGAGCAAAGTCACGGGCGTTCTGTCACCCTCTCCCATTCTCCCGTGCTCTCACCCCTCTCCCCCCCTCGCTACTCCAGATCCAGATCCGGGCGGCGGGGATCCGCGCGAGCGGCGGCGCGGAGGCCCGCGCGAGCGGCGTCGCGGGAGGTCGGGCGGCGGGCGACGTCGCGGGAGGTCGGGCGCGGGCGGCCGTCGCGGGCGTGGGAGGTCGGTCGCGGGCGGCGGCGCTTGAGGCCGGAGCGGGAGGTCGGGCGGCGGCGAGGGAGGCCGGCGCGGGAGGTCGAGCGGCGGCGAGGGAGGCCAGCGCGGGAGGTCGGTCGAGGGCAGGAGGTCGGGCGGCGGCGAGGGAGGCCGACGCGGGAGGTCGGTCGAGGGCAGGAGGTCGGGCGGCAGCGAGGGAGGCCGGCGCGGGAGGTCCGGCGGCGGCGAGGGAGGCCGACGCGGGAGGTCGGGCGCGGGCGGCGGCGCAGGAGATCGGGCGCGGCCGGCGACGCTTGAGGCCGGCGCGGGCGGCGGCCAGGGAGGGCTGCGTGGCCAGGGACGGTTCCATTCTTCTCCATCCCACTAACCAAACAAAAAACAGAACCATCCCATACTATGAACCAAACACATGGACAGAACCATCCCGTTCCATCCCATCCCAAAAAACTGGAACCATCCCATCCCATCCCATCCCTCCAACCAAACACACCCTAAGATAACGGTTTAGTGATGTTGTAAGTTGTTGCCAAATTGTTAGAATGTACAGGCCTGTTCTTTTTGGCTGAAGTTTATAGCTTTTGATTGTGGTTTGTGACTTTTGAGATATTTGTACTAGAAATTATAGAGTAACAGAAATTCACGTACGATTTTTACCGATATAAATGAAGTCGGTACAATATGTACTATAATTAACTAGTAGACCCTATCTTGAAAACATACTCCGTTTAAAAGCTAATTACTGTAGAAAAGCCGAAAAACAGCTTTTAGAAGCTGAAAAAATAGGCCCATAAGTTTGTTTGATAGAGCTACTGCTCCTAACTTCTCTTTTGAGAATATATGTCATTCTGGAAATAAATTGGCTAACTAAAAACAAAGTCAAAACAGATCGTGAGACTAAAATAGTGACCCTAATTAGCCCAGAAGGTCAAGAGATACTAGTAAAGACGAATCATGAGCTAATAAAGAGCACGAAGAAGTGTATACACAGTGTGCTAATAAATGAGAACATCCAAGTGCCAGTAATGTAAGAATATCCTGATGTATTCCCAGAAGAATTACCAAGAAAACCACCCGACCGCCAAATAGAGCTTGCCATAGAATTGGTTCCAGACACCAAGCCAATCACAAAACATCAATACAGGATGTCAACTAGTGAATTAAAGGAACTTAAGAAGCGGTTAGATGAGTTGAAAGAAAAAGAATTCATACGTCCAAGTGTATCTCCTTGGTCAGCTCCTGTGCTGTTTACAAAGAAGAAGGACGGAAGTTTAAGAATGTGTGTTGACTATAGAGAGTTAAATGCAGTAACTATCAAAAACAGATATCTACTACCAAGAATTGATGAGTTGTTTATCAACTTAAAGGAGCTAGAGTATTTTCGAAAATCGGTCTACGATCGGGTTATCATCAAATCAAAATCCGTGAGCAAGATCGAGAAAAAAAACTGCATTTACAACAAGATATGGGCTATATGAATTTATAGTTGTGCCTTTTGGCTTAACTAATGCACCATCATATTTTGATGCACACCCTTAACAGACTTTGAACCTTCATGATAGTCAGCTAGAGTAGACCAGATATTATTTGCAGATTCAAGATGAGCAATTCTAACAAATTTGTTTCTACTTAAACCTTGCAACAAAATATTTCTAGCCTTAGCGTTTGCCTCTACATTAGCAGTACTTTCGATGGTAATTACAGAAGGTACTTCAAATGAAGATTCAACTTTTTGCCGAATCAGATTACCTTGAGCTTGTAGAAAGACTTCCATGCGTGTTTTCCAGTAGAGATAAACTGTACCATCAAAGAATGGTGGCTTACCAGAGAACCGTTCCCAATCGGACACCATTGCAACCTGCTCTGATACCACTTGTAGTACCGTATGGCGCTATCAAAGGGCAGGTGAATGGTCGCCTCCACTTCTTCTGCTTCGCTTGATCTCTTCATGATCAACAATGAAAACAACCACCACTCGAATGATTCCTTGTCGCACTACTTTGCTTGCAGTCATCAACAACAAAAACTCGATTACTTCTCTACGACCATCATTGTACGTGGTCGAACTCACTCGCAGACTTTAGCCACATATGTGGTCGAACTTGCTCATGCCGCGTGGAAATCGGCAGCTCGACTGCTTCCACACGAACGAGTACCAGCCGAAAACAATAACGTGCTTGATGAAAATTCCGTCCGCTCGACGTTCGACCTCTCGCACGACCGCTCTCTACAATCACGTAGTCAAGATCTCTGTTGCTCGGAAGATTTTGATTGCACAAACAAATTGATCGCTCGATTGAGAACACATCGAAGATTGGACCGTGGTTGTAGCACGTCGATGAGAACTCGAAAAAGCAACGCTCAGGAAAAACACGTCACCGATGATGCAAGAAAAACGAAGCTCGGAGAAACATCTTGCTGATCAACTTCTTGTGGAATAGATCTGATCTATTATTTCTACAACAAATTTTTTGGCTACAAAGTGCCCTCATGGCACCCCTAAAAACTTCCTCGACGAAAACCGTGAATACTAGTTACGTTAGCCTAAGCATCTCCCCCTCTGATAGCGCCACATGGTCCTACAGGCCGTAACTGAAATGAGAAGCTTTCTTAGATTGGCAGGCTATTATCGCTGATTCATAGAAGCATTCTCGAAGATTGCTCGACCACTTACACAATTACTCAAGAAGGACAAGCCCTTTGATTGGACAGACAATTGTGAGGAAAGCTTTCAATAACTAAAGACTAAATTGACTACAACAACAGTTTTAATACTTCCAAATACGGAGAAAGAATTTCAAATACATTGTGATGCTTCAAAACAAGGGTTGAGATGTGTGTTGATGCAAGACAGAAAGGTTGTGGCCTATACTCCAAGACAATTGTGACAACATGAATATAATTATCCAACACATGATTTGGAATTAGCAGCCATGGTACATTTACTGAAGATTTGGAGGCACTATCTATTGAGATATTCTCTAATCACAAGAGTTTGAAATACATATTCACTCAACCTGAATTGAACCTAAGATAGCGAAGATGGCTGGAACTGATTAAAGACTTTAGTGTGAATCTTCAATATCATCCAGGTAAAGCAAATGTGGTGGCAAACACACTTAGCAGGAAAGCTTATCAAAGCATAGCCAATGAGATAGACTATTCACCTAAATACACAAAGATATGCAGAGGTTGAATTTGACCATAGTTGAACATGGATTTGTGGCAGTCCTAGAAATCCAACCATTACTGACAGATCAGATCAAAGCAGTGCAAGATGAAGATGAAGAGATTCTACAACTCAAAAAGAGAAATCAAGAAGAAGGTTCAACTAAATTCACTGAAGACGAACATGGAATTCTAAAATTCCATGATCGTTATTGTATATCCAAGAAAAAGGAGCTAAAAGATTTGATACTGGTGAAAGCCCACTCATCACAATTTTCAATACATCCTGGAAGCACAAAAATGCATCAAGATCTGAAGAAAAGATTCTGGTAGAATGCTATGAAGAAAGAGATCACAGAATACGTGGCAAAATGTGATGTATGTCAAAAAGTGAAGATAGATCATCAGAAGCCATCAGGACTACTGCACCCATTACTAATCCCAGAATGGAAGTGGGAAAGCATTGGCATGGATTTCATTACCGGACTACCCAAGACTCAAGAAGGATATGATGATATCTAGGTTATTGTCGACCGATTAACCAAGGTAACACATTTTCTTCTAATCAAGCAAACCTACGAAAAAGATAAATTGGCAGAATTATATTTGACAAGAATTGTGGTATTACATGGAGTCCCAAAGAAAATTGTTTCAGATAGAGGAGCATAGTTTACCTCAAAATTTTGGAAGAAGTTACATGAAGCAATGGACGCCGATTTAGCTTTTAGCACAATACACATCCGCAGACTGGAGGACAAACTGAAAGAACAAATCAAATTTTAGAAGACATATTAAAAGCATGTGCCATAGTATATGGAGCAGCGTGAAATACATGTTTGATATTTGCACAATTCTCTTACAATAATAATTATCAGGCTAGCATCAAAATGGCACCATTTGCAGCTCTATATGGAAGAGAATGCAGAACACTTTTATATTGGATAGAAGCTAGAGATCGATAATATCTCGGAGCTCAAGTTGCTCAAGATGCAAAACCCCGTGTGAAAATCATTAGAGACAAAATGAAGATTGCATAAGACCGTTAGAAGAGCTATGTAGACACTCGTAGAAAAGATTTGAGCTTTAAAGTGGGAGCTTTTGTATACCTCAAGGTTACTCCCCTCAAGATCGTCAAGAGATTTCAGATAAAAGGGAACTTAGCCCCAAGATATGTTGGTCCATTTCAAATCACAAAAGAGTGGAAAAAGTAGCATATGAACTACAGCTGACACCAAGCCTAGCTTGAATACACAATGTGTTCTATGTGTCACAACTCAAAAAGTGCATGTGATAGCCTACAGATGATGTTCCCATGGAAGAAATTGAATTGTAAGATGATCTAACATATCTAGAAGAGCCTCTGCAGATACTTGAGACAACAGATAGACAGCTAAGGAATAGAAACATTAGATTTGACAGAGTTCAATGGAAGAATCACACTGCAGTAGAGTCCACTTGGGAAAAGGAGTCAGATTTATAGCGGGATTTTCCCAACTCGCTCCTTGGACCAAGTTAATCTCGGGGTTGAGATTCTTCTAAGGGGAGTAGGTTGAAACAACTTCAAAATTTCAAAAAATTTCAATTCTTTTGAGTTTTGCTTGAATTCCAATTCTTACCCAATTTGGCAATCCCTTGGAAATGTGCCTTCCTCTTTTGATCTTCTGCCCCCCTCCCTCTACTGGAGCCAGCGGAGAAGACGCCTCTCCATCGCCTCACTGTGCACCGCTCCACGCGCCCGAGCAACGCCGCATGAAGTTGTGGCCACACTACTCCCTCGCGTTCACACCACCCCATCCCATGCTGGCGCCGAGGTCCCACCAGTCAGTAGCCCAGCTCCTACCCTCCTCCTCGCTTCACGCGTCACTGGCTCACACCCTCTCTTCTGCCGTGGTGCAGCGCCTCTCTCGCTTGTTGCACATGTCCATGCTGAACCGCTGCCATTACTCCCTCGCCAACTCTTGCAGAGAGCCAATGCCACCTCCCCTAGCTCACCCTCGCATTGCAGGCCTCCCACCGCCTCTCCTCTCCACGCACAGGAGACACGCCGAACTGCCTTCCTGTTCCCACCGCCTCACCTCACCATTAAAGTTCATTTGCCATCACAGAGAGCTCCATGCCACTCCTAGACACCCACCAGAACCACCTAATTGAATTCTTACTCACCGCAGCACCGCCGGCGACCTTCCTTGAGCCCAGTGAGCCCTAGACCCAATCTTCTTCATCACTCGATTAAAACCCACTTGCATTCACTGACATGACCTTCTTTGTCTGTTGATCACATTGATGGACTCGCTTGGCCATGAGCGTTTCTTGAGAGCTCGGGTGACAGAAGCTACCGCCAGCCAAAAATCCTCTCCCGTGGATAGCTCAAATGAACAATCCCCTACCCAAACTAGTACCACTACCGAGAAGCCTATGCCCCATAGATGGTCAAACCACTCCCCATTTCACTGGAGGACAACCGAAAAAGCCTTGAGTCGCCGTAGGAGTCGTCACCGCTTTACTGTGCGCCGCTCCACGCGCCCGAGCGACCCCGCATGAAGTTGCGGCCACACCGCTTCCTCGCGTTCACACCGCCCCATCCCGTGCTGGCGTCGTGGTCCCACCAGTCAGTAGCCCAGCTCCTGCCCTCCTTCTCGCTTCACGCGCCACTGGCTTGCGCCCTCTGTCCTGCCGCAGTGCACCGCCTCTCTCGCTTCTCGCACATGTCCATGCCGTACCGCTGCCATTACTCCCTCGCCAACTCTTGCAGAGAGCCAGTGCCACCTCTCCAAGCTCACCCTCGCATTGTAGGCCTCCCACCTAGGGATGGCAATTGTGCCCGTTTACCCGTATACCCGTGGGTAAATACCTTAATGGAGCCGGGTATGGGATATTTTCTTCACCCACGGGTATGGAAAAATGGGGGGAACACTCTACTCGTCGGGTAAACAGGCACGAGTATGGGTAAGCTCCACCCGTACCCGCCCCACCCATTTACCCGCGATATAGATTGACAGGTGGCACAGTCAGAGCAATATCTCTAATTACTATTGATTGTTATAAACTTTTCTGTATCTCTAATTGCTATTGATTGTTATAAACTTTTTTGATAGCTATTATATTTCCTAGCAACATCTATTGATTATATGTACCTATCATTAGTTCAACTCTCATATGGTGACTCTCAGTTCGCGGGTAAACGGGTATGCCCACGGGCGACGGGTATGGGCGAGGTTTTTCACCCGTCGTCCTTCGCGGGTATACCCATGGGCGTAAATCGCGGTCACGGGTACAGGTATGGGCGAGCACCACCCGTACCCGCCGTGACCGATTGCCATTCGTACTCCCACCGCCTCTCCTCTCCACGCGCAAGAGACATGCCGAACCGCCTTCATGTTCCCACCACCTCACCTTACCTTTAAAGTTCATTTGCCATCGTAGAGAGCTCCGTGCCACTCCTAGACACCCACCAGAACCACCTAATTGAATTCTCACTCACCGCAGCACCGCCGGTGACCTCCCTTGAGCCTGGTGGGCCCTAGACCCAATCTTCATCATCACTCAATTAAAACTCAATTGCATTCACTGACATGACCTTCTTTGTCTCCTAATCACATTAATGGACTCGCTCGGCCGTGAGCGTTTCTTGAGAGCTCGGGTGGCGGAAGCTACCACCAGCCGAAAATCCTCTCCTGTGGATAGCTCAGATGAGCAATCCCCTACCCAAACCAGTACCACTACCGAGAAGCCTATGCCCCATAGATGGTCAAACCACTCCCCATTTCACCAGAAGACCACCAAAAAAGCCTTGAGCCGCCGTAGGAGCCGTCACCTTCTCTCTTGCCGCCAGCCACCACCACCCATCCTCATAGCTTCTAGAACCCCAAAATGGAACCACCATCTCAAACCGAAGCTATCTATACCAGTGAAGTTTGCCGGAGATCGTTATCGGCACCGAATCGCGGCGTATTCCTCTGTTTTTCACCGCTAAGAGGAAGCCAGAGGTTGAAGATGACCCCAGGTGTGACGTGGTTGCATCACGGCCGTTCACGCGCTGTGGATATTTCAATTGGGCTGTTCGCGGTGCCGCATCGTGGCCGTCCACGTGTCGCTTATCGGGGCATGTGCGCGCGCTGGGCCTCTCGGTCGCGCGCGGCATGGACTGAGGCCGGTCGGCCCATTTGGCAGAATGGATTGAAATTGCAGTCAGGCTACACTATTCCTTTGGGTCGGCCCGACACTGTTCTTTACTGTTCACCGAAACCCCCAAAATCAAAATTACCGCGATTCGATCGTTTCGATACCACGAATCCATTTTTAACCTCCATTCCACTAAATTGAGCTTCAAATAAATCGAAACCCCTCTATTTGAATTTTATTCCTTTTTATTTTAATTTAGTTTCCTAGCTTGATTAGACTCAAGCACGGGCTTATGTTATTTTATGTAGTTATACTAGCTCCTAACCTTTCTAAGGTGATGGTACAAGGACCAGACCCGGCCAACAAAGTTTCGAGATAGTAGAGTTTGCAGAGCAGTATGGCAAGTTACAAGTTCTTGATCATATTGAATCCCATGAAATTTAAATTATTTAATTATTGTATTTACATTAATGTTATGTGTGAGATGCTATTTAATTAAAATAAATGTTTAGACTGACTTGTTAATTAGTTATGTCCTACCACTGAAAAATGCTCTGTTTAATTTGAGGCCACATTCACCTTGGCAACCTTAGTAATATTTAATTATTGTATAAATAATTGTAGACTAGCTCATCCAAAATTTTATACTACTAAGTAACTTGGCTTTTGGCCGGTAGAATTGTTAAAATGGTTCTAGGGTAAGGAGGAATCGTGGAAAGCCACGAGATGGTTGAAGTTGACGACCTTACCCTAGGGTGTAGGTTTGAGCAGATTGGTGGTAGTACCATCGAGCACAGATGTTTGGGGATGTGGTTGGTATCATCAAGTGAAAAGTAAGTATAAGAAACTTATGCTAAGTAAAGGACACAATGATCGATCAACCATAGGTGTTGACTTGGCAACCCTGGTTTAGTAGCTGCTCAACTCGATTGAATCTCTACAGGAGGCAGGAGTGTGTATAATGGGGGGTTGGTATGCGGAACGGTAAAAACATACCTAACAATGGTAGGAGCCACTTAGGATGAGCATAAGTGTTAGGTCTAGCCAGTTAAACTGGGTCTGAGTGGATCTACCAGGTAGAACCTACATAAAGAGCTAAGCAGTGAAAAACCTTGTTTTCTCAACTCAGTCACACACTAGCTGAAGCGTGTCTATCGCGTGATAATGAGAGTCAGAGAAATCTTGTCTGAGCTACTCTGCAGAGTAAAATAAATAGTATTTGAATATGCCATGCTTCCGGTAAATGAAGCTGTGTTTAATGGGTGATTCCAACAGCAAAGCATAAGTAGATTCATTATGTGTTAATTTGAGTAAGCTGAGAAATAACTGTTGAAAGAAAACTCCTTTAATCTTAAGGAGTTATGTTCTTATTTTCCTGTTTGCAAATAAAATTGCATTCACTCAAGTTAATAGAACCAATATATTTCCTCCCTTTGAATATCCTTGCAAGCAGTTAAGTTAGGATTTACCATTGTGACTTGCTGGGTACAGTTGTACTCATTACTTGCTAAACAACAAACAGAAGATCAATGTAACTGTGATGATCAAGCCGTTGACGAAGCTCAAGAGAAACCTTGCTACGCTGAAGACAACTGGTTTTAGGTCTTAACCGTGCTCAAGTTTGCCTGAGAATTTCTTTTGGTATTGTACTTTGAGCTTGCATACCCATTGCGTCAAAAGTAGGTTGTTAAACCATATTTCTGTAATAAAGGTTGGCTCTTTTATTGTAAACATGTGTTATTGTGGTGTACACTCGTATATAGTACTCCCTAACTGAATAGTTCTGAGCAGTTGCAGATATTACTAACGCCTTTAGAAATAGAGGGCGTTACAATAAATTAGCTCTATACCCTGCCGTGAAGATTTCTTAGGCTGTAATAACCAAAGGAAAACAAACACCAACACATGAACGTATGGACTATGCATGGAATGCCTGTATGCCACACAGTATAATAGTTTAGTCCACCAGCTGAACACCCTCCGGAAAGTCCTCGCAGTGCCGGACATGCCGAACCATCCTTCCGGTGTCACCGTCGGCCCTCGCCCGGCAGTCATAGTGCGGCGGAGTGTGGAAGCACGGCTCGATGGTTGCGGCCAGCCGGCACGGTGAGTCTGGGGCCTTCCTGTCGACAGGGCCCATGAGCACCCATGGCCTCAGCCCGGCCAGCCCGTGACTGACGTAGCCGAACGTCGAGACGGCCGACGTGACCACCACGTCCGAGAAGCTGAGCAGCACCATCTCGGCGAGCGCCTTCTGGTTGTGCTGCCGCTCTTCCGAGTGCTGCCCGCCCAGGTGCGTCGGCTGGAACACGCTCACCGCCTCCCCGCCCGCCGCGCCGTGCTCGTAGTACAGGTTCCTGATCTTCTCATAATACTCGCCGTGCAACGACACGACGAGCACGGCCTTGCGTTTTGCTGCCTCGTCAGAGCTCGGCAATGCGGCGGTTACATTGTCCGCGGGCACGCCGGGCAGGATGTTCTCGCGGTGCGCGCACGTGATGATCTGGCCGTAGAGCTCGTCGGTGGGGATGGGCGCCCACGAGAACGTGCGCACCTGGATGCCCACGCGCTCCCCCGCCTTCGCGAGGTACGAGCCGTGGTACCGCGTCACCATGCCCCACACCGTGTTGCTCGGGTGGAACATGTACCGGCCGAGGTGGTGGAACACGGCGTCGCGGCGTGGGAACAAGCGCGCGAGCTCGCGCTCGTACCGCGGGATCAGGAACATGCCCGGCACGAAGTAGTTGTCCGATCGGAGCACGAGCCAGGGCACGCGCCGCAGCACGTCCTGCCCGTCGTCGCAAAAGAAGAGCCGGTCGTCGGTGGTCTTGTAGTCGTGCCGCAGGTGCACGTACGCCCACGTAGCCCCGGCCACCTCGCCGCGGCCCAGCATGTTGCCGAGGCTCTCGCGGGTGTGGACTTCGAAGTGCTCGATGCCGCGGATGGGGAAGTTGTTCTCCGGGAGGATCCAAGTGGATCCAGGGAATGGCTCGCAGAAGAGGTCGTCGAGGTCGTCGAGGTCGTCGCCACTGCGGTGGACGAGGAGGACGCGGTCGGTGAGGAGCGCGTAGAGGAAGGCGGAGGCGAGGGAGAGGATGCGATTGCCGAGGCCCGCAAGCGGGCTCCAGACGAGGTAGTTGCACCCGGAGGGATCGGCGTCGGAGGTGTTCGACATCGGCGGAGATGCCCGCAGGCGGGCGAGGGCACGCGCGTAGGCGGAGGTGCCGGGTCCGCAGAGGCGGTGGAGGGACTCGTAGCGGCGGAGGCTGGAGACGAGGTGGGTGGAGAGGATGTAGAGGGACGGCCGGCGGTAGAGCGCTGCGCGGTAGCGGCTGAGGCAGGAGCGGTCGTCGAAGTTCGGCGAGAGTAGGCCACCCAGGAGCCGGTCGCGGGTGTCCGGCACCGTCGCCAAGGGGGCAGCACCTTGGTAGGACACTACGTAGTTCAGGCATATGCACTTTAAATTTGATAATTGAAACTTGAAAGTGCACGTGTGATGGCCAGATGGCCCTGGGGGTGCATATATGTAAATATGCGCATCCTAATTATGTTCAGTATTTCCCGTATCAGCAAGTAATTGTGTACATCATGGTTAGCGATATTCTTCGTGTCAAATAAAAATATTTGGGTATTGATAAACATCATCCAGATGTTTTCTTCCTAATTATCATTTAGATTTGTGATCATTGGATTAGAGATCGAACGATCATAAATTCTCCCCCACCCCTTCCAAAAAAAATCTCTTCCTCCTCAAAAAATAATCTCCCCCCTCCAAAAAAAGGTCCAACGTCTCAAAACTGGATAATAGTTAGAAAAAAAACATCCTTGTTGCATTGGAAATACGTGTGTTGAATGACGGAGATCATAGGCGGAGAAACACTTTTCATGCAGTTACGGGCTTACCTAGCGAGCAGAGTACTAATCATGTGGTACTGGCAATTCATATGGAAGATGGAGCAGTTTACGCACACTAGCGTATGTCCCAATTGCAGTCTACAGCGTGCTTAATTGCATGCATGGTGCATCGGCCTGCAGTGCGAGATTATCACGTACTGGCGTTCACGGCGACGCGGACTCCGGCTGAGACCAAGGTATTACCATCGCTGGAGGGCGTCCACCGGGAGCGGAAGAGGACGGCCATGAGCAGCACGAGCATCACGCTCACCGCGATCACCAGCACCGTCGGCCGCACGGCCGACGAGTGTCCCGGCTTGGCCTTGCCATGCTGCATCCTTGGCAGCCACCGACCTGCAATTCCTGCAATACCCAAGTGGGATCTAACCTTACTTAGATCCCTCCCTACAAGCTCAGCTAGCTAGGAGTGTTGGCTGTGTTGCTAATTGGTGTGCGCGCGATGTGGTTCAGCTTGTCTGCTGAGTAATTGAGAGGCACCGATCGATGTGCTTATTAAGTGCGGTAGCTTGCACCTTTAAGACGCAAGGTCAGTATACACGGCAGTCGGCAGCACATACTGACATACCCTGGAATAAGCACGTAGCAAGTTGGAGACTTGGTGCCATTGGCTTGCTTCTAGCCAGGGTTACAACTGTCTTCTCCTAAACTCTGTCCGTGGCCACTAGCATAAACACTAATGTCATGTTGGAACCTAGGAATTCTGCCGAAATTCTTGAGGAATTGTCCTATATATTCGTTGCAAAGTTGTTTAGGTTTTTTGGTGTTGACCCTTCTGAAGGAGATAATTGTATATCTTAAGGGTTTTGATAATACTCCGTTGAATGGTTTCTTAGTAGATTTCAGAGTTCTAGCCGCTCGATCTACGCATCCCCGACGTCTTCATCTTCAGCTCTGACCGGCAACTTTCGTATCGGCCCTAGTGTTTTGAGTTAGGGCATGGGGTCCCCAGAGGCCTCAACCATAGATTTTGAGCAGCTCGGTGGTGGGAGATGTCCAACTATGAGCCTGTTTAGCTGCAGCTGCGGCTTTTGGTTTTTAGCTGAAATTCTTAAATTTTGGCTGGTACAGATTATAGAGAGAGAGATACTCACTTACGATTTTGGCTGGTACAGATGTTGGGCTTTTAACGTGTACATCGTTTAACTTTTAAACCCCGTCTTGAGAAAATATTCCGTTTGAAAGTTAGATACTGTGGTAAAAGCCAAAAGCCGCCAGCTTCGGAGGAAAAGAACAAGCCCTATGCTTCTGCGAGCTGGCAATGGCATTGCTAGTTGCGGGCACTGTTGGACTATATGGATAGATCTAAAATATTTATAATAATATATGGATAGATCTAAAATATTTATAATAATAAATAATTAACAATGTTGCTTATTGATATTATTGGAGACGTGTGGTATGTGCAGACTTATGTCAGTCAAGTTAGAAAAAACTTGTGCCGAAAAAATATGTTGCTTTGATCTATGCATGTGCAGGGTAACTCAGAGACGATCGTAGTCTACGGCGAGGACGGGAAATGACTTAGTGCAAAGTTATAATCCAAATGGTTAAGGAGATGGTCGTGCTCGAGTTGGGACACGTGGAGATCAAAGATGTATGATATGTGTTAGAGATACGGAGGTGCGATTTGGAAACTACGACAGGTGACAAAAGTTTAAAAACCCGTGTTACAAAGAGTTTCGAATTCCTTTGTTGGAATTAGATAAAAACTCGTTTAGACCCTAGACTATATATAGCGATAGGGTTAGAAGTTAACCCTAAAACCCACATATATAATTTTTGTGCTAAAGTTTAAAAGGTGGTAAAAGAATATTTTATAGCTGTAAGCATGACATCCAAAAAATCTATCTAGGGCTCTCCATGTCTGTTTCAATCTACAAGCATAAATTTTTCCCCGGCCGGCGTGCCTGTTTTGGTTGTCTCGCACGTAACTTCACGTTCTCGATTCACGGATCTTCACGACGTGGTGACTCGAACAAGCGGAAGTCAAGGCTGGCTGGATCCTTAGGCCCTGTTTGTTTCCACTTAAGATTATTATAATCTAGCTTATAGGTGGGAGATTATATAAGCTAACTTATAATAAGCTGGTGGAAAATAAGCTTCAGGTGTTTGGCAGATTGGATTATCAGAGTTATGGATTATTGTATTCGAATGTTTAAATACCACAATGCCCTTGAGAGAGAGGTACGGGAGTTGGGGGATGGATGAATGGCAAAGGTGGGTAATATTTCTAAAGTTTTATGGTCATTAAGATAAAAGGTGGATCTATAAGCTGAAATAAGCTCCTTTTTTGAGCTTATTAGATTACAATAATCTGGGCTATTAGATTATAATAAGTTATCTTATAATCTGAGCTGTTTGTTTCCACTTATGATTATAAGCTAGATTATAATAATCTTAAGTGGAAACAAACAGGGCCTTAGTCTCTCTCCGTCCTCGGAATTTTCGCGGCCAGCATGTGCGCATCTCAGTTTTGTCTTCGGTCCTTGTCTCTCCAGCAGGAAGGTGTGCGCATCTCAGTTTGTCTTCGGTCCTTGTCTCTCCAGCAGGAAGGTGCAACACGAAAAATCGCTGTACCATCACATGAACAGCAAGGAGGCATCAGGCAGGAAGGCATCACATGAAGGGTGCGACTCTGGTTAACACGAAGAGAGAGAGAGGGAAATTGGTCCGTGAAAGCGACGTCTCTTTTTTTATTATTATTTGCTACAGTACTAGACAGTAATTTATTACCGTACTGCACAGAAATTAGCAACAGTACCAAATACCAGGATGGCACTAGGTGGGTTGCATAGGCCAAGTGAACCGTGGATCGGTGGAATCAGAATGGAAGAGACTTGACGGCACGTGACAAGCTAATGGTGTACCTACACGTGTCAAGCATGATGTTTGTTTGCAAAGAAAGGTGATGACCGGGTTAACATGGGGCATTTCGGTATTTTGACCAGAATATCGGAATCTATATTGGATCAAAACCGCGACGCATGGGAGATGTGTTGGAGAGTGGTTTAGGTCAAGATGGAGCTAGTTTGATCAAGGCGGATCAAGACTAAAGATTTAACGGATGCACATTTATGCGCTTTGAAAAACGTGTATAAGTGGATTTGAATGAGTAAAACCTGTATGGGGGGTTAACGGGGTTTCCCCATTGTAATAGTGGGTAGAATCCAATTTGGAGAGTAGGGGGCTAGTTACTCACCTATAAAAGGGGTAGGGATGACGACATGTAGGATTAACTATCCCACCCCTCTCATGTGCTTTTTTGTTTAGATTTAGGGTTTTAAGAGTGGAGCACATGGTATGCTCTTTGTCCTCCAAGATGAAGTGGCTGTAGACTCAGTCATCTGAGCAATACATCAATCTTCGATCTACAACTTGTGTATCTTTTGTCTGGTTGAGTTAGCTCGGGTTTGTTTTGGTTCTTTCTCTGTTTTCTTCCTCTGTTCTTCGGTTGTTCTTTCTCTTCTTATTTCGAATAGAAGATCTTGCTTGTTTCTGTGATGTTTTGACGTGCTGTATTATGTGGAATCATACTCAAGGCCATCTTGGACATTCTTCTCCCACAAGCACAGTCTGTTCATTTCCTCGATCTGGAAGTCTTGGTCTTGTAAGCGCTCGGTTAAATAGCAAAAAGCTCTCAACTTGTTTACTAAGTTTTCAATCCAAGATTGGAGTAGCCTCTTGAGACCTTAACCATGTTGTGTACAAAGTTTCATGGTCAGTTGATCTTTTAATCAAAAGATGTGTGGAGTTTAGATCTTGCAGTTGTGCACAGCTCTGTTCTTCTGAATCATTTACGACCGCTTCTAGTTTCGACCACGGTCATGTTTTCGATCACATCTTATTAGCTTTCGAGCATGTTCAGATCTTTTGATTACTTCGTATTCTTTTGTTGAATTTGAACTGAAACAGTCGGTAGTCGGTCCACTCTTTGAAATGTCGATCAGCTTTACAACTACGTTGGTTTCGACCACGGTCAAGTTCCAGACTGCATCGTACCGGTTTCGATCACATTCATTCTTCCGACCGCTTCGCTTTTTCCTACCGCATGGGGTTTTTGACCGCTCACGGATACTCGTTTTCTCTGGTTGGTTTTTGAGCTGAATCGATCTTGCCGGTCGCAAATCTTTCGTTGGCCTTCGACCTCGTTGGTTGTTCAACCACCTATTGGTTTACGACCACGTTGGTTATGGCCACATTGATCTTTTGGTTGCGGTCTAGCTCTGACCATGTTGGTTGTTCGACCACCTTACTGGCTTACGACTACATTGGATATGACCACGTTAATCATTTTCGTTGCAGTCTGGTTCCGACCACGTTAGTTGTTCGACCACTTCATTAGCTTACGACAGTAACAACCCAGCTGTTTATTTCAATTTTTGAGTAAAAAAATTACAATTATATTAATTTGGTTCAAAATACAAATAAGAGTTTTGATGGCCTAAGCTTTATTTTTGTTTTGCCCTAATTTTCTGCTTTTAAAAGAGCTAGATTTAAAAAGTAATTTAAGTAAAACTCAAAAATATTATTAAGTTAAAGGATATTTTGATTTTCTATAAAAATCATATTTCAAATTAATTATTTGGATTTTATTTGGTTTTTCTGGAGTTTAAAATCTATTTTTGAAATTTAAAAGTATTTTAAATATAAAATTATAGAACCAACTTTAGTTGGAAATAATTTTACTAAGTCCAAAATATCTCCAAAAAATTCTGTGAAGTTTTTGGAATTTTTAGAATTTATTTGGTATTTTTCTAAGCCTTTTGAATTTCCTCGGGTTTCCAAAAATCCAAAGTCAAAAATAAAAATTCAAATCCTCCCTCCTTCCCTCCGGCCGACGCGTGGACGGCCCAGATGCGCCCACGTCGCCGCTATCCGACCGCCCGCTTTTCCCGCCTTCCCCTCCCTCCAGCCGACATGTGGCCGGCCCGATCTCGGCCACGTCGCCCCAACTCATCTCCCCCGTCCGCTGCCTGTTTTCCTGCTCGGCTGTCCGATCCTCATCCGACCACTCCCGCTCCCTCCTCTCTCTCTTCTCTCTTGTCGACACCCCGGGCCCGCCTGTCAGTGCCACTCTTCTTCCTCCCCGTCTTCTTCCCCGCGCGCCCGTCTGCTTCTTCCCCGCCGCGTCACCACCACGGCTGTTGGCCGCTCCGCCCTTCCCGGCCTCCCTCCTCTCTCTAACCACGCGACTGCCTCCCATTCCCTAACCCCTCCCGCACTATCCGCGCCCACCTTCCCCTCTTCTCGCACCCGTTTCCCTCTCTCTTCCCGCAACCGTCGCCCACCTCCGGAGAGGAATTCCCACGACCACGCTCCCCCTCCGCCCCTGTAAATACCTCCCTAGGCACCACCTTCCTCCACACCACCTCCCTCCACCCTCCTCTTCCCTCTCCCGTGAGCCCGAGCGCCCCACACCGTGTGCCTTCGCCTCTGCCGCCGTCACCAACTTCGGCGAGAAATCGCCGCTGCCTCAGCCACTTTCCAGCCCCGTTGTCACCTCCCTCGGCTTCCCCGCCTCTCCGTGAAGCCTGTGAGCCACTCCTCCGGCTCGAGCGTCGCCGGAGTGCCGTCCCCCAACACCAGAGCGACGCGTGCCACCTCATCTCGTTGTCGGCCCACTTCCGGCCACCACCTGTAGAATTCGTGCCCACCCCCGAATTCCTCTATCTTCCCTCTCTCTTTTGCACCCCTTGCAGGTCAGCACCGCATCACCGTTCGCCGGTGACCATCGGGAGCCGAGCGCCTCCTCCGTCCGGCATGGCCACGTCAGCGGCAAAGCCGACGTGGCAGGTGACGTGGCTGTCACCATGCGCCGCGTGTGCGCCACCTCGGCTCCTCACCGCCCCGTCGGCGCCACGCCCCACCCGTACCAATTCAACCTCCCCTCTGGTCTGTGAACCTGGTCCATGTAGACGAGGCCCACTTGTTAGCCTCCGGTTCGAAAAATAAATCCGGGCTAACGTTATGCTAACGTCATAATCTCCTTTTTCCAGTAGAAAAATAAATCGGCCGAAAAGAAAATAATTTGATTTTTCCTTCCGCTGCTTATGTTTAATTTTGGCTTATGTGCCGTGGATGTAAACTTTGGCAATCATACCTATATTTAGTTCATAAATGTCATTATGGTTTATATTTATCTTTGTTGTTCACTGTGTGCACTAGCTGATCTGGGACTAGTGCGATTTATACAGAGAATTCAGGAGTTGTTGCTCCGGGTTTCGACAACGACCACGTTAGTTACGATCACGTTAATCATTTTGGTTGCCGACTGGTTCTGACTACATTGGTTGTTCGACCATTTGTTGGTGTTTGATCAGATGAGATACTCGTGGAAGGTGAACTGATCTGTGGAGGAGATGCAATAGTATGGGTTGTAGTCTCTGAAGAACAGTGTTTTTGTCCACTCCTTTGGTGGGTAGATGGAGGCGATGGACTAATTGATGCAAATTTCCTGCCATGGTCAGTAGAGGAAGATCTGATCGCTTGCCTTTCTTTCCAACCAGCAGGAAGACTACGAGCCAGGTTGGAGGTGCGAATTGGATGCTACGCGTCACGACCGTTGGTTGACGATGGAGGCGGACCAGAACACTGCGAGCCCCTTCTGTGTGGGTTGGCGCTAGAACAAACGATATGTTTTAGCTGTTTAGCAAGCTTGGTGTGACGTCCACCTTGAAGCCTCGCCACAGAGCCTGAGCCACGTCTGCCGGAAGTCGGCTGGTTATTGTCACACGCCATGGTCGTAGAGAGCGGAGAGATGAGCTACGACACTTGCTCAAAAAGCTGGTAAGGTTGGCCCGTGCCGTGACATCGAGCGACACATGCGGGCATAGCTAATGCAAAGGCTACGTCATTAACGGCCTATAGACCGACAAGGCTATGGATAATGCCAATGCCCACATGTGTATTGAACCATTTATCACATGCATGAAGAACATGAAGCAAAGACTAAAGGCGATGACCAATGCGTAACTTAATTAGAGGTATTCTGTAGGTTTATCCCGCGGATGTAATTAACTGGAAGCCTTCTGAGGCCCTGGGAACCAGGAGATTACATCACCTATATCAGATCCGCTATGCAAAGTAGGCCATGGAGCGCAGATATAAAGGGAATATGTAATTTTGTTATTTTCAAATGAATAAATAAAATATATATTTTCCCTATCTTTCTTGTGTTTATTTATTTTTGTGTACTTTAGTACACTGGTACATTCGTATCTTATATCCTGAGGTAAGAAATATGGGAGCGATTTTTCACGTCAAACAGATCTACTGGCTGGGCAGAGTGTACAGTAATCCTCCGACCAATGTACTCAAAGAAAAGCTATAAGAAACTTACGATGGATCAATGGGTCTTAGGACTTTAATTAAATATTAAATTTATATTTAAGGATTTATTCAAACCTTGTCACTGGTTAAGTTCATGAGTTCAATTCCCTATTTTATTCCCTTAAATCAAAGATAGGTAGTTCCTCAAATCAAAGAGAGGTCTACCTTCCTCGCTTTTTCTTGCTAAGAGCATTCCAGGTTTCGAACCATCTAGATGCCGAAGAGAACTGCCAGCACCATCAAATGCAAGGTGGAAAGTAGCAATAATTTCCTAACTTACCGATGATTCAGTTCTTTTTATTTGTCGTTCATAATAGTGATATTACAACATCATTATATTTTTATTTTTCTAACTTATAATTAGAAAAGGTAATAGTCAAATACTATGTATATTGGAGACTACTAATATCTGAAACGACAAATAAAAAGGAAAGGGAAATGCAATCTATACGGGCGGGTAAACATGCTGCCTTGCTCAAGAATTATAGCTGTTTTCAAGAATTTCTGATTTTCTGTAGATGTTAGTTTCAGTGTTGAATCATGGGAAACAGGGCTACTTTGAGCTGGAAGACCTAACCCAAGTTGAGGATTACAATGCCGCGGCTATTTGTCGCAGATCTATACGATGAATATTTACACAACGATTGGCCTTAGAAGAGATTGAGCGTTCTTAATTAAGAAGCTCTTGTCCTGTATGTTCCATGTGCTACAAGCCCCGCAGAAAATGTTTGATCTCAACGGGCAAACTTCTTGCTCCATAGCACTATAAAATCTTCAACAGCTAACACAATTCCTAATTACCAATCGCAGTTCCATGATGATCCAGGAAGTGCTGCTAGAATGTTGTATATGGTCGTTATCATTGATAACGGCCGGTACAATGATAAATTGGTGCCTGCATGGAGGCTTCCTAAACCGATCATAAATTAGCTCTATACCCTGCCATGAAGATTTCTTAGGCTGTAACAACAAAAGGAAAAAAAACACCAACACATGAACGTATGGACTATGCGTGGAATGCCAGTATGCCACACAGTATAGTAGTTCAGTCCACCAGCTGAACACCCACCGGGAAGTCCTCGCAGTGCCGGACGTGCCGGACCATCCTTCCGGTGTCACCGTCGGCCCTCGCCCGGCAGTCATAGTGCGGCGGAGTGTGGAAGCACGGCTCGATGGTTGCGGCCAGCCGGCACGGTGAGTCTGGGGCCTTCCTGTCGACGGGGCCCATGAGCACCCATGGCCTCAGCCCGGCCAGCCCGTGACTGACGTAGCCGAACGTCGAGACGGCCGACGTGACCACCACGTCCGAGAAGCTGAGCAGCACCATCTCGGCGAGCGCCTTCTGGTTGTGCTGCCGCTCGCCCGAGTGCTGCCCGCCCAGGTGCGTCGGCTGGAACACGCTCACCGCCTCCCCGCCCGCCGCGCCGTGCTCGTAGTACAGGTTCCTGATCTTCTCATAATACTCGCCGTGCAACGACACGACGAGCACGGCCTTGCGTTTTGCTGCCTCGTCAGAGCTCGGCAATGCGGCGGTTACATTGTCCGCGGGCACGCCAGGCAGGATGTTCTCGCGGTGCGCGCACGAGACGATCTGGCCGTAGAGCTCGTCGGTGGAGATGGGCGCCCACGAGAACGTGCGCACCTGGATGCCCACGCGCTCCCCCGCCCTCGCGAGGTACGAACCGTGGTACCGCGTCACCATGCCCCACACCGTGTTGCTCGGGTGGAACATGTACCGGCCGAGGTGGTGGAACACGGCGTCGCGGCGTGGGAACAAGCGCGCGAGCTCGCGCTCGTACCGCGGGATCAGGAACATGCCCGGCACGAAGTAGTTGTCCGATCGGAGCACGAGCCAGGGCACGCGCCGCAGCACGTCCTGCCCGTCGTCGCAAAAGAAGAGCCGGTCGTCGGTGGTCTTGTAGTCGTGCTGCAGGTGCACGTACGCCCACGTAGCCCCGGCCACCTCGCCGCGGCCCAGCATGTTGCCGAGGCTCTCGCGGGTGTGGACTTTGAAGTGCTCGATGCCGCGGATGGGGAAGTCATTCTCCGGGAGGATCCAAGTGGATCCAGGGAATGCCTCGCAGAAGAGGTCGTCGAGATCGTCGCCGCTGCGGTGGACGAGGAGGACGCGGTCGGTGAGGAGCGCGTAGAGGAAGGCGGAGGCGAGGGAGAGGATGCGATTGCCGAGACCCTCAAGCGGGCTCCAGACGAGGTAGTTACACCCGGTGGGATCGGCGTCGGAGGTGTTCGACATCGGCGGAGATGCCCGCAGGCGGGCGAGGGCACGCGCGTAGGCGGAGGTGCCGGGTCCGCAGAGGCGGTGGAGGGACTCGTAGCGGCGGAGGCTGGAGACGAGGTGGGTGGAGAGGATGTAGAGGGACGGCCGGCGGTAGAGCGCTGCGCGGTAGCGGCTGAGGCAGGAGCGGTCGTCGAAGTTCGGCGAGAGGAGGCCACCCAGGAGCCGGTCGCGGGGGTCCGGCACCGTGGCCAAGGGGGCAGCACCTTGGTAGGACACTACGTAGTTCAGGCATATGCATTTTAGATTTGATAATTGAAACTTGAAAGTGCACGTGTGATGGCCAGATGGCCCTGAGGGGGTGCATATATGTAAAGATTCGCATCCTAATTATGTTCAGTATTTCCCGTATCAGCAAGTAATTGTGTACATCATGGTTAGCGATATTCTTCGTGTCAAATAAAAATGTTTTGTTGCATTGGAAATACGTGTGTTGAATGACGGAGATCATAGGCGGAGAAACACTTGCAGTCTACGGCGTGCTTGCATGCATGGTGCATCGGCCTGCAGTGCGAGAATTATCACGTACCGCCGTTCACGACGACGCGGACTCCGGCTGAGACCAAGGTATCACCATCGCTGGAGGGCGTCCACCGGGCGCCGAAGAGGACGGCCATGAGCAGCCCGACCATCACGCTCACCGCGATCACCAGCACCATCGGCCGCACGGCCGACGAGTGTCCCGGCTTGGCCTTGCCATGCTGCACCCTTGGCAGCCACCGACCTGCCATTCCTGCAATACCCAAGTGGGATCTAACCTTACTTAGATCCATCGCTACAAGCTTTTAGCTAGCTAGGAGTGTTGGCTGTGTTGCTAATTGGTGTACGCGCGATGTGGTTCAATCTGTTCCGGCTTATCTGCTGAGTAATTGAGAGGCACCGATGTGCTTATTAAGTGCGGTAGCTTGCACCTTTAAGACGCAAGGTCAGTATACATGGCAGTCGGCAGCACATACTGACATACCCTCGAATAAGCACGTAGCAAGTTGGAGACTTGGTGCCATTGACTTGCTTCTAGCCAGGGTTACAACTGTCTTCTCCTAAACTGTGTCCATCCACTAGCATAAACACTAATGTCATGTTGGAACCTAGGAATTCTGCCGAAATTCTTGAGGAATTGTCCTATATATTCATTGCAAAGTTGTTAAAGTTGATCCAAATTCGTATCGTGTCCATGTAGGACACTTCACTGCCTCATACCAGACGTTGCATGGCAGGTGCATGCGCGGGTTGTATCAGACATGGTGTCAATTTGTAGCAACCGATTCTGATTCGGTTTTCTCTCTGTGTGGGACTCTTTTCCCTCGTATTATATATGTACCCCAATAGTTCATAGGAAGAGGTGTGCTCAAAAGCAAGCGCTCAATTGTAAACTCTCTTTATTATAGTGATTTGCCTTCGAGCGCCCGTGGTTTATTCCCGCATGAGTTTTCCACGTAAAAATTCGCATCTCTTGTCTCAATTTTTTTGTGCATTATTTGCAACAAGTGGTATCAAAGCCATAACTAGGGTTTTCGTGCAAACCCTAGCCTCGATCGTCTTCCGCTATCACTGCCCCTGAGAGGATCTATCTCTACTCTCAAGGGCGGCAACCTCTTTGGGCTGCACCGCTGCCGTCGCTGGATCCCGCTGGTCCGCTGCCTCCTCTCGCGTCGGGCTGACTGCGTCGCACCAACCCGCACCCGAGAGTAGAGAGTCGCCGTCTCCATCATCATCGTCTGGCCATCTCCTCCAAGAAGGCCTCCTCCGCGTCGCCACCGCCTAGGCATCCGGATACACGCTGACTCTTGCCTTATTTGCGCCGGGACACCACTGTCCTGCTCAGATCCCGCCTCTTCCACCCTAATCTGATGTCTTTGCCTCTGGATCTGGCGGTCTCTAACTCCCCGCCGCCGCCGGCTTTTCGCGCCAGCCTTTCCCAGTCGTGTGTTAGGCTTCCTCTCGCTCGGCGGGCCGACCGACACCACCGCCTCCTCAAGCTTCGCAAGGATGCCGTTGATCAAGAACATCCACCGCTGTGACGCGTTCGCCCATGGTTGGCTCTTCCTTGCCGCCGGGCTCTTCCCCAATGCCCCGGGTGCTCGCTTGCGCTGCTACCTTCTTATGAGAGGAAGAAAAGGCAAAGGGACTTGGTACTGATGATTAGAGGCATTCATCGGTGAACAACTGGCTTCTCTGCTTTATCTAGAACCAACACAATGGCGTTTGTTGGCTGGTCACTTGATGGCTAGTGTTAAGGGGTGGTTGTTGCTGAACACTCGTCGTAGCATGGATTCATCAAAGTTATGCAAGTCCGCAAATTTCTATGTTGTCGACTCTATAAGTTTTTTGGATGTGGAGTTCATTACAATTTTGCCTATTATTGACGGCATCTATGTGGGATTAATCATGGCAATTTCATCAACGATCCATCGTCTTTTAAGGGTTATTACGGCAAGATCCGCAGATGAAGAGTCTAAGGTGGAGTTGCAGGCTTTCAACACAATGAGTTAATTTAGTCTACACTTGATTGAGGAGACTTAAAGAAAAAACAATGTCAATTGTGGAAACAACTGAATTTGGTATTTTATTCACTGATAACACCCTGATGGCAGCTAGCATAATACTCTCTAAAGTTTTTGCTGTTTGAAAGTGAAGGTTTTGCTCCAATTTAGTTTGAGATGAAGAATTTAAGTATAAAGAGTTTTATTTTTATATAGATACTACAATGTCTTTCAGTTATCACAACAACTTGATATGATGGTAGAAGGATACTTTATAGCCATAAGCATGACATCCGAATCTGTCTAGGGCTCTCCATGTCTATTTCAATCTCCAAGCATAAATTTTTTTTCCTCGGCCGGAGTGCCTGTTTTCGTTGCCTCGCGCGTAGCTTCACGTTCTGGATTCACGGATCTTCACGACGTGGTGACTTGAACGAGCGGAAGTCAAGGCTGGCTGGATCCTTCGTCTCTCTCCGTCCTCGGAATTTTCGCGGCCAGCATGTGCTCATCTCAGTTTGTCTTCGGTCCTTGTCTCTCCAGCAGGAAGGTGCAGCACGAAAAATCGCTGTACCATCGCATGAACAGCAAGGAGGAAGCAAGGCGCTAGAGACTAGCAAGAAGCAAGGCACCAGGCAGGAAGGCATCACGTGAAGGGTGCGACTCTAGTTAACACGAAGACAGCGAGGAATTGGGCCTTCAAAGCGACGTCTCTTTTTTTTTATTATTTGCTACAGTGCTAGACAGTAATTTACTACCGTACTGCACAGATAACAAACAAATTTTGTGTTATTACCGTATTGACAAGTTGAATAATAAAAGGATAGCGTATTTGAAGGAAGACTGAAAAAATTTCTCTACGGATTGTAATCATTTAACCCCTTTGATTGTTATCGACGATTCAATAGACACATTCGTTAGCAATGGTGGCCGTGATGTCAAAAGTGTGTTAGGTGTTTGGGTTGGAAAGGGAGGGCAGCCAGCCATAGGTGTGGATAGAGGAGGCGTTGATCGGTTTTTTGGGCTTTTAGTTTTGATTTTTTTTAAGTTGAAATAAATGAAACGGTTTTATAGAGTAGATTCTCTAAATAGTTTCTCAAATCTAAAATTATATACATTGTTTATATCAATATCTCTATCATCTATTATCACCTCAAAAGTCACGAACAAAATTCACCAGAAGCAGCCTAAAAAATACGACCGTTGTATCGAGTTAGATTTTGGGCAGTGAACCACGGCTCGATGCAATCGTTGAGGGGAGTGGACGGGACGGGACGGGACTAGTAGGGGAAATAGGGTAAGGGAAAGAACACATGGCAAGCGTCGGAATAGGGTGGGATTTGATCTAGTTTTACAAAATTCTACGGTTTTCTTTTGTGCAAAAAATATGTTCTAGTAAGCATCGTCCGTTTATTTATGGTAAAACATACCTCTATCCATGAGCACATCCTGAAGAAGCACCAGTGTTATGCATAAATCCAATTATAAACTCCTATATGTACACCCTTGACCAGACAGAAAGGAACTAGTCAACTAAATAATGTTAAGTCCTTGTTTTTCTTATTGTTTTTGCCCTACTTGTTTCATGATCTTCGCGCACAGAAAAAAAAACACGCTTACCTCATTTATTGTGCGTCAGCGTAGAAAGAGTAACGCGCGGTAAACCACGTTTAATTCCGGTCCAAGCTAGCGAGCTGACCAAATCACATTATCTAAGACCAGTTCCTTGCTAAACCTCTACCGCCCGATGCGCGTCCGACGGCGGCAACATCGTGCTGCCCAGCTATCACCTAGCAGGCTTCAAGTGGGGAGTTGACTGAGCACCGTCCGGGTTCACTGTGCTTTGGGCCGCTTTGTGCTGTGTCAGTTCAGCTCAGTCATCTCGTCGTGCCATATCGTGCGGGTGAGCCTCGCCTTTGATCAGGTCTAAGCACGGCCTAAAACCCGCTGTGCCGATATTCGTGCCGTGCCAGTCCAACTCAGCCTGAAGTAACTATACATGATGAAGGCGGCAATGACGATGGTGGCGGCGGCTGCCATCTTCCTTTCTCTCATACCCGCCTCGTTAAAAACTAGTTGAAATTGAATTAGTTGCATAAAAACATGGGCACGCAATGACGTAAATATTTCGAAAAAAATGGTAGTTTCTTGATATTTTAAAAATACAATGTTACTACCTTGATAAAATCCTTACGCACCAGAATGGGGTTTCCCGAGTAAGGAAAAGAGTACAGTAGCAATATATGTACATACTCACTATAACAACATGCGTATTAGTATCTACTCATCAATATCTAGGTCATTAATACGTTCGAGGTCAGCGTACGCCTGCACGATTTTAGGGTCCTCCAGTTGATGCTGTTGTTACTCTTTGGCTAATTCTCAGTCTTTGGCGTATGTGATTGCCTCCACCATCCTAGGCGTGAGAAATGATTTCCTTTCTTCGAATGCGCGACTTTCACCCATCCTAATCGGTTGATCTTCTGAAATAATATACCTAGCAATTTCCTCACAGGCAGAAAGCGGGTTGTATACCTAAGTATTTACAAAGCCATCAGCCTTAAAGTTTAACTGCGTTTGTATTCCTCCTCCCCCTCGGCCCTATGTTGTAGTCTCCATGCTTGGTGAGAGCCGACGAGTATCAACGGGAGTCAGAGTCGAAGGACTAGCGGAGCGACAACGGGAGTTTACAGTAAGGCGCCCTACTGCCCTTTCGAGCTACGACTCCTCTGCATACCGCTCGAGAGCTCCGACTCCTTGGTAGCATATCGGATGGATGGTGAATAAATAGGGAGTGTAGAGAGATGTTGAAGAAATAGGGTGTGTAGAGGGATGTTAAAGAAATGAGAGATTGATTAGCTTGTAATGAAATGAGAGAAGAGAAGTGAATTTATAAGCATCAGCTCTCAAACATTGCTCTTTTGAACGTTGCTCTCCCGAACGTTTCTCCCATTTCCTGAACATTACTTCTCAGATCCCGAATGATTCTCCTCTCAAAGATAGCTATCTTCAGATGCTCCTAAGTCCTAACTCTCATCTCTCTCTCCAACTTTATTCTCTCGTCTCTCCTCCCTCTCTCACGCGCTCTCTCATCTACACTCCATTCTCTCTCTCTCTCTCAGAATCTCTCATCTCTCCGCTCTCCTCCCTCCAGTCCCCTCCCCCAGCCGCCTCCCTCCCCCCACCCCAGCCTCCCCTTTCCCCCACCCCGCCCCCTCCCTCCCCACCCCGGTGCCCCCTCCTCCCCGGCCTCCCTCCCCCTACTGGCCGCCTCCCTCCCCCACCCTGACACCCTCTCCTCCCTCGGCCTCCCTCCCCTTCCCCCACCGATTGTCTCCCTCCCCCCACCCTGACGCCCCCTCCTCCCCTGGCCGCCTCCCTCCCCTCGCCAAGCATGCACCATTCCCGACGCTCTACTCCTTCCCCGTCACCAAGCCACGCATCTCCCATGGCCTCACCATCGCCGCCAACCCTAGCATTCCCCATTGTCCCTGCGCCCTCCCCCGCCCCGTCCGCTCGTCCCTGGCACCGCGACAGCCAGAGTATGTCCCCAACCGCATCGCCGATCCCAACTATGTCCGCATCTTCAACACCACCCTCCATGACGGTGAGCAATCCCCGGGGGCCACCATGACCAGCGCTGAGAAGCTTGTCGTCGCATGCCAGCTCGCTCGCCTCAGCATCGACATCATCGAGGTGGGCTTCCTGGCATCCTCCCCCGCGGTGACCAGCTCAGAGAGCGCAGGTACTACACCACCGCCATTTCTTCGGCATCTTGCAGAGCTTGTACGGCTACCACCACTGGCCTCACTCCAGCCCCCATGGCCGACAGCCGACGGTTTCTCCTCTTGGCACGGCCCCCGTGGCACGCCGTGATGGCTCCTCTGGTGATCGTTATACTCCTTCGATCCTTCCCCTCTACTCCCTCTATCTCTGCCCTGTGATGGCTTGTATTGTGGAGAATTAGGGATGACCGTGAGCTATGGGATGACGATGGGAGGGCGACGACCGAGGCGGTCGCTGATGCTAGCGTGCCAACCGTGCTCACCGGGCTAGGTCAGCCCATGCATGGTACGCCACGTCAAATCGTGCTGTGCTGTCCATCGTACCAACTTTCCAAACCCAGCCTGACTCACCATTTGTACCATGCCGATACGGTCCACCATATATCGAATCGGGCCGTGCTAAGCCAGCCATACTTTTAACTAGCCTAAAAAAATACGGTCCATCTCCCACCTCTACAAGTGACGTTCGTGCAGCCGAAGCTTACAGTTACAGGTCAATGCTTCGATCGTGCCAAAGTCCATGCCTAGGACATGAATACAGGCACTAGAAGCCTAAACTATCAATAGGTGTAACATGGGCTAAACTGTACAATTCTGCAATTTGGTGTAAAAATAAAATTATCTGCAGGTCCTATGACCGTCCAAATTAAGCAGCTTGAAGGTTCAGCAAAGATGCACGCTGATCACTTTATCGTCTTAATCTTGGGTTACTATATCGTAAAACCTGAAGAAAATCAAAACCTTAAAATCTGTCCGTCAGAACAGTGGGCCGTCACGCACATGAAATTTAGGCCCGTTCAATCCAAGTTTTTTTAGCGGCTTGTGCCTTCCGATTGTCAACTTTTGATAGAAATTACGCTGTACCATTTTTTTGCTTATCAATTAAAGAAAATAATAAATAAATAAATAAACACACTATTATATCTCCAGAATAATTAAAAAAGAGAAAAAAAAACTATAATAAATTTAAGAAGTCAACATATTCCGGCTTCTAAAACAAGGAATAACGAACATATCGTCTGTACTAAGAACCAGCGTACCTGTACCGAAGGAACTCGCACGGTCGCAGGCTCGCAGCACCTCACATGGCGAATGCTTAGTAAAGCAGATACATGCATGCAGGTACCGATTGGCATGGCAGAAATGACCTTAAAAATTATGGCACTGAAGCAGTTACAAATGGTCTGACAGAAATGACTAATGGCTGAGAAGTGACAGCATCACCAGGATTATTTACATTGTACGCAGGTGAAAAGGCTGTCCTGCCCAATATCATGGCTGTTTGCACTTTGCAAGAATTTCTTTAGATGTTAATTACAGTGTTGAATCATGAGAGAGAGAGAGCATGGTTCTAACAGGGAACGGGCTACTTTGACCTTAATTTAAGATCTGCCGAAAAGGAATTTCAGGATCGCACACCTAATCGTAGTTGAGAAATACAATGCCGCAGCTATTGGTCACCTCTATGCGATGATAATTTACTTAATGGTTGGCCTTAGAAGAAATTGGCCGGTCTTAATTAACTGGCCTGTATGTGACACCGCGAGAAGCCCCACCAAAGATGTTGATATCAACAGGCAAGTCGCTTGCTCCATAGCGTTATAAGACAAGGTGTATCTTTCACTTCAGTAGTGTATAAGCTCTTCAACGTAGGCGCCTCCTCACAGTTAATTCAGATGTTCATTTTAGATCTTAATTCCATGATAATCCATGTAACCGAGGAAGTGCTGCAAGAATGCCAAATGCCAGCTATGCATTAGCCCTTCAGAACATTGTTAGGTGGTTTCTTCAAGATGACTCTTGGCCTTGGTCACTATTCGCTTGACCCGCTGTTTCTTGACGATGAATCTGCAGATATAGGAAGATGGATTCCAAATGTGGCTTGGACCTGATAAATAGTACAGTATAGAATGGAACTGGAACAAAGATATACCTCGTGAGTGACGCTTCCCCTCCATTGCTTCTTTCTTTTCCTGGCAACCATGACAAAGGAACGGACCATCCCAGGGACGCAGCTTTCCTGGCTTTGACAAACCCTCATGTATCGATATCCCCTGACCAGACTCTAACTCCACTTGACAAATTGCACACGCAAAGAGCTTGAACATATTCCGAACTGGATATTCAGAATCTAGCCTGCATTAACCAGAAATAAAATGTTAACAATAGGCACCATGTTCAAACTTTAACTCAACTGCTTTGAATGAAACTCAACTGCTAAAAGTCTTTCAACTTTGCATGGTGTTTTGACAAGACAAGCCTGTTTTCATTCTTACATCACCTCATGGCTTTCTCACATGACAATAGTCATGACCTTTTGCTACTGCCATTGTCAATCAAGAATCTATTCAACTTTTCTTTCAAAATTGATCTTGAAGGACTGGATTTAAAATACTTGGCAACGCTACAAAGGAAGTATAAGCTATGTCATAGATTAAGAACTCCGGGAACTGTGGAAGGAAGACCATTTGCCTGCTTGATGAAATGTTAAAATAGGCCCGTGTACTAAATTAGACAATGTAACACCTAAAAGCGCAAACCATAGCAACACCTGTACTGACCTCACTTTGGCCCAAAAGGGCTATACCCTCGCCTCTTTGAATTATTTTTAGGTGTTATATATTAGACAACCACATTCTCCATGCTCTATCTGGAACTGGACTTTTATACTACAGATATGGCATCCACCCGTATCACAGAAACTAACAGTCTATGTTCCAGCATATACATATATTCATGAACTATTATGCATCCATTGTCAATATGGAGTAAGGGTACATACCGCCTTGAAAGATACGGGCATCCATCCTCAAAGACTTCTTCCACCAAGTTAGTCTCAGAAGTATGTTCCTTATCAGCATGACATAATGAGTCTGATGTTGTTTTCCTGAAAAAAATATTTTTGAAAAAGCCACGGCAGCTTCCTGCCTCTTTTGGAGATGGTACAGTGGATTTTGGCTTTTCTGGTGGTATTATGTCAATGACAATACAGGTTGTATCGTCCCTCAATCCTTTTGATTCCACTGCTTCCTGCAAAAGATGCAACAGTAAGAAACAGTAAACTTGGGGATTTCAGGCTGCATGCCAAGAAGGGTGGGTAAAGGTGGCTGTACCTTGACAATTTGATCCGCTGCAGCCTCTGGAGTAAGCCCTCGTGCACAACTAAAAGCCATTTCTGCAGTCAAGGCATCCCAAACACCGTCACTTGAAACAATAAGTCGACCTCCAGCACTAGATAGCTGCAGCAAACATTACATTAAAAGACATTAATATTTTGAAAATATGGTCAAAAATCAAGGTAGATAAAAAATTACTTAAACAAAATCACAGGACTACTGAATAAAAATTACTTAAACAAAATCACAGGACTACTGAATAACCCTCTCGACAAGAAAATATAGCTTGCAGACCTACAACCATGAAGAAACGTTAAAACAAGGGAAATGAGAATGAAACAACTGGCACTTTGTTTACACAAAATTGCAAATTATCTAACTTGACAAGATGTTCATTAATCTTAATATGACCAGGTAAGATACAGGGAAATATGTACAGTTTATCATTTATATCAAATTTACATAGAAAAGGGACATTTACATATGATAAAGAGAATGAGACTATCAAAACAGCAGAACTTCTGGTGCTTGAATCTGCTATCACTACTGTATTATGAAAGTTCTGAATTTGGTTTTCTATAGAACTGATGTGAATAAATTTTTAGGACTTTGTACCTTGATCTGTTTCACAAAAGGAACAGGAATTATAAATTCCCCTACATCCTGATCACCAATTGATCTTGATAAGCATAAACCACCTGGCCAACATCGAAGGGGGCCAATCTGGATGAACAATGATGGAAACAAGGGTCAAGCAAGAGGTGTGAATCAAATCTACAAATAAAATGATTGTTTTGTAAAGGAAGGCCTAAGGAAGATATCTGACATACATAATTATGAAAATGTGCAAGTGCGAAGTTTTGAAATGAACCACTCAACAGTCAACAGGATGTACAGGTGACACACTAATTCCGTAAGCAAACCAAATTTGGCAAATCTGATTCTAAACCAAAAAGGTACTCACAAGTCATAACTCATAAGTAACTTGATTCATTAGTCCCACCAATTCAAATTAAAAAGAAACAAACAGAAAGAAAGTAGTTGCAGATGCATAGATTTGTCAGTCAATTCAAGAACTTCCTTCAGCTAGCCCTGCTCACCCAACGAAGATTCTACACTTCAAATAACTTGCTACACACCAAATCAGTCGCTAGCAAACAGCAAAACTTGCCGAGCTACAACTTTTCCAAACACATTGAATATTGCACGCGTACAACTTCAACAATAGAAAGCTCCTTGGCCACCAACGGTGCAAAATGGAGGGAAGACTTGGGCGACCACAAAAGGCAAAGAGCAAAACCTCAGCTCCACCGACAACGTTTAGCCTTCCAACTTCTCCTCCGCATTCTGTTACACGTCCAACCCTATGAATTAAAACCAGCAAGTGATGAGAACCAATCACATCGACAACAAGAGTACGACAGAACACTTTGCGCGAAAACAATCTTACTCCTCTTCACTAGCATCGAATCTATGGTCAGCTGACAAATGGTAAATGGAACCCTCAGCTTCCAGTACACAGCACGAATCACCAACGGACGCAACAGTCACAACGGACCCATCGATTATGACAAGCGTCACAGTTGTCCCCGAAGAGTGCGCTGAAACACATACACCGAGTGGACAAACAAGGCTCAACTCTAGTACTAGTGTACATCAAACCGTGGAGAGACACAGATTTGAATTGAATCACCAAACTACGGTTAACCATAGAGCTATATAGTAGAGTAGTACTAGATATGGTACTAATTAGTACTAGTAGTACTAGCTTGGAAGGGCTTTAATTAGTTCCATGTATGGAAGGAGGAAATTTTACCTCTTGTTTGGAAGTCCTTATCTGTCTTGACGAACCCGGCGACCAGCGCCCTCAGGAGGGCGGCGAGCCACTCGTCCCTGCTCAGATCGGCAGGGACGCAGCCCATCACATTGCTCAGGAGGTTCTCCATGGCGTACACCGCGGCCGCGCTCCCGTTGTGCCCATCGAACAGCTGCAACCAAACCAAACACCCCCTCAGAACCAGACATCGGCCGGCAGAGCGAAACCACGCCACCGCCGAGCAGATCGCGGGAAGAGATATGTAAACCGTAGCGTAGCGCAATTGCAATCGGTGTGTGGGGCGGGTTCAGGCGAGCGCTTACGGCGAAGGCGGAGAAGGGGGCGCCCGGGTGGCGCTCGCAGGCCGGCTTGAGTAGCGTGAAGTCCTCGCCCTTCTTGACCCGGCCGGCCTGCCCCGCCGCGACCCCAGGCCGCTCGCCCGCCGCCGCGGCCCGCTCCGCCGACGCCTCCCGCCGCAGTAGGTCCCCGAGCACCACGCTCCCGGTCCTCCTCCTCGCCGCCGCCGCCGCCATCCTCAGATCCCAGCCGCAGATTGGGCGCGCATCGCTGGTCGAGGAGCACACGCGCTCACTCGCGCTGGTCTGGTCGGGAAGCGCAGGCGCCCACCCCACCCCGCTTTTCGCTGCTGCCTTTTGCCCCCCTCCCCCTCTCGGCCGGATCGGCGCGTTGTGATGTCGTCGCTTTGCGGGATCAGCGAGGGACACCCCGTCACATGGGGCGCGCGGCTACAGAACGCGCAAATCCAGCCCGCTCCCACGCGCGCCGCGGCCGGATAAAACCAGTGAGGAAATCCCCCGAAGTGGGCAGGCGGGCGGCACGGCACTCGCCCCGCATGTAAGGGACATACACAGTGATAGTGATACAGATAGGTATTATCTATAATATCTTTTTGTATTATCTATAGATAATATTGACTCTGTGTTAGCGGTACTACCAGACTTTAGAAATTCCGAAAAATCCAGCGGTACATTTTTTACAAAGAGAACCTGCTAAAAACACTTCATCTCCTGAAAATCGGAAGTACCGAGTTTTGAACGGCGGAACTTCCGCATAAGTGGAGCGGTACTTCTGATGAGTGGAGCCATCCTTCGTGGGGTCGGGCACGTGCTTTGAATCGGAGGCATCGCCCTGATGCCGCTACGCGTCCTCTTCTACTCTTGCATATTGCTCCAACTTGTTGAAGAGTTTGTCAACTGATTGTATAGGCTTGCGTGTGTTGTATTCAGCCAATGACCCCATGCGAAGACCTCGTATTGCTGCATTGATGATAGTGGTCTCGTTTACATCCTTGACTTAGCAGCAGGCCTTAGCAAAGCACTGGAAATGTTCTCTGAGCTACTCCGAAGGTTTCTGCTTAATGTCGAAAAGCTGGTCAACGTCTACCCATTCGATGTAGTTTCCTTGAAAATTGTTGTACAAGCGGTCCCAGATCTGCTCCTACTTGTATATGGAGTTTGGTGCGAGGGTGAAGAACCAGGAAAGCGTTATCTCTTGAAAGGCAAGTGGCAATCCTTTCACCTTTGTGGAGTTATCACCTCCGGCAATGGCCGTTTCGTAGACACTTATGAACTCCCGGAGGTCCGTATCACTCTTGAATGGCTTGACGGTGGGCATTTTGATACCCTCCAGTCATGCAGCCTACTGCAGGCTAGTGGACAAAGGAGAGTCTGAATCCACACGCTGGAGTGTACTGCGAGCGAGGTAGGGGCTTTGCGATTGCTAGCCCTCTCGACCGTGACCTCCGCCACTGTTGCCGTGGGTTTTTTTTATTTCGAGCCTCTTGCATCTCCCGCATGGCACTCTGAAGGTCCGCCAGCTCGTGTTGCAGTGTTTCGAGAGCCGCCACCAGCATGCCCTCCGCCGCTCATGCAACGGGGTCTGCCAATGCGAAGGCGCTCACCCCGAGGTTGTTAGTGAAGACAGCTTGGACACCAGAGTCAGTAGGCTTGTTAATGTGGTAGGTGTGGCGGTTGACAACGGGGTCGACACAAACACCCAAACCAACGGATATGTTGGTGTGAGTGTCGAGGTCCATGGCCATGCCCATGCGGGCATCACAGTCGACAGCTGTGCTACGGGCGTTGTGGTCGATGGTCGTGGTGCGCGAGTGTCGTGGACGACGGTCACGCCGGCACTAACCTTGGAGCCAGCCTCTCGCGTCGGTGCCAACTGCTCACCAGTTGCGATGCCAGCGTGTCACTGCCGTAGGTTTGGTGGACCTTTGACTACCGGCCTTTGCGCATTGGCTTCAGCAATCGCTACCACCGTACTTCTCTTTCGCTTGGTTGTCGATGTTGTTTTCTTCGGCGCCATTGCTCCTCTCAAGCTCGCAGCTTGTTCGTCGCTCCCACGGACGGCGCAACTGTTGTGGCCATGGACCAAATAGTAGAAAATGGGGACTAGTAGAGTGAGTATGGAAAATGAATTAGCATAGATCTCTTATTAGCCCAAACTGCATATATATGCCATAAGGCCTAATTACAATAATACTCCCACAGTGTAGTACTATGCCAGGGCTATACTCATCTTTTTACATGCCTTATTGAGCCTTTAGACCCATCAGGCCGAATGGTTCTAGGTGGGGACCACCCCTACAACAATCCCTCTATAATATGGTTGAGTTCTTTTGGGCTTATGGTTTGGTTTTTTGCAAAAATTAGTTTTCAAACAGAGTATCTTTTCAAGACGCGGTTTATAAGTCGATTATAATAGACACTATCCTGACTTTATCTATATCGACGAATAGCTAGAATTTAAAATTTTAAACCAAAAATCATAGTAAAAAAAACTCACTCTATAAGTCTATTAGAAAATCAAAGACATAGTTATCATAATGTTTTCATCGTATATCCTTTTTATTGCGGACAAAATATATGAGTAGTGATAGTATATTGTTTAATAGAGATATACATAGTTCAATAATATTAACTTTTTTAAATTTAATACATTTTTTAGTCTGTACATATAGTGAATTTTGAACTTATATCACGAGCTGGAGGGATTATTTTCTAACCAGACTGCGCCGTTCATTCTTAAGCGAGTGGGCTCCCGGGGGGGGGACCCAATAACACAGAAATTTTTGTACGGATAACCTTTTTTTATTCGGAAATACAGAAATATACCCGCGGTTTCATTTTTTACAAAAATAGCCTCGAGTCGCCCAATGGGGAAGCGACTCGAGAATTTCGCCCACCCGAAAAGCGACAAGAAGCTATGTCGCTTCACGGGAAAGCGACATCACGGAGTCGCTTTCTCACTGGGCGATTTAATGAAGTCGCCCAATGGCTGGGCGACTTGTAATGCAGTCGCCCAATAGGTAGGCGACTTGTAATGCAGTCGCCCAATATGCGTGGCTGCCATGTCCTTCTTCTGCACTATCTCCCCATACATGACATTGGCTATAAATCCAGACGTCAGGTTACGATGTCTCGACAACACAGTGTTTAGAATGCAGGAGTGCGGCTCAACCTTGGACACAATCCAATGAGTCTCATACTTAGGTTTACGGGCGTGCACCCGCCAAGGGCAACCAGTCTGCTCGCACGTCACAGTGTACTGCTCCTGGCTTAATTTGACGACGCGAAATGTTCGCTGCATTGAAAGGGCCCAAAGCTTGATGGCATCCTGCAACGCTTCCTTGTCAGCAAACATAGCATGCAACCGAAGCTCTGTCTCATGGTACTCCCATTGTGATTCATGCTCACCATGTGCGGAAAGACTCTCCGCATTAAACCGGTTCCATTCCTGGGGAATAGGAACTTCATCCTCATCGGAACTGTCATCGTCGTCGTCCTCTACAGCTTTCTCTTCATCCCATGCCCTCTCGTCATCAGAGTCCATCTGCTGCATAATGTACTCATTATACTCTCCTTCATCGGCTTGCCCAGTTGGCTCTCTATGGCTTGACGGCTGTAACTCTCCTTCATGTACCGCATCGGCTTCATGACGAGCAACTTCATCATGTCCGCCAACATGCGGCCCGCCCGAGCTGCTAGCACCTCCCACAACAACGGCTGTTGCACGAGCTTCCTCAGCTGCTTGTACTGAGCACGGTTGCACAAGCAGCACACACTCGTATCCACGACGCCGGCACCCTAGCACAAAGCCCTTCCATGTGGCAGAGCGCACCAATGTCTTCAACTCCCATCTGTGTCCGTGGGAGACCGGCTCCAAAGCCCTTGCACGACGACGCTGTACACCTCGGGGTTCAACGAAAAACTCCGGGTCAGCCAAAGCTGCACATCTCCCATTCGAGCATTCTCGTCATCCGGAAGTACGAGAGTGACTTGCGGAAAATCGCTCAAATCCACACCATTCGGACCTTCACGAATGGTTCCAGCTCCGTAATACACTCTCAATGTAGTGGACATTGATGATGTCGGCCTGCATATATATTTCAATTTTGCGACATGTCAAATAATATCGCACAATACTAAACTTTCTATACCATACTACAAATTGCATACCAAACTTTTTCTACAATAATATTTCCATACTAACATGGTACTAATTATTCTACATCTATAATTTTTATTAACACCAACATTTCATATAAATAATAATGCAAATACAACATAATCCAAAAAAATACCTGGATCCAAATTGATGGAATAGCTTCTACTCCTCCTTCCTCCCTCACCTCCTCCTCTCCTCTTCTTCTTCCCCTCCTCCTCTCCTTCTCCTCTTCTTCCCCTCCTCCTCTCCTTCTCCTCTTCCCCTCCTTCCTCTCCTTCTCCTCTTCTTCCCCTCCTTCCTCTCTTCTCCCCCTTGTTTCTTTTCCTTCTTCCTCTTCTCTGTGCGCTGAATGTGTTTGCTGAATGAGTGAAAAAGGTGGTTGGTAGTGGGAGCCGGTTGGGAGCCTTAACCCCCCCTGTGTCGCCCTAGCGTTGGGCGACTGCATTGCAGTCGCTCAACCGTACAGCGACTTATATTAAGTCGCCCAACGTGAAGGCGACAGCACTGATTCGCCCAACGGTTCGCAGATTCCTTAAATGTCGCTTTTCGGGTGGGCGAAATTCTCGAGTCGCTTCCCCATTGGGCGACTCGAGGCTATTTTTGTAAAAAAATGAAACCGCGGGTATATTTCTGTATTTCCGAATAAAAAAAAGGTTATCCGTACAAAAATTTCCAATAACACATGCAGTGACACTGTGCTGTGCTGGTTTTGTTGGTGTGGATCAGGATTCGGAAAACCGGCCGGTTCACACTGCTAATTCCTAGATCCCCTCTTTGATCAACTTCTACATCAAAATACTTAGAATTAGAATTGTTCTTAGTTTCTACCCTCAACCTCAAATCCGCAAAAATAAGAAATCCAAAGTTTTGAAAAATCAAATAAGAGCAAAATCAAGCCAACTTTTGATAGGTTTTCAACAAGAAACCAGAACCAGCTAGGTTACGGTTTTTTTTCCGGTTCCAATATTGCCCTAAACTGAAAACTGAAACCCTGGTGTGGATAGTTGGAAACTACGAAGTAGGAGGAACTGGTCGTGCAAATATGTCCACAGCTTTTAATTAGTTGCCTTCCTTTGATATTTTTCTGATGGATCTTTCTATGATTTTGATTTTAACAATGCTTTTATGTATGGTTACGACCTAGGAAAATATCCTCTCCGAAAACGACCTAGGAAAATAACAAGTGGCTGTGCTTTTTAAAATGCCGCGCTGATTGGAGCAAGGATAAGCTGGAAAAAATAAATCGAGCATAACGAGGATCCCACGATGGAATTGAAGGTAACTAAGGAGAGCTTTGTCCCCGTTTCCTTTTCTGTTTACGTCGATGCAACCAAGGGAGTGGTTGTCTGGTTTCGCTCCTCCGTTCTTGGCTCTCTTGTTTCCTTCTTCACGTCAACTCATGGAGACATCGATGCGAACTTCCATCCATGAACAGATAAACAAGCAAACATTTTTCCCCTTTCCTTCCAAAATCTGCGGTGCAACGATCGAGTCCCTCTGAAGCATTCCTGCAGTTTCGCTTTCGAGCTAGGAATCGAACCTCTTGTTTGTATTTGAAATGCGAGAGTTGTCTGTGTCAGTAGTGGTTTGATCCTTGCAAGTTGCTGGTTCTTTTCGTGACTTGGTGTATTTGTTCTCGATGGTGGGTGTAGTTGTGATCGTGGAAGGCCGGCCGGCTGCCGGTTATTGGTGTGGCGCGGAACCGTTCTTCGGCGGCAAAAATAAGCCGTGGGTGGCTCCAGCTCAAGCTGGCCTGGTCGTCTGACTGATGGATGATGGACGTGATCAGACATGCGTCACATTGTGTATTCTACTGTGATGCATGTTTGATACGGCTGCGGTTTATGATTTTTGACTGAAAATTTTGAATTTTAGCTGTTTACGACAGAGATTATGGAGAGAGATACTCGCTTGCGATTTTAGTTGATATAAATGTTAGACTTTTAACATGCACTACAATTAACTTGTAGACCCCGTTTTAAAAAATACACCGTTTAAAAGTTAAATACTATAGTAAAAAATAAAAGCCTCTAGTTTCGGTCGAAAAGACCATGCCTGTTGTCGACTAGACGAGGAGACGACTAGTATGAATGGGTGTAGTAATCCGTATGAGCAGTTAATGGTGAGCTTGATCGATGCCGATTAAGGCAGGCTTTATGAGTAGTTAAGGCCGGCTACCAGTGTGTCCCAGCCAGACCACCGTTTTGGCCCGGTTTTGAAGTCAGGTGAATTTCGTACGAGTTTCACGTGTTGGAAACGTTTGCAGTGAGAGCCCCCGACATAACAAGAACAGTACTACTGTTGTTTTTGTCATCGATGTGAGCCCATTTTCAACGACAAGTCCTTGCTCTCCAGCTGGTACCCTTAACGCAGTACCCCTCCAAATGGAGACATGAGAATACTACGAGCGAGCAACTGAACTGACAAGAGAAGAAACCTGCGGAGAAAAATTCTCTCGCGCCGGTGCCGCACAACAATCCATGGCACTATTCCCTCAAAAACAGACACGTGTGAAGCAAATCTCAGGGTATCGCACCGACCCTTTTTTTTGGGGAAGAAAGGCACTTCCCTCCTTTATCAGTTGTAACACGATGGTTCTTCCCCTACCCAATCATGGCGTCGAGTTGAGCCACACCCCGCGGACTTTGATGCGTGTGCAGCAACACAAGCTTATGCATATTTTTTTCTTCGGCTTATAACTTTTAATTACAGCTTATAGCTTTTAGATTATTCGTAAGAGAGTACGAAGTAATAGAAACCTGCGTATGATTTTAGTTGATATAAATGAAGTAGCTATATTACATACTGTAATCAACTTGTAAATTCCGCCTTAAAAAACACTCCATTTAAAAGTTAATTACTTAAAAAAATCAAAAAACAATTATTAGAAACTAAAAACAAAAGACCCACTAGCGACACGAAGCCACACAGGTAAATTGCAGTATCACGACGACTGCCCGATTTGAAGGTGCCTAGAGTGTAGATCTTCGGGGTTACGTCAGAGGCTGAGGGAGGGAGCTAGCAGGGGCCAGGGCTTCCTCTATTATCTAAATTTTGCTATTATATCTTATTGTGATGCATGAAATTTTATTTATATTTCTGTTATTTAGCTCCTCTCATAAAATACAATTTCAGTACGTAGTTTGTTCTGCTCCTCTTATTCCTGACTCCACCCCTGGGTTACTTGGCCTATTGACGGCAGTGTGACTTGATGGTGAACAGGACGGCGGCGACGACCTCAACTTGGGCGGTGGTGCGGCTTGTCGGCAGTGGCGCAGTTTGACGCCGGTCTCCTATCTAAGCAACACCGCGATGGCGAATGGGTCTTTTGGCGGTGCCACGACTTATCAGCGGTGTGCAGGGCAGGTTGACAACGGTGGCCCAACTGGCCGGCCCCCAAAACAAATTGCAGGTGGCGAACAGGTCTTCGGAAGAGGAGCTTTGTCATGGCTGTTTGGTTGTTAGTGTTCATGACCAAGGGCAAAAGTGCATTAAGATTCGGGGTCAGATACGGTAAAACCGGATACGAATATGAATTCGGAGTATTCGGAATTTCGAATACGGTGCCGCCGGAACGGATACTTGACGGTTTCGGATCGAAAACGAATAATGTAGACGGATAGTACGTGCATACGGAAAGGAACATATGCTAAATCATACTACCATCACTTCAAGCCTTAAACTGTTAGACATAATTACATACTAGTGATTATAATTCATCAGCTGAAGATGGTGTGGCATTTCCCCCAAAATTGTCCATTGAGGTGTGGCGTTTCAAGATAAATCTTGATTCTTGACGGACAACATTTTCTTTTTCTAGGCTAAAGAAATTTTACTAAATTAAGGTAGAGACAATAGACAATTGGGGATAATAGACTTTTGACAAATTTACTTATTCATTTACTGAAGCATGCCAAAGTCCATCGTTTAATAATACTCTGATTACATGCTTTTCATTCCATTACCTAAGAGTGATCTTAATGAGCAAATTTAGGATTCTAATTGCACAACCAGCAGAATTAGAAATAAAACACTATATTAGTATTTATATATTTATAGTTGCCACAATTGAATGTCATAATCCTTTTAGAGAACTTAAGCTTGCACGATCCAGAAAAACTTTCTATACATTGCACACCTCAACCAACCAACATGACAAAAAAACAAATACTAGCAAAAAATAAAAGGTGAATTCTTAGCTCTTACCAGATATCCGACCGGATAATTATTCGGTATCCGAATACCGATACTATTCGGTCGGATAATTATCCGGTATCCGAATACCGATACTATTAGGTCGGATAACAACTTTCTCGAATCCGACTGGATACCAAATTTCCTTTGCAAATTCGGTACCGACCAGATTCGGAACCGGATCGGTCGGGATTAACCAACCCATTTGCACCCCTAGTCACTACAGTAGTAAGGGTGTCATATACTGTAGTGAAGCATCGGTGCGAGAGAATTCCTCTCCGAAACCTGCCTCAATTCCCCGTGAATCTCGCCGGGATTGACAGAATGGACAAGGAAACGGTTCCGAGGGAACTGGGATGTTTACAGCCAGGATAAGTGGATAACGATCGGTCCAGTTATTGGATGGCAGCTGGTTGCTTCGAGCCTTCGAAGTCGAAGCACGCATGTGATTTTTCTGCAGATTTTGTCTGGTTTTGGACCTGTCAAAACTCGACGAATCCTCGCTCATAAAAGAAGCCCGTCGGTACCATCGTGCCAGCTCTCCACCGTTACACAGCCTCAGCCGGCGAGGGAAATATATATAAAAAAAGACTCTTGTATAGATAGGGAACATCGGAACAAGTATGCAAATTGAACCTCACATGTGCATCTCATCTGATCAAACAAGTATATACAAACATTTACGGTACAATGGATGACTCATGTCTGAATCTTTGGCATCACGGCATGTGCATTGGATTGGAGCCTTTTCTCTCGTAACATCTTATACAAAACCTCCTGAACTTGAAATACACATGGCACTGTCAAAATGGCGTGCGATATTTACTGAAAAAAGAACCCAAAAAAAAAGAAGAGAAAAGTGCTATCTGATTCTGATTTCTGAAGATGACTTTAATTACACTTCGACTGGTGTTATTTCGAAGTAGGAGATTGATTGACTTGGCGCAGATGGTCTGAACAACCCTTCCCTCTCAACGGAGTACATGACGAGCAACTTCACGACATGTCTGTGTCTCCTCCTGTACGTCGGAAACTTGGACATGCTCCTTACAATTCCAACCATCCTGCGAAAACAGCAGCGTTATAACAACCGCCACGAGAACTGACAGGATTAATAAAACGAAAAGATGAGGTGGATTATTTGTATTTGTTCTCATTGATACACATCCATAAGCCAAATGTAATGTTGCTTCATGTTACTAACAAAAACAATCAGGTAACATGGCTTTGAGTAAGCCAAGAACTTTGCTTGAATGAACTTTTTTGATCCAAAAACTTTCAGTTAACCAAAACAGCAAAATTTGAGCTTCAGAACACACCCAGTCTCAAAAACAAAATTACAGACATTTCCAATTGTTTTAGTTATGTGAAAAGCACTATATAACACTGCTACTGAAATGAAAAGAAAGCATGGTTGTCAGAATTAAGCATTAGTAGAAGACAGCATACCTTCTACTGATGGCCTGAATTTGTGCTGTCCTCACAGGATCTTGGGGGATTTCAGCACCATTATCCCACCCATTTGCACTTGCAGAATTACCAACAAAAAGGGTCAACTTCTCCAAGAATCTCACTTCCTCCTCCGTCATTTTCAGCACCTGTATTTGTTCTTTCAGCACTAGCAAGGGATGGAAGAACCAATCTAGCAATCGATCTTGGGGCCTGTTATGTTGATTGACCTCGACACCATTGCCTACCAATAGCCCTGCAGAACTAGCCTTGATTGATTGGAGGACAGTACACAGCAGAGAATAAGAAGGTAGTCCCAGGCCTATTGTTTCATCGCCGCTTTCCTTTGTTCTTAACCACTCTGTCAGATCAACAGTAGTTATGACATTTAAATTCAAAAGATCCCTGCCCCTCTGTTCGCATGACTTCATAATATTTTCCCAGATCTGCAAATTAAGGAGATAAATTAGGATTTCAATGTAAATTGTATCATCTATCTTTAATAGAAATAATCCAAATTGGTGGCAACATCTATATTTTCCCATTCTAAAATGTATACATAATACAAAGTCTGGCATTATCCTTGTAAGCCATTAGCTCATACTTAAGAAAGGGGAAATCCAGTACATCTAATTGTGTACATCTAATTGTAACTCTTTATGTTGTATGTATTAAGCTGTCTACAGCTTTTCATTTGTATCTTGTGAAATGTAAGAAAAATGTGTGTTCAAACTCATTAGTTTGTATAACAGAATATGATCTATGGGGCCTGGACAACATAATCACAAATCCTTATGTGTTCCCTGGTCGCAAAATATTTACCAAGATAAACAAACCAATTATAGAAAACTGGATACTACTCAAGTGTCCTTGGAACTTATAATACGTCAACTGTTGCTTCAGTTACGATGATACTTTTTTTTAGGGAAAATGACTTCAAAGTTTAACTATTTTCTCTTTTGTGGGTTCCTTTTATTATAAATCACGATATTGCCCCAATTAAAACAAGCACACCAAATCTAAGAGATCATGTATGCAACAATTAAAATTTCACCTAATGTAAGAGAGCATAGATGCAACAATTAAAATGTTCAAGTATCATTGCTCTTATGCCTTCCATTCATTTATTATCTCAACTAGAACTAGCTCACCTAATCTAAGAAAAGCATGGACCCAACATAAAAAGAAAAAAAGGTCTTGACTATCCCTGCTTTCATGACATCAATTTTATTTCTGGCATTACCTCAACTAGAACTAGCTCACCTAATCTAAGAGAGAATGGATGCAACAATAAAAATGGCTAGCTATCCCTTGCAAGGAACAGGCCACTTAAAGAGTACATTGCCTTTTCTTTCCAGACGGCAAATATTGAGGGCACTGCAATAATGAATGCACTTATTACTAACTGTCAGTAACTATCAAGAATTTTGCTTAAAGAGGGAACTGTGTATAATAAATTGATTCTGTGTCTTGGTATTTTTTGTGCAAATAAGACAGGAAATGTTAGGAACTTAACAAAGGACAGAAACAGACCTGGACCATTTTCACTTCTTGTATGGCCCCTCTAACTGATCTCGCCGGAGCCAAAGTTGGAACCAACATTGCTGGTGCTTCACTGGAAGCAGTGGGGTACTCGCCTCCCTTTACAGAAACATTTGTTCTGACCGAGAACTCTGTGGAATTGGATGATTTTCTCTTTCGATAGGATGGCCTAGTGGAAAATTTTTGCACTGTAAGGAAGCAGCACATGACAAAGTATATCACAAGGTTCAACATCAAAGGAAGCGATGTAAAGACTGTACTTTGGAAGAACTGTCCCTTCACGAAGGTAAAGCCAGTCATTAGTGTATTCATCAAACTCCGCAACCATGGCCACCACATAGGAAACTCCTCTCTGGAACGACTTCTCCTGCAATAGGCCCAAGTCATAACTTTGAGTATTTCAGATAATCTATCACACATAGTATGAATTAGATAATTAGATACGTAAGGATGTGCAAGAAAGAATACAACATTGTGTTAAGATAGTAACCTGGTAGACAATGACTGCTCCGTAAAGCCCCACGAAAATGCCTGAGACAATAGCTAACAGGACGCTCCCAACAACCACCAGGGGCCAGAAAAGGATAGCCAGGCCAGCGATCGGCACACACACTGTTTCAAGGAACGGGCCTTCACGGCTTATAAGGTCATGCAGCAACCTCTGCCAGCCTTTGAAGAGCATGTAGGGGCTCTTTATCAGCGCGATTACCGTGTAAAGCGGTATGTCCACGATTAACCCCAAGAGAGCAACAGCTATACATGAGGGCACATCCAACAACCTGCGCAAAGCACTCAGGGTGATTCTACGCGTGCATTCACTCATCGATCATGATGTTAAATGTCAAGCAACTGCAATGTGCAATGATCGTAGTAATGCTACCGCCGCAGAAAGGCTTTACTAACAGTCTAACATGAACCATGACAGAATACCAGAGCAGAGTTTTTTAATAGCAAAATACCTATGCACGCCCTTCTCATGGCTCCATCCATCCTTGTCGCATGGATTACAACATGGAACTAATCCTAAACAGCCCAAGAGAGGCAACTAGTAGTCAAGTAGGATCACAATACCTTATCGAATGGGGCTCGCGATTCTGCGAGCACTCGCGCAACTCCTTGAGGTAAACGGGGTAGGAGTGGAAGCAGATATCTGCGAAGTCCCTGACCACCGTGCAGCTGCCTTTAATCGTCCCCCACGTTCCGTCCTGCTCAAACCGAATCACCGTCTCAGTGAGTGCTGCGGGACATTCTTAACAAGGACAGTACCTCGCTGGTCTCCACCTGCAGCATCGTACAGGGCATGTCCTTACCACAATGCCGTGCACAAACTTCTTGGCCTCGCTCTCCTGCCTGAACGCCTCGAAGGTGGAGATCCATGGCGTGAAGAAGCCGTACCCGAGAGCCACCAGCGCGCTCCCGAAGATGCCCAGCCCCAGCCAGAGGCCGAACAGCACCGGCAGCGCGATGAGCACCGCCAGTTTTAGGCCCGCGTTGATGCGGTCGGTCCTGGATTGAGGAGGGTGCAGAGGAACAGTGATCAATGAAACAACCCGACCGATTATTCTCACATGGATCATTTGAAGCAACCGAAATTGAAATTTGAAAAGCATGGAGGAAGCAAAATCAGAGCTTGCCCCCAAACATTCACCAGAAGGATCGCAATCAAGAAACCAGTTGCTTAAACGCCCTGCCTCCAACACAAGAAAATACCAAAGAACAGTTTTTTTTCTTGGCTAAAGCAAGAATACAAGAGGAGGAATTGCTTCGCAGCTTACTTGATGAGCGAGTAGATGGTCCACCAGACGTGCGCCGGGAAGAGCACGAGTATCACGCCGACGTTGCCCAGTATCATCAGCGCCGCGGCCACCGGGCCGACCACCATTGCTGCACACCCATTTCCCAACCAAGAAATAAACACACCAGAACAACGCAGGCTCCAACAACCCCAAAAGCGACTCCAAATCAAACATGGCAAGGCGCGATTACAAGAGGACATGCCTTTGATGCCGCCGAGGAAGAAGGCGGCGCAGAAGGAAAAGACCACGTACGCGACGCGCAGCGAGTGCTGCATCGACGCGATGGGCTCCGGGTAGTTGGCCGCCACCCACGCCTTCACCGTGTCCATTGATCGATCGTCACCGGCGACGGTCGCCCGCCCCGCCTGCCTCAATCACATATACCCACGGCCGCCGCGCCACGGCCAAGAACAGGAACCGTATTACCAGCACCTCCGCAAGAATCAAAGAACAGCTGCAAATACAGCAACTTTCTGCCGCTTTTGCAGGACGGAGAGAGAGAGAGAGAGAGAGAGAGAGAGAGAGAGAGAGAGAGAGAGAGCGTCCTCGCTTTTGCTGGAATCTGCGACCAGCGGAGGCGGAACGGAAAAGTCAGCGGTTTGTGCGAACAAACCGTTCGAGAGGGGAAAAGGTGCTTATAAGCTCGTTTGTTCTTGATTCGCTTGGTGACGCTCGCGTTCGTGTTCTTGCGGAAGCAGGCAGAGAAGACAGGAGATGGAAGGAGAGAGAAGCTTCGGTTTTTTTTTTTTGCCTTTTTCAGATTTATTTTTGCGGGGGAGTTGAGACGAGTCAACTGCCGAGGCGAAGCAGCCTTTTGTTTGTTGGTTTGTCGGGTAGTTTTGGGTCGTTTTTTAAAAAAAATTATAGTAACTAGTTTTAAAGGAAATGTTTTTATGATAGAATTTATAAGTTAATTATAATAAACACTATTATAACTTTATCTACATTGATCAAAATTATATATAAGTATCTCTCTATACTATTTCTTATAAATAACTAGAATTTAAAATTTTAAACAAAAAATATATACCACAGTTAAAAAGGTGTGCATTTGGTACACGCTGTGAAGCGGTAGCTAACGGCGTTAGTGGGGAGGAGGTTATAAAGTTAAAAATAACGGCACATCTGGTAAAGGATGATGTTTGCTGCCCGTGTTTATCGGTAAATGCCGAATTGACTAGCATAGCAGTAACATCCTTATGCTGCGTGTTGCGTTAATTCGCTACTGTTCTGGATACTCCGGCTATTTGCGGTTTTCGTAGATGCAAGTGTTTAGCTTATGATTAGGAGCGAGAACACGATTGTGCCGATCTCTGATGGTATACAAAATGCATAGAGTATGTATTGGAGCTAATCTTCCCATTTATGTGGGAAAAACCATGCTTTCGATTAGTCATTGCATTGACATTGCTGTAGTACTTGCAATGTTTTACGATGAACAATGCTAGGATTTTTTATTTGCAAACAATTATTGCTTGTGGATTTTGCTGTTTGTGCAGCACCACAACATGCACTGTGCAAATGATCCGCATCTTTTTTTAGAGGTGATAATAATTAGCTAGCGTATTATCTTAAGGCTTATAATCTATAGGTCATGAGTTTAAATCTCGAATAATTAAAGGGCCTGTTTGGATCCTATGAGCTAACAACTAGTTGTTAATTTTTAGTCCTTGTGGATCCAGACAGGAGGGCTAATGAGTGAGTTAAAGTTTAGCCAAAGCCCCAACTAGTTGGCCAAACCCAGCTAATGAGGGCTAAAGCACCAGCCAGATGGAAAAAAGACACCGATACCCACGCCAACCCTCCTAGCGCTAGAGGCTCAGGGGTATAACAGACTTTGTACTAAGATAGTAGTACTTATTAATCCTTGGATTCAAACATGACTGGGCTAATCTTTAGCCAGCTAACTACTAGTCAGCTAACAGTTAGTCCTAACTAACAACTAGTCCTAGTCCATCCAAACAGGCCCAAAGTAAAAAATCTAAACAAATAACCTATTTAACCTGTAATTGGTAAAAATAAAACTCTGGTTATCAGATAAAGAGACTAGATGTCATATCACTCGGCTATGCTACGTTTATAAAAATATTTTTTTGCCGGTGTTCATATGAACCAGCTCTGTTTCCCAGATAAATCTAATTTTAACAGTTCTCAAATTATAGGTGGTGATTATTTGGGCTTATTTTTTTGGTGGCTTATGGCTGAAAAGCACTGTAGCTGACTGAAAAAAACATTGTAGCTGGCAGAGGCTTATTTAGCATAATTAAATTTAAAAAAATTAAAAAATATAAAAAATATGTAAGCCCATTACATATAATACAAACAAATACGAGAAAAAAGAACCGGCAAAAAAGCTCAACAAAAAGCTAAAAGTTCAAAAAAAGATAAAATTTATAAAAAATAAAAAATAAATCGAAAGCTAAAAGCTGAAGCCCAACCGATCATCCCCTATTTTTCCCATTATTATCGTGGATACGTACCTAACGTCGTTACTTCCTTTTTTTCTAACGAACCTTCTAGTTTCTAGCGTGTAATCATGTTTGATTTGTCAAGTACGTCCGGTTTGCTGGAAAATTTACGTTTTGGCTTGCAGCCAATATCCATTCCTTAGTCCTACCGGTTATCATCATCAATCAATCTGCCAAATGTCCAGCTTTACTCTTGATCTTTTGCTGTCTACTACTACTACTGTAAGAGCAACTCCAGCAGGGCCCCTACTTGAGCCCTCAAACCTCATATTTGAGAGCCAGAGCAAAAAACTGAACTCCAGCAGAGCCCTACTTGGCTCTCAAAAATAGGAGGCCTCTTAAATGAGGTCTCTAAGCCCTCATTCCTAGGGGCCCCCCTACTCCAACTCTCATTTTTCAGCTTTCCTCGTTTTTTTGTGGAACATTTGTGCTTTCAATTTAAATTCAGAACAAATTTGAATTTAAATTTGAATGTTATGTGATGAACTTTGTGCTTTCAATTTAAATTCAGAACAAATTTGAATTTAAATTTTAATATTCGTATTTGAATTCGGAACAAATTTGAATTTAAATTTGAATGTTATGTGATGAACTTTGTGCTTTCAATTTAAATTCAGAACAAATTTGAATTTAAATTTGAATATTCGTATTTGAATTCATATTTGTGCTTTCAATTTAAATTCGGAATATATTTGAATATTCATATTTGAATTCGGAACAAATTTGAATGTTATGTGATGATCTTTGTGCTTCCAATTTAAATTCGGAACAAATTTGAATTTAAATTTGAATATTCGTATTTGAATTCATATATTTAAATACTGTCCCTCATTGTGAAATCATAAATATTTTATTGTGTATTGTGCTTTTGTCCCATACATATGCATATAGTGTGTGAGGAAATAGAGGGAATTGAGAAGTACGGGCCCTGTTTTGAGGGCTCCTGCTGGAGTGCAGCCCAGAAAACAGGGCCCTCAAAAGTAGGGGGAGCCCTCAAATGAAAAGTAGGGGCCCTATTTTGAGGGCTACTGCTGGAGTTGCTCTAACATACTTTTATCTCACACTTGCAACACGAAGTTTGTATAATTGTATATACGCTTGTCATTAGCAAAACGTTCTAGAAACTTTCTACTCCCACCGGATAATACTCCTTTTAATAACTGTTGTTTTGCTCTGCCTCGCTCGCACGGTCCCTTGTTCGTTGAAGTGTTTACTGTAGCAATTTTTCTTCAAAAATGACCATTATTTACTTGTATTTATAAAAATAGCTCGCTTCTTAAGCTCAAAAAACATGACAGAAGATACCTATCACATACCACGTCTGAAGAGCTTGGCAGAAATCCGCGTGCGGCAGACAAAGCAAGCGTGGAAGGAGACGACACAAACACAATAACAAATAGACTAAGACGTCACCAAGCCACTATTACTCGACAGGTGACTACGGAGCCACCATAGATCAGCAAGATGCTACCGAGCAAGGACTGCTCGGCAGTGGCTGGGGCAGACAGACGATGATGTGATGCCTTGAGTTCGTACTCCAAGATACAGTGAGTGTACTCGTTTTTCTTGACCATACTTAGTACGCTGTACTCGTTTTTCTTGAGCTCAATCCAACACTCACTGCAGTGGCGAATCCACCATGGGTGCTTGAGGGTGCTCGAGCACCCCCTCCTCCCACCATGGAAGAAGACCCAGCCAGCCCGGTCGGCGGTCACCCGGAGGAGGAACTGTTGAAGAACCGGAGGTCGTCGCATCGGAGGATGAGGAAGAGCCCAGTCGCCTGGAGGTTGAAGAACTGAAGAACTCGGTTGAAGATTGAAGAAGGCATGAGGCGAGGCCCAGTCGATGTCTTAAGGCCCAGCACCCTAGCCGGCCCAAATCAGTGGCGAATCCTGGCCCAAACCCCAACGACAGCAGAACAGTCAACACTCAATAGTAGTTAAGGTCAACTGGTCAAGGAAGATGAATAGCACAACGCCTCAACAGTAGATCAGGTCACGGAGAGGCCGAGCTGCTGTCGAGTCGGAGAGAGAGAGTAGAGACTCACCGTCACGAGTCGCGGAGTCGGCAGCCCGAAGCCCGGCGACCGGCGCGGCAGAGGGGGAGGCGGTCGGCGACTTGGCGCGGAGGGAGAGGCCGGAGGCGGTTGGTGGCCCGGCACGGAGGGCGGCTCGACGCGGCGGAGCGGAGGGGCCAGGGGAGGTGGTCGGCCACTCAGTGGCGGCCGCCCGACCGGGTGCGAGCGAGGCTGAGCGGCGGAGCGAGGCTAGCACCTGGCGGGCGGCGCGTGGGCTGCGCTGCGGCATTGGCGCATCGGCAGGGCGCCAAGGCGCATCGGACTTCAGATGCATCGCCGGCATCGGAGAATCGGAGTCGGAGCGATGGAGAGGACGAGGCGACGACTATGAGGGATGAGCTATTCCCCAACTAGCATGAGGGTGTGAGGCGCTGCGCTGGCGAGTGATTTATTAGACTGATTTGCGGCTTTGCACAGTGACTCCGTGAGACCGTGACTCCGTGAGGTGAGCAGGTGTCGGTCAGTGATCTAGTAATCGCATTTTATTATTGTTCTATCGACTAGCTAAGTTGTTTAATCGGTTATTAACTAGTTATTGTTTAATTATTTGTAGATTTACGAAAATGGAGAAGCGAACTTTGCACAAATATTTCTCAAACAACGCAACTAGTAAGGTACTAAATTTATTGTATTGTACATTTTCAATTTGTTCTCTTCCTATTTATGTATGGATTTGATATTCCAATGGTAAAAGACTAGTAGATATAGTTTTGATATGTTTATGTTGTGCTATAGCCTCAACTGTAGAGCCTCCTATTTTTATCCTGGATTCGCCACTGTATGTTTATAGTGATAAAATGGTCTTTGCAACTGATAAGGTGGATGAAGCAACTTAGAAGGTTGGAGTGAACAAAATTTGAAAGCGGATAGGAATAAACATACACACACACTTATATCAGTGGCAAATAATGTATTTTCTCTTTTTTATTCTTCTTGGTTGACGCGGGCACGCGAGTCAAGAGTCAGACCACGGGCAAAACGCAAGACTTGACGAGGAAACCTTGCTGCACACTCCAGCCTTTAAAGAACGAGATTAATCGGTCGAGACGTTGCGATCCCAATCGCAGCGATCGGCCAGAGATTTGCGGCAGGGAATGGTCCCGTCACGGCCGTCCCCGTCGTTGCTGAAGAAAGTAAGACGGCAAGAAAGGGAGTGGAATTTGCCGTGTCACCGCAACTGGAATCACTGGTGCTCCTGCTTCTCTAGACCCGTGTTGATACGCAACTTCTCTTCCCTGAAGAACTCCGGGGGAAAAGATACGAGTAGTGGGATTAATCGAGGTGCCTGAAGGCTTGTACTACTCTGCATTTCTGCAAGTTGTTTTCTACGTAGCAACTTGCTTGCTGCCGTCTCTGTTTTCATGGACCGAGTCTGTAAAATGTTGAAGTTTCTGTAGCGTAATGTCAGGCTGGCAGCCAAAAACATCAAGCATCACCCCAAGACTATAGCTGCGTACAAGACTCGCAAGCATGTAGCACCGCCTGTCATCGAAGAAAAAGAAGGCTTCCCGACTCTCCGCCAAAGCTACTACAGTACTTCTTAATTTTGTTGTGGCAACTGGTAGAGCGGTTAGATGGGCCATACCACCTGCAGGTTGGTTTCTGAACCTTGCAATCCAATAAAAAGTCACCCTGTCACCCACGAAGAACGAATGCATCCACTGGTGATAAGACTGTGAAACCGAAAGCAGCTTGGGGGAATGAACGAACCAACGAACGAACGAATCAACTCAGCTTGGAGCACGATTGGCACATCAACACGTAACTAAAGTATTAAAACAGATGAGACATAAACCGGATTCAGATTTCAGACAGAGTCGATTGGTGGGCCAAGGGGACAGGCACAGGCTGCCAACCCCGACAAGATCAAAGTTACTGCTAGCCGCCTAGCTGCTGGTGATTAGAGAGAAGCATGGGACGCTAACTGCTAGCTCCTGACCGCGCGTGTTATCCTAGGACAGGAAACGAGGAGAGGAGAGGGGAGGGGTCCCGTGAGAAAGAAACGGCCGTGATTTTGGGGCGCAGGTGGGGGGCACAGGAACAGGGGTTTTCCCCTGGAGCTGTGGCGCTTTTGGGACACCATGACTCCATGAGTGCTCTGCCTTTCTCCCGGGTTGAGCCCTGTGTCGCCATCGCGCATTTGTATGTCGTTGGAATCAGTGGCGGAGCTAGGATTTAGCTTCGTCTCGGACTATCTGGGCTGGACCATGAAAATATTACCCAGGTTAGACTGAATTTAACCGGATTATATACTAGATATTTTTCCATATCCCGGATTAGAACTTACCCTGCCTAAGGTGAGGCTCCGCCCTGGTTGGAATCACGCTTGCTTGCACTGCATGCATATGCTTGTAACCATGCAGTAGTGGTGCCATGTCTCCACAGTGCGTTGATAAAGAGTCCCTTGTCCTGCCGGATGCCGGTGCAAGAAATTGAACATGCACAGTACCTGGAAGATTGTGGTTTGCAGTGTACACGACACACGCCCATATTTTGACGCTGGTGGTATCCGAGCAGAACTTGTGAGGACTGAGCAGTGTAGCGATCGAAGTTGGGTCTCTGTCATTGCGGCAAGATCGATGGGGAGAGGCCACGCTGTGTCACGGCTTCCATTACATGAGATGTGGATGAGATAGCTACGTTCTGGTAATTAATCTACGTTCTGGTAATTAATTTCTAGATAGCTACGTTCTGGTAATTAATTTCTTTCTCTCTAGCTAGCTACAAAGAAAGGGAAGCGATCTCTGTTGCGTATTTCGCTTCGCAAATTGCAGGTCAAGTACGTATCATGTGACGTTTGCGACGGAGAGCCGAATGTACGTGTCAAGTCAATGGATGCATATCCAGATGTCTATGCTACACTCTATTCGAAAGTACATCGAGATGAACACGTCTACTTCACAGACATCCGTCCATCAACGGTTAAGAGCCATTAATTTTTCGAACCATCTGATCACAAAGGAGACGTGTAACCTATCCGGTAATGATCATCTGACTACACAGTGCGTTTGCAGGCTCGTCATCTGCACGCCGGCCGCCGCAGAGCCGGCGGTTTGACTGCGATGGAAATCCGTCAGAATTTCTCGAAGCACATGGAATTCAGTTTTCTCTGCTTCCAGATGCGCCATTGTCAGCGCCGTGGAACGTGGTCTTCAGATTCCGCGCGCATTCTTCTAGAGGTACAGTACGAGCACTCTCCTGCCTCGATCCATCAGCTAGCGATCAGCGGTTCCGTTTCAACCCCATGCTGCAGGAAGGGGTTTGATGCCTCTGTCGCACTTCGTCCATGGTTTTCGCGCTGCACGGCCGGCCGCCGGCTTCCGTTGATAGCGAGAACGACGGATAGATGGAAGCCTGGAACAGTTGATGCAAGTCAAACAGAGCGCAAGGACCAAAACCCACGTGAAGGTGAAACTTGGGCTTGGCTGTGCTGGCCCGTTTCTAATTCAGTTTTGCTATTGCACATGCGATTGAAATTTTTTTATGCTTCAGTCACCTGAAATTGTACTCTCAATGAACTAAAATTGTAGCCCCCTCCAAAAAAACAGTTGCAACTTTAGGTGATTGAGAGTGCAACTTCAGGTGACCTGAAATTGCACTCTCAATCAACTAAAATTGCAGCCCCTTCCAAAAAAACATGTACAACTTCAGATGATTCAAAGTGCAACTTTAGATGATTGAAAGATAAAAAAATTTCAATCACCTGTGCAATAATCTATCCCTTTCTAATTTCTTTCATGAATGGCTTTTCAGAGTGGAGACGAGGCGCTTTTGGGTAAACACCAGGGAGCGCCGAGGTACCGCGCGCGGCCTTCAGGAAGTCTTCTGCCGCACAAATGGGCTACAGCGACGGGCAACTCCCGTCCAGGCCATCTGCGACAGCGCACGGTCAACGAAGCGCCGTTATTTTTTCAACCCGAAAAGTCAAAAATGCATATCCATCCACCTATCTATTAAGATGTATAAATAGAGCAAATAATTTCCATCCGACCGACCAATTGAATGCTTGTGGAGTGAATACGGAAGAGATAAATGAGTATTCAACAATACCCGACTCCGACTGCGAGGAAAAAATATGGAATAGATTACGGGATGAGTGATATCCGTCCGCATATATCCGTACGTTAAGTGATGTGAGAAAGTCTATTGTGACTTCACTTAGTAACAAGATAATATATAGGCGGATTGGCACATCTAAATAGGCGAGGAGTATTGAGTGCCCTTTTTTCAATATCTCGGCGATTAGTCTCTCCTCGTTCGCTCTGATTACATCCTACTGTTCAATATCCTTTGTAAAGAAGCGGATAATTTTCATCAGATCGACTGTCCGAAGATTTATAGAACGAATATGGAATGGAGAAATAGGTAACTAGTATTATTCGTGTCTGACTCGGACTTTGAGAAAAAATATAGAATAGGATACAAGGTGAGCGATATTTATTTGTATGATTGCACCGCTACATCTATCTACCTATCTGTATATCAATATCTATACTAATTTGGCCAGAAGCCCCCATATTAAACCTAAATAAAAATAAAAATCCATGCATTAATCCAAAAAAAAGAAACTCCTACATTAATCAGAAAAAGGAAATATTTCCTCTGGAAGCCCCACATTAATCCTAGGTGAAAAAACTAAAAATCCCTATATTAATCCGAAAAAGAAGAAATTTTCGTATTAATCGGAGAAAAAGAAAACATCTTGACTATTAATTTCTGTATCAAGCCTGCAATATATGGTTAGATTTCATCTGAAGAGTTTGTATCTGATTGGCACATATATACAGAGTCCAACTCATCTGTTGAAATGCATGAGTTCCTCCTATATATTAACTCTCCCTTATTCCTTCAATTTCATCTGAAGAGTTTGTATCTGATTGACAGTACGCATATGTGCGAAGTCCTACTCAACTATTGATATGCATGAGTTCCTCCTATTAACTCTCTCTTATCCCTTCAATGATATATGCATGCATAGTCCGATTCATTTCAAATTTATTTTTGTAAGACGCTACAAGCTTTAGTTGCATACATTGAAAGTCCAATTCAGCTAGAAACTTTTTATTACAAGCATGCAAATACGTATGACATAGGTTTCATGTTCTATTGTAGTTTATAAAAAAAAGGACACAAAAAAGAGGATCATTGCTCATTGGTATTCTATTCCTCTACAGAAATAAACTACAGTCAAATTATGGCATTCTAAATATTTTTTTAGGGAAGACATTCTAAATACTTGCAGTTAAATTTTCTAACTCTTGTCACTAATACATACGAAACTATTTATATTAATTATGTCAAATGAAAATGACATAATCTTCCTGTTAACATTCTGCATGCCATGCATGCATGAGTGAAGTAACTCTAATACATAGTGACCAAATACAAGCGTGTTTACTGGCAATATTGGAAGTGTGGTGTCCAAATATATGTAAACTGAAATTAGAAAGTTGTAGTTTTAAATTTTAGAAGAATAGAACTATTGTACAAAACAAAAATTATGTGATTCAACTTCGTATAAATTTTGAATTAAATGTGCAGCAATATTTGAAACAAAATCACTATTTAAAAAAGTAGCCTATACGGATACATGGGTTGATGACTAGTCTTTTAAACCGAGCATCCAATTCATGGCCCTTTGAACCATCGTGTTCCCTACGATGAGATCTTGAAAACAAGACCCCACTTTCACATATTCTGGGTTAGTAATGGTATCACATATCATATGTTCCAGTAGATAAGACAAATTATTCCATGAGTTACTTTCTAATGTTATGTTGGTTCAAGGACGATGTTCCAACACGAATCTTTTGATTTGGGTAGCAAGAATGAACTAGGTGCGTGTTGAATGTTCCGATAAGTAAAATAAAGTGTTTCACACATTTGGTTTCAATATTTCAATAGTTTCATCGATGATATTGCACGTATTAAGATCTAAGAGGGAATGGGCCAATATTCCACGTATTTGATTTAATGTTCCAACAATTCATTGACGAGTTTCTACACATTATGTTCTAAGGAGGATGGGCCAAAGTTCCATGCATTTGGTTTTAATGTTCCAACAGGTCGTCAACAATGTTCCATGTATTAAATTCTAAGGGGATTGGCCAATTTCCATATATTTCGTTTTTAATGTTCCAATGTCTCGTCAATGATGCTCCAATAGTTTAATGACGATGTTAAAAAGAAATAAAAATGTTAGTGGAATAAATCAAACATAATAAAAATAATGTTGGTGGAATAAATCAAATGTGCTCGTCGAACAATTCAAGACTATTAGTGAAAACAATGAGTAGAATCAATGAAGAATAAAATATTAGTGGAACAAATCAAGACAATTAGTTGAGTAAAATAAAAAAAGTAATAGAATAATGGTGTAAGAAAATGACATGTGGAGAAGAAAATACCTACTACAAGGAAAACTGGCTGTAACTAGACAAAAAAGAAAGGGAGAAAAAACAAAGGCAACTATTTTTTTGAAACACAAGGATAGAAAGGTAACTAGATGGAAAGAAGAATAACAAAAGAAAGGAAAACTAAGAAAGGAAAGAAAGAAAAAAAGAGTAAGAAATAAAAACAACATATTCCGCCCCCTCCATCTCAAGGCCCAATTCCTACCACTGCACACATGGGACACGGCAACATGCACCACACGGCCCCAATTACGAAATAGCCACCCAACGTCCAGCCCAAGTGCGCAGCTACCTACCCGCTCCCTCTCAATGCCATCCACGTGGACGTGGGCTGGGGTGGGCGGCAAGTTGCTATATGCCGGAAACGTGACACAACTAGCCTTTCTTCTTTTCCATTTTTAAGCCCATCGGCTAAGATTGTTCGGTTTCCAAACTGGGCCAGGACAACATCACTTAAACTCGACGAACATGGCCTCATGGACACGATTGGACCTCCTCTCATAAAAAAGCAAAAGAACACGATTAGATCAGGAGTATTGGCTTTTGCTAATAATTTTTGGCTTTAACTTATAAATAGTAACTGCTTGTAGAGAGATGTATGGTAGAGAGAAATTTGCGTGCGATTTTAGCTGATATAAATGAAATCACTACAGTGTGTACTTCAATCAACCAGTAGACCATGTCTTGAAAAGATGTATCGTTTGAAAGCTAAATACTGTATAAAAGTCATTTACTATAGAAAAATAGATTTTAGAAACCAATATAAATAGGGTCGCAAAATCATTTTCTTGTGAAGTGCAAGCCCCCACGATGACGGCAAGCATAGGAATTACGCTTCATGCTAATCCATGTCTTTCCAGTGTTGCGCCATTGTGTTGAAATAATCTTGTTGCATTGAGAGTTGCTTATGTTGCACATAGAATAGGGTCTGCAAAGTATTGTACACGTAGTTGTGGTGCTGTGTACAAGTACACATTTGTTTAGTGAATTCTCGGCCATTTTGGCTCCAACGGCACGAAAATACCGTATTTGACCACTTCTCACATGCACTACCATCTTTGGCCCTCTTCCGTGGCCGGAGAGCACATGAGGGAGGTGGCATGGTGGGGACCGCACGAGGGGAGCTAGCACGGTTAGGGTGCACACTAGAGACGTGGCAAGGTTGGATTGCACGCCAGAGGGAGGTGGTGGTGGCGTCTCTCCTCCAACGACAGTGTCCCTTCTCTGCCAGCGTTGTCCTCCCCTCTTTGCATGTTGCTAGATTCAAGCTAGATGAGCTTGTTGATGAAACAAAACCAAATTTCAAAATAAATTCAAATTTGCTTTTGAGTTTGATTTCATTTGGTTCTTTCCCCTTTTTACCACTGTTCAAACCTCTCCCTCCCGCCTCTGCTTCTATCCTTCTTCCTCTGTGCATAGTGCAGCGAGTAGACATTGTTCATTAACCAAAAATACAGCCGTTGCCCTGATCTTTTCGCCGCCGCTCCTTCTCATTTCTTCCTGTTGCTGCCACGCCTCTGCCAGAGGTCAGAGGTCGTACTTCTTCACTTATCCCACCTCTGACCCCCTCTTAATTGCCCCTGTCGTGCGTCAGAGCGACCGGCAGAGCTCACCACCGCCTCTGCCTTTCCGCTCTCTCTGTTCTCTCTTGGCCGACTGCCTCGCATTGTAAACCTCCTTGCCACCCTGCCAGCTACTGCCAAGCTAGTGTACGACATCCCTGACACCTGACACTCTCCTTAATGCCGCGACCCCCACCTTGCCAAGCGTCGTACCCATCTCACCCTGTCGACGCCACCATCCATTTCGCTTCCTCTTTGCTCTCATCCTCTCACAGCTGACCTGACACCTCCCCTGGCACCTCTTGACTGCCGCAATGCCAAGCCTAAGGAAGCACAAATATCCCCTTAGCCAGCCATGCGGCGCCCTCTCACACCTTCTCAACCTTGCCACGCGCCATTACCATCATAGTTGTCCCTTATGCAAAACTGCCTTCCTTGCCCTATTGAAAACCTCGAGCACCTCCTATGAGATGCATCGGCGTCCAAAGTGAGCCACCCACCCCCAATCGCTCCGACGACCAAAGCTCCGCCGACGATCTCCAGAAAACCCGAAGTAAGCTCAAATTTTCATTCCTTCTATTCAGTCCATCCTTTTTCAGTTGCTTTGGTCTGCAGCTTCCACATGCCCGTAGAAACCTTGCCGAAGCTTTGCCCTAACCTCCCGAGCCCCCTGCTATACCAGCACCTTTGTCCGCCACTCGACCAAAGGAGGTCACCGTGGACAGCTCGGCTCAGCCATCCCCAACCTAAACCACCACACCCCTAAGCTCTCCCTACTCCTAGAGATGCTCAATTGCAAATGCTATTGTCCTTTTAACCCGCCATTAACCCCTGTGCCATTCAAAAGTTCCGAGAAGAGAAGACCTCACTGCCGACACTTGCCTGACTTCCAGCCACTCCTGAGCCCAAAAATGGAATCCTCATGGCCCCAGGAACCCAACCGTAGTCACCAATTATTGTTTTCACCACAAAATCTCCGATCGCTCCACCGCTTGAACTCTTCGATCACTTGAACTCTCCGACCACCTTGTAATCGAGAGGAGCTTCAACCGCACCACTTCGAGTCCTGAGTAACACCACTCGTACGCCATCCGATGCTCCTAAGCCACTCGTACACTATCCGATCTTTTAAGCCACTCGGATGCCGCCCAATCTCCACAGCCACTTGGACGTTATCCGATCTTAGTAGCAACTCGTACACTGTTCGATCTCCATTGACTTGTACTCAAAATCGAACCTCGATCGTCCACCAACTTCATAGTCATGCCCAAAACTGCTGAGTACAACTACTCGGGAGTCATTACGACCACGTTGTCGTTACGACCACATTGTGGTTTACGACCGCGTTGTTACGACCACAGTGTGGTTTACGACTGCACTGTGGTTTACAACCACGCTATGGTTTACGATCGCACTGTGGTTTACAATCACACTGAATACTCGGTTTCAGTAATTGTAACTCGATTACTATCAAGTCTTCCAGCTCCACAAACACCTCCGCTCATAAGCAAGATTTGTGCCAAGAACCAAACCCACTGTGAATAGTAAAACTCGTGATGAACAGTACCAGGCCTGTTACTATTTATGAAACCGTAAAATGCATATATACATCTATTTCGATCGTTTCGAACCTGTCTATCCATTCTTTAGCTCTGTTTTCCCATACCAAACTCCTATAATCCCCAAACCTATTTTATTTGATTTTTCTAATTTTGTTTCTTTTATTCCTAGCTCAGTCATTCGAGCATGAAATTGATTTGTTTCTTTTGCATAAACCAGCCAACACAGGAAGGAGAAGCTCAAGTACAAGCATAAGACTCGGAAGAATATGAAATCATATAATACATTGGTCCGCAAGGCAAGTCACATGTCATTGATCACTAGTTAGTGATCCGTACGTTGCAACAGAGTCATAAAAATAATGAGACAGAACTTACTGCCTGGCCAACTTCACACATCAAAATTGGAGAACAAGCGACAGAGAGAGAAGGGTTGCCAGAATGCGCGAGGAGATAGGAAAAGTGGAGGGGGTGGACGGTTGTATCCTGAGAGAGAGGAGGAGGAGAGAAACGAACGATCCAGATCAAATTGGATGGTTGAGAAGAGAGAATGGACCAACCACCAACTCATACATTTATAATAGTAAAGATATTGAACATACATTCCTTTAATTATTTATTTACCAGTATTTTCATTACATTATGTGCGCACTGTTATTTCTTATACAATAAGTATTTAGAATGACATGATATTAGCTAATGTCCTACCACTTGAAAATGTTTTGTTTAATTTGATGGCCATATTCACCTTAACAAAATTTAGTAATATTAAATATACTATGATAGACCAGGAACTCAACTGTTTTATACCATTAAGAGACTTGGCACTTTATCGGTAGAATTTTAAAAGTGGTTCTAGGATAAGGAGATATCACGGGAAGTCACAAGATGGTTGGGTCCCATGACTTCATCCTAGAGTGGAGGCTTGGACTAGAAAGGTGGCCGTGCGGATGGGCACTGAAACAAGAGTTTGTGGATGGAAGTTGCCTTGGTGAAAATATAAGGATTAGAACCTTATACCAAGTAAAGAACATAGTGATCGCTCAACCACAAACGTTGATTCGTCAAACCTAATTTAGTAGCTGCTAAAGTTCGATTGAATATCTACAAAGGGTGGAGGGAGACTGAGAGAGTTTTTGTGGCATGGGAGGGGGGGGGGGTATAATCATACATGACAACAGTAGAACCACTTCAAATCGAGTGAGGTAGTGTGCAACCTGAGTTTGTTGAGAAACAGTACCTACTGGATAGAGGCTATATAAAAAATTGAGTAGTGAAAAGGCTTGTTTTCTTAACTCTGTCGCGGGAGTTAGAAATCTTGTGGGTAAAGCTGGGCAACTCTGCAGAGTCATTTATTAATGATATTCTAATACGCCGTGCTTTCGGTAAATGAAACTATGTTTAATAAGTGATTCCAACAGCGAAGCATAAGTAGATTTGAAAATGATTTGAAAATGTTGAAATCTGGTAATCAAGTTTTGAAACCCCAATTCCTTAAGAAGTTGTTGTTTATTTATGTTTAAAGATGTTTACAAATAAAATTGCATCCATAAATACTTTAATAAAACCACTATATTCTCACCCCTTGAAAATCGCTGACAAATAGTTATATAGCATTTCTCCATGTAACTTGTTGAGTATGGTTGGTTGTACTCAGTCTTGTTTTATTTATCCCAACACAGAGATCAAGAGAAAAGAGAATGTTGCAAGTATTCATGTTAGGGTTATGACCGCATTTAAACGTTCCTGTTGGAATTTTATAAGTTTTGAGGTTAGATACTCATTAAAATTTGTAAAAGTTGATCGTTATATTTTATTTTAATTAAACTAACTTTTCAAATGTTCATGAGCGTGATACTTTATCTATTTGTAACTAAAGCTCTAGACTACTACCGAAGGTAACGACGTCTATTTCTAAAAACGGAGACGTTACAGTTGAGTTAGTGGACCGCGTCTAGTGGCTTGTGGCGTGAATTCAGGATCGAGTTAGTTACTCGATGTTGTGTGCGCGTGTCTTTTTGTATTACTACTGCATGTTTCTGTTAAGCTAATTGAGAATAACAGAGAAAACTTGGCAAGTGTGAGTGCGTCACAAAAACAGACTCCTCTGTAAACTCCTCTCTGTGCATGTTCTTGATCTTCCACTGAGTTCGCATGAGTTTGTGTCCGCTGTGGATTCGTGTGTGTAGGCTGTGAATGATTCCAACACACTGCGTGTGCCCTGATCAATATGACTTCAGTTTCTGACTTCAGTTTATTTTTGCACTATTCATAAATTTCGTCTTTTTCTGAACTTTTGGCTTTTTTGAGTTTTTTTACCGGTTCTTTTTTCCACGTATTTGTTTACATTATACGTGATGGGCTAATATATTTTTTCTATTTTTAAATTTAATTATGGTAAATAAGCTCCTGTCAGCTACAGTGTTTTCAGCCATAAGCTATGAGGCTTTCAGCCGAACCGATCACCACCATGTTGGATGGCAGCTACAGCAGGCTCACCATGGGTGGGTTCCACACGGTTTCTGACTTGTGCTTTTCACTTTTGCTATAATATTTTTCTTTCAAATAACACATCTTTTTAAGAGAGAGTCTATAAATCAATTGTAATAGATATTATACCGAGATTAGCTATACTAATCAAAATCATATACAATTATTTCTCTCTTCATACTATTTCTTACAAATAACTAGAATTTAAAAAATATAAATCAAAAGACATAAGTTACTATTTCTTACAAATAACTAGAATTTAAAAAATATAAACCAAAAGACATAAGTACTACCTAAAAGAACCTTTATATGCACGATAGTCACGCGGTCGGTCACCCGGTGGACTTCACCCCGCAAGCTAGCACTTCACATCCTTTTGCGCTGGATGTTATCGATGCGATCCAGTGAAGAAGTTTTTGTTTCGGCCTATGCTGATCTGTCTTAGATGTCCCGTTCTGATTCACCGACCAAAATTAGGTCCACGGAAAGCAGGTAGATTGAGAGGCGGTGACAGAGTGCGTGCACCGCGATGCATCCAGTCTGGCTGGCATGGTCCATCTCACGGTTAAGACCCTAGGCAGCAAAACAACTTTTTTTTTTCGGTACTGTACGTGCGTACACCCAACTGCAGTGCAAACTTTTGTGAGCCCCGACGATACAAATAGCACCGCCCGAAACCACGGAACCGATCAAGAACCCGTGCACTTCCGCTGTTGAAGTTGCACCGCACGAACAGATCGACAATGCCGGCGACGAGGTAGTGCACGACTTCGCCCCGCTGCTCCTGGTCTACAGGAGCAACCGGCTCGAGCCACGACGCCGCGACGAGCGTCACGTCCAAGGACGTGCCCCCTCTCCCTGAACTCGTTCGTGCGCCTCTACCTCCCGCCGGACGCCAGCGATGGCGATGCCAAAAAGCTCCTTGTCGCCTACTTCCACAGAGGGGCCAGGCTTCGTGGCCAGATCAGCTGCGTTCGGCACGTACCACTGCTGCCCCAACGACCCCACAGTGACATGCCCCACCGTCACCGTCTCTATCGACTACTGCCTCACCCTAGAGTAGGGGTGGCAGTCAGGCCCGATTACCCGTTTACCCGTGGGTAAAAACCCTATTAGGGTAGGGTATGTTCCAATTTTTTTGCCCGCGGGTATACTAATGGGTCAAATCCTTTGCCCGATGGGTAAACGGGTACGGGCATGGGTAGTCACTACCCATGCCCGCTTCGCCCGTTTACCCGCCAAATATGACTGACAAGTGGGCCCCTACCTCCCTGGAAATCTTTGGTATATATACATTAAGCTAAAATCTTTAGGGTTTCCCATTCCCTGCCGCCGCACAACTTGTTGCCTTCGGCCTCCCGCTGTCCCGCAGTCCCGCCCTCCCCATCCCTTGCGCGTTGCGCCCTCTTCTCTGGCTCTCTGCGCCGCCGGCTCCCTCGTCCTCCAGTCCTCCCTTGCGCCGCCGCCCCCGCCTCCTCCCTTGCGCCGCCGCCCCCCGCCTCCTCCCTTGCGCCGCCGGTCGCCGCCTCCTCCTCCTCCCTTGCGCCGCCGCCCCCCGCCTCCTCCCTTGCGCCGCCGCCCCCTCCTCCTCCCTTGCGCCGCCGGTTGCCGCCTCCTCCTCCTCCCTTGCGCCGCCGTCGCCGCCGCTCCAGATCCGCAGCTCCTCCTCCTCCCTTGCGCCGCCGGTTGCCGACTCCCTCCTCCTCCAGATCCGCAGCTCCTCCTCCTCCCTTGCGCCGCCGGTTGCCGACTCCCTCCTCCTCCCTTGCGCCGCCGGTTGCTGACTCCCTCCTCCTCCAGATCCGCAGCTCCTCCTCCTCCCTTGCGCCGCCGGTCGCCGGCCCCCTCCTCCTCCCTTGCGCCGGTTGTAGACTTGTTGAAGTCATTGTGTTATTATGGTGTTACTTTGCTATTCATATTTGCTATTGCCTGATTATTGTAGACTTGTAGACTTGTTGAAGTCATTGTAGACTTGTTGAAGTCATTGTGTTCAGATTGATTATGGACTTGTAGACTACTAGGCTTGTTGAAGTCATTGTGTTATTATGGTGTTACTTTGCTATTCATATTTGCTATTGCTTGATTATTTTCCTTTTTAAGCAATTTTGTGTTGGATGCATTCATGGAGGCCTGATTATGTTTTGTTGGTAAAATGCAACTATGCAAATAGCATCACATCACTTAGAAAATAACTGGTACTGTCAGTCTGTCCATGGGCGTTACTTGGCGGGCAAACGGGCATGCCCGCGGGCATACGGCGCCCGCGGGCGGCGGGCATGGGCGCGGGTTTTTACCCATCACGGGTCGCGGGCACGGGCGCGGGTATGAAAATTGCTCGCGGGTACGGGTATGGGTATGCAATACCCGTGCCCGTCGCGCCCGACTGCCACCCCTACCCTAGAGCACCCGCTCTTGGCTACGTACGAGGACTCCCTCGCGGCCTTCAAGTGGGTGCTCTCCGTCGCCGACCCGCAGATCACCAAGCATAAGGACCTTGCCAGCGTCTTTCTCGCGGGCGAGAATGCTGGCGGCAACATCTGTCACCACCTCAGGCGCACTCGGACATCAAGGACACGCGCCTCAAAGGCATCATCCTGATGCATCGTGGTTTTGGGGCAAGGAGCCTATCGGCGAAGAGCCCCGTAGCACGGTGGAGCACGTGGAATGCGGGTGTAACGCCTCTATTTTTAGGAACAGAACTATCGTACGTACCGCAACAATCCAAGAGTTCAGTTGCGGACATAAGAAGTATCATGCCCGCTCACGCACATTTAAAAGAGGTTAACTAGATTAAAAATATGATCTACTAGTCAACTTTAGCAACAAAAAGATCGTCCAAACCTAAAATTTAACTTACAATCAGAAGATCCGAATAAAGTTCCTACAGAAACGCTTGAATGCGGTTGCGCGTAAAGCTTGAAATCTCCTTTCTTCTTCTGGTATCTATTGTGGTGGGAATACAGCAAGATTTAGTACAATCGATAGTACTCAGTAAGTCCCTATTGCAAGGTGCAATTATATGGCTATCATCTATTTGCAAGGCTAAACCAAAGAATGATTTTATGTTTCTTCTGCGAGAAGCCATATTTTCAATATCATGTTATATTTAGTTTTCAACATATGACCTAACCATTTTAACTGGAATAAAATAAATAAGTAAAATGTTCATAAGTATTTGACTATGTGGGAGCAACTCTCTTCACATGTATTTCATATGTCAGGTCCACGGACCCTTAGTCCATGTCCTTTATCATATCATACCAACAGCTATTTTATGAAAACTACGCGCTGTGGTATTTTCACACTTTATCCACAACCAGGGGCACGCCTATTCGAATAGATTATAACACTCTTCAGAGGTGTATAACTTTACCCACAAGATATGATTATCTCATAATGTCGACCATTACACTCTTTCGTAGGCGTGTGACTTAGTAGTTAGTAGTCACAAGACATTTACAATGCTTAGTTCCGATGCTCCCCCTACTCTGGAGGTATGACTCTCAGTGCTAAGATACCCCCATTGCTAGGGAGTCTCTCCCTTATCAGTCGCGTGCGCACTCCATGTAAGGGCATGGACCTTTCGAATCCCTCCCGGGTAGTAACCCCTATAGGTTCACCCTCACTTTTTAACCGAGCAATGACCCCATGGGCCATCCCCAACCTATTATGCTAGTGCAGGAGTCCACACCGAAACAAAGCAAATTAATTGGCCAGGTCCGTCCTATACCAGACTTGTGGTTGCACGATTGGGTGTAGAAATGAGCGCACATGAATTCTGTCTTTAATCGACTCAGGTGAGACAAACCAACAATTCTGACCTTGGGCAATACCTGTGCCGGTCTCAAACCAACCGCTCACCCGAGTCTCCACTATTTTATAAAACATTCTCTATTTACAGTGGTAACCCATGTTACCACTACCATTATCATGTTTCAAATTTCAGTTAGCAATGTTTGTATCGTATTTACTATTACCTCTAAAGCATATCTAAGAACATTCATAACCTAGCATTATTACCATTATAAGTATCATATGGTGACAAGGAAAAAGTATACTCAAGAAAGGAATATAAAATGGAATCAATTGTATGGTGTAGTTAGGCAATCTATATACATAATAATGGCAAGCATGCATTTATATTTGAAAATAAAATATTGCATTTGAAAACTAGATTCAACATTATCTATATAAGAACTTGCCTCCTTTTCCTATATCTCCGGTCTTCTCTGTAGGCTTCAGACTTACTCCAGTTGCTCCTATAGTTCTTCTGTTGATCAGCTCACTGGGTCCAAATTCTAGCACAGAAAACGAAGGAAAATAAGTTCCCGCTTTACGTAATGCAGGATGGGAACAAAATGCAAGAAAATAACTAAAAAGACATAAAGAAAATAGGTTTGGGTGGTCAAAGTTTAGGTAGTGCGTGGTTTAGCTAAACAGAGTTAGAATTGGGCTAGGTGAGATTGAGTCGATCAAAATGGCTATACATACTTTGAACATATTTTTAAAATGAATAGTAACTGGTGGACATATGGTGGTGGTTTGATTATGGAACAATGTGGTTTTGGTTTGGCGAAACGAAGGCTAGAAATGGATTCACAGGGGGTCGAAACAGTCAAAATGAGTATATTATTGATTTTTGGAATTTTTAGATGAACAATGCTTTCAGTGTATGAACAGTGCTAGGCCGGCCCATTGTGAATAGTGCTCACAATTCGGCTCAAGTTCAAAAATGAAACGGCCTTATGGGCCGGCCGTTCGGCCCAGCGGCGCGTGACTGATCCATGGCACATGGATGGGCATAGGCGAAATGCATCCCCCTTCCTCTACCTTTAGTCAGAGCCGACGTAGAGCAGAGCACAGCGGCGACCACAACCAATCAGCTCCGGCGAAGCTCAACTACGGCCAAGGGTGGTACAGATGGACTCTACTAGGTTCGATGATTCCATTTTTGGGGTTTAGGAGCGTGGGAAAAGGGCATGGTGGCTGGCGGCGAGGGGTGGTACTACGGGCCGAGGCATGGCACAGAGCAAATCCGGTGAAGTTCCGACGAGCTGCTAGGATTTTGAACTATCTACAGGGAAAGGCGAACTCGACAGTGCCGCTGGTTTTGGCTAGGAGGGCTCCACTTGGGCTATCTACGGGCGACCCTCTGCGCACGGCTGTGACGAGCGACGCCGACAAGGAGGAGGCTAAAGCTTGGCTTTGAGTTCCTAGTGGCCTGAGTATTCTACTTAAGCAAGGAATTGGAAAATTATCGCCTGAAGTAGAGGATTGGCCGGAGGAGCTCACCGGCGTAGGGCACAGTGGCAATGGTGATGTAGGGTGGCGGCGGTCGATTGGGTTGTTCGGCGAGGTGCTTGAGGTGGTCGTGAGGCCATCAAAAGGCTTGAAGGGCTTTAAGGATGACCAAGAGGCAGTGGGAGTAGGAGCATTGGCTAAGCGGCGCTGGCACGCAAAGAGGAGAAGGTCAAGCAGACACAGGTGGCGAGGCAAAGTTGGGGCGAGTTGGCGGGGAGGTACTACAGCCTCTGTTCAGTGGTGACAATAGGTGATGTAGCGATATGGCAAGGCGTGCACGCGTTGGCTGCTCCACGCGTTGGATCGCAGCGGAGATCAACGGCCGACGTGGAAAGGGTGTGGTGACAACAAGTCACTAGCGGAGCGACGCGCGGGCTGAGTTGGCCATGGCTCGGTGGGAATGGGGGGAAGCTGCAGCGCGGACAAGCGAACGGTGGCAAGGCACGTGGTTGAAGCTTCGGTGGCAACCGGTGAACTCTTGGAGGATGCCAAAGCAAAGGAGAAGGCGGCTAAGCTGAAAAGGGAAAGTGGATTTCCAGGGCTTCTTACCAAATTGGGAAGGTTTGGGGAAATTCAAGCAAATTCAAATGAAACTCAAACAAAAATCGAAACTTTGAAATTTTGGGTTGTGTCAGCGGGGAGCAGAAGGGCCTGTGGGGGTTCGCGTGCCCCGGCGTGGCGGACGGCGTGGACGACCCCCGGATGAACCCGACCGCGCCGGGGCTGGAGAGGCTGGCGTGCGGGAAGGTGATGGCGTGCGTGGCCGAGGGGGACTTCCTGCGGCGGCGCGGCAGGGCGTACGCGGAGGCGGCGACGCAGGCGAGGGGTCCCGAGCCGGCGGTGGAGCTGTTCGAGTCGGAGGGCTTCGGGCACGTGTTCTACCTGTTCGAGCCCGCGCTGGAGAAGGCCAGGGAGCTGCTCGAGAGGATCGCGGAGTTTGTCAACGCGTAGTGAGCGAGCGAGCGAGGCTAGTACGAATATGAGAAGCTTGGCGCGCGCGCGCACGTGGTGGCGTTAGTTCGTTTACGAAAGGAATGATGAAATGGAGTAGAAACAAACGGCGATTCGATACGGACTATCGATCAGTCTAGCGGTTGTGCACCAGCTGTCTTGTGTCGTCCGAGGTTCGAACAGCGATCGGTGGACGTAACTGGCAACGTCGAGGGTGCAACCGGCGGCTTATCAACTTCACCGCTTCAACGCCGCCGCTTGGGTGAGGTCACAAGATAGCTTGCATGCAAAGACCGTTGAACATTTATATGATCGATGCATCCATTCCAGCCGCATTCGTGAAATTGACATGTCGCAATGCAAACTTACAACCCTTGTGTAGCTCTGTTAGAACCGGGAACTTGCCCGGAGCTCGAATCGCGATGCGGATCCAAAGTTTGAGAAACTTGGATGATTTTTGTACACGCATTTGGATGGTTTTTTTTTTGTTTCATCCGGCCCGGGAGATTCCTATCAACCCCCCCCCCCCCCCCCCCCCACAGTAAACAAGTAGGGGATTTGCACGCGGTCCTGAAGTTCAGGCCAGGCCTACGTAAAAAGAACATTGGGCCAATCCAAACACGGCAAATCGGCCTAACTCTGGCACATACGTGCGTGGACAAATCGAGTGCGAACTGGGAACTTAGAGCATCTCCAATAATGTCCTCTAAATCTCATCTCCTAAATCACTTTTTAGAGGACACAATCTAGAATATAGAAGACTAAAAATATGTAACCTCCAACAAGTCCTCTAAATATGGTCCCCTAAATTAAAATCTGGGTCCACAAAAACTACCAACCAAAGAATTTAGGGGATCGGACGGCGCAGGAGCGTTGGGACCGATTTAGGGGATGGTGTGCGTCCTCCATATATGGGGGACGAAAAATCAGGGATGGAGTCCTCTATATTTTTGGGTACCACTTAGGGGATCTGTTGGAGCCCTTTTTTTACCTTTTCTTCTAAAATATAGGGGATATGAGCATTTTAGAAGATTTGTTGGAGATGCTCTTACCGCGTGCAATCTGGGAAATGGTCACAGTTGGCGAGCTTCGTCATCTTGCGAGCTGTTTGTTTGGGTTCAATTCTTGGACCAGTCCCGAATATCACTTTACACAGATATACGCTCGCGTGTCACATTTTAGCTCATTTTAGCTTAAACTTATGGTTTCTGACTTATTTTTTACTATTAATAAATTTTGCCTTTTTCTAAACTTTTATCTTTTTAAAGCTTTTTTGCTGGTTCTTTTTTCTGTATTCGTTTGCGTTGTCCGTGATGAGCTAACATATTTTTCTATTTTTATTTTTTTTAATTTTAATATGTCAAATAAGTCATCTTCGGATACAGTGTAATTTCAGCCAGCTATAATATAATTTTAGTTATAAGGTACTATTTTTCAGCTCAATCAAATAGGACCTTTGTATAGTGTATGGTGTGCGTGAATGTGCTGTCCTTCGTTGTAATTAAAAAAAGAAGGGGTCACACGGTACAAGAAGTCAAGAGGAGATGCCCGAACATAACAATGTTTTGCAAGCTGCAACATTTTGACGATTGCGAGGGTACAGAGATTGTCGCGGGCGTTCGAGATCGCCACCGCACCACCGCCTTGGACCATCCGTCGTGCACAGACTTGCACTGAATCTGAGAAGATATTTGCCTGCCGCTCCAACTCGAAGCAACGGCATCACTCGCAAAAAAAGGTTCCGCTCGTGCCTGGAGCTGTACGGGCAGCCATGTTAGCAAGCCGGAAACTTGCGTGCTACGTGAATGCCATTTTCCTACTACTGCCCGGTCAACTCATCCCATCTCAGGCGGCATGGTTCACGAGTTAGTGGCAGCAGTAGCTGTTGCGGAGCTACAACCTAGCAGAATAGATTTTAGTTTAAGATATAAAAAAATATCTAATATACAACATAGGTAAATTCAATCCAGTCTGAGTAATATTTTCATAGTTCAGTTCAGATAGTCTAGGGGATGTTTGGTTGCTAGCCACACTTTACCAACAAAAATTACCACACTTACCTAAGTTGAGGTGCTCAAATTCTTTGCCACACCTTAGTAAGCCTAAGGAAATCTTGCCACACTTTTTTGAGTTATTGACGCGTAGGACCTAGTTTGCTGGAAGGAAATTTTGCCACAACTGTGGCTGCAACCAAACAGCTCCCAAAGTTGATCAAACTTGCCTAACTTTAGACGTGGTAAACTGTAACTGACAACCAAACACCCTCACCACTAAGTTCAAAACGTAACTAAATACTGGCTTCCACATTGAGGAGTAGATTCGACTTGTGTTGTGTTGTGCGTGCCTTAAATGGTTGGATTCTGAGGTGGTTGTGCGGTGGACGTGCTGGGTTGGTGGAATGGAACGGAAGCAGAGGAGGGGAGAGGGGGGAAAGGCAGAGCTTTGGTTGGTCACTTGCTTTTGGTCCAAAACCCTGGGTTTGGGAGGAAAGAGCCCTCACCAGCCAGAGAAGTTTCCAATGACAAGTCTTCACATAAAAGTCAAGCAACGGGAATGGAAAAGGCAAACGGGCACGTTTGCTAATTCGGGTGGGTGGTCGTCCTGCAGGCTTAACCTGTGCCTTTTCTCCGTTTCCATCTACTCCTACATCACATTTGGCCATTTGGGAGGAGATGACAAAGGATCTTCCCTTTCCCCAGGTGTTTCCCCTGTTTATCGGTCATCTTTTTTTTAATGATTATTCCGGTATGGTAAATTAGTATGGCTACATGGATGTAGACAATGATAATCTAGAAAAAAAACCACCACAGATTTTCTATTTCATTGGATTACTAGATGTAAAATCATACTTTCTTACCATGTATTGCTAACTAATTCATCTGATTGGTCAGTCAAATACCACGCTAAGAATAGCATATGCTAACTAGCAACACTTACTGATCTTATTGGCTAAATTAAGTCATAAAATCATGCTCATTTTAAACCTAAAATAGTAATAAAAAAAACACTACAGAAATAGCAATAACACTAACCCCGCACTTCTTAAATTCCAAACCCCACAATGCAATCTCCCTGCACGTAGGTGGTCGAGCCGAATAGGGTGTTGCGTAATATTTAAATGTGCACACAGAACTATCTATGTTTTAACGTATTTTGTTTTATCAATTTACTAGATTTATACTGTAGTAATTAGCCATACTGAAGATTTTACATTTCCTAAGGTGCATATGCTCCGTAACGTCATACTTGGTGATTTTACTTTGTTTAAGATGTGTTTTTTTGTAACATCGTACTTAATGATTTTACTTTTTCTGTAATGTGCATATTCTGTGATGTCATCTTTAATGATCTTAATAGTAAAATCAAGTTATATACTTATGGTTTGTCAATATTTTAGGATGTAAACATATAGAACCTGTTCTAAAAATCAGCTGTGACCCTACTGCTTTCTAACATCACACTTGATGATTTTACTTTATCTAAGATGTGTGTGTGTGTTTATAACACTATAGTTAGTAATTATACCTTTTTCTAAGATATGCATACTTAATAATCTTGCTGGCTAAATTAAGTTAGATACTCACGATTTGTTACTAGTTCAGGACGTAAACCCAAATAACCCGTCCTAAAAACAAGCTGTGACGGCATAACGAACTCCTAGATCGGACGGTCTGGATCCGTCCCTCACCTAATATATATGCAGCCTCACTGTCCCCACCCACGAGCTCCCTCTCTTTCCGCCCTCCACCCCTCGCGAGCCCCCAACCCCTGGCGACCCTCCTCGGCGGCGGCGGCGGCGGCGATGCAGATGGCGGCGACAACCACCGACTCCCAGGCCGCCGTGCCACCTCACCACCCTCACACTCACCCCCACCCACCTCCGCAGCACGCGCATCCGCACCACCACATGCCGCAGCCGCGGTGGTTCGTCATCCCCTACCCGCCGCCGCCGGCCATGGTGGCCGCGCCACCCCCGCCACCGCCGCAGTTCGCGAAGCACTTCGCAGCGGGGCCGCCGCCGCCCCCCGCCCCGGCCGGGCGCCGCACGCCGACCCCGCCCGCGGCCGGATCCGGCGGGAACGGGTGCGAGGAGAATAAGACGATCTGGGTCGGCGATCTCCAGTACTGGATGGATGAGAACTACCTCCACAGCTGCTTCGGTCCCAGCGGCGAGGTTTGCGTTCTCTCCCGATCCGGACTTATCCGTGCTAGATCTCACGAATACAGTTAGATTTGTCCCATTTCTATGTGTTGATTCGTCTGTTGTGTCCTGAAATTGTCATAAAAGCGTAAATTTGGGCTTACTTGTCGCTTGATGCGAATAAAAGTGCGATATTTGTAGAATCAGCCGTGGGAAGTTGTTTAAGGCGCCAACTTTGGGGTTATTCAATGCAGTACGGACGGAATGCTCTTGTTGGTTTGGTCATTTACGTCTCTTGATTCGTGTATTAGTGCATGTAACTTCTAAATAACTTTTTTTTCTTTAATTGTGATTTTGTATGTAATAAGGCGTGCCCCTTAGAATTGGTGTTTGCGAGCTGCCAAATGTGCTGACTTCGTGGTGGGATTTATGTATAAAACTGGTTTGTTTAATAGTTTGGAGGAAATGGTCTTGTTGTGTGAATTTAATAAACATTTTGAATGAGCCGAGCTAGTTGTTGCATTTTGTGGTTACGGATTTAGTATAAGAACAGTTGGAGGAATGAAAGGAGGCCATAATGACAGCCTTGGCCAATTATCTTTATTTGGAGGTGAGCTAATTGATGGTTGACAGGAAGAAAAACGATGCCTGATTATAGGATCATTGTGATGGCAACTGATACGGTGCTTCTTCAGGAACAGTGTTAACGAACAATGAGAGTTGTATGCATTCGTGTTTCTGTACTAGCTGCCAGGAACCATTTTTTAAAATCTTCAAAAAAAAAACCAAGTATTATAGGTTATTAAAATACAGAATGAAGGTTAACCACTGATTAGTACATCAATTGTTATTTCTTCTTTTTGTTTGTGTGCTTTTGTGCTCTTTTTATACTAATTTTCTCACCTTTTGCTACTCATCTCTTTCGTAGGTGGTGACAATAAAAGTTATCCGCAATAGGCAAACTGGCCAATCGGAGGGATACGGTTTTGTAGAGTTCTATTCCCATGCATCAGCAGAGAAAGCTCTTCAAAATTTTACTGGTCATGTGATGCCTAACACTGATCGAGCTTTTAAGTTAAACTGGGCATTATATAGCATGGGTGAAAAGCGATCTGAAGTTGCTTCTGACCACTCGATATTTGTCGGTGATCTAGCTGCTGATGTTACTGACGAAATGCTGATGGTGCTTTTTGGTAGCAAGTACCGCTCTGTTAAAGGAGCTAAAGTTATTCTTGATGCAAACACAGGCCGTTCTAGAGGATATGGATTTGTTAGATTTGGAGATGATAATGACAAATCTAGTGCAATGACTGAAATGAATGGTGTATATTGCTCTACTAGGCCAATTCGTATAGGGCCTGCAACACCCAGAAGATCGTCGGGTATGTCCATCTTTCATGATTGTTCTATTATCTGAAATTGTACAACCTCTTTTTGTTAGTTCAGGGACTGTCTGATGTTTTGCGCTATGATTGGAATTTTACTCAATTTGACTCATTCTATGGCCACATTGTAGCAAACATTGCTATCATTATAGGTTTCTGAAAGTCTAGTATGTTTTTCCATCTTGTATGCCCCTGATGTTGCCAAAGTGTTCTTCCCTTCTCCCATGTAGGTTTTTGGAACACATCCCGAAGTTTTAATAATAATTTAATGAATTTGTTCTGTTATTTATCTATATGTACTTTGCGCCTTTGAGAATGACATATGTAACCTATAGAAATTAAGGTGTAGCAGCTGATAAGAAAAACCTACTTCATGAGAATTCCAGTGTGGAGCTAGCGTTCCTAATGCTGTAGTGGCAGCAGCTCCTTTACAATTACTCCTTGAATTGTTATCTTCATAAACATTGCTCTGCAGCAATAGATTGATGCATGTTATGTACCATGCTGCTTCTTTATAGAGGTCACTATGACATTGGTTATTTTTCTTGTATGAAATTAGCCTAGGTTTAGTCATTTGTTCACCAAACTTCATGACTATTGTACTCCAGGTGATTCTGGCTCCTCAACACCTGGGAATTCAGATGGTGATTCTACTAACAGAACGGTGTGTGGTACTGGTTTTCCTTGTTGTTTGTTACCTTGTAGCTTGATAATTTCTAATCTGTAGTTGTTGACCTGCTTTAGGTATATGTTGGCGGGCTTGACCCAAATGTAAGTGAAGATGAGCTTAGGAAATCATTTGCTAAATATGGTGATGTTGCTTCTGTAAAAATTCCTCTAGGAAAGCAGTGTGGCTTTGTTCAATTCGTCACCAGGTATGTAGCTGAAGCTGTTTCGTGTTTGGCTAGTTGTTTTTTTCTATAACTTGCTGGAAGTGATATTTAAGTTGTGCAATTACACTTTTAGAGGTGATGCGGAAGAAGCACTGCAAGGGTTGAATGGAGCAGTCATTGGAAAGCAGGCAGTTCGCCTTTCTTGGGGCCGCAGCCCATCACATAAGCAGGTTTGTCATATATTACATCATTATTCTCTGTTTTCCGCAACTCCTTGCTATAGTATCTGTTTGCATTGCACCATTCATCTTGTTAAAAATGCTGTATGATACATTTGAATGTTCTAAATTGATGTTAATAACAATTCAGTAGTAAGTTATTGATTATCCTAAGTTTGGATGTAAGATAAACTAGCCTTTTCATGGGCAAGATTGGCTTCATCATATGATATGCTCTTTCCCATGAAAAGGCTACTCTGTAGTATCTAGATTGAATTTATTTATGACTGACTGACTATTAGCTTGCCCATGTGCCACTTGACACATTCCTGCTTCGGTGCTTCCTCATTGACCGATGTATTGGTATTATTTTGATAAGATTTGCTTGTTATTCCAGCCTTAAGGTTGCTAACTGTTTCTAGTCTGCTTCAAATTAAACTTTCACATGTGCGCCCTTTATCAAAGCCTAATTCAGTTAAGCTCACTCCAGACTCCAGTTCTAGCTTTGGTCCATCTGTAAAATTGAGCTTCCAGTGCTTGCAACCATGTGTCGTGTATCCGCTCACTTAGCCTGCAAGCGTCGTATATCCATATGCCTTGCGTGTAATGTGGCCATGTAAAGAGTGTGATGCTTTAATACACCTGTAACACCCTGTGGCCCAACTGTAGCATCATTTTGCCCATCCTTGCTTGGCCCAAAAGGGTTATCTTGGCGACCATGTCCTGCTCCTATGAGTTTATAACTAGTTAAAACACTAACTCCACAATTAGTGTGGGCCTGTAGGATTAAACTTCCACCACACAAATGGACTTTATGCTAATTATGCAGAAGAAAAATTGTGGTTTCCACGACATTTGATATAATTAGTCTTGTCTTGAGCTGGTTTAGTTCTCCCTCCGAGCAAAATTAACATAGTAAAGTCGAGGAACAATCCTGTTGATCAAGTATAAGCAGACTTCCAGAAGCACTTTGTTGGCTTTTGCAATTGCGCTCTCCACTAGGTTTCTCTTTTATCAATTTATGAGATATCATCTCGTTGATCATCAACTGTATATATCTGTGGCGCGATTGCTTCTCTGTTACCTTTCCAAGAGATGACAACTCAATTACATACGATCTCTTGCTTTGGAGGACTGCCAACTTGCCTGGTAATAAAAATTAAATTTGACTAGGTTATTATAATTATACATTGAAGAACAACTATTCTTTCTTCTCATGCTTTGCAACCATTTGCTGTATATTTTTTATTCTGTGTTATTATGCACTTATAGCATTTTGGTAATGTCCCATTGTGCTGTAGATCCTCTTCAGGTATGTTTTAAGGCTATGCATTTTGTGGATGCTTTGGCCACCCTTGATGCCACATCTTTATGGAAACATTTGGCAGCAAATTTTACTTATCTGAACTGTTTCTCTTCGATCTCATGGCTTCAAATTTAAACTCAGATAACATCTTTATCGTGGTATAGGCACTAGGGATCTGTATTGTCTTGTTGCTGGTGTTTCTGGGGCTTTTGGGGGTGTGCTGAATAATTGAATATAGAGAACTTCGAATTATTTAAACGAATGATCCTCACAGCATTGTTGCTTTTTTAGACAAAGTTTCCCATTTTGCACACACTTCTGGATAGCATCAGTAAACATTGATACGATAGCTCTGACCGTGGCATTTTAAACCATTGCTCAGAATTATTGTTTTCCAGCACAGCTAATGCTGATGCCTATTCGATATCATCCATCCTATCTTACGGAGACGAGTTAGTTTTTACATTTTTAGCACCCCGCATATTTAATGTCTTTATGCATGCCTAACAATTATGGAAGTGAACGAAGGTATGTTTTGTTAAGTTAAATTATTTCTTACCTTCAATTTCACTCATTTGCTTTTCTGTTTCCAGTCTAGGGCTGATTCCGGCAGTCGAAGGAACAATATGTACTATGGCACACCATTCTACGGTGGATACGGCTATGCCTCCCCCGTCCCGCACCCCAACATGTACGCTGCTGCATATGGGGCCTATCCTTCGTACGGCAACCAGCAGCTAGTGAGCTAGAGAGCTTCGTTCCATTCCCTCCGATGGAAAACAAGGTTTTGGTACAGTCAGCATAGTAGCGTCAGATGAGAGGTTATAATAGATTGTCCTAAAAGTGGGTGAGAGGTGAAAAATGAATGGTATCTGTAGTGTCTGTGTTGCAAGAAACTAGAACTCCAGGCTTGTAGACACCATGAGTCATGGGTATTCTTTCAAGAAATTTTGACTTGCTAATAAATTAAACTATTGTTTGTGCGTCCATTTATCACCGTTGTGCGAAGTGATTTCTGTGTTAGGCCAGCCTTTACAGATGGATGGTTTGCTTGTATGCCGTCTTTTTCGTTCGTTCTTCTGTATCTGTGAGTTTGCTTGCTTTATATGTATGTTCGGATTGTTAGTTGTGGGCTAGTTTATCTGAAGCTGGTACTCACATATCTGGGTATCAGCCTTGGTTTACCATCTACGGCGCTGCCATAATTCCGACGCTGGGATATGCACGCTGCACGACAGCAAAACTTTCTTGTAAGGCGTAATGTTGGGGTCACCTTGTTTGAAACGTAGGAATGTGTTTCCCTAGCATGTCTTGTATGGGAGTCAGGTTGGAAGATGCAAAAAATGGGGCCAGCTTAATGATGTCATTCGCTGAGTGATTAGCATATGTTAAGGTTTTTTTAATGAACTTGGATGGATTGAGGTTTGTCAAGTATTTACTATTGAGGGTGTAAATGTAATGCCGCAAAACTCCTGCGTTGTGAACGGGGCGACTGTCACCGAACGTGTGTGCGCGCGCGCGGGCATCCAATTGCTCCTTGAATGCCCCGCAGCTTCGTCCTCGTCCTGCCATGGGCACATGGCTGTCATGTTTGCGAGCTGAAGAATTGCTTGGAAATAGGGGTGGAAAAAAAGCTCGTTAGTGGGCTCGTTGGCTCGGTTCAAAAATGCCTCAATTATACTTGTTAATTGGTTAAACATTAAAATGAGTTGATTTCAAATGAATTTGAATTTTGCTCAAGCTCGGCTCGGCTCGGCTCGTTAGCTCGTTTCTAAAAATACTTTTAAATTATCCGTAAAATGATATTAAATCAAAATATGTCAATTTTAGAAAAAGCTCGATAAGACGATCAGTTGGCTCGATATCCACCCCTACTTGGAAAGCCACTTGTAGCTCAGCTCATCTGTGGTTCTGCTTATAGTTTTTTAAGTTTAATTTTTTTATTTTTTTTGGTTTTTTTATTTCTTTGTATTACTTGTGATGATATAGCTTTTTTATTTTTTTAAATTTAATCATACTAAAAAAATTACCATCAGCTACCGTGTATTTTCAGCCGCTATAGTGACGAAAGACATAAGACTATATTTTATTTTAAGCCTGAATAAGCATCACTTAACACATTTCTTTACAAAATGCACTATTGCAGCGGGGCCATAGACTTAGCCTAAACGTGTTTCGTGATATCACTTGCTCAACTCCAAACGCGGATTAGATCAAGCATTCTCCAGTTCACACTGCTTCATTGTAAGATGACGCCGACTGTGAGCCTGTTGCCAGTAAAAAAGCTAAAACTAGCCTCTACATCTACATCCCTTAGCGGCCAAGGAAGACCTGAAGAAGTAAACAAGTCCGGGTCTACAAGTCTTGGTTGGTCGTGTGCCTTTTGCAATGTCTCGTACGGCAAATCAAACGCGCATGCAGAAGGGGCTGGAAGGATATTTCCAGGCTCGGAAGTGTCTAAAAGCTTTAAGCCGAAGAGGGTACTGTGGGCCTTTTCTTTTGGCTTTTGAAATCGATTTTTAGCTTCTGCTACAGTGTCTAACTTTTAAACAGAGTATTTTCTTAAGATATAGTCTACAAGTTAAACGATCTACACGTTAAAAATCTAACATCTGTACCCACCAAAATCGTAAGTGAGTATCTGTCTCTCCGTAATCTGTACCGTAAACAGTCAAAATTTAAAAATTTCAGTCAAAAATCATAAACCAGTCGAAAATATCAGGCCCTGTGCGTGCCGTGCCTGCTTTGTTTATGCGCACTCATCCCAGAAATTTTCCACGCAGAAATAGATTGATTAACTCGAGGTTTAATATTCCACCTGGGATTTTATTCGGGAACAAACTATTCGGCCTTGTCATTTCAGTGCAAGTGATCTGGTCGAGAGTCGAGACAGGCCTGAAATGGAGTCGTTTGGATATATGGACTATGCATGCTATCCCCCCCCGGTCTCTTTTATATATATATATATATATATATATATATATATATATATATATATATATATATATATATATATATATATATATATATATATATATATATATATATATATATATATATATATATCACCAACCATGATTATCTTTGCTACAGAATGTTAGTGTTACTGATAGACAACTACCGCCTATAATATTTTTTCTATTATCTATAAATGACATTAAAGCCATCTCCTACAACGAGTTATCTTTTTATATGTTTTTATAGACAGTTTCTTTATAATATAATATATTATATTTCTTATATTACAGTCAACTGTGGTATTATTTTTTTTTCTTCTCTAAATCATTTTGCATTTTATATGACAAAATTATTAAAAAAATCATGTCACATAATTATACATAGCCTACTCAATCAATCAGCCGTGGTGGCCGGAGCACCGTACCGTCGGAATCACACGGCAAAAGGTAACAGTACGGGAATCTAGATGGATGGGTCCCTGATAAACCACCCCTAGTCTCCTCAGTCCACGACAGCCGTTCACGATAATTTTTTTTATTTACGAGTACGGCAAAGATGTATTCACACACATAATATCACGTACATTTACATACCTATATAAATATGTTTAATATATATGTTAAGATAAAATAGAGATTCTAAAGTTACAAAGTGCGGACACATGTTTTGAGATATATTGTTTATATAAATATTATCTAGAGAGTATTATCAAAATAAACAGTATCTAAAAAAAAGACGTCCCAGATCAAGGCCCTGATCAATATGACTTCAGCTTATTTTTGCACTATTCATAAATTTCGTCTTTTTCTGAACTTTTGGCTTTTTTGAGTTTTTTTACCGGTTCTTTTTTTCCTCGTATTTGTTTACATTATACGTGATGGGCTAATATGTTTTTTCTATTTTTCAATTTTTTTAAATTTAATTATGGTAAATAAGCCTCTGTCAGCTACAGTGCTTTTTTCAGCCAGCTACAGTGTTTTCAGCCATGAGGCTTTCAGCCGAACCGATCACCACCCAAATCTAGGCGGACGGGCTCCACAACGATAGCCACACTATCTGAGGAAGGCTCGGGCCTTGTGTGTGATGACTTGAGAAGAGTTTCTGAGCCACACTATCTAAGGAAGGCTCGGCCCTGTTTAACAACGGCTGCGGCTTATAGTTTTTTGCTGAAATTTTTGAATTTTTGCTGTTTACGGTATAGCTTACGGAAAGAGAAATACTCACTTGCGATTTTGGATGGTACACATGTTGAATTTTTAACAGGTACATCGTTTAACTTATAGACTCTGTTTTAAAAAAATATTTCGTTTAAAAATTAGATACTATAACAAAAACCAAAAACCACCCGGCGTAGCACGTCTCGTTTCGTTTTCCTTCCCCCGTACCTCACGAAAGCCGTTCACATTGCCGCCATATAAACACAGCACGACCAGGCAGGCAACCCAGAGAAGATGTGAATGCCTTATGCCTAGCTCGTCCACACATCCATCGCACGCTCTCTCGGGGCTTGCTCCCCATCTCACCTACAGGCTACATCACCGGGCGGCCTTGACTTCCATGGCGTCACCTCCTCCGCACGGAGACGGCGACGGCGCCGGCGCCGTCTGCTGCATGTGCGGCGACCACGGGCTGCCGCACGAGCTGTTCCGCTGCAAGTCCTGCCGCGTCCGACTGCAGCACAGGTACGTGCTAGCGTGAACACGCCGCATATGCATATCGCCGCGCCCGCGCGCGTTCTTGTATCAATCGGCCGTTCTTGCAACCTGATTTGTGTGCGTGTGCAGATATTGCAGCGATCTGTACCCGAGGGCGACGGGGTACAGGAGGTGCAACTGGTGCCTGAGGGAGCCGGCCGAAGGCGGAGGAGGAGGCCGCGCCCACGCGGCGGCTAATAAGCCGACGGAGAAACGGAAGGCGGCGGCGTCAACGGAGACGTCGACCTCCGACGAGGAGGAGCGACAGCGGCACGAGGCCGGATGCTCGACTTCGAGGAGGGCGGCCGCGGAGCTCGGCCGGCCGGTCAAGAAGCACAAGGCCGACGAGAGGGCGCCGGCGCCGGGCGCGGCGAAGGGGAGCAACAGCAACAGGAAGCTGATGCGGGCGGGGAAGATGACGCGGCCAGTTAGGATCAAGGTGCGGAGGTACAAGCTCCTGGCGGAAGTAATTAGCTGCTAGAATTAACGAGAAAGAGGGGATGTAAGGGGACCGTGATCGACAATAGTGTCAATGTATGTACTATGTAGTACCATAGATCGTGCGTATCCATCGTGCACGGAACTGTGAGAATACCTAGCACCCTAGAGATTAAATAATTCTGTAAATAAATCATAACTATAAGAATAATATGAGTGCTAAATATGAGTAAAAATATAAACAAAATAATATACATATGTCTATCATAAGTATGAACTAGCAAGATAAGTTTTATGCACAATGAAATATATATATTCATACTGATAATTAAGAAAAAAAATATAGACTACTAGATGCTATCGAAACGAAACGAAGGGAGTTGCGGAGAAGAAGAGACCGTTGTCGATGAAGAAGATGCAGAAGCAGCCATTGCAGAGAACGACAAGCAGTAGCGCGAGTCGCTTCCCAAAAACTTGATTTGCTCTCACCTGTACAGAATCACAAGGAGATGGTTTGGAGACCTGCTCTCCCCACGACCGGTGCATGCCGGCAAAGGGACGGAATAGCCGGAAATAGCGCAATGCTAAAGAAACTCAACTTGCACACAAAACGTACTAAGAGAATAGGCAAAGCTTCCCTCTTATAGACCTCAAAAAGAATCTCAATCATATTTTTTTAGAAACGGAAGGTGCATTAATCATAATTAGAGCAACTCCAAGAGAAGAGCTAAATCATTTTCTAAAGGTAAATTTGGCTATTATTGGAGAAAAAACGTCTCCAATAGACTCTGTAAATGACTCTCCAAATTTAGTAGCTCTCCATCCCTCCTCCTTCGCTCTCTATTTTTGGATAGCCTACCTCGCTCACCATCCAGCCTCTTGGCGCGGTCGACGTTTCCTTCCCGCACGCTGCGCCCTATTCCCGCGCGTACGCGATCCACCGCGTGCCCTCTAATTTAGATAGCCTGTTGGAGTAGTCTTGTTTTTTTGGGTGAGATTCATTTTAGAGAATAGCTAAATCACTAAATTTAGATACTTCTTTTGGCTAATCTCTTGGAGTTGCTCTTACTACCACATAATTAGAGCGGTTTTCAAACATCTCCTTCTATCTTGACACAAATGTATGGCAAAACAAAATACATGCTCTACTTATAAGGTGGCATCTTTTCACTTTAGTTAGTAATATGGTACTAAAGTATTCTATATGTCATTATACATGAATGAATCTTTAGTTGTTTTCTATGAACTATTAATAAGAGAATGGTCTGAGGCACATTATTCCCACAGGTATTAGTGATGTACAATTTTGAGAGAGAATCGATAAGCCCACCCATCAATGTGGCCAGCGGTTTTGATAATCATCACCGGACGGGTGGAATCAATCAAAAAAATAATCCAAATTTCTACCCTTTGATCCGTGTCGCTATTCGCGCTGTCATGGGCTGGAGCCTCGGAGAACTTCTCTGCAAGACAGCCTAGCTCGATGCTAGCCAGTTGCCCAGTATAATTATTCGATCGATCAGACGGCTCAAAAGAACCAAGCCAACGTCACATCGCATGATCCTATATATAAGGTGTATTTTTTTGACTGATGATTTATATTTAAATATTTAAATTTTAGCTATTTGTGAGAGACAATATACAGAGAGAAATAGTCGCATGCGATTTTAATTGATACAACTAAACTTAATATATTTTTACTACAACTAAATTTTCTTATTAGTTACTATAGATAATATAAATATAAGTTAACTTTAAATCAAAAGAACCGGCCATATTTCCTCTGACGGTACTACAGCGGTCAGCGGGGGATCTGACACCGTGTTGAAAGATAAGCTCGTATGTGCGGCTTCCTGCTTGCAATCTGCCAGATTAGGTGTGGTGCATTATATTGTGGGTAATTAATTGTTGAAACATAGGTTAATTAATCGTTTTTTTATCAGTTTAGATATTTAGGTGAACTAATTAGTGTATATAACTCAATGTTGACCATACGTGCTAGCTAGTGTGTATTTGCGATGAAAGGTAGCGTCACGTACGTACGCGCGCCAGTACAACCGGCCGGAGGTGCACGTAGACGTAGGTTGGTAACTTGGTATGGTTGTTTGGAGAATTTCGGTCAAAATGACAGTATTAAAATAGTATATATCATATGGAATTTACAAAAATAGCGTCTCTATCACACATTTACTATACAGGAGTAACTGACAGTTGTCACATAAGCAATGCCATACGACTACCGTGCGATGAGCACTATAGCAGCACTGTAACACCACATGGTGACCATGTGATTGCAATGTAGCAGCAATGTAGCAATTTTCAGGAATATCCATTTAAGTATATTTTTAGGAATTTTTAACTATAGCAAATGAGATTAAAAATTATGAATTTTTAAATGAAGCTTCCCGACGCAGTGTACTTGATTGTGTAATTTTTTTATAGTTTTATCTATTTTATTTTTTTCTTAAAAATTTATTTAAGTATACTATTTGTAGAATTTTTTAATATAGAAAATGAGGTCCAAACAATATGAATTTTTTAAAGGCTCCATATACAGTATTTTTATTTTTTAATTTATTAGAGTTTTACATATTTTAAAATAGTCACCTTCCAAAGAACAGTGGTGAACAAACTAGAGTATGAGTCACTATGTAAAAATAACTATTTCAGAATATGTAAAATTCTAAAAAAAAATTACATATTCAAGTTCATTGTGTAAGGAGTCTTCAAAAAATTGTAATATTTGGACCTTATTTTCTATATTAAAAATTGGTTTTGACAAATATCACCCAGATGTTTTCTTCTAAACAATCATCCAAAATTTTCACCTTGGATGTGCAGGAAGATTCGTGCACCGCCACCGCCACCTTCTTCTATGGCGACACCTTCTTCCTCCTCTCCGATGACTGCTTTTTCCTCCTCTTCGACGACCCATTCTTTCTCCTTTGTCGGTGACCGCTTCTTCCTCCTCTCCAGCGATCCGAGGGGAGAATCCCGTCCGGCCGTCCCCCATGCCTAGAGTTCACCATTCTCCCCCCGGGTCTAGAGGGAGGCCAGGGGGCGGTGGCCTGGCGGTGGGCGGTGAGGGGGCGACGAGCGGGGGGTAGGAGGGTGATGGGTAGTGTTGGAGGGCGGCGGCGACGAAAGGCAGTGGCTATTAAGTTAGGCGGGGGTGGCACGACGGGGAGGGCTAGGGGGTGATGCGGAGAGGCGGCGGGTGCACCGCCGACCGCGGGTGGTGGAGGAGTGGCTAGGGAGGTGCGTGGAGCTGCTCCAACGAGAGGAGGTGGCGGCGTCAGCGAAAAGGAGAGGGCGGCGAGGTGGGGTCAGGGTGAAATGGCTGCTGTGGGGCGGATGAAGTGGGGGTGAGAGGTTAGGGTTGACACACGAATATCAAAGCAATCAGACGATGGAAAATCTGGCTGATTTTTAGGAAGAAAACATTCGGGTGATTGCTAGACATACCCTTAAAAAATTCCTACAAACAATATACTTAACTGAATTTTTGGGAAAAATTCAGAATGGATAAATTTATGAAAAAATTACGCAAACAAGTAGACTACATCGAGAGGCTCCACAAAAAAATTATAATTTTTTTGAACTCGTCTATTATATTTAAAAACTTCTATAAAAATATATTTAAATGAATTTTCCTAAAAATTGCTACAGTTCTGCTATAATGCCACTGCACGACCGCCATGTTGTGCTACGGTGCTCACCACATGGTGGCCATGCGGTACTACCTCCATCGCATGGTCCGCACGGCCACCGTGTGGCATCGCTCACTTATCGGCTATGGTCACTCCCGTGTGATGAAGAAGCTATTTTTGAAAATTCCATGGGACGAGTGTTTTTCTTGCCAATCGCGTATTAAAAACTGCTATTTTGGCAAAAACTCTTGTTTGGAGGCCCACACGGCAAAAGGAACGCACTGGCAGCTGACTGGTTGCTGGTGGGGCGAGGCGAGGCGAGGCGAGCTGGAGGCGTTTCTCCGATCTTTCCTTCCAATTATTCGATCGATCGCACGCAGCGAGACAGAAGCTGGCTGGCTGGCTAGTGGCTAGCTAGCTAGGCCAGTTGTACGATCGAGCAAATCATTCCGTTTCTTCGTCGGCCGGTAGTTCGCATGTAGTCTTGCCGGAACACGGCGATCACGACAGGATTAACTAATGGAGGAAACGATGGTGAGGTCTGAGCACTTCGCTGGCGATTATGTCTTGCATGTACCGGTTGTTGTTGGCTAGAGGGTCCAACAGTAAAACCGAATACAACTATATACAACAGTACAACGCGTCAAGTATCGCATGAGAGATGAGCGGCCAGGCTTTTTTAGATAACACGGTGTATATGTCGTACTTATACGACTATTACAACCCAGCAAGAGCTTGTTCCCAGTGGCCTATATATGTCGTACATGTGGAACTGTGACCTGTGAGCCTGTGAATGCCCATATAGGCCGTAGCCGCAAGTTTGTCCGTGCGCCACTAGACTTGGGTTGGGCCGGACATGGCCTGGGATCAGCTGGTGCTTGGTGTAGTCGGTTAGATAGATCGCAACTTGTCGAATGAATCGAATTGTCAAGCAACGTCCCTCACGATCACTTCCATTGATTTCTCTGTTAATAAAAAATCAGATCAATCACAGAAGATAGAAAATAGTAGATTGAAAACACAGAGAGGTAGAGAGAACTTCTGATCTTTTTTTATTGCTTTCTTTCTGATTTCGTATACAAAATAACCAACAATACTCCCTATTTATAGCCTAGTGGTGAGGTGTCCACCATAGTCTAAAGCTTTAAGCTCAGGTCCAAGTTTCCTAACACTCCCCTTAGGTATTCAACCGACACGTTCATGCCTTATCAAAACTCCATAAGACCCAGTGCAAAAATTTGGAGAAAGAGTATATGATACATGTTATGCTGCGTTGCACGAATTGCCTCAGTAAAAACCTTGGCCGAGAAACTTCAAGAAAATCCGTCAAGGGAAAAAGAGTACAATCCACCCAATTTTATTTAATCTCCAGGATTTATTCTTTGGGTACTCGATCTTCATGATCAAGTTTTACTAACGAGCTTGAGAAAATTCCCCCCTGAATTCTACACTTATCTAAGTCTCATTATTCTAATTTCTCGTACGCATCTTTCAAAACTAGATGCTGGAAGTAACTTAGTGAATAAATCTGTAGGATTCTCACATGACTTAGTATGCAGTACCTTAATTTCGTCCATCTTTTACAATTTATGAGCATAGAGGAACTTGGAGTTGATATGCTTTGTGAGATGACTCTTCACGTAGCCCGTCTGCACTTGTGTAACACAAGGTGCATTATCTTCATAGATAATTGCGGGAGCTTGCATAATACTCATCCCACATGACTGCTGGATGTGGTGGATCATTTATCGGAGCCAAACACATTCTCGTGCGGCTTCGTACAGTGCTATGATTTCTGAGTGGTTCGTCGAAGTTGTTACAAGACTTTGCTTAGACGATTTCTATAAAATTGTAGTTCCACCACATAGGAATACATAGCCCGTTTGTGACATTGCGGTATGCGGGTTCGACAGGTACTCAGCATCTGCATAGCTAGTCAAGTTCAAAACTTGATTCTTTCTATAGAATAATCCAATGTCCTTACTTCTTTGGAGGTATCGGAAGATGTTCTTTATTCCCTACCAATACCTTTTGGTAGGTTCTGCACTATACCTTGGTAATAGGCTTACCGCAAATGCAATGTCCGGTCTAGTGCAGTTTGCTAAATACATAAGTTCCCCTACTGCACTTAAGTATAGGAATTTCAATCCCAGAACTTCCTCCCTCTCTTCCCTAGAACGGTATGGATCTTTTTCTTGAAGCGGATTCTCTAAACAGCTTCGCGAACTTAAAATCGTGTATGTTATTTATGTCGGTGCCTCTGTTATCTGCTACTATATTAAAAATATAGTTAAAAATCATCAACCGTAGCAAAAACTATAGGAATAGCTCAGAAGAACACAATATACCTGAGACCCGTGAATGGAAGGCAAGACGCCGAATCAAACGTTTGGCCCTGCTCAAAAGGGTTTATTTTGAGTGGTTTATGACTAAAAAACACTGTAACTGATGGTGGTTTATTTAGCGTAATTAAATTTAAAAAAATTTAAAAATAGAAAAAACAGGTTAGCCTGTCACGAATAATACAAACGATACGGGGAAAAAGATCCGATAAAAACGCTAAAAAAGTCAAAAAAAAACTAGAAAAAGATAAAATTATTGGACCAGTAGACGCTAGATGGCTGACCGAAACGAGCGCCTGGACCTGGGAGCAAGACCAGGGAGCGAACCAAACAGCCACAGGCTGCTCCCAGGGAACCTCCCGGGCAGGCAAAGCGCTCCCCGGCTCGAGCCAAGCACTAGCAGCCCTATAAATAGCATCGCCGTGCCGGCCAGCTTAAAAAAAAAGGGCACATGGGTTAATCAATCAATTAACCGGTGAACTAATCTCGACCTTTTACCAGTTCTAAATAGAGAGAAGCAGCGATGAGACCCAGCAGCAGCAATCCAAGCTCCAAAAGCCCAAGAAGATGGCGGCGACAGCTCATCCCTGTAGTTCCATCAGCCTAACGGGCAACGTACCCACCTTCTCCGCCTCGTCGCTCTCGCGCGGCCGCCTCCCAACGGCTCGAAAGCAGCGCGTCGTCGGTGGCGGTCAGCGCCTCGGGCTCGTGGCATTGGAATTCGACGCGTCTTACGGTTTCGGGTCAAGCCGCTGGGCATGCCGGCTTCTAGAAGCCGGCGAGCGCGGGCACGCTATCCGGCCGCGCGTGTCTGGCGGCGGCGCGGGGGAGGGAGGAGGGAAGAGGCGGCGGCCGCGGTTCCTGTGCCTGCACGGGTTCCGCACCAGCGGGGAGATCATGCGGAGGCAGGTGGCGGGCACGTGGCCCGCCGAGGTCACGTCCCGCCTGGACCTCACCTTCGCCGACGCGCCCTTCCCCGCCCAGGGCGAGTCCCCGGTGGGCGGCGTCTTCGACCCGCCCTACTACGAGTGGTGCCGGTTCGTCGGCGAGGTCTGCCCGTCCGTAACATGGCGGCTGCCACCTCAGCAATTCACGGTTGATCTTTCCAATCTGACAAGATTTTTTCTACGCTTTGGATCTTGGGACAGAATTTTCTCCAGTACAGCAACTTCGGCGAGTGCTTGGACAGAATCGAGGAGCTGATGGTCAGAGAAGGGCCGTTCGACGGATTACTCGGCTTCTCTCAGGTGGTAAAATTGGGATTAGCTTCGTTTTAAACTAGTACATGCTCATGGCAGCCATGGTTAATGCTCCATTAATTAACGTCTGTAATGCTGACATCCAGGGTGGCCTCCTGTCAGCAGCGCTTGCTGGGCTCCAGGAACAAGTGAGTTCGTACAATTCGTTGCTGTTGCAGCGGATAGTGCTCTATTTGTTAGATCTACTGCTATGGTTGCAGCTTAATCGATCTCACCTAACCATTTTGCTTTGCGTTTCCCGGTAGGGATTGGCCTTGAACCAGGTTGCTGAGTTGAAGTATGTGATTGTTATATCAGGGGCGAAGATCCAGTCGCCAGCAATGGCCGCGGAGGCGTATGCCAACAAGATCAAGTGCCCTTCGCTTCACTTCATTGGTACTTCTCCATTATTTGATCTCCTCTCCTGTAGTCTATAGATGAACCCATCACCATCAGTGCAGCATTTCAGCTGGTTCTTGGCTCTTCCGGTGCGTTTTTGTCAGTCGCTTAATTTCAGGGTGTGTGTTTTCGTCTGCGTCAATGTGAAATGAAATGAGCAGCTGAGAATTCCATCAATCTTGCATCTGCTTGTGTGTGCAGGTGACAATGACTTTGCGAAAGCGCACGCTGAGGAGCTGGTAGAATCGTTTGTGGATCCACTTGTTGTGCGTCACCCGGGCGGCCACACGGTTCCCAGACTTGGTAAGCTTGCTGAGCCTGTAAAAGTTCAGAGTTCAGACAACGCTCAGCCCAGTAATAGGAAAATCGTTGGTCCATGATTGGATTGAAATCGAAATGTCTCGCAAAATTACTCTAGTGTTCTCAAGTGAAGGATTCGGCTGAGCAAATGCTAGGGGAGGCCAAATCGTGTTTAAGCAACCTACGATACTTCATTTTACGAAAGGGTTGTGGATTGTGTTCACCTTCTGTACTCGTAGTGAATCTTTAAGTTCTTGATACTCGCAGATGAGAAGGGTCTCCGGGTGATGCTTGCTTACCTTGACAAGATCGAAATGGGGATATCGCCACCTTCGTAAACTGATGCCGAGGACAAATCTGCTGGGGTTATGACCTTGAACTTGGAGTCCTAGCATCTGAAGATCACAATGCTCATCAAATTAATGTTATAGAGAAGTATGCGACTATTATGCTGGCATCAGAAATTCAGAATACCCATTAAATTCATGTTGCAGAATGAGAAAAGTATTACACTGTTACATCTTTGAATAGCATTTGAGAATCCCGCACCTCCGGGTGCTTCTCTCTTCCTTTGGATCAAGGTTGAAAGAACCCGAAAATTCAAAGTTTTTGAATGTTTCTTGATTTTTGCTTGAATTTCCCTCCTTTCCCAATTTGGCAAGTCTCTTGGAATTGCACCTTCCCTTTCTGGCCTTTCCGCCGCCTCCTCGCGCAGGCGCCCGCGCGCGACGTTGCCTCTCCACCGCCTTACCGAAGCCGCCATCGCGCGCGTCGCCTCTTCCCCGCTCAAATTTGCGGCCGTCGCTCCCAGCTCATCTCCACTCCTCTGCGCAAGCGGCCCCCCGCCAGTCACCCACCTCTGCTCCTCCCTCGCTCCGCGCGCCGCCGCTCGCGCACTTCTCTCTCTCGCCGCCGCACAGCTCGCACCCTTGCTGTCCAAGCCGTACCTGAGTCAAGGCTCCTGTCAAATCCCTGCAGGAGAACAGCGCCACCTCCCTCTCATGCCCTCTGCGCCGCACCAGAGCACCCCCTTCTCTCGTTCTTGCGCAAGAAGAGAACTCCCAAACCACCTCTCCACTGCAACCGACCTACACCGCCTATAAAACCCAGCCTCCACTTCCTTGAGCTTCGTAGCGTCTCCACAAACCCACTGAGCCAGAGAATCCAGCTCAAGTTGCCTGTGTCGCCGCCAATCGCTGCCCTTGCGCCCGGTGAGCTATAGCAACGATCTCGAGTCTCGGTCGATTATTTTTCAATTCCAGGCATTGACACGACCCTTGTTGCTTGCTGATTACATCGGTGAACCTCCCTGGACGATTGCACTGGCTTGGGGCCCTGGCGGCTGAGATCGCCGCCGGCTGAAAAGGGTCTCTCGTGGCCAGCCTCATCGAGCTAATTCCAACCCAAGCTAGCACCACCATGACAGTCTCGAACCTCCCCAAATGGTTAAAATCATCTCAATTTGATAGAAGAGCTTTAGTAAGCCATGGCGCCGCCGTGAGGACTGACACCTTTCCGGCTGCCGCCAACCATCGCCGTTCACTCCCACCCTCCCTAAAGCCCTAAAATGGAGTTGTAAGCTAGAGCCGCTCCCCTCAGTGCTACCACTCTTTCCTAGAAAGCCTTGACGGTGCCGATCCATCAGCGCCGCCGTTCCTCTGTCTGGCGCAGAAGGAAGCGACGAGAGGTAGACAACGACAGTCGTGGCCTTATCTCGTTCGTCCGCGCCACACTTGCCATATAACCTGAGCCGTCCGCTGAGGCTTCATCGTAACCGTTCGCGGTGTTTAAACCATCCAATCCTAGCCAGCCATGACCTATGCGGAATCCAATCCGGCCGTTCGAGTAGATCTCCTTTGGGCCGTCTGATCTCCATTGCACGGTTGCCGATCGCCAGAGCGCGCGCGTTTGGCCTCACGGCCACGCGCATGTGGGCCGAGGCCTGTCGGCCCAAATAGCCGGGCGGGCACGAGGAAAGGCCGCCGGCCACACAGCGCGGTTGGGCCGAGCCCAACACTATTCATCTGACTGAGCCCAATACTATTCACTCAAATTAAAAATCCAGAAAAATTATTAAAAATTCCAGAAAAATCCCAAAAAGACATCATTTTGATCAGCTTGACATCCTGAATTCAAATTTGGCCTCCTTTCCACCAAATTCATCTCCAATAAATTCAAATTCCTCCATTTGAAATTTTATGCATTTTACTCCTTTTTAATTAGATTATTTTCCTAGCTTGATTAGAATCAAGTTTGGACTTATGTGTTATTTTATGTGTTTACGCTAGCTTCCGACTTCGCCGAAGTTGCAGTTCAAGATCCGGAGCCGGTCGCTCAATTGTACGAGATCGTTGAAATCCCAGAGCAGCAAGACAATTTGCAAGTTTTTGATCATATTGAAGCCCATATATTCCTGCAGTATTTAATTAATGTATTTCCATTACTTGTAATTGTAAATGTTAATTGCTTAAAATAAAATGTTTAGAATGGCATGCTACTTAGATAAATCCTACCACTGGAAAATACCCTGCCTTAATTGATGGACACATTCACCTTGACAGCCTTAGTATCAATTAAAATATTATACAAATATTCATAGATCATCTCATTCAATATTTTGTACTGCTAAGTGATTTTGGCCGTTGGCCGGTAGAATTTGAAAATTGATAACGACAATATGAAGTAGGTTCTCAATGATTCCCATTTTTTTGTGTAGACCTACGCCTTGATAGCAGTGTTGTTCGTCGAAAAAAAAATCAAATGTGATTTATTTGCACCCAACTCAGTCCAGTGTACATCTCTAATGTAAGTGTCACCATCGTATTCCAGGTAAGTCAATACACAAAGAGTAATGAAGATCCAGTCAAGAACTCGCCAAAGAAGAAGAAAACTAGAAGTTTGAAAATCAACGGGTCCTCTACCACACTCAACGTCGATGAAAATGTCGAAGAAGAGGGGACACGGCGAACCGACGGAGCTACGACCGGCGGCTAGGGTTACTAGCGGCGGCGGCGGCTCATTAGTTTTCCAGCTAAAATCGGGTATCCTTCTCTAGAGTAGCCACCCACTGCCCACACTCACCAACCCATCGCATTTGGTATTGGGCCGAATGACATACAGGCCGTTCGATCCATCTCAAGAACATTTGGGCCGTCACTGGGCCTCTTTGTTTCCTGACTCCGTGCAACTGTGCAACCACCTCTCAGCTCTGCAACTGCACGCTCCTTACGGTTCGCCGGAGCGGCGGAGCACACGAGATGGCGGCGGTTATTCTCCGAGCTGCCGCTCGTGCCACGAGGCCCTCCGCTCTCCTCCGCTCCACCCACGCGATCCCTAGCCCCCTCGCCTCCTCCTCCCGCACAGCCTCTACAGCCGCGACGCCGCTCTCCGGCGCCGCGACACAGGCCCCCGCGGGTGATGAAGACGACCAGCGGGGAGCGGTCGCGGTTGCGGCCGTCGACGAGGAGGACGACCTGAGGGGCCGCATCTTCCGTCTGCGGCTGGAGAAGCGAAGCGCGACCGCGGCGCTCGAGAAGTGGGCCGGCGAGGGCCGCGCCGCTCCCGTGCCGGAGCTCCGCCGGATCGCCCGTGGCCTCAGTCGCGCCCGCCGCTACAAACACGCGCTCGAGGTTCGCCCCACTCCCAGAGCCCTGATCTCTTCAGATTGCTCTGCTTTCTTGTGGTACAGATTACTTGCTTCTAATGTGTCTGGTGCGATAAACGCTGAGGCTTTTGTAACTCAGTTGTGCTGTGGGTTAATTAATTCTAACATTTCACAGGAATTGATGCTTGCACACTCCAGACCGGGCATTTTTTCTTTAGGAAGTGTTAGTGCAAGTTATGCAGCATTCCAGTTGTCTGTTCTTCGATTATTACCGGTGACTGAAAAGGCTGTACCGGCACTCATCTAGTACTGAGATATAAGAAACTGTCATTTAGGGTCTTAATATTAGGAAGGTAGAAGTAGTCAAATAAATGTGTTTATCTCATGTATTTTATGTAGCGTCATTTTATGGCAAAGTGATGCAATCCATCATCTAGTATTGTGCTACTTGATGAGCCATTATCTTTAGATACACTTTTCCCAAAATAAATGTGCTAAATTGGTATTTGTTCCTGATTTATTGCAGTGAATGATATTAGAACCATTATTGTCAACCATGAAAAGAGCTACCCCATCTAACCTTCACCTGGCTGAAGCCCATAGCACATGTCCATTTAGTCCATTTTTCTTATTTTTGCTTATGCTGATACCCTAGTAAATGCTTATGAAGATAGCCAAACGATTTGACAATGGCTGCTATATTTATCCTTTCAGTAAAGAAGATGTCAAGAGCATCAGATGTTAACCTCATATTTTACAGGTAGCGGAGTGGATGAAGACACATCATGAGTCTGATTTATCTGAGTGTGACTATGGGATGCGCATCGACTTGATTACCAGAGTTTTTGGTGCTAATGCAGCTGAAGACTTTTTTGAGAAGCTTCCACCTGGAGCCAAATCATTGGAAGCATATACAGCACTCCTCCATTCCTATGCTCGTTCAAAGATGACAGACAAAGCTGAGAGGCTGTTAGAGAGAATGAAGGATGCCAATCTGTCTGTGGATGTCCTGGTTTATAATGAAATGATGACCTTATACATTTCTGTCGGTGAGCTTGATAAAGTTCCGGAAGTTGCTGAAGAGCTGAAAAGGCAAAATATTTCTCCAGACCTTTTCACATACAACCTCCGGATCAGCGCATCTGCGGCATCCATGGATCTTGAGGCCTTCAAAGGAATTCTTGATGAGATGTTGAAAGATCCAAACTCCAACGAAGGATGGGAACTGTACCGAAACCTCGCCGCTATCTATGTTGAAGCTGGTCAGCTTGTAGGCTCTGGAAATTCGCTTGTGGAAGCCGAAGCAAAGATTAGCCAGAGGGAGTGGATAACCTATGATTTTCTTGTCATTTTACATACTGGTCTTGGCAACCGAGACAGAATCAAGGACATATGGAAATCGTTGCAGATGACTTCTCAGAGGATGACAAGTCGAAACTACATCTGCGTGCTCTCCTCCTACCTAATGTGTGGACAGCTGAAGGATGCCGCGGATATCGTCGACCAGTGGCAGCGATCAAAAGCTCCAGAGTTCGACATCTCTGCCTGCAATAGGCTGCTTGATGCTTTTCTGAATGCCGGTTTTACCGACACGGCAAATAGCTTCAGAGAACTGATGCTGCAAAAGAGTTGTATACTGACAAGCCGGGCTGAGTGCTCCTAGGTGGCTTTCCATGCTGAACTGTTGGTATGTTATAAGGCGCAATAATAATGGACTGCAGAACAATTTACGCTTTATTTTGGCAAGATATCTGACTCTATGTTCCAGTCGGTGGCATGATGAATGGCTCTGTTTTTTTTGGCATGTTATTTTGGGCTGTCGCTGATGGCTTTTGTTTGCATTTTTTTTCGAGATGGTAGCAAATGACGGAGGCGTCGACGTGAACATCGTATACGGTTTTGAACTTAGGAAGCTGTTTGAAGAATCAATTTGTAAAATGATTTTCGGAAAAACCAAAAAGCTAAAAGCTCAAATGAAGTAGCAATAAGTTTAAGCTCTGTTGGTCGTGCTGTTTTCTCCAAATCTTCCTGGCCTAAATTCGTGAAGCTTTATTAGTTTTTCTGCTCCACGCTGGCAGACGGGACGACATCATCCGATCACCACCTCACCAAGTTGTTTGTCTTACGCTTCGTATGCTCTATACGGTGAGACATGATTGATCATTTGAAAAATCAGTTATATCCACATGAATTTGTTTAAGGATTGGGAGCAGCTAGCGAACCGTATATCATTCCAACAATATCGCAAAAGGTTTTATTAAATTTCAAGAAGTTTTATAAAAATATTTTAAAAGTTTTAGGTTTCTGTCAATTTCGCATGTTTTTACAAGTTTCGTGAAGATTCTAAGCAAGTTTTGAGTCTAAGTTTCAGTAAGTTTTAGATTTTAGAACTCAAGTTAAAGCCAAAAAGTTTCAAAATTTTTTCACAAGTTTCAATAAGTTTAACAAGTTTTGATGAGCTAACCATGACAATGAGCTAACCATGACAACGATGGTGGAGGAAGCGGCGATGATTGGGGCGGCGATCTAGAGAGGAGGGTGATAGCGTTGATCAAGGGTTTGGAGGTGCATCGTGACCCACCATTGTTGTGGACGTGTAAAATCAAGGAGACTAACTAGTAGACGATTTTAAAATCTCTTTGGCCAAAATTGAAGTTTTTATGTAGAAACATAAATCAAAACCATTTTGCACAATTGAGGCATAATTAACTAGTCTTACTAAGTGGATCGATAACCTAAATCTAGATCTAGGTTTACAACCACCAACTAAAAATTGATAGCACTGGACTTTATATGGTGGTAGAACCGGGAACTACATGGCGGTAGCACCGCTGGCACAAAGCTCGATCAAACCGTAGGCAAAAAGGCGATAGCACCGGAAAATAAGTAGCACCGGACTTTAAATGGTGGTGCACCGGCCTTAATTTTTTTTAGCACAATCGACACTCAAAAAAGGGTCATAACTTTTAACTCCAATGTCAAAATTGAGTGACCTTGAAATCTATAGAAAGCTTATTCAGAGGGCTATACAACATATCTGTTTGTTTGATCTCAAACATATTAGATCAATATAAAAATATAAGAACTCTAAAGATTCACTACTATGGTCTAAGTCTAAGACAATATCAACAAATAATCTTAGATCATATCAAGAGAAATGCATGAATTTCAATAATTTGCAAAATACATTTGCAAACTTTAGTATAATGCCATAATAATTAGGCGTATGAACTTCAATTATTTGCAAAACACATTTGCAAACTATAATCACATGCTACAAGGATAGATGCATGAACCACAACTATTTACAAAATACATTCATAAATAATAGTATCATACTAAGGAAAGATAGAGCAAACGAGGTTAAGCTATCAACATATGATGAGACTCAAGTTACTAGACAAGACTCCTCTTAATAGTACGATGACAATCTACACTAGCAATCTGAATTTCCAACCAAATAATGAGACCAGTAAAAGACTAAGAACATATCCTTAGCCTATACTAGTTATTCATTTATCTTGCGCATTCACTTGGAGGTTTTACTTGATGATGGTCATCTCCTCTCCAAGTCTAGTTCCTTGTCTTGTTTTGCATCAACACGTGATATCATCAACCACATTGGGTATTGACTTGATGACCATCAATGCATGATGTGACTCTTCATCCTGAACCTTGACCTGATCATTAACATATGATATCCGTTGTTTAATTTGATGATAATCAACACATGAAGCCACTCAAAGTCTTTATCATCATGGGATATAACCTATTTCACTAACTCATGTAAAATATTAGTCCCATAAATCAATTCTTATTAATTACAAAACTTACTATTAACTCATAATGGCGGCTCCAGATTCTTCAATCTTGCTCTTTTTGGTAATTGATCATAATCTCAACAAATAATGATATAATAAGTTTAATTAAGAGAATACAACATGTACACAATAAATTTATTTACTCTAGGATAAGCTTTGGAAGCAATTAACTCTTTGAAATGAGAATTTGATTTTAAATTAATTGCTAGTAAAGTACACATGCAATTGTTATTAATCATCTAAAACCTTCTATTAACATATAACAGAGTGACTAGATTCTTCAGAGTGGTGGAAGTTGCCTGCATCATTGCCGAGAGGTGATGGGGCTTCCCGATACGGACGTCGGCCACCTTTGGCACGACCACTAGCCTGTGGCCGAGCTTACTCATTGCTTGTTTGCTTGTACCTGACCGTAGTCGTTCGCCCACACCTAACCATGCCGTCGCAGTTGCTCGCGGCTCACCTGCGTGACCTCATATCCAACAGTAGTAGCTGCTTGCACGCAACAGTTGCATGTTTCACCTTCCCGCTCGTCGACTCACGAGCCACCTCCCGCTGACTGCATCCCTACCATCAAATTGCTCCAGAAAATGGAAGGATGAGAGAGATCTCATGGGACACGAACGAGTGGTGGAAGACACCTGTGGCGTAAACGTTGTGAGCGGATAAGTCTCTCATTGAGGCCGTAGAATGCCATCGGACAGTAGAGCCCGGTTTGAATGAAAAGGAAAGCAACGATACAACGTGCCTTAGACCATCACTAATGTTGTGTTTTAGCTGGTTCAAATAAGGAGAGAGAAGACATTGAATCGATTTAATACATTGGAGAGGTCGATTCTAACAAAAAAGCATAGAACCGGACTCTATTTAGGAGTCGATTCAAAGTATTAAACAATTCATATAAGCATTAAACAACTATATAGAAGAGAGTGCGGTTGAGAGGATATTATTATTTTGTAGTTTTTTTTAATATAATGTAGGTCCTAATTATTAGTAGGAATCGGTTTAGTATATTAGAGAAAAACATATTTAAGTTTCTAAAATACCGTGGTATGACTTTGAATTGATATCGACTCAATGCACTAAAGATGCTCTTAGTATTTCTCTTAAAGATTTCTATACCTGTCTTCTGGCTTCTTCCATTACCTCATTAGGCATCATCATGCATATCCACACAACTACTTTGATAGCCTTCAAATCCTTGGAATATACCCAATGTCAACATAGAAATCTTTACTTGTTTGGCCCTATTTTTTTTGTAACTCTTTTACAAATCTAGCCCCTTCCGAGCATGAAATTACGTAAGGCGGACATGTGGCAAATTCGCATCAAAGGAGCACAAAAATTCCAATTCCATGGTCTTGTAGTGTGGCTTTTCTACTGTAACTTCAGTACCCCGTAGCCGGATTTCTGCACTCGCCTGGCACGGAAATTTAAAAATTGCATTATAGTACCGCTGAAACACTATTTCCGTACTTTCTGGACGTGGATTTTTCACGGCCTCGCGTAATTCCGTACTCGAGGAGAAGGATAGATTTATGAGGAATACGGAGAGAGTTGAAGCTGCAAAAAAATCGCCGGTGGCCCATTTTAGTAAAGATTTCGTCAGCACACGCCTTACATGCGTTGTTTGCTTAGCTCCACCTCCATCCAAATACAACAGCACTTGCGTCTCCTGCATCACATTACATTCATTGCGTCTCCTGCATCACATCACATTCATTGCGTCTCACGCTAAAATAGTAAAAAAAAAGATCAATCCAGATGTGGAAAAGAAAAGGCAGGTTTGGGATAAAACAGAGAGAGAGAGAGAACAAGCACGGGCAGAGATCGAGTTAGGCATCCATTCATGAGGACCGAGTTTCGACAGCGAGCTCGACCTCTAGATTAGTCTCGGAAGTTCTACCTCGTACGATATATTCGTGTTTCGTGACATGCTGAAAATATCTAGAGTTTATCAAGCGACTATGTATCCTACACGATATACTTGTATATATGATCGTGTGGTGTGTATCCGTAGTTGTAATTTAAAAAAGTATCCATTCATGCGCTATTCCTCCAAGTTTCAAATCAAGAAAGAAAAGTAAAGAAAGACAAGGAAAAAGGGTGGTGGCCAATTGGGAATTTGGGAGCTAGCCATCGCCGCTAACACAACACCAGCTTCTCTTGTCGTCAGAGCCGAATCCCATTGAAGTAGACCAGCACTAGCTAGACAGACAGTTCGCCAATTCTGTGCCTTTGCTTCGAGCGATGGGGGTGCGGGAGCTCGTCCTCGTCGTTCTTTACCTCGTCGCCGCCGGCATGGCCGTCGGCGACGCGCAGTCTTTGGCGCCGCCGCCGCCGACGACGCAGCAGCCCGCGCCGTTCGAGCGCACCATGTCGACGTTCATCACGGTGGCCATCAGCGTCTTCTTCTTCCTGCTCTTCTTCTGCGCGTACATCAACCAGTGCCGCCTAGCCGACGCCGGCGCGCCGCAGGGCCCCGCCGCGGCGGCTGCGGGGGGCGGGGCGGCGTCCAGGAGGGGGAAGCGCGGGCTGGACCCCACGGTGGTGGCTACGTTCCCGATCATACCGTACAGGGAGATCATGGAGCACAAGATCGGCAAGAGCGTGCTGGAGTGCGCCGTGTGCCTGACGGCGTTCGAGGACGGCGACGACCTCCGGCTGCTGCCGCACTGCTCGCACGCGTTCCACCCGGAGTGTATCGACCCATGGCTCGAGGCGCGGGTCACGTGCCCGCTGTGCCGCGCCAACCTCGAGAAGCCGGCACCGACTGCCGTGGCGCATCCGTCCCCGGAGCAGGTGGCGCGGCGTCAGCCCTCGCCGCCGCCGCCGCATGCCGTGGCGATACCGGTGGAGGACGAGGACGAGGAGGACAGCGACGAGGATGAATGGAAGGAGGAGGCCGTGGAGCTCGAGATGCTGCGCAGCGAGCGGCGGGCGGCGAGGCTGCCGAGGTCGCACTCGACGGGGCACTCGCTCTTCGCGGCGGCGTCCGCCGCCGCGGAGGGGGGCGACCACGAGAGGTTCACGCTGCGGCTGCCGCAGCACGTGAGGGAGGAGGTGCTCAGGTCGCGCCCCCTGCGCCACGCCACGAGCCTGGGCAACCTCTCGGACATGAGCTCGGAGGGGAGCTCGAGGGGAGGACGACGAACATTAGGAGGAGGAGGAGGCAGCTTCGGCAACAGCGTTGGCGGTGGGAGCAGCCACGGTGGGCGCCGGTGGCAGGCTCTCTTGGCCAGGACGGTGTCGTGGGCGCGAGGGGGAGGCGACGGGTCGGTGCGCAAGGGGTGGGACGGGTCGACGAGGAGGGGAAGGGATGACGCGGAGTCGAGCAGAAAGGGGGCGACCTCAGCGGCGGCGGGGCGGCCGTAATTATCTCCACGCCGCCGCCGCCGGCGCTACCGTGGACGGAAAGCTTGACTGTAAAAACTGACAAGTTGTGTACTTTGCTTCTTTTGGGTTTTTTTTGTAATTCATCCGGATATTTTTTTTCTAATTATTATTTAAATTTATGACTTTTGGATTAGAGATTAATGATCCCTTGTTTTTGAAGAGAGAAGATTTTTGAAGGGGGAGAGGTAGAATTCAAGAGGAGGGATAGAATTCATGACCATTGGATCTCTAATCCAATAATTCTAAATCTGAATGATAGTTAGGAAGAAAATATCCGGATAATGCTTAATAAAACCTTTTTTTTTGTGCTGTCTAGATGAGATTTGAGTGTTTTTTTAGGTTTAGAACACTCAGAGTTTTCACCGTTGGATGTAAAATCTACAGCACAACCATACTTCCTTACTGTTTCGGTCCGTTTGTAACCATTACAGCCCAAATGTATTTCTTTCCCGCCTGTTTGTGTCGTTTTCTGACCCGACCTGTTTTCGGGCCATACCAATTCAGAAATGATCCAGATTTCGGACCTGATTTTTCTGGTTTTGCCCATTTGAGCTGTTTTTTGGTCCGATCTGTTTTCCGTTTGTCACTTTTTTTGATTAAAGTTGGTTTCGGCTGTATGTTTATTTCGGCCCAAAATAAGCTAACCTGCACGTCAAGTTGAAAGAGAATCAAACAGAACGAGGCAGGGAGGAGAAAAAAAAAGAACATCTCAAGAACAACGAGCATCATAGCTTACAATACGATCAATCATGGAAGAAGAACAAGAAGAGAGAAAGCATCAGAAGGTAAGATCAGAAACCTGCCTACCATACTCCTTGGTCAGCACTAGGATTTCTCCTCTTTTGGTTTGTCAACTCCTAGAATACCTTCAAATTCCTATGGTCACTGAATGGAAACGCCTTCAAATTCGATGACAGAATTTCTCCTATCCTAGGGAGTAGGAAGCTCGCTACGAAAAGCCCGTGGCTTATGGCTTCAAATTGGGTGTGATCAAAATGGCTGAAAAGCCCGTGGCTTATGGCTGAAAACACTGTAGCTGGCTGAAAAAAGCACTGTAGCTGACAGAGGCTTATTTACCATAATTAAATTTAAAAAAATTTAAAAATAGAAAAAACATATTAGCCCATCACGTATAATGTAAACAAATACGAGGAAAAAAAGAACCGGTAAAAAAACTCAAAAAAAAGCCAAAAGTTCAGAAAAAGACGAAATTTATGAATAGTGCAAAAATAAGCTGAAGCCAAAAGCTCAAGCCATTTTGATCACACCAAATTGGTAGTTGAAGACGATAGACTTGTTTTGCTTACTCCTTTTGATGGATCTGATCTCTCAACAAGAAAGGAAAATATGCATAAGAACAATGAGCACATGTTGAATCAATTCAATTACAGTATGATTGTTGTATAGTGTATGTAGTTTTGTGAGAAATATCCCCTATACCAGTCACTTTTTTTTTAGATTTGTAGTTCTCATGCTAAATTGTAGCTTCTTTTCCCTCTTTTATGCCTTAAGTCATACCTTCTCTGTGTGACCATCAATATAAAGTGAATTTTGCAACAGAGTTCCTTCTTTTCCCTCTTTCATGAAACAAACGAGTGAAAAAAAGAAGAAGAAAGTGAGTGAAAAGTAACTGCACCGAAAGTAGCAAGCACAACAATTCCAAAAGAGTGAAAAAAATGCTCCCATCTGAAAAACACACCTCACAGAACGCACATTAACTAAAACAGTATAACTAGATAATTTACTCTGGAAACTGGATAAGAATAAAACAAAAACATCAGGATTTGAACTATTAACTGTGCAAGATAACCACTGAATTTGGGTATCTAGATAAAATGTCATAACCACTAAACAATACAACTACTGGAAACTAGATAAGAATAAAACAGAAACTATTGAATATGGGTATCTTTTGTCCCACTTTTGTGCTAATTTATTTTGACATAATCACATTCATGGAGTAAACTCATATCATCTTCGTGTGTGCAAAAACAAAACTACTAGATTGTATGGAAAAAATGTAAATACTATTATACTGAATAGAAAAATGAAATGTGTGTGCAGGATGGTTCAGGCTTTGGTGCAGGACTAAGTCCTATGCGACATCATGTTATGGACATGCAACCAACAAGTTCAGCTCAATATTTGTATGGTGAGGTTTCAACAAATTCATTTTCAATCAATGTAATTTCCCCTGCCATCATTTTTTAACGTGAAAAGTACATAATTTACATGACATTAGATTATTTAATACTAATATGTTATATAAAATCGACTACCGAATAGAAGTCACTGCAGTCGATAACCATCAATACCAAAACCATCGTGATCGAAAGATGGGTACAGTTGAAACCGACGTGGTTGTAAATCAATGGAATGGTCGAACAATCAACATGGTCGAAATCAGACTGCAACCAAAAGATCAACGAAGTCGGAACCAACATGGTCATAAACTAACGGTGGTTAAATAACCGACGTGGTCAAAAACACACGAAGTAGTCGAAAGACCGAATGCAGTCAAAGACAGAGCGATATGAGCTGGAACTCGATCGTGGATTAAGCCAACGTGATCGTAAAGGCGATCAAGATTTCAGGCCGTAAACATCACGTCTGTTTCAGTTTAGAACAAAAAAATCAACGATCACATAGCGATCGAGAGGCGGTCGAAAACTTGACCGTGGTCGAAACACTGGCAGTGATCGTAACTTTCATGGAAGAACAGAGGAAAGCAGAGAGCGCACGACCGCTAGATCCAAAATCCACAGAACTTTTGATTCGAATATCAAATGGCCATAAAACTTTGTACACAAATTGCTTAAGGTCTCAAGAGCCTACTCCAATCTTGAATTGAAAACTTATCAACCAGATTGAGGCATTTTTTGTGATTTGATCAAGAGTGCACAAGAACTGAGTTTAAGATCCGAAGTCGTTGATTAGAACCGCTCGTGTGTCAAAGAGAGCCAAGATGGCTTCAGTTATATTCCCACCTGTCACTGCGATTCAGAGCATCAACGAGATCAAGTCAAGAACACCTCTAGATCAAGAAGAGAGAGGAACCTCCAGATCAAGAAGAGAGAGGAATATAACGGAAAATGCAGAGGAAGAACCAAATCGAACCTGAGCAAACTCAAACAGAGAAGAGATACACAAAATGAAGATCGAAGATTGATGTATTGCAGAGGAAGCAAAGAGTAAGAAACCTAAGAATGAGTAAGAATAAAGAATTACTAGATAATCATTTGGTTGATTTGATTTCGAAAATAGGTTTTGAAAACTTTGCTAATTTGACCATCCTAAATAAGGCTCCGTACTACAGTCGATATAGCTCTGATACCACCTCTATCGAGACCCGAATCTGCTAATTCCGGACTCTCCTGTGTATTTTGCACCAGTCCAGAATCACGCTAGTACACACAGTATAAACAAAGATGAAATATCGACTATATCACGATTTATAAAAAAATACTTAAATATTATTAATAATTATCAGAGTTACGACCTTATGGCCAAGCTTACAGATATAAGCCTAAATGGCTTAAGACACTTGCAACGGAAAAACAGAAATAAGCGTAGTAGCCATTCGACATGCCCACAGGCAATCGACCGGGGAGTGAAGTCCTAATCCGTGAAGTCGTCGAAGTATCCTCCTTCTGGTACCTCCTGCTGATCTGGTTCTTCTTCCTCAACTGAACAAATATGGATAAAGTTGTAAGTACATATAGTACTCAGCAAGTCGTTTGTAACAAAGATGCAATATAATATGCAAGGCTTATCAAAGGATGACTGAAAAGTTAATTTGCAGAAAGCAACATTTAAAGTAAATACACTAAATAAATTGAAAACACAAATCTTGGAAATGATCAATAAGTAAATAATGAAAGGAATTGAGAGCAACCACAAATGAACTGACTATTCACTCTAAGGAACCACTCGTGAATTACCATTCACGGAATGAACCACCAGTGAACTAACTATTCACTTCCCCCAAACTTAACCCATCCAAATTTATATGAAAACTCCACCACTCGTGTGAAATCACCGAGCATTGTCCATAACTGGGGGCACGGCTATTGTAATAGTTTTACACTCTACAATGGTTGTACAACTTTACCCACAAGACATATCACCTCATATTGCCACTAGATTAATACACTTCTTTTGGTGTGTAGCGGAAAGATCATGATAAGACCTTTACAATGCTCAATCTCAATCCAGATCCACCTCGCTGAGGTTTCACCGTCGAGTAGGTTAACCACCTAGTCGATGATGAACAATATTCAAAACTGCTAGGCTTACTAGGTTTTGATTCGTTTTACCGGGTTCCTGTGAGCTATCTACCGCACAAATCGCATAGCAATATCCAACGAACAGAAAAACGAGTGCTCCTAGCCAAACAAAACGCTCGAGTGTTATTTAGCAATTCCCTTTTTCCTGTTTGTTTGTGTAGGAATTTTTAACTTAGCTACTCTTATCAGGGAGGCCTGGTATTGATCATATTCTTTTTGTATGGCTTTTTGACTGTGTTTTTTAACATAGTAGCGGGTGGTAACCGTGCACCACCAATGGGTTTAGAAAGTCACTTGGAAAATTTCACTTGTTTGTTTCAGTTTTTAAAAAGCCGAAATCAAAAGAGGTTTAAACGCATAAAAGACCAGTGCCATTCTCTGACCTCTTTTGACTCTGGCAAAGTGAGGTTTTGTTTTTTTTTCCTCTAAAAAAGTGAAGTTTTGTCTGGCTTGTAAAATTCATGGGATTGAAAAATAACAGGGGAGTAGAACTTGGGGGGTTCTCTGCTTCTATGGTTTTCTCTGCCTTTTTCCTATAGACGATAGCCTTCTTTTGCTAAGAAACGTTGTTAGTGGGAGAAGCATCTGCGTTTCTCTTGCGAGCGTGAGCCTTAAAGCCAGAGAAGGTGCGCTCTAATCATTCTCTGGGAGGTTCTTCTCCGTAATGGGATTGCACACCGTGCAGTTTTTTAATGGCTGGTTTTGCATCAGGCCTGTTTTGGTTCGGCTGCGGCTTATGAATTTTAGTTGAAAATTTTGAATTTTAACTGTTTACAACAGATATTACGGAGAGATAGATACTCACTTGCGATTTTAGTTAATACAGATATTAGGCTTTAACATGTACTATAATTAACTTGTAGACTCCGGTTTAAAAAATATCCTATTTAAAAGTTAGGTACTGTAACAAAAACCAAAAACCGCTAGCTTCAATCGAAAAGAACAGGCCCCAATCTACCTTCGAAAGATTCATTCGTGTGGGGACAAATGTGCGTGTAAACAACGGGGAAGGTTCCTGCACAGACTGACATAAGGAAACAGCAAAGAAATCAGCGGATAAGGACGCCGCATACTACCCCAAACAAAGCCGGGGTTTCCCGCAGGAGAGCCGTCCCACGTCGCCCCCAGCGCTCCGTCGGCCGGCGCGTGACGGCCGAATTTGCGTACGGTCGGGGAGCAGATTTGCGAAGAAGTCCCTGTGTTTTTTCGAAATTACGTAAAGATCTTTGGTTCTCGCAAAAAGGTCTCTACCAGTTTTTTTAAGCCCCTCCACTTTGCAGGATAGCGCCCAGCGGTTTCTAAATTACGTACAGGTCCTCGTTTATTACGTACAGGCCCTCGGTTTTTTACGAAAAAGACCTTCGACTTTTTTGAAAATACACACGTGCCCTCGATTTTTTTTAAATTTTTTTTAAAAAAAAACTCCTCACGAATTATCGCCTCTTTCACTTCGGTACACACGGTGGCTGGCGCGGCGTGGCGCCGCGCCTATGAGGCTAGTAATTTACAAAGACCGCGTTTCGTAGCGGCTATGCCTGACGCCGGAGATGGTCGCATTCGCATGGTATCTGAAACGAGTGAGCTGTCTGCCTGGCCGGGTGTGGAGCCGTGGACGCGAGGCAAAACGAACAGCGCTACAAAACAGAGCATAGCCCATATAAAAATCAATTCGATCATGCATTACTTGTGAGAAACAAGAGGTGTTTGTACGGCAGCTTGGTCCAAATACTCGGCAGTTCAGCATGCAGAGCGTCCGCGCCTGGTACTAGTCTAGTGTCAATCTGTCTTAAGCAACGAACGACATGTACCGGACCATATGTGGTGCGAAAGGCCCAGTCCTAATGCGTAGGCGCAGCTAGCGTTTTTTTGGAGGAACTTGACGCGAGTTCACACATACTTTTCACTTTACAGCTACTAGTAGTATACCCGTGCTAACGCTACGGCAAAATCAGACCGATTACTTTAGAAAGATCGCTCTAGGCAACAACATTTCTCTTTTGCCCGTGCTAACGCTACGGTAAAATATAAAACAAGATAAAATTTATAAAAAATAAAACGAACAATCAGAAACTTAACATTCTGTACAAATCCGTTGTACTCTAGCTGGTTAGGATACTCGGCTCTCACCCGAGAGACCCGGGTTCGAGTCCCGGCAACGGAAATTTTTTCCTTTTCGCCATTTCTCTTTTGCTGGTCATTGCCTCATTGCGTCCTGGCATTTGTAACAACGCGGAAGACCGTGTCTGCCCTAACCGGAAACACACAAGCCGCCATGGTGCATCACAATACAATATAGACTTTATTTATCTGTAGCATCAAGTCAATACCAAAACTGGTCTCCGCCGTTATTTATTGAGAGCAACAATGAAGAAACCAAATATATCTATCATCACTTACACGCCTAACATTGTATCACATGGCAGCTCAATATCACATTAGACCAAACAGGTCAGCTTTCTCTGTAACCTCAAAAATGTCGAATTGATCAGCTCCTATCAAAGTAGGAGTCAGGCATCTCAGTCTCAGGAAGCTCACAGGATGATGGAAAAGGCCACAGGTAACCTATTTGATCACTCGAAGATGGGTCAGCCTCCTCTGTCTTCATGCAATTTGCATGTGAGAATCAGCTCATTTAGTTGCAATCTCATCACTCTGGAAGTTTCAGCCTGTCAAAGAGAACCAAGAAGCTCTGCTGAGGCACGCTGTACAGGAAACCAAGCTCCGCACCTCCAAGGTGTGGGATTGTACTCTGCAAAGGAATCAACATCAAACGTCAAGGGCAATCTTGCCAAAGGAACTACATGATTATAGATGATCCTTTGCTTAATGTCATTACATGATTTGTTTTCTCATTTCCTCAGCAACAAAGTAAAATTAGCAATCTACTCCCAGAACGCAAAATTAGCCTAATCGGCCTACTAACCAAAGGGAGAAAATCTTTTTTTGAAAAAAAACACATAAACCACAATGCAGAAACTTCCAACACTTAGAAAATTCAGTTTTGGTATTTGACTCACGATGCAAGTACCTGCAGGTACGCCTCACACGAGCCAACACTGATAACTACAAAATATGTGGACCCAGACACAGGCTTGCAGCAAACACAAAGCTGCACCATGAACTTACACTGTTGTCAAATCAAATTAGGTCTATTTCCCCAAAAGCATCCAGATAATCTCAAAATGCAAAAAACAATTTTTTTCTCAACTCCCTTATAGGATATTCCAGCAGGTATTTGTGTTTTTTTTTCTCAACTCCCTTATAGGATATTCCAGCAGGTATTTGGGTCTCGAATCCTACAAGAAATCCTTTCTCACAAACAAGCTCTTAGAAATCGTCAAGGTGGATCTAATCATCCATCCTTGAACAGCCTGGCCAAATCAGGCTTTTACTGAACCATCATAACAGTATTGAAGTGGAAATGATGTGAATTTATAAGGAAGACAAACTTTGATATCTATTGTACCAACTTCTGATCACATGGAACTCTTGGGGACTATCAAGGTGGACGTGGATAACACATGCTAGACATAACCTACCGCCCACACCAATGATACGAAAATTTTACACACAGAGAAGCACTAATTAGCACAGGTAGATGAATTGTACCTTTATTACCATGCAATACTATCTCCATCCAATACTGTCTCGTTTAACTTTGTAGCTGGGGATTGGTGTAGGCCATCTGTAGGCAAAGTAAAGATTACAACAATACTTGGACCAAAAAAGTTTGATAAAATACATCTACAAGACTAAGGACAAAGGAAGTCACCTGTTATAATTAGACTCCTCTATCAAGTCAGCAGATATAGTTTTCGATATTGTGCTACCATCTCTTTGTTGCTTTATAAGAACCTAGTAGAAATTTCCATTACAGTAAAAAAACAAGTTTACTGATGACTGATGAGTGATGAGCATAACATACGATGAACAATTAAGACAAGGATAACAATATGCAGTTATGAACTACCTCAACTGTTATCTTTTCCCGTGGACAATCTCTATTGGTTTCTCGGTAATATGCTTCCATATGTTCCTTGCATATATCCAGCAACATTGCGCCAAACTGGTGCCATTACATGATATACGTATGGTTATGAACAAAACATAACTTTTAGTCTTAAGCTCATAACACGAACCATTAAAATAGGCACTAACTGGTGAAGGAAATTGCTAAAAAAAATATCACCTCTGGGGCAGTAGAAAGAACTTTCCCACCACATTTGGGAAAAGAACAACTTATGATCTTTGAATGAACCAAAACCTGTTGGAGGCTTGCAGTCGTAATTACATCAAAATCTTTAGGTGCCCTTTTCAGTAACAAATCTCTCACGCCCAACAAGATAAGCTTCAAAGCCTGCAATACAACTCTGTCCTTGAGTACCGCATACATTCTTATATGTATTCAACAAGTGAAAGCACGCAATCAACTTCAGCCTTCAGGACGGAATAAATCAACCCAAATAATATCTATTGGCGAAGAATCCAGGTAGCACAATTATTGAAATTACAGACGAGAAGAAGAGGTCGCGACCTAATTTGGCGTCGGCGATCCTCTTGAAGCAGTACTCGGAGCAGTCGTGGTAGGGGTTGGACGCGTTGATGCAGTCGGGGTGGACGGTGCGCTCCTCGGGGGGCCGCTTCCACTCGTCGTCGAGGCGCCGCTTGGCCTCTTCGATCTTGCGGAGGCAGAAGTGGGAGCACTCGTGGAATGGGTTCGACGAGTTGATGCACTCCTGCCGCGACGTCCCCTCCGCCGCCCCCTCCTCCTTCCCCATGGAGCTCCCGCGCCGGAACCCTAGATTCGCTTCGCTACGCTTCCGTTGGAGACTTGGGCGCGGAGGGCGCGCTCGGGTGGAGACGGGTATCGCGGGGTGGAGGCAGCGTCGGGGGCGTGTGCGTGGGCGCGTGGTGGGGCGGAGGCGGCGGCGGCGGCGGCGCGGGGTGGGGGCAGGAGGAGGCGGCGGCCTCGAGCGCGGGGTGGGAGGTGGGAGGCGGCGCGGGGTGGGAGGGAGGGGAGGAGGCGGCGGCCCGGGGTGGGGAGGAGGAGGAGGAGGCGGCGGCGGCGCGGGGTGGGGGGAGGAGGAGGCGGCGGCGCGGGGTGGGGGCAGGAGGAGGCGGCGGCCTCGAGCGCGGGGTGGGAGGTGGGAGGCGGCGGCGGAGCGGACGGGTGGGGGGAGGAGGAGACGGCGGCGGAGCGGGGGAGGAGGAGCGAGGGCGCGCTCGGGTGAGTGGGAGGAGGAGGCGGGGGAGGGGAGGAGGGGCGATGCGGGGTGGGGAGGGAAGGAGAAGGAGGCGGCGCGTGGGGAGGGAAGAGGAGGAAGGAGAAGGAAGGAGGAGGCGGCGCGCGGGGTGGGGAGGCGGCCGATTCGGGGGAGGCGGGGGGTTTAGGTTTAGGTTTAGGGGGAGGCGTCTCGTGTTGAAGCCTACGTTCCATCTAGGCCGCACGATTGGGTTGAAGCCAGGGAGAGTTTTTGTTTAGCCCTTGATTTTAATGAAGACAATTTGCTGGGTGCATTTTTGTGGGTGCACGAAGGTTGGTGCTCTCAGCGGGGGACGTATTCTTGGGTGGACGGAGTGTAATTTCAATTGGTCAATTATAGTATAGATAAATATATTATTTAACTAAAAGATTTTTAAGTTATATTAAATATTATCAGATAAATTCATTTTTAAGTAAAATAGATTTTAATTTACATATAAATTAGTTACTGTCTAATGCTAGTACTCTAATTATGCTCAAACATACGAGCGAAGATGGTGTTCAGTGGGAGGAAAGATGCTACAAAGGAAATATACTAGTACATGTTGAATGGAAGATCTGTTGACACATGTTGAATGGAAATATACTAGTAATTATGTTAAATAAGTATCTGTCAGCTACAGTGTTTTTTCAGTCAGCTACAGTACTTTTCAACCATAAGGCACAAAAAAAAACCAAATGATCACCACCTTGGCGCACAGCAAGGAGACCATGCTGCAGGAGAGGACCAGGCATGCAGCATGCCCGTTGCATGGAAAAGGTGCCGTGCGTTGGCAGAGGACAAGAAGACGTGTGAAGCAAAGGCAAGAAAACTATTGAGAAATAATAATTATCAATGTAATCTAGGCAACCCAATCAATAAAAATTATCAGAGAATAATTAGAAAAAACACCAAAAGAACGTAGTCGTTATTAATCTCATATCTATTCTTTTTTTATATATACTTGTCTATTTATAGTCAAAAACCCTTAGAGTTAGTTTTGGTATTTGCTCACACGCAACCTTCTAGGTTTCGTAATATTCTACCTTGGGTGAATACTACGATATACACATGTCTCATTAAAAACTCTGATTCAAGGATTTACTCCCCCTTAATCTTGTAACTCGGTAAGTCGTCTCATCTCTATGTCTCGCACGTACTTCTGGAAGCTAGAGGCTAAAAGAGCTTTTGTAAATATATCTGCGAGATTATCACAAGATCTAACTTTCAATACCTTTATCGCTCCGTTCTTTTGGAGTTCTTGAGGATAAAAGAATTTATGAGTAATATGCTTCGTGATATTACTTTTAACATAACCCATTTGCATTTGTGCTACACAAGCTGTATTATCTTCATATATAATAATGGGATCATCAATAGTGTTCATAGTACATGATTTCTTGATGTGGCTAATCATTCGCCTAAGCTAAACACATTCTCATGAGGCTTCATATAGTGCTATTATTTTTGAGTGGCTAGTAGACATAGCAACCAAGGTCTACTTAAATGACCGCCAAGAAATGGTTATACCACCACAAAGAAATACAAATCCTATCTATGATTTTTGCATTATGGGGATCAGATAGATACCTTGCAAATGTATATCCAATCATAGTCAAGTCTAGATTTTTTCGGAAAACAATTCAAGATCTTGTGTACTCTGAAGATACCTGATGAGAGTTTTAACACCAGTCCATTGTTGTCAGGTTATAGTGTTGTTAGTATTGTTGATATCTTACCTGACAGCCTGAGTCAATTTGTCTAATGGTTGCGATGGTTCTCTCTAGTAACAGGGTAACAATGACATGGCATCAACATTTCCAGGCATTTGACTTTAATCCTCGCTCTATTGATAAGGCAATTCAAGTAGTAGCATGCAGACAAAAACATTCTGACTAGTTTTCTGTCGCAATTGTTAACTGCATTTCTGATGCCAAAATTAGGTTTCAATCTTGCATCAAATTCATGTAAAACTTTGGGAAATTTTATCTCAGCTATATTTCAAGGATTGAAATAATTTACCATCAGTCAACTGTAAATTACAATCTAGTAACTATGATTTCATTCAATTAGGCTTCTAAAACTGAAAAAACTTCAGTTCTGAACGTTTTGAAGAGTTCAATTGATTAAGCTCGAGCTGATAACAAGCATATCTGCGTGCTTGTACTGAATGATTGTTAGCACTTGACATCATGTTTGGCCTCACAAGTCGATTCTTCGTATCAAGTTTTGGATTTTGTTTTCCCTGACAAAGTAGTAGGAATAAGGAACTACTTGCTAGTATGAAGTAGATTTGATTGTTAGCATTGTTGTTCATGCAACAAGCCCTTGTTAGAATTTACCATCGTCGAAGCATTGGTAATATTGTACTGAAGTATTTATTATTGTATCTTTCTTTTTTTATCTATGGATATTCACATGTATGTTGGATTTGAAAACTATTATGATCATCAACTTTGCTTGTGTCTTGTGTATATAGATTTGTTCGTGCTTATTGGTTATAGTTGTGCTCACCTAGGCTTCCATATTTTTCTAGCTCCGCCATTGTATACGTGAGACAATTCAGTTGTACTATAGGGTGTTTGATCTTCACAACGTATGATTAAGAATAACTTTGGATCCGTGTAGCTTGATGAAGTAATAGTGCCAACCAGTAACCCAATACAGCAACCTGTGACAAAGAATTCGCCCAACCACATGCTTATAATCCTCGTCTACTCGGTCATACAAAAGTAGACGTGTTGTTCCTGCAAAAAAAAAAAGAGAAAATAACAAGAAGAATGACGGTAATATTCAGATTAAAACTCTCTATTTTATTGGAGACATTGTAGCGCAAGCGATAGAATTAGAGCAAAAGATTTAATCTGAACAACGTGGCCTAAGAGTTCAAAGAGGGCCTAAGGTATTTAATGTCCCGCCCCAACTCACGCACATGAGCAGCACAGCCGAATGCCGGCTTGACCCAGTTCGGACTCAACAATAGAAAGCAAAAGGAAATACAATTGACTTCTGTTCGGCCTCAAATAGCACGCAGTTCTGATTTGGATAGACTCCGAGGACAGCTGGCCAATCCATAGAACAAACATTGCCAAAAAAAATAAAACATTGATCAGTTAATGGTTAGAAGCTTAAACGCTTTCGGTGAACACTTGCAGAGCAACTAGATGTTCATTCACTACCTTGCCAAAACAAAAATAACAGTGCATGCTGTTAAACTAAACTCCCTGTACGTAAACCGGACGTCTTAGAAAGATAATCAGACATGGCATGATGTAGACTACCATAGACAGCTAAAACATAGGCATCAGGGGGGCAATTTTGTTAACCTTCATCTTGTCGATCCAAGCATTGAAGGACTTTACCGTGTTCTGGAATCTGAAGAATCCATACTCTTGCTTTTGTTCATGGTGTCCAGGTGCTGGCCCTTGCCTTGTCGGCTGCCACCCCGCGCCCCCGCCCGCCGTGCGCTGCCTGACTACCTGTCATCTCGCCGATCGCTGCTCCACCGTCGCGCCTCCACGGGCCACGGCTCGGCGCCTCCGCCCGTCCACCGAGTGCCCGAGTCCCCTTCCCCTTGCCGAACGCCGGTTGCCGCCCTGCCTGCCCGTCGCTCGCTACCCGCCAGCCGCTGCGCTCCGCCTCCTATGACGAGAAAATTGATACTTTGCCATCCTATTCGGTGGGCTTCGATAAAATACCACTCCCTAGAATGACAACTATAAAATGCCACTCTTAACATTGACACTTTGATTATTTGCCATTTTGAGGGGTTTTGAGGATTCTTAATTATTTGTTAACCATTTTCAGATTATTTTCCATGTGAAAAGACATATTTGCCCTTGGGCATTTGCTTACCAAGTCACAACCAGAAGATGCTTACCGAGACACATTTGCCTTCCATCAGACACAAGAGAGAGACGAGACCGAGAGGGAGGAGGCCCTCCGGCCACCGCGACGGCGACGGCGCCGCCCCTCCCCGGCCTCCCTCGTGCGGCGCCGCCCCTCCCCGGCCGGCCGACCTCGACCTGTCCGCTGTCCTCTGTCGCGTGAGCGGACGCGCGCAGGAGACCTCACTGCCGTCCTCCGTCGCTCACGCGAGACCTCGCCGCCGTCCTGCATCGTGGCCGACGATGAAGAGAATGATACAAAATTGGAGAGGAAAATTAAGAAAGTGAAGAGACAAACCAAGGAAAATGCAAATCTAATTGATGCTGATGACAGTGACGAGCTAAGAAGTATATGCCCTGAGAGCGATGAAGATGATATGAATCTCTAGAGTGGCAGTGAAGCAAGCAAGAAAGCTTGCTGTAGAAAATGCTCCCAAGAAGTTGGAAAAAGGACCTGATGGATGCTACATTAACCTATTTGATGTTGTCACTGATATAGATATCCTGATTGGTGCACTTGAGAACATTGTTGATTGGTGCCTAGGAAAAAATGGCAGAAAGCACAAGCGAGGAAGAGGAAAAAATGACAGATGTTGAGCTAAGATAATAAATCATAATGTATTTCTCTTCCAGAATGCTCTCTTCAAATTGTGGGTGTAAGTTTCTGTAGTGTTATTGACAATGAATATCATTTGTACAATGCACAAGTACTTTAGAAAAGTATTTATGTTCATATCATTCCCATGTCTGTTCTGTTTGGCAATTGGATGAGGTTTTGAATTCCACACTGTATCTTAATTCAGCAAGAAGGGAACATGATCCTGTGCGTTTACACTGGAATGGTGGGAATTAACTCTAAGAGCTATAGTAATATATGCGTTATGAGCTTCTGCCTTACATGAATATGTGTCAGTACATACAGAGATCTTGCAATTTGGAGTGAGGACAGGGTTGAGGGGAGTTCCAAAATGCAGCAGAAAATTCACAAAATAATAGAACAACTGCTCATGATTTCAAAGATATGAGGCTGTGCAAAACAGTGTTATATTAATAATCTAGAAAGAGCTTTCAGAAGGCTTTTCACTATTGATGAACAACCTGTTAAGCAATACTTGCTTCATCCATAATTGCAGCAGAAAATTCACAAAATAATAGAACAACCATAATTGCAAGATAGACATCATTCAACACTTAGTACAATTGATGCAACCAACCATCCAAAATCAATACAATTCGTGCAACCAACCATCTAAAATGAGAAACAAAGTTCACATCAGAGTACTGCTCGTTACATAATTTTTCAAATAGAAAATTAGGTCTTCTTTTTCTTGTTTTTAATTGGAGCTCTCTTCTGAGGTGTGGCTGCATGAGAAGGTTCCCCACCTCTAGAAGTGCCTGCTTCTCCCAGCAACACTGCAAGACGCCTGTATACATAGAAAAATTCAGGTGGGTACTTTCTATGTGAGAACAAGACCATGGTGATTTCATATGTGAGAACAAACTAAAGGTTTGATTACCTTCTTGTTACCATCCCTGGGCTTTCTTGAAGTATAGTATCCCTGTTGATTGGCCTTGTTGGTGTAGAAGATTCAGGTGGGTACTTTGTGTTGTTTTTTCTTGGCTTTCTTTTCCTGCAAATATGCACACAAATCTTTTGCATTAGAAGACACTTAACAAACCTAAAAAATGTAAAAAACAAGGGTTACCTTTTTTTTGTTCCATTAAGTGGGCATTTGTAGCTAGCTTGCCTGTGACCCTTTTCACCACATCTTTTGCATGTGATTGGCCCTCTGATCATTTTCTTCTTCCTATCATCACTTTGTGCACTAGGTTTGCCACCGGTCTCAAGGCATCCTTTTATCCTCAATTTTCTTTGTCTCCCAACACTCCTTTTTCCTAGTGGTGCACCCAAGCTAAAAGACATGTCTACCTTTGGCCACTGTGACTTGTCTGGCATTGGCTCTATCACTCTCTCATATGCAGACTTGAATTTCTGCAAAGAGTAATAGTCATGAACATATGCTTCGAAGTCCACATTCTTCTCTGTTGTTATAAAGGCCAATGCATGCTGACAAGGCTGACCCGTGTGCTGCCATTTAAGACATGTACACTCCTTCATCGTGGTATTAACAACATGTCTCCCATGATCAATGCTGTTGTCCCAGACCTCGGCACTATGCAAGCTAGCTTTGACAACTCTCAAGTGTGCTAACCCTCTAGTCCTTGCCCTCAACTGATGCATGACAGCTGGTAGAATCCTACCATGCAACCTGTCAGACCCCAGATTTTACAATCCGGAATCTTCTGTGATTCCACCGCACTATTCCCTGGATCAGTAGATAGTGCTCACAGATTACAGTTCTGAATATCAAAATGCATATCATGCGGAAGCGTAAATATAATAGTAAACTTACTCATGGGCCGATTAGGCCGAAATCAATAAATTGCAGCAGCGGAAGAACGAAGCACGCAGGTGGGACCTTCAGGACATGCCCACAGGCAGCCAACTAGAGGTTCGCGACCTAGCCCTTGACATCTTCATCTTCATCTTCTCTGCCAGCTTGTCCAACCTTGTTGCTGAGGCGAGGTGATTTGATTCCTAATGCTGAATTTTGTCGCAAAAGCGAGCGTGAGCACTCCGACCCCGTGCTCCGTGAGCCAATACACAGAGTGCAAATAAATAGTATGCATGGTTTAACAAAGGAGAGGCTCAGGTTGTTTTGTTTTGCAAGGAGTGCTTTTAAATACAATTAATTAAAAAGCCCTATGACTTAGCAGTTTGAACCAAAACATAAGTTATGAACGAATGCAATTCTAATAGTGATTCAGATTCCATCCACCGTTACATGGCATCTGCACCATATAGCAATTCCTTCAGCGTTATAGCCGCTTAACTTACCACTGGGACGACACCCAGGACAATTCCAAAGTAGGGCCTTCCGCTGCCCTTCACTTTTCCAATCCCAACCATAAAGCCTTTTGAAATAGAACTATATCTGGTTAAGTTCCCATGTCCGCCCTTGACCGTGGGCACGGCTATTCAAATAGTTTTAGACTCTGCAGAGTTTGCACACTTTACCCACAAGAGATAAATCCACTCGTTGCCCCACATGATTCCTTAGCCATGTGGTTGAGTAGACTATCACAGAACCTTTACAATGCACTTTTCCTAGTAGGGTTACGTCCGCTAAGGTTTCCACTTCCTCCGGGTACGACCACCCTTCCAGAAGCCCCCTCTTGCGCTGTCACGTCGGAGGATGTGGCCATCCTCTACCCGCCCGTGGTCACACCGGCGCAACCCTTACTAAGTTGATGCAAATTAGTTAGCCCTGCCTACATTTTGCCAGCTTGTGGTCGTACTTGTTGTACACTGGGAGGTCATGACAAGATTCAGTCCTTAGTAGTATCTGGGCGGTCTACCACTAACCACTTTGTGCTTCCACTGCACCACACTCTCACACCATCGAACCAATCCGCCCAGATATTAAGCAAGTTGGGGTTTTTGGAGGCATAAAATAGTCATATCAAAATATACCAGTCATTCCCACCATGACTGTCCAAATCAGTTTCTCATGATTAAAAATGACAATGATGTTTGGGGCATTCAGCGCCCCCTGAGCATCTATGCAATTCTAAGCATAGCATATCATTAGGGACTTATTTTTGAAATATTACTATTATATTTTTGCTAGGGCGACAAGGTTCACACATTCAAATATTCCAAAGAAGGGGTAATATTATCCAAGGTAAACAATAGGCACATAACTAGATTATTGAATTAAACATGTATTTTCATAAACATAACGGCATGCAATTTGATAATTTAAATCAAAGTAATTTGCAGAAAATATAGGATCAACATGATCAAAGTATTGACTCGCCTGGCGCGGTTTACTGCGATCTTGAGCTCGCTCATAGCTTTCTCTTGGGCTTCTGGTCTTTATCTTCGCTTCGCTCTTGATCACGCCTGATCCTTTGATTCTTCAGGACTCCACTATCTAGCTACACGCTAAATGACTGAATACAAATAAAGGCAAATAACTCAAAAGATCCAAATAAATCCGAATAATTCAAATGGCCGATTTAATTTAATTTATACATTTATTACGATTTGAGAATAGAAGGATGATTCGGTTTAGTGTTTTGCAAACACAGCGGTAGCTGAATTTGAGTGAGAGGATGAGTTATCTAAATAGCTTTACCGTGAGGGAAAATTCTAGGATAATAAGAGATCAAAAGGGAGGAAGTATCGACATGAGTTATTTACTTTGGAAAAGAAGTGGCCCAACGTAGCCGATTGGAGAAAGGCGAGGTTCAATCTTTTTATTACTAACCTCTTTTATTATTTTTGTATTTATCAAGGAAGTTCCAAGAGTCGGGTTATACCTATAGACTGGTGCAGGAGTTTAATGTACAAATTTTATCTTTAGGGTATGCATTCTTTGCAACTCAAGTTATGGTAAAGGCAAACTGGACTGATGGATGAGATCTGTACTTATTCTATAATTCTTTTAATCGAAAGTATTATAACACTTGGATATCTTTATTAAGTTTTAGAATAATCTCTGGTATAGGCCTTTACTTACTAATTAGATTAAACTTATTCATTGATAGATAGTTTTAAGCCTATTATTTCTTGAATGGCATTAAGTTGTACAAGCCACGCACTTACAGTTTAGATATTAACAACTTAGCACCTCAGTTTATTTAAGGGTTGTTTGTGAAAGTATTTTTATGACTTCTCAAAGATATAGCAACGATAGTCATACTTTAAATGGTTAATTGTGTACCACTTAATTATATACCGCTTTTGTTGCGCAAATAGTTTTTACAATATATTCTATAGTCATTTTATGTGAGGTGTTAATCTAAACACCAACTGTCATTATTAACTAAATCTAACTTTTGAGATTTATTTATCGGCGATGTACCAAAAACTAATGGTGGGGTTTATAAATTATGACTTCCTAGTTTAAATATGTATTTCATTTAATTTGGGGTTAGCATGAATCAATAATTATTTAAAGTTTAACCATAAGTCAAATACATACAATGTAGCTTCTAATTCAATTTGAAATATCATGGCCTAAAGGTTGGTGGCTTAATGTTCACATTATTAATAGTCAAAAAGGGTTCTCCTAATTGCTAGGGTTAAAGGCAATAATCTATGGCTTAACTTTGCAACGGCTAATTTATGTATCCCTTACTCACTTATTATTTTTACGAGAGCATAAATCTTCACCACATGCTTAAACCATATCTCATATTGTATTTAATTAGCATTTAATAAGCTTAATATAGAGTTCAAATGCACTTTACTAACATATAAGAATTAACACATGACTAAATTTTTATTGAGCTCATTATACCCTAATAAATTTTTAGCATCTTTTAGAAATTTATTTCTAATCTTTCCTTAATTTTTTCTTCACTGGGGTTACTGGCAAAATGGGCAAAATCTTACATCTAAATAATGCGGCCTGGGGAAATCGAACGCGGGTGGCACGGGTGAACGCACGCGCTCATAACCAACATGCTCTCAGGATGTTACCTGATGATGGAAGCGAAGAAATGCATTTGAGCCGAGCGTGCAGAGCTGAGGCAGCCATGGCCGGAGGCGTCGGCGGCAGCGAACGGTGGCCGGGGAGGTTGCAGCACCAGCCAAAATGGGTTGCCCTGTGGACGGTGAAACCTTCGGTGGTGGCGTCGCGGGTTGTGGTGGCGTCGGGGGTGGCCGGCGTCAGCGCGAGCGGCCGGAGGCGGGGACGGGTACGGTGCGGCGGTGCCGGCAGGGAGGAAGGAAGAAATTAGCAAGCGCGGGAGCGTGAGGGGTTCGTAGGGATGCTTACTGGATACTTGGCCGAGCCGGAGAGGGAACACGGCGAGCTGGCGGCGCGGACCGGCGGCAGCGCGGGTGTGCTTACGTCGCCGACGGGGCTGGGGGAAAGGAGGGGCTCTGGCATTGGTCGGTGGAGGTCGAGGTCGTCGAGACGTCACTCCCGCCGCGAGGAATCGGAAGACGGGGGCCCGAGGAGGTGTTGGCGGCGAAAATGGCGGTGGCGGCCGGGAACGAAGGAAGGCTGCCGTGCGGCAAACCAAGGGTACCGGAGTTCGATTACTCGTGGGAGGAGGAAGGAGGCTCTTGGGGGCGCGCCATGACGCGAGCTCGGTGCGGGGAGTTCGCCGGAGCGGCCGGGGCGGCGTGGAGGCAGCGGCGGCTCGCTTGGGCAGAAACGGGAGAAGAGACAGGGAGTGCACGCGGGGAGCTTCTTATGCTCACGGGTGGCCAAGAAAACCGTGGGCGCGCGCGGGGGAAAACCTCGGGCGGGGGCTGCGCATGCTTGCCGCGTGGAGGAAGGAAGCTGAGCGCGGCAGAGGGAAGAAGAGAAGTGGCGCGGGCGCACGGGGGAGAGAAGGAGGAGCGGGCGGGGACGCTCGGGAGCGGGGCCCAGCGGGTAGAGGGAGCGGTCGGGAGAGGGGGTTGGGCCGGGCTGTGGCCGGCCTGACCTCCTTGCTTTTTTATTTAGTGTGTGTATACATATGTTTATACAAATATGTATATATAGTATATATTATTTTATTTATTTCTATTTTTGTATGTGCACATATACATTTATTTTACTCACATATATATTCATGTATGTTGGTACCCATATGCTTGCTTCTATTGTTATTCATGTTATTATTTTCAAGACGGCATTTTATGGTTTAAGTCAAATTTCTCCCTTCTTTTTATGGATCATCTTTTCAGATTATTATTTTAAATTTTAATTTGCACATTTCCTTTTTGGTATTACTAATGTTAGTTTTATTTTCATGACTATTAAATGTTTGAAACCTCAACAAAAATTTAGGAAACACCAGTGAAGACTCAAATTTCAAGAGAATATATTGTAAAATAATGCAAAAGCTTCACTTTTTCAAATTTCAAATTTTTGGGATGTTACACAACCTTTCTCCAATTCTCCTTCTCTTGTCCCACAAAACCATTATCATCTCTCTCATCTTGTCAGCTAGATCAACAACAGGTAGGTCTTTGAAGTCTTTGATCCAATTGTTAAAACATTCTGCAAGATTGTTGGTGATGTAGTCACACTTGATTTCAGTGTTGAAGGCACATCTCATCCACTTCAATGAATGGAATTGTGTCAACCATTGCCAAACATCAGGAGCTGCGGTTATAATGGGGGTCATGTGCTTCTCAAATATCTCTCTCCTATAAGCCCTGGCTGCAGGGTACATATGACCAAATGTCTCACCATGGTACCTTTTGGCAAAGTTTTGCATAAGTTGACGGAAACATTCCCTCTGTTCAGCTTGAGGGAACACCTTCTTTACTGCATTCTCCAACCCTTTGCAAGCATCTGTACACACAGCAAGAACAGGAAGCTCTCCTATTGCCTTATGTAGCTGACTCATGAACCAAATCCAGTTGTCCTCAGTCTTAGAGTCTATAAATCCAAATGCAACTGGATACATCCAATTATGCCCATCTATAGCTGTAGCTGCAGCTAAATGACCATTCCACCTTCCATTTAGTGTCGTCGAATCTACACTAAGGTATGGCCTACATCCAGCTACAAAGCCCTCAATGCATGGATGAAGTGCACAAAAAAACCTATGAAAGTACACTCTTCCATTAACTTCTTTGGTGTCAATTTCTACAACACTACCAAATGACCTCTTCAAGACCTCTTCCTTCCAACTATACAACATGGCAAAGCTTTCTTCCCAACATCCATATAATTCTTGCAAAGCTTTCTCCCTTCCCTTCCAAACTGTATCATAAGCAATTGTGAGCTTATAATCATCTTGCAATTTTTTCTGCAACTCTTTCGCTCCCATGTTAGGAGAATCCCTCAGAATATCCAAAGACTTGTCAGCTACCCAGGCTTGTGATGCTGTAGTGGTCTTTATCCTCATGCTCGATGTACAATCATGCTCTTCATTATGAACAGTAACCTGCAATGAAAGGAAATCAATTAGTCATGCTTAGAGTTGCTTTTATTGTCTACCAAGTTAGTAACAAGTTAATACCATGATGGTTTTCTTATCACTCTGTCTACGCCCAACGATTCTCCATTGACAACCTTCAGCTGTACAAAACCCTCTAAATCTCTCCTTATCATATTTATCAGTGCCGAGCTCAAATTCCTTGTTGATAGCATACTGCCTCACAGCTAACCTGAATTCCTTCATTGAGGGATACTTAGTGCCAAGATCCATACATGGGTTATCCTTGTCATAACTTATTATAAGTTCACCTGGTATGGCATCATCAACAGGAACGGCTGCCCCCTCGGTGTCCTCAATGACCCTAGGACCACTTGTTTCAGCTACATTGCTCGGACCGGCAACATGTTTACTACTCTTTGCCCTCTCATCTTCATCCCTCAAACCTAGAAGCCCATATAACTGATCCTCACTCATAATCTGAATTCCACCTTCCTCATCTTGTGTTTCCTGAATTTCCAAGTTATCCCAATCAATCACCCCAACCGATTGTTCACCAATACCTACATTTAAACTTGCTACTTCTGAACTTGTCCCATGCTCAAGGAGTAGAGGTTCATTTGTACAAGTACCAAGCATATCTGATTTAGACTGGTTCGAGAGACATTCGCTTGTATGGACTGTTTCGCGTATTCTACACACACACTCTGGATCCAACCTAACCGATTTGTACACGGGAGAAAAGAACAAATAAATCGAGTTAGCTCCATCTAACTTGATGCAAATAAAATAGTAAAAGAGAACAAATTAGTAACAGCTTTTACCCTGAGGGAGTGTCATATGGAATGGAGTTCATATTGTCAGCTCGCCGTAAGCACTCAACCCTCAAACATCCAACACCTAGGGTTTTGTTTCAGTTTCTGACCTTTACGGATGCCGGGCCTGACAAATGATGATGCAGATGGGAAGAAAGCCGGCGAGCCGGGCGGGGAGGGGCGGCGCCGCACGAGGGAAGCCGGGGAGGGGCGGCGCCGTGGCCAGGCAGGGAGGGGCGGCGCCGCACGAGGGAGGCCGGGGAGGGGCGGCGCCGTGGCCAGGCAGGGAGGGGCGGCGCCGCACGAGGGAGGCCGGGGAGGGGCGGCGCCATGGCCGGGCGGGCGGGGAGGGGCGGCGCCGCACGAGGGAGGCCGGGGAGGGGCGGCGCCGTGGCCGGGCGGGCGGGGAGGGGCGGCGCCGTCGCCGGGGAGGGCGGGGAGGGGCGGCGCCGTCGCCGGGGAGCCTCCTCCCTCTCAGGTCTCGTCTCACTCGTTCCTCTGTCTCTCGTGTCCAGGAAAAGCAAATGGAAGGCAATAAGCAAAAAGATGGCCCAAGGGCAAATATGTCTTTTCACATGGCAAATAATCCGAAAATGGTTAACAAATAATTAAGAATCCTCAAAACCCCTCAAAATGGCAAATAATCAAAGTGTCAATGTTAAGAGTGACATTTTATAGTTGTCATTCTAGGGAGTGGCATTTTATCGAAGCCCACCGAATAGGATGGCAAAGTATCAATTTTCTCCTCCTATGACAGAGAACCTGAGATATCAGGGAAAGGAAGGGAAGGGAATCAGAGTGGAGGGGTCAGTGGGGATCAATTATTCCTTCAATACTTCCATCGGGAACATGGGCCTTTTGATGGGCGCATGGTGTGCCTCGTACGGGCTGCGGGATTGGCCCATGTAATGGCCCAGATGACTAGCTAGCCTACAAGACCACCGCGATGCCGACACTGGCCCGGAAAGCTCGCTCCCATGGTGGTCTGCAGGCGTGGCGGGATGCACTGAAATTCCATGGCTCATCGTCAGCGAGCTCAGACAGTCACCCTGGCTGACAGGGTGGTGGTTCTGCCGCTGTATGCACGTGACATCACACTTGCACTGTCGCTAACATTGGTCACGATGAACTACAAGTGAACACATTCGCGGAATCAAACCCGATCTAGATTCAGTTCTTGTTCTGTGCAAGCAATCCAGGACAGATTAATCCTGAGGTGGGATTGTTCGATCTTCATAACATAGTATTAGAGATAATTAGATCTGTATAACTTGATGAATGACACCACCAACTATTGACTCTATTATGGCAACTTGCAATACTCTATTCATCTAACCACACACTTTGATCCCCTTGTCTACTCGCTTATGTGGAGTAAACGTGTTCTTGCAATCATGGAGGTAAATGCAAGAACGGTAGAGACAAGAATCCAAAATATTTTTCAATTCTAAGAAGTGGAAATGCTTCACTCAAACCCTAAAACAAAGAAGTGTATAATTAGGAAAATTTTAACTCTATTTTACAAGAAAGGATGTGCTCTCCTTATGTAGCATAACAAAGTTGATTACTATAGTATGTCGTGCTACATTACGCCATTGGTACATTATTGTGTCTACTACAGTATGCGTGTCGGCGCTAAAGTATTTTTAGAAGGTAAAGTGTATTTTAGATTTGTTTTTCTTGTGAAACAAGAAAGATAATTCGGTATATACTGTTTTGAGTTTTCAATCTCTATTTTCTCCCTTTTGGATCCTTCCTCTTGGATATAAGCACGTAGTATCTTCTTTCTTTCTTTACTTCGGCTCCATGCTGGCTATATGAGTGCATTACTTCCATGTGGTGTTCTTGTAACCAACGTGTCCCTTTTCTTCCTTGCATATAAACCTTTAGTTGTAATTTCTTAGTCTGAGCTCGTATAGCCTGCTCCACTAGTGCATTCTTATTCCTATCAGTTCATTTTACATATTCTTGTTGTTTGGTTGTACTAGAAACATCTTGCACAATTAAGGGGAGTTCTAGTGCCATGAATGTCTGTATCCTCCTCTTCTTCTTCTTCTTAAAAAAAAGACATTATCGGCTTTTGATAACTTGGAAGTGTACTAAACAAAGAAAAGAAAGTATATGTATGGTATATGTAATTGTTATATGTTTTTGTATTCCCTTTGTTTTGCACAAAGCAATTAGCACAACAATAACCATAAGTACAAGAGTCGTATAATGTATGTAATGTGTATGTGGAATTACCACCAGCATTCATGTCATTCACATCACTCTCCCTCTCATGGGAATAAGTCATACTCAAAATTTGAAAGCATGTATGCAAATTATTATTAATGGGTAGCTCTAAAATTTGCTCTAAATTGCATAAATTATTCATGTGATCAGATTTCAACTTCCTAATATCAAATCCTTCTAATGTGGGCGAGAAAAAAGGGAGTGTCTATACAACATTCGACTGTTTTTGAGGACAAAAACAGTCAGATTTTGAGCCGTTAGATAGAGATCCAACGCCCTAGATCATTTTTTTTGGAGGGGGTCAATTTTGTTTAAGGGGGCTTGTATGGGTGGATCCGTTGGATGGAGATCTAACGTCTCAGATCAATCTGACTGTTTTTGTCCTCAAAAACAGTCAAATGTTGTATAGCAATACTCGAGAAAAAATTAGTTCTTTCCATGGAACTACACTCTGATTACTTATACATGTGTGAAAATCAAAAGATGAACTAGCAGGCAACATAATTCTCTCTAAACAATGAGCACTATGGTTTGCACTAAACTCAAGGTGATCTAAACATTGCACAAATGATTGTTTGTCCATTACATGAAGTTTCAAACTACAACCTTGTGACATGTAATGCATATTAGATACACATAAAACTTGTTATCTACACTATAATCTCCAATCAAATTAAATTTATAAGTGTAGGTGTATGTACTAACTCATGGTTTTAAACATGAAATAGCTGAAACTCTCTCAATCACACTAGATAGTTCAACTGGCTTATCGAACAATATATATCATAAAGAATTAGTGGGGATATTCTAGTAAAAACTTCTCTATTAGTAGTCATTTTCACATTACACAAATTAAGTGCATAAAATTTAGAATATAGAAAATTCATGTAAGCATAAGAAATCTTACGTAGTTCATCGGCAGCATGCATATTATCACATTTACTTATCAAATCTTACTGCACATACATTTCAACACTTTGATATTATATTTTTCAATCTCCTCAGTTGATGTAAGTGGTGTGTCTTCAAAGTTTCCACCTTCTTCTTCAATGAGTGCGGGTTGTTTAATGTTTAGCTCCTCTTTTTTGGTATCAACTTACACACAAAAAAAGAACCACAACTAGAAACGGAGATTAATTCATTAGTTTTAGACATAATCTCACATTTCTAATCATTTACTCCTCTTATTTCTTTTTGTGTGTATTTCTCACACTCAATTTGGATGCTCTTAACCTCACATATAGTGGAATCATATAGCTCACTCTTTTTAACACGCTCACTCATTTTGGCTATGTGGTTCTCATCCTCACATGGGTTTTGATGCTCTCATGTTTTAAAGACAGTGGGCCAGCAATGGTGTATTCACCATCAACCACGACCTTATCATATGATGTAGGTAGTGGCAGGGCAACACTACTCAACACCTCAGTCGAAGGGAAGGTTCCATGCTTGACTGTCTCCGTGATCTCTTGTCGATGATCCATTGGTGGCACGAGAGCACTTTGTATGTAGAAATAAGAAACAACCGCTAGAGGTATCTCTTCCATGACTGGAGCTTCATCTTCATCTTGTTGAACTGAATGGATGACCTTCTTTGATGACACAACAGCAAGGTCTTCTTTCTTATTACCAGCTCTAGGTAACCCAAGGGTGAACCTAACTGATGTAATAGGTGAACAAAATAAGGTTTCGGCCCAAATTGAACCGAGGTGTACGTTTCTTCTTAATTATCTTTTCCTCCTCTATAATATCTTTACTATTATAAAAGTGTGAGTTGGTGGTTGGTCTATTCTCCCTCATCTCTTCTCAGCTATCCGATTTGATTTGGACCATTCGTCTCTCTCCTCCTCTCTCTCTCTCTCTCTCTCTCTCTCTCAGGATACAACTGCCCATCCCCTCCACTTTTCCCATCTCCTCGTGCATTCTGGCCACCCTTCTCTCTCTGTCGTTTGCTCTCCAATGTTTGATGTGTGAAGTTGGTCAGGCAGTAAGTTCCGTCTCATTATTTTTATGACTCCGTTGCAACGCACGGGTCTCTAACTAGTAACTCATAAGATTCTGCATAACACCATTATATTTCAAACGAACAGTAGCAGTGATATCAGAATTCAAATCTCTTTTGAAGTATGCCCTTTCTTCATATACATTCATGATGTTGACACGAAGCATAGCACAATCCAGCTCCTCATAATATGCTTGGATCATTCGGGATTCTTATTTAATGCTCTTCATTTGATAAAGTAACTTGTGCTCATATTCATATACCACAAATTCTTCTCTTATGATCCCTTTAATTCTTCTCAAAAGTTCTCACAAAGCTTCTTTCGACATGATGGCAAGAACTCAGCACCAAGCAAGCAGCCTGCCCAGAGAGATGAGATATGAAACAACCCATCGACAGCGTCTCGCCGTCTCGGCTGCAAATTGATCCATTATGTGACGATTTCAGAAGCATCCTAAGTGAACAATGCAAATTCTCCTGTAGGCTGCAGCTGTGTTATTGTGCAGAATTGAATAATTCAGGAATTCCTTTGTGTTATACTGTTGTCTGAACTCTGACTCGAGCACGTCTCTGAATAGGGTAATGCCTGCCGCCCTGTACCGTACACGCTTTGAACGTCGTCGCTAGGGATAGGGGGCATGCTACTGGCGCTGCAGAATTGCGGTATTACTCCAATCGAAGCCAAGCTTCGGTGCTCACACGGTTTAAAGCCATGGCTTTTGTCTTCTTTTATAGGTTTTTGGCTGCAATTGCATTTGTATGGGATTGTTAGTTTTTTCTAAGTCAAAAAATAATAAAAATTAAGAAAAATTAGAAAACACCGCTATATCTTTTAATACAATACAAAATAAATAAGGGGGAAAACAAACAAAAAAAGCTAAAATGTCAAAAAAAAGAGGCTAAAATTAAGAAGCTGATGTGTTTCAAATAGCTTATGTTTAGGAGCTAAAGCCATTTAATGCAAGTCCAATTATTTGGGACAGGTTGAGGTATGTACAACCGAAACTTCGCAAACAAACGTATTATCAGCCTGTAGAAAAGCACAAGGGAGGATAACTCACACAGAGTAACAGAATTGAAGATACGGCGCCGCTTATTTCAGCTTCTGGCTTATTTTTCACTATTTATAAATTTCGTCTTTTTCTAAACTTTTGGCTTTTTAAAGCTTTTTTGCCGATTCTTTTTTTCCCGTATTCATTTGTGTTATCCGTGTTGAGCTAGTATATATTTTTTCTATTTTTAAAATTTTTTAGATTTAATTACACCAAATAAGCCACCTGCCGCTACAATGAAATTCCAGTCACTACAGTGCAATTTCAGTCATAAGCCACAGCTTTTCAGCCCAACCGAGCGGTGCCCAAATAGGCAAATACTAAACCAGAAGACGGCATATCAGTGTTAAGGATTCTAGTTCTAGCACATGAGAAGAAACAAATACCAACGAAGGAAGTGGCATTAGGAACCCGTCCGTGAACGCGTCATTTTCGTAACAAATTTCTACTTACACCATACTCGTCAGCACCATCTTGACCGCAATGGCTTTTGAATAGTTGCTCAGATACGCCTAATGGTTCCCAATCCAATGGCCTCAAGCTCAGTGTGTGCTGTACCACACCACATGGGACTAATAATTCCGGTCATCAACACACAAAAGTTAAGAAAGAAAAATTCACACAATTCAGTATCTGCTAGTCTGCTACCCAGACAAGAACATCTCCGTGCTTGTTTTGTGCTGATCTCTATACTTAATTGCACCTGAAGGAGAGCAAAACAACATCAGAAAAACAACAGGACAATTACCGAATCCATACTGCAGGGAAGAAGAACACAGCTGTACAGTGTACACGATGCATGTACATATATATTTCTCGATTGCAAACTTTTCTTTACTGCATTTGGGGTCTCATTTTCAACTCGTAATCCTCAGTTTTAAGATTACAAGCAACAAGTATTACACACACACAGCCATTGATCACATGCAACAGTAACATTATTATCAAGGAGCAAAATTCAGCTCGGGAAATCGGCACCATCACAGTGGCAGCACCGAGCTCCGAGCGCGGCAGTGCCGCGAGAAGAACGACCTCGGGGCGCCGCCGGACGCGGGCCTCTCGGTGCTGAGATTGCTCTGATGGCCGGAACCCGACACCTTCGCGCCGGTCTGATGCTTCCGTCTGCCACTCTGCTCCTCTTCAGGAGCCGCCTCCGGCAGCCGATCTAACGCCGCGACATCTGCCGCGGCTGACACTATCGCCGCGTCCATGGAAGCCGCGCGCCGCACGTTCCGCGGCAGCGAGCAGGGGAGCTGCTGCGGCAGTGGCTCCGGCGAGCTGAGTTGCTCGTGCTGGTCTTCTTCCACGTGCGGCGCTTCTCGGTCGTTCTCCTCCTCTTCGTGCTCCAGGATTGAATCGCTCGTGGCGGCCGCTTGCTCGGCTGCGGCGTTGGTGTTCGCATCTGGATCAGCTGGTTGGTTGGAGTTGGACTCGCTGCCGCCTCCGGCGGCAGCGGCGGCGGGGTCGAGCACCTCGGAGCGGCAGAGCGGGCAGTTGACGTGGGCGCGGAGCCACGTGTCGACGCAGGGGACGTGGAACGCGTGGCCGCACTTGGGCAGCAGCCGCACGAGCTCGCCGTCCTGGAACTCGCCGAGGCAGACGGAGCAATCGGCCGAGCCCAGGAGCCCCGCGCCGGCGCGGTACCGTATCATGGCGATCGAATTGATCGCCGCCTCGTCGAGCCCGATGGTCCGGATGTACCAGACGTGGTGCACCACTCCCCCGCCGCCCTCGGGGCCGTCGTTCCCGCCGTCCTCGACGTTCGCCGCCGCGGCCGGCGCGGTGGCAAGGAGCGCCTGCCGCCGCAGCCGCCGGCGTCGGACGGCCACGGAGACGCCAAGGAGGATCAGGGAGAGGAAAGCGAGCGCGGCGGCGGTGGCGACGATGACGGTGACGAGTAGGCGGTGGTGGCCGTCCGCGCCCCCTCCTGCGGGGTTGTAGCCGTGGGTTCCCTGGTCTCTCCTGCCGCCATGGACGGGAGAAGGGGACGGAGCAAGCAAAGGCGAAGAAGGGCTAACGGAAGGCGGGGGGGAAGGGGACGGGGAGGGGGAGGGGGTGGGATGAAGGATGGAAGGAGGAGGAGGGGAGGGCGGCGAGGAGCAACCGGGCTCGCCCAAAGCGTGGCAGTCCAAACTCCCAGGGTGGAGGCTCCGGCGGTGGAGGGGCATCGCGGCGGGTACGTGCGGTGGCGTCAGGGCGGCGGGCTGGGACGTGACGCCGGCGGCATCGGCGGTGGGTGGAGGAGGAGGCCGAGGCGCAGGCGGGGGAGGGAGAGGAAAGTGGGAAGAAGGTTCGTGGAACCGCGTGCGATCGATTCTTTTCTTTACGTTTGGGAGGCGGGGAGGGGAGGCTGGGACGTGGACTGGGGAAGGCCGGCTGGCCTGGCATGGCCCGATGGTTGGTGTGGTGGCCAAGTTGGACTTGGCGCGTATCCGGTGGGTTGGGTGGGTAACTTTTCTCTGCCGTTAATCTTCTGACTTGACGAGTGACGTGACCACGGATGCCGTGATGTGACGGTCCGTCTAAGCTGAACCCCTGCTTTGCCAGTTGACCTGCTCGAAGTCGCGGTCAGGCTGGGCCGAGTTAGGCCCAACGTCAAAAATTGCTCTCTCAGGCTTAGTGGTGGCGGCAACTGTGTCCCATTACTTTTCTGCCCGCGGGTGTGACGATTGAAGAAAGCACTACCAATGGGCAAACGTTCGCGGGCATGCGGAAACTGTAAAATGTAAATGGAAACTGGAACACAGTGAATGTCAAATGAATCAGTAGTTCTTTCATTGATCATTGATATGTATTTATACATGTCGTACGGACGTCATAGACGTGCGCGGAGGCAACTGTCGGTTCGAATGAGAGAGATAGATGGACTGCAGGCGGTTCCTGGATGAGATCATCCGTGCAACTTCTCAAGTTGTAACACTCCCCCTTGATCGAATCCATCTTTGAGATCAATGAATAGTATTAATCCTCCAAAAAGTCCTGTAGGATAAAAACGAGGAGAAATACTTGATAGATACGATGTTAAAAACTCCTTTAAACCCAATGGGAAAATAAGGAAAAAGTGGTACAGCATATAATGATTATTGCCTCATTGTAAACTCATATGAGAAAACCTTTGCAGGAGAAAACTCATAGATAGTTTAGAGGACAATATATGTCATTGATATCTCCTTAAAAACTCTGATGGGGAAAAATAGGAAATACGACATATGTTTATGCTAATATTGTCTCATTAAAAACTTTGTATGAGAAACCTTGTGAGTAAAACTCATACAAAGAAAAGAGTGCAATATGATGCTTTGGGCAGGGCAACATCTAGGAGATTTCTCCCCCTGAACCTTGCAAATCTCGAAGTCGTCGCATACCAATTCCTTGAACACATTTCTGGAACGAGGAAGCTGGTAAGGACTTAGTAAACAAATCAGCGAGGTTATCACATGATTTGGTTTGCAAGATGTTTATTTCACCCATTTGTTTTAACTCATGGGGATAAAACAACTTAGGAGAAATATGCTTGGTTATGTTGCTCTTGATGTAGCCTGTCTCCATCTGTGTAACACAAGCAGAATTATCTTCATAGATAATAGTTGGTGAATTGATGGCACCAATGCCACACGATTGTTGTATGTGGTTAATCACTCTGCGAAGCCAAACACATTCACATGAGGCCTCATATAGTGCAATTATTTCAGAGTGATTTGTTGAGGTAGCCACCAGAGTCTGTTTTGAAGACTTCCATGAAATAGCTGTTCCTCCGTGTAAGAACACAAAGCCTGTCTGGGATCAGCCATTATGGGGATCAGATAAATAGCCGGCATCAGTGTATCCAATCATATTAGGATCTGAGTTCCTTTGGAAAAATAATCCAAGATCTCTTGTACCATTAACATATCTGAGGATATGTTTTACTCCCGTCCAATAACGTTTGGTAGGAGCAGCGCTATGTCGAGCTAGCAAGTTCATTGCAAATGCAATATCAGGTCTGGTGCAATTTGCAAGATACATAAGCGCTCCAATGGCACTGAGATAAGGATAATGAGGTCTCAGAATCTCTTCTCCATCATCCTGTGGTCTGAATTGATCAGTCTCCATTTCTAGAGATCGAACAACTATAGGAGTTTTGGATGGATGTGATTTGTCCATATTGAATTTCTCCAATATTTTCTGGATATAGGCTGATTGATGCACTAAAATTCCAGTGGGAAGGTGCTCAAGTTGTAAACCTAAGCAAAATTTGGTTTGACCCAAATCCTTCATTTCAAACTCCGTCTTTAGATGATTGCATGCTTCATCAATATCTTGTGGGTTGCCGATGATATTTAAATCATCGACATACACTGATATGATGCAAAATCCCGTTTGGGACTTTTTGATGAAAACACATGGACAATCATCATTGTTAGTGTATCCCTTCTGCAAAAGGAACTCACTAAGTCGGTTATACCACATTCTTCCCGACTGCTTTAAGCCATAGAGTGACTTTCGAAGCTTTACACAATACATGTTGCGATTTGCGTTTGGATTCGGTATAGAGATTCCATCAGGGACCTTCATATATATGTCCGAATCAAGTGATCCATATAGATATGCAGTCACTACATCCATCAACTGCATAGATAGACGATTTTGAACAGCCAGAGATATAAGATATCGGAATGTTATTCCACTCATAACTGGAGAATATGTTTCATTGAAATCAATGCCGGGTCTCTACGTGAACCCTTGTGCTACAAGCCTCGCTTTATGTCTCACCACCTCATTGTTCTCATTCCGTTTCCGGACGAAAACCCATTTGAATCCCACAGGAAAGATTCCTCGAGGTGTAGGTATTGCATGAGTGAATACCTCTCTTTTAGCGAGCGAGGTTATCTCTGCTTGAATTGCATCTTTCCATTGATTCCAGTCCGAGCGCTTTCTTCACTCTGCCATAGTCTTAGGATCTGGATCATTTTGGATCATTTCTGCAATTGCTTCAGAGAAATAGATGTCGACAATTGTAGACTTTCTGTCATATGATTCTCCAGATTCAATATAGTTGATGGAAATTTCAAGCACCCCTTGTGATGTATCATTATTTCCCAAAATGACTGCATCAGGGCGTTCCGATGTCCCAACATCAGTAATTGAGTGCACTGTTGATGTGGGATGTGAAGGTTGAACCTCCACAGGGTGTTTCTCAACGTGAGGTTGAGTTACATTTACTGGGTTAGAAGATTTGTTCTTCCCTTTCCTTTGCTTGCTAGAAGCTGCATCTGTGGAAATAGTCGTACTTCTCCCCCTCTTACTTTGGAGTTGAGTAGTTTTATTTGGTACCTCTACTCTTTCCGGCACATTTCTCGCAGGATTATAGGATTTTGTAACACCCTTATAATCAGTAAATGCATCTGGCATGTTATTTGCAATGTGTTGCAAATTAATGATCTTCTGAACTTGGAGTTCAGTTTCAGAAGTACGTGGATCAGAGTTGGAGATGTCTTTGGCATCCCAATTGATTTCCTGGTATTTTTTGTGGTTTTCAATTCCTCCCCCTAATGCCGGGAAATGATCTTCATTGAAGATACAATCAGCGTAACGGGCAGTGAATAAATCCCCTGTAAGGGGTTCCAGGTATTTAATGATCGACGGAGATTGATATCCCACGTAGATCCCCAATTTCCTGTGTGGGCCCATAGATGTACGCTGTGGTGGAGAGATCGGTACGTATGTATCGCAACCAAACTTCCGCATATGGGAAATATTTGGTGTATTGCCACGTACTAGCTGCAACGGGGAGGTTGCATGGTATGCAGTTGGACGCAATTGAATCAAGTCAGCAGCGTGTAAGACTGCGTGACCCCAACATGATGTTGGTAGATTGCAATTCTGTAGTAAAGGTCGTGAAATAAGTTTCACTCTCTTGATGAGAGACTCTGCCAACCCATTTTGAGTATGAACATGTGGGACCGAGTGCTGAACTTGAATTCCTAAAGCCATGCAATAATCATTGAAAGCACGTGAGGAAAATTCAGCAGCATTATCCATTCGGATTGATCGGATTTGATATTCAGGATATTGTGCTTTAAGTTTGATAACTTGTGCAACAATTTTAGCAAAAGCATGGTTCCGTGTGGAAAAAAGACACACATGAGACCATCGTGTAGATGCATCTATTAGAACCATGAAATACTTGAACGGCCCAGACAATGGTTGAATGGGACCACATATGTCACCTTGAATGCGTTCAAGGAACTTTAGAGGTTCGGCATGAATTTTGAGGTAAGAGGGCCTCAAAATTAATTTCCCAGTGGCACACGCGGTGCACATAAAATCTGAGGATTGGGAAAATTTTGCATCACTTAAAGTGTGACCAACAGAATTACTTATAATTTTCCTCATCATCCCTATTCCAGGATGACCAAGACGATCATGCCAAGTTTGGAATGCGTTAACATTCTGGAAAATTACTTTGTAAGCAACATGTGGTACGGGTTTTATGTATGTGTAGTACAATCCAGACGGGAGTGAGGGAAACTTTTCAAGTGTCTCTTTGCCATATCCGTGATCTTTTGTTATGAGAAGAAACTCCTCATTGTTGTCCTCATGAGTTTCAACATGAAACTCATTCTTACGGATATCTCTATAACTCAATAGGGTACGAGTTGAATCGGGATACAAGAGTGCATCCTCAATTGTTATTGATGTACCCATAGGAAGCATAATAGTGGCCCGACCGGTGCCAACTATTACAGCATCGCGTCCAGCGATTGTTAAAACATTTCCTTTGTTCTTTGTGAGAGTTTGGAAATATTTTATCTCCCTGAGTATAGAGTTAGTAGTACCGCTATCCACTAGGCACATTTCCTCATCCATCAGATCGACTCCCGTACAATCTTCGATCTCCTTCTTGGTCTTGAACTCGAACGACCTTCTTCTCGGTCTGTCCTCCCTCTCGAGAGCACAGAGTTGCAAGCGAAAGTGCTGATAACGTGTAAAATGTAAATGGAAACTGGAACACAGTGAATGTCAAATGAACCAGTAGTTCTTTCATTGATCATTGATATGTATTTATACATGCCGTACGGACGCCATGGACGTGCGCGGAGGCAACTGCTCCATGGAGCCGTCGGTTCGAATGAGAGAGATAGATGGACTGCAGACGGTTCCTGGATGAGATCATCCGTGCAACTTCTCAAGTTGTAACAGAAACTACACCCGTACGCGCTTTGCCCATAAGAAATCTCTACTCCACAAGTCCAGAACTCCATCGCTCCACTCTTAACTCGATTGAGACTTGACCAACCTGTTAAGGATAAATTATTGTACATACTATAGAATAGTTAAGGATAAATTATATAAGATATATAAAAAATACGAAAATAAGTTTAGATTCGTGGGTTTGGAAAGACCCCCAGTAGCTCCTAGCACCTCTATGGTGACTATGCAATGAGGGCAAGATTTTTTGTTTTTCCTTTATGGATTCTCATGCAGGTACACATCAGTCAGGAGGATGAAGGTGGCAAAGTACCGGAGACCTATCAAGCTATTTTCAACGGTGATAGTGTCAGTTTCGAGCAAGAGTTGAACATTCTCTTGTGGTGGCAAACCTAGAAAGTAACATATCCAGTGTTATCCATATTAGCACGGAATGTGTTGATTGTTTCTGTCTCTACGGTCTCCTCGGAGTCAGCCTTCAGCCTATCTGTAAGAATAATCGAGGAGCGGCGAACAAGTCTCTCGAACGAGATGGTCGAAATTCTTCTGACCGTCACAGACTGGGAACAAGCTGAATCAAGACTCCAGCATAACAAAGAGAATAGAGACTTAGAAGAATCTTTTAAAAATTTGTATCTAGATAGCAATGAATCGAATTTTCAATATTTTCTTCAGATGTAGTCACCAGTGAGCTTTATAGGCTGTACTCTTTTTTACCAAGGTTTTCTCAAGTTGAATTTTTACTTAGTAAAAGTTTTAACGAGTCAGTCATCCCATGTAATTTAGCAAATTAATAAAGCTCATTATGTCATTGAAAATAATTATTTTGATGATTAACAATATCTATATTTTTTTGTAATTTTCTATAGTTTTCCTTAATTTTCTACATTTTTTTCTCTTTTTCTTGGCTTAACGAGTCAACCGTGCTGGCATGGCCAGTTTAGCCCTAACCGTGCCCGTGCCAGCATGGTACGGTCTTGGGCCGTGCCTGGGCTTACACCGCGACCCGTGAACCGGTATGACACAGCCCGTTTATTTGTTTGGCCGACATGGGCCGTACCTGAACCAGGCTCATGCTGTGCCGACCCGGCACAACTCTGTGGACAAGTATATGAATCGCTGACTAAAATGAGGGTCTCGGGCACACGGACATACCCACAGACGATAGATATGTGCGAAGTTCTCTACCCGCTACCCTTAGTGGGTATGCCCGCGGACCAAAAAACAGTTGGTTGGCATAGGTATGGTCGAGCCCTGCCCCTATCCGCGCCGCATTGTCACCCCTCTCTGCCCAGTCTGGCCCCGTGTGGAGATTTGGTAGACGTTGGAAGATTCGGGCAGATCGAATCATCGGAGAAAGGATTCTGACGTGAGCCGAGCAAACTAGCGCTAAAAAATTGCGCACCGACGGCCGCGCCGCGCAGGCATTCGTGCACGCGGTGCCAAATGCGCGCACGCAGAAGAAAGGAGAGGCATCCGTGGCTTCGTGCACGCCAGCAATACCGCACCCCGCGGGCGCTCCGTGGCTCACAGCGACGTCCCAACGACAGCGGCGGAACGCCCATTTTGACCATCGCTCGCCGCGGCTACAACCAGACCTCCCCACTTCCACCACCCGCCATGCCAGCATGCAGCGCGACACGCGCTTGCAAACCGCCCGCACGAGGCACGATCGCACGCGCCCCGCACCGACCACCGGGCGCTGCCGCCCGCTAAGCCGCACCGTGCTGCGCCATGCCGCCAACGCCGGCTTCGTGCAGGTTTGCACGGCAGGGCTATATTCTGGCCCATTTAGTTACGGTGATCGACCTCTCCGTGGCCTCCGGCCATGTCGACGGATGCGTGCAGCTCCTGGTGGCCGTTCACAGCGTCCTTCCCCACCAGGTAAGTAGCAATCCTGCTTCCAAATAGCCATTTGGGTTGTAACCTGCTACCTGACTACTTGTGGGATGTTTTCAATTGTAACGCAAAGGCTTCCTTTCATGATAAAAACACGGAACTGTTTCCATCTGTGCGGTTGTAGCTCGAATCAGTCATGTTCTCCTAAACCCTTGAGATTGATTTTATTTTGTTTAGCTCAGTTTGATTCAGATTTCAGTCTATCCATCTAGTATATGTGTATGCCAACGTATCGTGCAGCTATTATCTTCTGCTTATGGGAGGATTCTCCTTATTTTGTTTCAGATATTAAGATAGTAGAATTTAGAAATGGCCTGGAGGGAAGAGCTTCTCAGATAACTGCAGTCCAAGTATTGCTGAACTCTAAAGATTTAACGCAGCCCATAGGTATTAAGTTGCATTTTTTTGGGGTGCTCTTTACTGACATTATTTTGTTGCATCCCTTCATAATATGCTGTTCCAGGAGCAATTACACTAAGTTTTCCCCATCTTTACTATATAGGGCATAGAAAAACATACATTAGCCTAATGGTGATAAGGGCTTTGTCGACATTGTTGTTGGTTGAATTAGGATATAGTGCCCGTTTGTTACTGGCGATTATTGTTGCCCAATAAATGGCTGCTAGCCGTGGCAATTCTGATGGTTGCCAGCTGCTGAATTTACTAATTTTCTTGTATCTTGTGTATTTTTTAATTGAATGTTTCTTTGTAGCCTATTTATACTTACTATTGGCTGTTTCCTCTTGGCAAGAACATTTCCTTCTGGATTATTTCATCCAGACAAATCTGCGACTTTGTTATTGAGGGTTCACTGTTTATATTGATATCATCTACATTCAATTAGGAGTTTCATAGAAGATAATTGTGCTTAAGAAATTTATTTTTTCAGTATTCTGCTTGATAACTTAGCACGCGCTCTTTTATTAGGAATCGATGAACTAATAATTAATTGTAAGGTGGGGGATACTACAAGATCAAAGTTAAGAAGAGTGGCAGAGTGGATCCTGCACACCAAATGTACTCTCACGGAAAATCGTCATAAGGTAAAATCTGCTGAAACAATGCAATATCAGTTTAATTGGGATAAGGTATCAAACTGCAGACCTATATCTTTTCGCCACTGTGCCGGGCGGCAGGCCATTAGCCCACAACCATTACTACTTAATCATCTGTTTAATTGCGTACCACTCAAATAATTTTTAGAGGTAGCAAAGTGATGTGAAAAATTACGTAAAAATTACACAACATAGCACGCTGCATCAGAAAACTTCATAAACAATTTCATAATTTTTCACAACCGTTTGCTAGCTCTAAAAATTCTTGAAGCGGCATATAACTGTTTAATCGCCTGATTAATTATGCGTCGCTCTAAGAATTTTTAGAGATAGTAAATGGCTGCTACAAATTACGAACAAATTACAAAACATACTACGATGCGTTGGGAAGCTCCACCAAAAATTTTATAATTTTTTAAGTTCATTTACTATATTTAAAAATTTAAATAAATATGACATAAAATTACGAATTTTATGAGCAGACAGTAAGTCACCTGTCGTCTGGTAGCTGGATGGTAGGCGTCTGCTGTCTGCTGGACAGATGGCAGACGCTACATGTCGATTATTGGAAAATGTCGCTCAATAATCAGATGATATAAACACTATTTTTATTAATACTAGTATAGTGCGCGTGCTAACGCCACGGCGGTATTTCAGGGATGCATATGAAAACAACCAAATGACGATATTTTTTTCCATAGTTTAAGTTTCACGCAATTGTATATCACTATGTATATAATCTGGAAAACACTCATGTATATCACCAGCAAGTTCAGGTCATGAAATTACAAGCCTAGACCAATTAAATATGACCTATCATTTTCTAAAATCACAACCTTCTAAAATCAGCAAGGAGGCATGCACCTGATCACTGTGCAACAAAAGCACAACATAATATACACCAGATCAAACGGACAGCACAGAAATGAACCATATGCTCGATCATGTCTAAAAGACATTTCAACAGAACACAGAAAAATCCCCAGAAATCCTCTCTAAGGACCAAAATCTCAGTCAGATGCTGGCCAAAATAATGGTGATTCCATCGCGAAAAAAATATCAGTAATTTAAGGCCTTAAAATTGAGATTCTAACCCATGCAATATGACTTCACAGGTAATACAGAACCACTCATCGAAAATATCAGCAATATTACACCTTCTAATCCATAGTAAGCATGATAGCTCAGCATTGCTAATCAACAAACAGTAATTCTAATCGGATTGTCTCAGTGGCAGATCTTTTGAGAAGAAGATAACTTTCTTACCCTCAAGCACAAATCTCAATTTATAACTTTCTTAGCTGTTTCTGGTATAGTTTCCAAGGTGGTGTAGTTGAATTCAATTGTGAAATAACTGGAAACCAAACAATGCCTTTATACCTTCACATCTATGTTTGCATAAGATTTAAGTTATTGAATCATGAGGTTAGATATGAAATTTGTATCTTGTTTGCATCTTCTATTAGGTAGCCAAGGGCCATGTTGTAAACCAAAAACCAGACCAAACTTGCATTGGTTTGTCAATGTGTCAGACCTGAATAAGGAATTTGAAGAACAGATTAGCTGAACAAAATAATCCAAATAAAATAAATAGCATCTGGCCCATCCCTACTCCACGTTCCCAAATTATGCATGTTTCCTGTGGCTTCTATCCCAAATGAAACATTTTTAGGATGAAGTAACCAAACAGCAGAACATGTGCCTGCAACGCATATTGCCTTCAATAAACCAGCAAACATACTAAAGTACTCTACAGTCAAGTAAATGGTCAAAAATAGCTGTTTTTAGTCTACAAGACTACAATACATACTGCCTTCGAGCCACCAAGAAATGTTCTGAAGTACTAAACTACTCTGTGATCAAGTACATGGTTAAAAGCATCATCTTTTCTAGTCCACAGCACATCCTTCTCGCTTTACAAAACTTATGGAGGTTTATACACAATCAATAGAAGCATAATATATCAAATGTTGCAGCTTTTGCAGGTCACAAGCATAAAACTCCATTTACAACTACTCAGCTCCCCAAAATTTGGGACCCATTAAATCCACTCAGCCTCATGATACCTAAGAACTTTATGAAATGTCACAAATTAACAATGAGCTAATGCCAGAAACACAATGCAAAATTCTAATTTCAGCTGCCTAATCATGAAAATGTCTTGTTGAGGAAGAAAACGTAAACTTTGCTACACTACCTGGAGTGTGCAAAGACACAAGCCAAACCTACCCATATCTTCACAAATACATCGATAATGACTGGAACCACACAAACAAAGATGGTAATTGTAGCTTGATTGACTTCAAGGCCATAGTGCTCAAGAACTACTTCTGCTAGTGTGTGCCAACCTGACTCGGAATGGTACCTGTAAAATAGTAATTGGGATAGGATGACATGGCCAATAGTAGCATCGCAATGCAGAGTTCCATGACTCATGCAGTTCATATAGGGCATTCTTCTGCGCAGACTAACTTGCTTCGAAATGAAAGAAGACATACTAACATTCAAGTTCAGTTTTTTTCTAGCTAGATAGTAAATAACAAGGTTCTGTGATATGCAAGGTGCTACCATGCAACAGGTCAGCTTTGTTTAATTAAGGAAAGCCTTTTCTTTCGGAGTAAATACCTATAGATTAGAAATTTGGTTATATGTTGATACATGCACAAGATGTGGTAGGCACTTTCATCTTAATTAAACTATTAGCTCTTCCATAACACTTTTGCTAAATATCCAGCATAAAAAATAACATAAAAGCCAGTATCCTTGTTTTTCAACAAATTATACCAGTACAACCAAAAGGACATGTTATGTAAGGAAACAAAAGAACTTTACTTACCCCAAAGAGATATCTGCAAGCATAATGATAAGAAAGGCCTTCCCAGCATCTAAAATATTACTCAATAACTTGTATCCTGTGAACTTGAGCAATGCAACCTGACCATACAGAAAGCATTAAGATTAAGATGCATATCATAATAATTAAATTCTACAGAAAGCAATAGAACCTGATCATAACTAAAACATAAGATGATTGACAAGTATGAAGATATCATATTACTTTTCTATTGAGCAAAGAAAACATGGCTGTCTGCTGAAGATAATACATCAACATAAACCAATATCAAGATATCATAAACTTTTTGAGTCCAGCAAAGGGCAATAATGGCGGCACATTAGGCATTTTTCCCAGTCAACAATTTCTTCCCATTCTGGACAATTAAAACAATAGAAGGTTCATTACACTCAACAAAATAGCTGTGGAGAACCATTCCATAAAACAGCTTATACCAGGAAATGGGTAGCTTACCCTGTATCTTTCAACAAAATTTTTATCCTTGGAGGATGGGGCATTATTTTATTCTTCCTCCTCTTTCTTCAACATTTTTGTGGTGAACTTCTTCCCTGCATCTCTTCCCCTCCGCTTCTTTGCAGGCTCCAAAACCTCATCCTTGCTTAAGTCCTTGTCCCTTATTGTCCCTGCATCATCCTGTTAGGGAAAGAAAATGCTAAGCCCGTCAAAATTCTGATTTCAAAATCTAAGAGCAGGGGACAGATTTCACTTGCTAATACATGCAGTATATGATATATCCCCTAAAATTAGATTATTCTAACTAAAGTAAACACCTTCCAGGGATGTCGCATAAAACTAACATCCTCCTAAAGGTTTACAGGCAACTTTATAACTGGGAAATATGCACACTGCACATTCCAATCTTACAAGGTTTATTAACGCAGGACGCCAATGCAACCCTAATTTTCCATGGATGCTTCATTTCTATGACGACCAGGGAAAATTGTTTGGTCACCTCAAACATATAGGATCTTGCTTAATAATAAATTGTGCACCAATCATGTTCAAATGACAAATACAGAATTTGTTAGGCAAGATTGAAAAATTGGGTCACTAATCTTTCCACTTGAAAGTTTTGATTGATATCAGACCCCACTGTCAAGGTAAGAAAATAAAAAAGGTGTCAATCAAAACAATAGCAAGGTATTATGTCGTACTAATGAAAATCATGACTATAAACCATTCAATTCAAAAAGATCGTTTGCAAGAACTACATAGTTTACCGCATAGCTTTCACCATGGCCTTTGCATTTGGATAATTGGGCGTCACCGTCAACTTCCTACGCTAGCTTTTTCTCAGGCCCCTGCTTCCTCCCAGCATCACGGATTGAATAAGGGAACGATGCAAAATGCCAATGCATTTCTACATACAAATGTAGAACTAAGTGTTCTACAACTTCTACAAGAAGATTTGTTGTCGGGAGAAATTAACTCCTGTACACAGCTTTTTTGGGGGGGGGGGTGTAATATAAAAGTAACAGACAGGAATATACCACAAATGGAACAGAGAATTTCTCAATGCAGGAAAACATACAGTTATCATTCATTTGTCAACAGTTACCAACTAATCATGGGCAAAAAGAAAGTGGTCATCAGAGCCAGTGCAATAGAAATTACCACAACAAAAAAAGAAATGACAGTTACCATAAAAAGGGAAAATATGCTCAAACAAATTTCACATCTAAACTAAAAAAATTCCACACATGTCCACTAAGAAGTAGAAAACATCAGAAGACCAGTCCCAGATAATAGTACATTCTGTCACTGGTATTATTTCTAGGTTGTGATGTTGGGCTGAGACAATTTCAGGAGTTTCAACCTCTAGATTCTAGAAAGTACACAATTGCAGAATTTGACAGCTGAACAACAATAAGATAAAGCAGGAGAAATAACTAAGAAGTAACAAATAAAAGAAAAGGAACACAGCAAATGAAAATAAGGAACATAAGAATAGAAGAAATTCACCTTCAGACTCACTGGATGACCTACAGAATGACCGCACAAGCTTGGCAACATACAACCCTTGCACCTTTTCATCCCCAACCTTTCAAATAGAAGAAAGCTATATTCAGTAGTCTCTACATGATATAGTTACAAAGCAGAAAAAAAATTAGAAGCAGTATTTATATTCCACATGTTTTCCTGTACATTAGCCTTGCCAGGATTTACTGATCTGAAAACCAGAAATCACTCAAATCAATAAAAGATCATGATTTACCAAAACCAATGTAACAACAATATCATCTTTTGAGAAAACTCAAATCTTAAGGTTTGGATGAAAGAGAGTTTTATTGCACTCTTAGGGATGGTCAAAGGTATGACCGAAACTTAATTATCCAAAACAATGACGCTTGTAACTTCATCAGATGTCAGGACGCAGGAGCCAGGTCATCACCAGCAAATTGAATTAACTGAATAGACGGCAAATTTGCACCGATTCTGGACTCATTAGGAATAGCATGGATCCTAAAATTGATAATAACTTCATGAATTGCCTAATTTAAAGACTTGACAGCAGCAAGGATTGATTTTAACCAAAAGGATCGAAACATCAATGTGACTCAACACCAGCTGATGCTGATTCATATGAAATCATTTATTCAAGGTGATGCAACTTTATTGGATATTTAGTCGCCAGACCTAAAACCTTTATAACTCTCTTTCTTTTGAGAAAATCAGTGCTCCTAGCCTCCTACATAAATAATAGGATGATCAGAACTTTTAACACTCTTTCTCCAAACAAAAAGATTTGAACAGCATCCATCAACAACAAAAACATGAGTACACTAAAGATAAAATGAAAGTAATTCTAACGCCATGAATAGATCAAATTGCCACAAAGGAGTGATAAGAATTGGCATACATAGCAAACACTCGACTTTTTTTTGTAATATTAGAGACAGGGAGACGAGAGGCGGGGCAAACCTGGAGGAGGGCGGCGATGCCGGACTCAACCTGGGTGAGATTGACGAGGAGCATGACGAGGCTGTGGGCGAGGCCCGGCTGCTCACCACCGCGCTTGGTCATCACGTCCATGGCGGCCGGGACGCCGCCGAGCCAGAGGAGCGGCGAGGACTTGGGGATGTGGGAGATGGTCGTCGCCGCGAACTGGTCGGCGATGGCAGCGTCCCCGGCGAGGAGGTTGAGCGGCAGGGCCACCGCGACGGCCGCGGCGGCGACGGCGGCGAGGACAAGGAAGGAGGCGCGCTCGAAGAGGAGGAACTGGGCAGCGTCGGCGCCGCAGTGGAGCGCGATCTACGGCGCGGTGGCGTGGTAGACGGCGAGGAGCTTGGCGGCGAGGGCGGAGGGCCTCGGGATGCGGCGGTGGTCAAAACGGAGCTTGACGAGGAGGATGCCGCCCGATCATTCTCCTCCTCCTCCCCCGCCGCACAGACTTCTTCATCCCCACCTCCGCTGACGCACCCCACGCACCGCTCGCGGCCGTTATCCTCCTTGCCCGCGTCCGGGACAGCACTGTCGCCGCCACGGGCGCCAGCCGCCATGGCATCCGCGTCGTCTGTCGACTGCGACTGCGCGCGTAGTATCTGCAGCAAGACGGATGAGGGCGGAGCGGAGGAGGCGAGCGCGGGGTGGGGAGGGGAGGCGTCGGCGGAGCGAGGGAGCGGGAGGCGGCGGTAGCGCGAGGTGGGGAGGAGGAGGCGTCGGTGGAGCGGAGGAGAGGGAGGCGCTTCCTTCCACGCCTCCTCCAACCAAAACCCTAGATCCCAGCAGCAGCTGAAACTGCAGGCCCGCAGCGGAGGAGCGGAGCGGAGGGTGGAGAACGTGGCGAGGGGCGGAGCGGAGGAGGAGGCGAGGGGCGGAGCGGAGGGTGGGAGGAGGCGGTGGCGGAGCGGAGGAGCGGGGGGAGGAGGTGGCGGCGGCGCGGGGTGAGGAGGCGCCGGGGCCGGGGTTGGGGCTAGGGTACGTGGGGCTGTGGGACTTGAGGTCCGTGGGGCGGCGAGAGCGCGCCAGAGAGAAGATGACCCACCACCCGAACACCGCATCGCGGCGCGCCTCCGAGGTTCTAGAAGCTTCCGCCATCGCCTTCGCGGATTGGAGGAGCGGGGCAGGCGACGGAAGAGGAGGAGGGAGGGGAGGAGGCGGCGGCGCGGGGTGGGGAGGAGGAGGCGGCGGTGGAGCGGGGCAGGCGGCGGCGGATGAGGAGGGAGGGGAGGCGGCGGCGGAGAAATCAGAGGGGAGGAGGCGCACGGGTTCGGTGGGGGAGGCAGGCGGCGGCGGAGAAGGAGGGAGGGGAGGAGGCGGTGGAGAAGGAGGGAGGGGAGGCGCACAGGTTCGCCAGGGGGGAGGCAGGCGCACGGGTTAGGGGAGGATGGGGGAGGCGCGGGAGTGGGAGATCGGATCGCGCAATGTCTTTGTTGCAGTGCAGATTCATTGAAGGATGACCGTCGGATTTGGTTGAGTAAGGAGAGAGAATGGCTGAGAGATGATCTGGTGCCTATATTTTTATGATGGTGTAATTCTGGGTGTATATTGTGGTGTGGACGTAGTTAAGGTTATGACTGTGGAGCAGGTAATTGTTGGGTGGATGTAGGATAATTTTAACTGGTGGTTTATTAGTTTAGATTTAGACTACTTGTATAGGAATATTCCTGTAAACACACATTAAAAAGATGCTATATGGGCGAAAATTCCCCACACCGTGATCAATAAGATACTTCGACTACGTAACATGACCGACACAGTGTCTCCACGTGTCAGTCGCACGCCCTTCCCCATTCGTCCAAAAAATCCACACCGTACACGACCCGCGTACAATAATAACCCCACTAATCCCACACTAATCCACCGCCCTCCGTATCACAGCCAATAGGAGCGCGCCGTATACGAACCGCGATCCGTGCCACTGCGAAACCGCCCGCGTCCACCGTCCGATCGTGCCGCCGAAGCACAAAAGGGCCCGATCTCCGCCGTCGCTTCGGACGGAGACGTGGCCGACCGGCCGCCCGCCCTCGACTATATGAGGCCTCGCCCAACGGCAGAACCGCTTCCGCTTTCTTAAGCAGGACGGAAAACTCGGAAGTCGCAACTTCTCGGCGGATTAGGGATTCGGGAAGCGCGCAAGGTAAATCATGCTCCCATGTTCCCTTCGATCGATTCGGTCGTTCAATTCCTTTGTTTGCCGCTTCGGTTGGTGATTGGTTCGTGTTGACCTCGCTGCGTGGCGCTAGCGGCTAGCCTTCGTGATTAGAAGGGCGCGAATTTGAATATTAGGCGCGATTAGGGTTTGGGCGTAGTTCGGCGCTGTGATTGTTGTTTCGAGTTTTTTTTGTGGTTTTCTCATGCTTAATTTCGATTAGTTGCGGTCACATGTGCCTATGCGATGCGGATTTTGCGGTTTGGTAGTATACCGATCTATGTAGCTGGGAATCGCATGATTCGATAACATGACGTTCTCGGCTTACTCATATAAAGCAATTCCCGCAAATCTGTAGCTTCATGTGCACTACAGTGGTATCAAAGTTCGTTTCGTATCATTGGAGTGCGTGGTATATTCGATTTGTGGAGGTGAGTCCCTGTTTGAAAAATTTGGTGTCTGCTGGTCTTGCTGTGAAAGTGATTACATGGTACCTTTAGGTCGGTAGGATTGGCCTTAGTTGATAGTTGATGCTGTCATGTATGTCTGGAGTATGAATTCCATCTATATGTCATAAATTGGCATGCTAATATTGTTTGTGAGAATGGGATTATGTGGGAATTTTGATCATGGTGCTGTTGGTCTTGCTGTGAAAGTGATTACCAATACATGGTACCTTTAGGTCGGTATGACTGGCCTTAGTTGATAGTTGATACTGCCATATCTGATGTCTGGAGTATGAATTCCATCTATATGTCATAAATTGGCATGCTAATATTGTTTGTGAGAATGGGATTACGTGGGAATTTTGATCATGGTGCTGCTGGTCTTGCTGTGAAAGTGATTACATGGTACCTTTAGGTCGGTATGACTGGCCTTAGTTGATAGTTGATACTGCCATATCTGATGTCTGGAGTATGAATTCCATCTATATGTCATAAATTGGCATGCTAATATTTTTTGTGAGAATGGGATTACGTGGGAATTTTGATCATGGTGCTGCTGGTCTTGCTGTGAAAGTGATTACATGGTACCTTTAGGTCGGTATGACTGGCCTTAGTTGATAGTTGATACTGCCATATCTGATGTCTGGAGTATGAATTCCATCTATATGTCATAAATTGGCATGCTAATATTTTTTGTGAGAATGGGATTACGTGGGAATTTTGATCATGGTGCTGAAAAATATTATCTAGTCATCTGTCATCTAGGCTCGTCGTGGAATGAATGGGTGTAGGCTTGTAGGGTGAAGTTAAGCAAGCATTAATAATGTAACTCAAATGTGCACGTTGATACATGGAAGTAGTAATGTAGTTGATTTGTTACTTCAAGGAGCTCTTAGTTGTTGTTTAAAACTGGGCAGTGCCACCTGCTAGTGTAGCACTGTTACTTGGTTAACATCTTAGCATCGATATCTTCTGTCTTGGTGGCTAACGTTAGCAAGTGATAGGCAATCAGCCTTGTAATGCTCATTTTTTTGAGAAACTAAATGGGTATACAGTTAACTTTGGGAAACTTATGTTGGATCATGATATCTGAAAACAGATTTTGATTTATTGGACTGGCTATATTTTCTGTTGCTTCCATTTGCAAAATACGGTTGCCTGTAATGTTTTGCTTCATATATGAATGAAGAATCTTAGTTAGAAAAGGCTATATATTCCATCTGAAGTAGCACGTCCTCTATAATGTTGTTTTCTAAGAACGTAATTCAATCTTCCAGTAGGTATTCTCGGCTGATGATTGTTTAAGTCTTTGCATAGTTACTAAACAGATGTACTAGCAACAAGCAAAGTTTGTTTCGACCATTTATGTATGGTTGTGAGAAAATTACAGTTGTGGTACTCCACTGTGCACATTATTGAGATTGTTCATATCTCTTCTTCAGGTAAACCAAAGTTTATTTGCTCATGGCTCGTACTAAGCAAACTGCTCGCAAGTCCACTGGAGGAAAGGCACCCAGGAAGCAACTAGCCACCAAGGTTTATCCCTGTAATACTTTGCAGCTTTCTTATGCCAAGTTACTGTTTGACTATTCTATACTTGCTAGCATGGTTTGAACCTCACCTTTTGTGCCAGCTTATTATGAATATCTGACTGGCTATCATATCTAGTATTGTTTGCTTGGCAATACTTGACTGGTTTTTCCTGTTCAACAGGCTGCCCGCAAGTCTGCTCCCACAACTGGGGGAGTGAAGAAGCCTCACCGTTACCGCCCTGGGACTGTTGCTCTTCGGTGCGTGAAGCTTATGTTTACATCTATGTTACTGTACACAGTTTAGTTTTTAAGTATTTGCAAATGAGAAGTTCTAAATTTCACTCACTTTGCAGTGAAATCCGCAAATACCAGAAGAGCACTGAGCTGCTGATAAGGAAGCTTCCATTCCAGAGGCTTGTGAGGGAGATTGCCCAGGATTTCAAGGTAGAGATTGGTTCATGCTATTATTGTGCTCCAGATCTCTCTCATCAAGTAAACGAAGGGCATTTTCTCAACCCCCGTCCTGTTTGTGCAGACTGACCTGCGTTTCCAGAGCCATGCGGTGCTCGCTCTTCAGGAGGCTGCAGAGGCGTACCTGGTGGGTCTCTTTGAGGACACCAACCTGTGCGCCATCCACGCCAAGCGGGTGACCATCATGCCCAAGGACATTCAGCTGGCTAGGAGGATCCGTGGCGAGAGGGCTTAGGTTCCCTGGTGTGCATCTGTGTCCGTGTTTCCGCTTTTGCTGCTGAACACTTAGTAGGTGTTGTGAACAGTACTAATACTACTAGTCCGTAGTATGGTGTTAGTGCAGTACTATGGTTCTGTTCTAAAACTAGGTCTTTTGTTAGTTGATCGTGCTGCAGTGTTGATTTCGTCCAGGTGTTGTGAACAGTAACGTCCATAGTATGGTGTCAGTGCAGTACTCTGTTTCTGTGTTCTAAAACTATTGTCTTTTGTTTGTTGGTCGTGCTGAACTGTTGATTTCGTCCATCCACCTGATTGGTGTGTATCACGGTCTTATCTGAACCTTGAATTTACCTGTGGAAATCAGTAATTGTGTCAAAACTGTTACAGGGTCTTGCGCTGAGGTGTTTGCGTATCTATTTAATCTGAATTCGCGCGTTGCGAGTTGGGAGTTGGGGGAACTTCCGGAGTTGGGCAGCACGGGTGCTAGTGCTGCCACACCTGTTTTACATGTATTGAGCATTGGCGATTTTGCAAAGCTTCTGTGTTCCTTGCGTCGGTGTTGAGCAGACAGAACAACTGTCTGCCGATGGGTGTGGGTAGGACCGAAGGACGGCCCATTCCCGACAGGCTTGGCGGCAGGCCGGCAAACTGCTGAATAAGAACGCGGCTGGCAGTGTGAAAAGCCGATGCCGGCCTTTAAAAAGACCCGTCTTTTGACGAGCGCCAAAACCAGTGGTTTTTTTAGCCCATGCCTGACCGGCCGGTCTTCCAAGTTGCATCCCCGTTGTTCCCCTGCATTGGACCAAACCACCATTCTAGACCGATTCCTTTATCCAGAGTTTCTGAGTGGTGCTTTCTTTCTCCTTTATCCAAAGTTTCTGACTGGTGCTTTCTTTCTTCACCTTCCCTGACACGCTTCTGACTAGTCCTTCCTCACCTTCCCTGACACACTTCTGACTAGTGCCGTCCTCACCTTCCTTCTCTGACTAGAGTTTCCTGGCCTCCGCCGGACCACTAGCACCCCCGGAGACTTGTTCCCGTCCATTCAAGCTTCGAATTTGTCAGTCTTTGCCCAACATATGGTCTCTTTTGTCACCTCTTTTGTAGGCTCAGGCTGGGTGGTGTCAGTTGCGACTGTTTCTAACGTGATCAATGAACTATACACCATGCTTCTGAGTGCCACCATGCTGGTGGACTGGTGGTAATGGACGGTGGCAGTGCTTCCCGTGGAGGCATTGGCGCTGTCAATTTGTATCAGAATGCTGCCGGCCGCCAAGGAGTAACGCTTCTGCTCGTGCAGGCGCCAAAAAGTGCACCGTGCCTCGCATGGCCGCCCGGGTGGATTGCGCGCGCTCGTGCGAGAGCATTTGCCGCTTCTTTTAGGCGGAGTGACGACGCGTGTAGTATAATGGCTCAGCGTTCGTCCTTTCATAATTCATTCATTCATACCAGGCTACCAGCGTGTAGCAGAATCGCCTCTCGATCCGCGATCTAGTATTAACGTTTTGATCTTGGTCAAATTTTTTTCTTGGGTGTTCGGTTGGTCATGCAATGCTGACTCCCCAAGTGATCCTCGAGAGCCAAACTCAGGCATGCTCAACTGGAAAAGAAAAACAAATCCTCACCTTTTTTGCCCATTCAAGCTTCTTCAACAAACTACTCTATATCGTAACATAATAAGAATAAAGTTCCTCCGGACATCTTTTTAGTCATGTGACAACAACGTTAACTCATAACCAAGTTGAGTACATATTTTATAGCTTCGCATGCGACAGCGTGTCTGGCAATTTTCAAGAAACAAAGTGACCGAGTTTAGTACGATGTAGTGCACTCAACAGGGCGTTGATCAATGACGCGTCGCGTGATTCTTTGCAACCCTTTCACCGACCATGGACCCGATTACCTGGCGGTTAGTATGATCACATTCAGAAAATGGACATAGAATATGTGCGACGCATGATGCACCTCTGCTACCAAGGATTCAGAGGAGCATTTGATGTCTTTCTGAACTTATGATGCAGAGCCTATTCAGTGCCATCCACACAATCCTTAGCATGGATTTTCAGTTGTTAATAATTCATCTATGGAAATTTTGTTTACAAGCTCCAAAACCTTCTGTATGCTATCTTATTTCGATGGACCATTGAGTAGAAGCCGACACCGAAATTGTTCATCTTTACTTCGTGATGTGGAAAGCACTGAAGCCACAACGCTTAACTCACTCGGTTTACGTCAAGAGTCCAACTGTAGTACTGTTTTAAGTGCACCCATGACTCGCTTGATCGTTATCCTGCTTACTGTTCAAGCAGAAGCGAGCACCAACACTTTTACGATTGTTACTTGGAAAGAATTAAAAAGCACCTTTTTTAGACGAATAGATCTGAAAATCCCAATAGCTGGTGGGCTTGCTTGACTTGATGAAGCATGGAAAGGGATGAGCAATGAGTCGACAGCAACCTTCTGGGTGCTGAAGAACAAAACAACCCACAATGCTATGCACAGGTTTGGTTCAGATCCGTTCAGTTCTCGATTTCGCATTTTCCCTGTAAAGATGGTGTTTTATAACCCAGATGGTCTTTTGGAGAGATGAATACGGCTGAACTTATGGGCAACTCGGTGTATTGAAAGGCGAGTTGGCGAGCCATCAAAGCACGCGACTTGTTCATGTGTTTGGTAATTTGGTTGTCTTCTGGTCCGAAATGGTACAAGACTACTACTTCAGAAAAAAGTCAAGAGATAGAAACGATAGAATACTTCAGAGGCTGGACTTGGAAATTTGGAATACTGAATACGTATCAGTTGAGACTTTCTCTGGTATGTGTTCCTTTCTTGACATTGCATGCTAAGCAAAGGAAAATAATGATGCGAAATCGTTTTTTCAAGCTATGTTACGCAGAAGGCTCCAATCATATTCCAGAATAAACCCTTCTGCCAAAACGAAAAACATGAGTACTACTAATCAGCATCTACTGACAAATGGCATCATTAGCGAAACTTGACTTCTCTTTTATGTTTCTAGAATCCCATGTGTCAGAAAGGCAACGTTGAAACATACAAAACTGACAACAACTTCCAATCTTGTTACATCACCTGCAAATTCAATCTTTTTCGATAAGTATGACAGCCATGTAAATGTGAACCTGTTGAACTTTCAGCAAAAGACACGATAGATACCAGCAATTCTATAAACCATTGAAATTTCAGAAAAAAGGAAGCAATTTGATCGAATATTTTTTCATTCCTCGTGTATTCAGATAAACAGAACAAAACTACAAGCATTACATGGGAAGATTTAAGAGTGTACCGGCGCTAAATTCGCCTTATGGAAGCTTTTCCTCCTGAACAGATCCCCAAACTTGCGAAGTATCGGCCTCCTCTTCTTGTGTTTCATGGAATGCTCCATGCCATCGTAGTGGCTCTCATCAATGTGGTCGAATTCATCGTCGAAATTGTCCATGGTCGCGTCCGCTGCGGATTTGAGATCAGCAATGTTGCTCAGCGACGCGAACATCCGGTCCTTCTGGTTCAGGTTTTCCATCCTCGCCGACTGCGAGAAGCCGCCCTTGAACTTGCCGGGCTCGCCAATTGAGTGCCTCCGGCTGCTCGACGTCCTGGACTTCTCTGCCATCCACCGCTGTGATGCCGCCTCAGGTGTTCCCTTCTCGCTGGCGACAACACGTCCGTTTGGACGGTGCTGATTAAAGCCGTAGTCCGGCACGGGTGCGGTCTTCGCCGACGTGGGAGTGCTGCACGCCGTCGTTGTCGCCGCGAGCAGGCTGTTGAGCTCATTGAGGCTGCCCTGTGCCGCGGCCTCGCTGACCTTGATGCATTCGTACTCCTGCCGGAGGCTCTGCAGCGCGCTGTCCTTCTCGGCGACAACGTCGTTGAGACGGGCGTTCTCGCCCCTGGCGAGCTCCAGCGACTCCTCGACGACGTTGGCCTCGGCCACGGCCTGCTTCAGGATGTCGCGCAGCCGCGCGTTCTCGTCGCGGATCACGCGCTGCGACTCCAACAGCTTGGTGTTCTCCTGCCGCGCCCGGTTCACCTCCTCCTCGGACGCGCGCACGCACTCGAGGAAGACGCGCTCCTTGTCGCCCCACGCTGCCGCCGACTCCTCGGCCTCGAGCCTGCACCGGTCGTGCTCGTCGGACACGGCGAGCAGCCTCGCCTCGGCGGTGGCCAACACCCCGCGCAGCCGCTCGGCCTCGGCATTGGCGGCCTCCAGCTCGGCCTGCGCCTCGGAGAGCCAAATCTTGACCTGCTTCGCCTCCATGGTCACGTCGGAGAGCGCGACGGAGAGGTCGTCCAGAGCCTTCCGGTTCTTTTCCTCCCCCTGCATCGCCGTCCGGAGCTCGCTGCGCAGGACCCTGATCTCCTCGTCCGCGCCGCCGAACACGAGGTCCTTGATGTTCCTCGGCTCCACGCCGGCCCGCCGGCTCGCCGTCGCGGCCTCGAGGCTCTTGTTGCTCTGCTGCAGCGTCGTGATCTCCAGCTTGGCCTCCTCAAGCGAAATCTTGGTCTGCTCGAGCTGCTTCGTCTGGTATATCAGCGATTCAAGCATCTTGCGCTCCGACTCCTTGGCCTTCTCCACCTCCCGCTCCAAAAGTGGCACCTTTTCCGCGCCGGTATCCTTCTTCCCATCCCTCGTCAGCCCATCGAGCTCCTGCACCGCCCGCGCCTTCTCCTCCCGCTCCCTTCTGAGCTCCTCCTCCAGCTGCGCCACCCGCTGCTGCATCGCGCCGCCGCCGATGACGCCGCGATGCTTCTGCCGGCCGGAAAACCAAGAAGCGCCGTTAGAAACAAGTACAGCACCTGATCACACCAAAGCCATCGACATTGAAGGTAACGTAACGTAATCAGGAATTCACGACGACAGCCGCTACCTCCGGAGACGGCGACGCCTTGGAGCCGGCGGCGGTGGAGCGGGTGCGTTGGAGACGAGGGGACGGCTTGGATTCTTTGGAAGAAACGGTGGCCCTGAGCCCGGCCTCGAAGGACCCGGATCTGCACGAACGGCGAATCCCAGCTCATCGAATCGAATCGCGGAACTAAATAGTCAAGCAATAAAAGAACAGCGGCGAGTGCCGGAAAAGAAGGATCTTATTAAGGGAGGGGGGCGCGTGTTTGCCCAGTGGCCAGCGAGTCCTCACCTCGGCCTGGAGGGGAGCATCTCGAGCACGCGGGGCGGCGCGGCGTCGGAGGCGCGAGCGGGCCAGAAAAGGTAATGGTGTCAGGTAAACCGAATTTTTAGAAGGCCCGGCGCAACATGGGCGCAATTAATACTCACCTGGCGAGCCGCGAGCGAGAGAGGAGGGAAAGGGGAAGGTGAGATTTTAGGGTAAAACCGTGGGGATTAACAACGCCGGAGAGATTTTTATACTCGCATCGAAGGCGCTTGCCGCTTGGATTTGTTTCTGCTCGTACGGTGCGCGTCGTCGAGCGCGGGCGAGGCCGCAAATGGCGGGGGGTCGTGGGCGCGCGGGAGGGGGTTGTTCGCGGCGCGTTTGGAGCCTGGCGCCGAGGCGGGCGGCCGAGCCCGTGCGAGCGGGTCAACGGCGGAGGTTTTCGCGTGTTTTTGGCTCGATTGGTGGGGGTTTCTGACTGGTTTTGATCGGATCGGCCCGCGCGGTGGCCGTTCTGCGCGCGCGCGCGGGTGGGTGCCGACCGGCGCGTTGTGGGATGGGCAGGCAGTTGGGTGTTGTTGTTCGGGGCCCCAAGCTCTGCGGCAGATTGGATTTGGTGGGGGCCGCGGGAAAATTCCGTGGAAGCTCGTTTCAGGAGTCAGGAGTGGGATCGGGTCTTTGGCGATGAATTGAACTATCTTTTTTTTTTTGATAAGCTGAATTGAACTATCTGCCGCACACTGACTTTGGTTGAAAGTTTTGGGTTGTATTTTTGAGATAGCGGTGGATGATGGAGACGTTGATATGGACGGTATACGCAACAGCGTGCTCAAAAAAATTATTTAAAAAATCATTTGAGAAAGTCATCCTATTTATTTTAATTTTTAAAGAACTAAAACAAAAAATCTCTAAAAAACTGTTTTGGACACACCTAACTCTAACCCCTCTTAGCATGCCATGGATTTGGCCGTCGGTTAGTTGCGATTTCAACACAGCAGTACCAGTGCTACGGTATCTTTTGCTGCAGTGCACGCTGTAGCACGCTGAGCCCATTCAAAGCGTCGTTTTTCTTATCCAATAACGGTGGAACGATGGCTCGGTACTTTTTAGCAAAGGTAGAGGTAGATGCTATGTGTCCTTTGAAGACGACTTGAAACCGCTTGACAATCTGATGAGTGATGAAACGCGTACTAGTGGTAGTACTGTGAGAAGAAGCTGTGGATTCACTGGATTGGAGCCAGGGAAAGCCTCGATTCGATTTGAGTTGAAACTGTGGAATTCGAGGTCAGAGGGGGACAACCGACAACATGAAGCTCGGGTTTGCCGAGGAGTAATTAAGTCACTACGCCTTTTTAGGTGTGGAAGGAGTGGTAGTGATGAATTGTTTGACTCATGACCGTGTGCCCTAATAAACGTGGAAAGAAACAAAGTGTTGATGTCCTCGTTGGTGCAAAAGATCAAAGCATAAACCAAATAGACATGTCATAATGGCCGCAATTATTGGTGCGTAATCACGTTCTCCCTGGATCTTAACCCATGGCGTTTACGTCTTCCCATTCGGACACTGGCAAATGCAACCGTTGAAAAACATGCGTGTATGACAAACTCAGATTCACGACAACAGAACATATTTTCCATGTCGATGAGTACAAGGTCGATTCGGACTTAATACCCAAATTATTACTGGAGTAGTTCTAATATGCACACACAACTCTCAATTCTGACTGCTACAACCAAATTCTTCCTGTCGGAGAGGTAAGGATAGACGTAGGGGTGATAAAAATGGTCATTTCCATGTGTAACTACATTTACAACGGCTATGTTTCATGTTCGATGAGGTCCCGTTGACCGGTGATAGAAAATAAAAGAGCAACCATGCGATTTCCATAACCACAAGACTACAATTTAGTTGGAGTTACTGTCAGAGGTAACAAATTAAATAGATCCATCATGGTTTTGCTCAAGCTAGTATCTCCAAAGACCAATATCTATCTCATGGTTAGCCAAAATGGATGGCCACATTAGTGTATTGAGAGACCTCCACCTTGGCCAAGACAGCCCAATAATCGTGAGGCCACATAGCTAATCCAAGAGAGTTGTTATAAGAGCATCTCCAACAGTATGAGCTAGTTACTAGCTCTAAGACAACTTCTCCAATAATACTAACTTTTAGCACATAATTCATAACATAAATAGCATCATATGACACTCTCACATAATCTTGGAATGTGTGTATGAGACTAGCTCTTGATCAAGAGCTAGCTTTTCTCTCTCTTCTATTAAAATATGAAATAATATGCTTAGAGCTAGCTCATAAGTCACTATTGGAGATGCTCTAAGGGAAAAGACGATAGTACCTCCACGATTATAGACCCATATAGAGGTATTTATGTAGCAAGTTTCATCATGGCTATAAATACGTGTCTTAAGACGCCATGGGGAGAAGGCTCTTTTTTTAGATAAATCTAAGTAGCATAGACTTTTATCCTCTATCTTCACGGTTTGTAAGGCTCCGAACAGCCTCTTTGTGGCATCTCCATAGCTTTCTTATTCATTGTTTGATCTATAACCACAACACAGAGTGTAGGATTGAGTATGGTGAGTCAGAGTGGGTGAATGACTTTTTTAATATCTTTTTTCAAATATCAGCAACATCATGTAGCGCAAACACAAATTCATAGACTCATCAAACCCTTAGCCAAAAATTGCAAAACTCTAAAAAGGCAAAATCCCAAAACCAGTCAGATCTCTATCCAAAACCGATCAAACCTCTAGCGATTTGCAGTCACACTAGGTAAAACAGTCAAATCAGCTTGGTGAATAGTAAAATCAACACTATTTTAAATCCAATAATCCATATAACTTTTGATCCGATGATCCAAAAGACTCAAAACTTGGCATGCATCTTCTCTAAGATATCACGAACCTATTCCGATCAATGATCAGGAGAATTATTACCAAAGTTATGAATTTTTTCTATTTGAAGGAAGGTTATACCAAAATTGGACAAAAGAGGGAAATCTTGATCTACTCTTGCTCGTGAATCCTAGATGATCTAGACGACCTTAGATGGGTTTCCACATATAATAGAAAGTTAGATCACAGCACAAATTCGATTCAAATCACCCACAACAGCAAAATCCTAAATTCACATCTCTCTTAAGAAAAACGAGCAAACTCAAGAATTTCCTCTAGATCATACATAGATAAATGAGATCTTATCTCTAGGAGATATCTCCACTTCTTACACATCCTTGGCACTAGGAAAGCTCAAGAGAAAATAAATCCAAATAAGAAAGCCAAGCAAATAAAAACACAAGAGGAGATCCATGGCACAACTCACTTGGGCAAACTATGGATGTTCATTTCACTTAGAGAAAAATATTTTACAGCTAATCCCTCAAGATAGCAAAGCTCTAAGTCTAAAGCACACATACAAAAAGGCTCCAATAGAAGAAAACCCTAACCCTATTCTCTCAAGTCATATATGACTCAACTCAAGACTTATATAGTACATGCTCCTCACCTCTCATTTAAGTCTAACAACCAGCCACTCCTCAGTGGATCACACCATTTACATATGAAAAAACTTGACAACCCACACTCAAATAGGTTTTACGCATGCTTTCACGATTTTCAAAGTGTGACTTCCCAAGGCTCATGACCTAAATCACTTAAGCCAATGCCATGGTTTTGTAAACCTCCAATCCATGCGGTATTGGACAATTTTCTAAATTGCCACCCATCGGTCTTTATGAAGATGCAATGCCCAATGCCCTGTCACCCAGATCGTACGTCTGTGTCAAGGTCCTCACCACTTCAAACGTCCAAGTCCTATTGCACACCACATCACTCTACAGTCTGTGATGCTTAACACCTTGCCACCAAGATCGTACACCTGCATCAAGGAATGTCACCACTTAAAATGCACAAGTTCGATTGGCACACCATATGCACGTATTGTCTCTTCATGACCCTTATCTTTCTCCCATTCTCTCGACTTTAGATGATACTCCACCCGGACTTACATGATGGTCCATGGCCACTAAGCCTTGGTCTTGTCATTGGCTGCAATCTACCATCAAAGCATCTACACATATCTACACATCAAAGACAAAGCAATCAATCCGAGTAAAAATAACATGCACTTGACTCTTAATTAGTAAATATATGCACGAACCTATGCTATAACTAACACATGCATGGAAATGCTACGACTAACATTGCACAGCTCCCGCCGTGGCTAACAACACCAAAATAACTCCTCTCCGAACACCTCAATAGGGGCCAGTCTGACTACAGCCACTAGGCCACCGTTACTCGGCTGATCATACTCCATCAATCAGACCGCCACCACATGTCGGTCTGACCATAACCTCCCAATAGTCAAACCGCTTGCCCAGTCTGATATTACCAGTGCTTTCAAAAAAGCACATGCCGAAATTCAAACCACAAAATTCAAACTCAATAAACACAAGCAAAGCACAAGCAATGTCAAATACTCAACACTCTCATGGGCCTACCACCACAAGGTCTTACAATCTCCCCCTTGAAGAGTATTTTGACAAACACCCTAAGCAATAAGTTGAGTTTCAATTTTAGACATTTAAAGCAAACAAGTTGCAAGATCCACTAGTAGTCTAGATTTAAGAGAAAGAATGAATATGATCACAGCGGTAAGATGTGGAATGGTACTGAGATCAAGAAAGAGCACGTTTTCACAAAAAGCTCCATCCACACCTAAAACACCTCACTTAGCATAATCTTGCTTATGGTCCAAATAAAAGAATAATTATTCAACATAACTATTGTCATAGCAAGATGAAGCACAAAATAGCCAAAAAAAATAAATGCAATACCACTTGGCAACAAAAGATGAAAAATAACTCAAAATGCTTTCTAACATAAAAACTCATTTTGCTCTAATGCAACCTCACAAAGCTCACACTCCCTTTTTCACCTCTTTACGCATCATCCCCTTTTTAAGTGTATTCTCATCAATTTCACCCCAATTTAGACTAATACCAAATTTTTCCTTGTTCATTCTTCTCCTTTAGCAAAATAGTTATCAAAAGTTAAGGAAGCAATGCAAGCTTACAAATACTCATTCTCCCCTAAAATCATGCATGATACCACATGTAAACAATAAGGGAGCAAGAAAGAGCATGTATGCATGAATAAAAATACACAACCTAAAAGAGAGCTTTGAAAATTATCCAAAATAAAGTTTATAGTACCACTTAAAGCCATAGAATGTATACAAAACTATATAGATTATGAAAATACATATATAACCAATCTAGGCAAGGTAGTACAATTTAGAACATTCAATTTAGTTTGAAGTTAAGTAAGACTTTAAAAATGATAAGTTCAACAAAATATATACATATATGAGTTAAGCCATGTCAATAAAGCTAAATGGAACCAATAATACCAAGTTGAATAATTTAAAGTGCTAGAAGTTTAGTTTTAACCAATTATGCTCAAGTACTAGATAAAAGCCATTCTTTAAATTTGAAAATCATTTTGGCCATATCTTAGTAAAGCAAGTTCAAAATTAGAAGCCATCAACAACTACCTCCTAAGTTTAAGTCATTTATTACATTTTTATAGTCTATCTCAGTAAAGCAAGTTCTAAACTAAGAGCCATCTACAACTGCCCCCTGAGCTTCAACCAAATTCTATTATTTTTTATTTTCATTGATCTCAAACCATTGTTGACCATCTCAAACATTACACTTAAAAGAATGGTCTTGATCATACAGACTCCTGCTGAGTTCAAGACAAATGAATGACAAGCAGTCTCATGAACAAGAATTGCTGAGATTCAAGTTTTTGCACAAAAAATCATTTAATCAAGTTAGGCACTAGTTCAATGAGCACTACTTGCAAATAAAAAATAAAAGCTAAAATCAAGAAAAAGAAAGACTCTTGCAAACTAGGAAAACCTCTCCACCACATGGTCTCTAGTCCAAGAAAAATACAGTGTTAAGGAGTGAGTCTACCACACTACCTATCCCTGTCACTAGACGTTAGTGAGAGAAGAAGTAATCTCAACCTAGATAAGCAAGAGATCTTAAAGAACCTAGTAGAGAAGTTAAGTGACTAAGAAAGACACAAGACAAAATGTTTAACTCACACACCCTGAACTGACCTAAAACCTTGACACACTTAAAGAACCTAGTAGGGAATTGACAAAGCTTAAGTAAGAACCTGCGTCACACCATATGACAGTATAATATAGTTGAATTAGTTGAAATTGAGCAAGCTGTGTCCTAAAAAGTGAGAGTAGTTGAAACTGAGCAAGCCACATCCTGAAAAGTGAGAGCCATCACCGAATACACAAGGGTGAGGTAGGAGACCCAAAGAGACTGACATGATCTCCTCCTCACGGTAAAGCCTACATCAAAGAGATAGAATATGTATGTGCCTTGGTACTGAGATTAGTAATATAAGATCTAGGTATCCAGTACTGAGACACATGGTCGACAGAAAAATCTCTAAAATGTGGGGCTAGCATGATATGCAATAGAACACATCCTAGAGCTATCAAAACCCCTCTCAAATCCTCACCGTAGACCAAAAAGAGAAAATTCCTGTCTAGGGGTAGCGTGTGGACCAAAACCAAATGCATGAAAAACAAGTCCATGATGTCGTCCAAGGCCACTAAAAGGTGGATCAAAGAAGCCATAAAAAAAGTGAGTCCTCAATCTAGGCTATTTAATGTTCATGTCATGATAAAGACTATGAACACTTGGAGATTTAGAAGCACAGGATCAAAGCATGTCTTTGGCACGCCTAAAGCACAACTCCATAATATGTCCATCCTTCTCACAAAATGAGCAACGGTACAAAAGTTTAAAGGTAGACATATTCCCAGAGGATAAAGTACTAATCTTGCTCGAAGGAGAAGTCTCTTGAGACAAACAAGAAGAGTCACAATCACTTCTAGTGCTTGTGTCGGTATTAGGTGCACACACGCCATGAGATGGACGGTGTATGTTTCTAGAAGCATGATGATGCACTTGATGCTCGTGTTTGATCTGGTGGAAGCAAAGCTCAAATGTGTGTCCATCTTTCTTGCAAAAGGTGCAATAGTACTTCTTCTTAGAAAATATAGTACCATGTGAGGAAAAAACACCTTTGTCATTTGAAATCCTTTAGACAATATTAGAAGAACTAAAAGAATCACAAGACTTACCGCTCATATTATTACACACTTTCTTTAATGACCCAACTTCTTGTGTCAATGAAATGCAAGAAGTACAAGATGCCAATGATGTATCTTCAGCAAGCTTGTAATTTAAAGCATCAATTTCAATTTGTAAACTAGTACAATTCTTGCGAGAACGTAAATCATTTATAAGCAAATTTTTATTCTCTAAGCATATGCTACAAAGGCTAGCTCTAATATCAATAATTTCAGCATTAGCATTCTCCAACTGCTCAAGATGAGTGGAAATGCTCAATTTTATTTTTTCATTCTCAATTTTAGAATGTTGTAATTGTTCTACACAGAGAGAACGAGTCAATTTCATATTTTTATTTTTAGTATGCATGTTTTTGCAGGAATCATATTTATTGCTAGCCAATGATCTAAGATTGCTATTTTACATCTTAGCACTATCAAGCACATGAAGTAAAGTAATACAAGAATCACATGCGATAGTATACTTTAAGTTCAAATATTCATTTTTCAAAATTTAAGCATGCAAAGGATTTGTTTATGTTACATAAGCTCTTGAGCAATGACTCACAAGATTATAAGGTATAGAAGATTTCAACATAGCAATTTCACGTGACAAATCTCTAGTTTCTCTTTTTAGCTTTTCTACTTTCTCCTCAAGGTTATGCATTTTAATTGATAGAGACAAAGAGCTCTCAATGATTTTCTCCTTGCTGAACTTAAGTATCTCGAGTAGATGGTTGTCCTCGGTAGTCTCATCATGATCATTCTCGATTGCTACTCCATAATGTCCATAGTTTTCATTCTCCTCCTTAGAGTACAAAAGCCACCAAGCGTCGGTTTTGCTTTTGGCTGCAATTCATCATCAAAGCACCTACACATCAAAGACAAACAATCGATCCGAGTACAACTGACATGCTCTTGACTCTCAATTAATAGAACATATATATGGACCTATGTTATGACTAAAACATGCATGAAAACCCCATGACTAACACTGCATAGCTCCCGCCTTGACCAACAACACCAAAACAATTCCCCTTAGAACATCTCAACATGAGCCAGTCTAACTACGGCCACCAGCCGATCAAACTGCCCTAAGACATGCCGGGTGTGCCACTACTCGGCCGGTCACACTCCACCGGTTAGACCGCCACCCCATATAGGTTTGATCGTAACCTCCCAGCGGTTAGATCGTCTGCCCAGACCGATCTGACCAGTGCTTTTAGAAAAGCACCAGCCGAAATTCAAATCACAAAAATCAAACTCAATAAACACAAGCAAAGTAAAAGCATTGTCAAATACTCATCACTCTCGTAGTTTTAGCTTTTGCATTATGGTTTTTAAATTCTGGCTGTTCGTGAGAGATAGTACGCAGAGGGAAACAGCCGCATGCGATTTTGACCGATGTAGCTGAACTCGGTATAATGTCTATTATAATCTATATGTAGATCCTACGTTAAAAGAGATACCGTTTGAAAGCTACTTACTATAACAGAAATTGATAAGTTAAAACCAAAGAGAAAAGAACCAGCCATGGTCCTACACAGAGTTATCGATTGCTCAGCTGTTATCCAACAACGCGTCGAATAGTTCGTAATTCGTAAAGCAAACTAATAGTACTGGTCAGCCAACCTGCCTGACTGTGATAATTTCCATTCATCTTTGTCGGCGTGCCATAGGTTTGGATGTTGGAAGACTACCAGCAGACACCCAAAACTTGTCATCTCAGAAAAAAAAGCAGTAAACCAACCTGCAATGCCTGACTGCCATGGAGTGGAATCAGGAATGGTGAGGTGAGCCATGTTGGCAGCTGTAACTTCCATCATCGGCAGCTCGACGTGCAGTTCGTCACAGCGTCCGTTCGTGTCAGCTGTTGCTTTCTGAACCATTCCGGACTCTGAACCTAATTTAGCATGTTCAGTACGGAACTTGGGAACAGCGATGCAATACTGTGCTGTCTCGCGGCAGCAGGGAGGGTTCCAATCATACCTCTGTAGTAGTTCGGCAGCGCCTCGTCTCATGCGCATGGCGTGCTCCTTCAGGCGGTTGGCATTCCTCCTCCCCAACCGGACGTCAGACGGCTGAAAGGTTCTTGTCGAACACATTGCGCGCTGGTTTGGACTTCAGATTTTGATTTTAACTTTTAGTTTCTAGTTTCTTAATTTATTTTTTTTCTGACTTGTAGTTTTTTTGGTTTTTTATTTTTTTGTATTATCTGTGATGGGATAATCTTTTTTTCTAATTTTATTATTTTTAAATTTAATTATGCTGAAAAAATTACTAGTAGGTACAATACAAAAAAGTCTCAAAAAGTGAAAAAACTAAAAGCCACAAATTTAAACCTAAATGAGCACACCCGCGTGTTCTTGAGTTGATCTGACCACTACTACAGTACTACTCTGTATCTATGGTCTGAAACTACACATAACTAGCTATGTTCTGAAATAGGTGAGGTAGGTTCAAATTAGCCGTGTTCGTCTTGGTTTTTGCTTTAAAGAAGTCAGAAGATAATATAAATAATTAACTTTTTGAAGTGATTTATCTACTCCTCTCGTTCTAAATATAAGACAGAGAATCACGGGCGTATCACGTATCCTACTTAGAGATGGCAAGGGTAAATATCCATCGGGTATTGCCATTCCATACCCGTATCCGCTAGGTGTAAATTTACCCGTCGGGTTACCCGTATCCACACGCGGGTAGGAAAATTTACCCATACCCGTACCCGCGCAGGTATTACTACCCGACGGTAACCCGTACCCGCAAGCATACCCGGTTCAACACATAAGAATATCATCAATTTAGACATTCATTAATCATACATGCCAAGCACAAAAGCGTCTAATGATCAAAATTAGTACATCACATAAACATACTTGACATGACCATATCAACATATGATAAACAAATAAACAATCAACAACAAGTAGATAATAAAATTAACATTTGAGTGGGATGTCTAGTTGTCTAATGCGGGTATTCATTACCCGCGGGTAGGCGGGTATGGGTAGTATATACCTACACCCGCCTACCCGGCAGGTAGAGGATTTCGCCCAATAACGTACCCATGGGTACATAAAATTTTTCATACCCGTCTCTTTATCGGGTAAAACCCATCGGGTATTCGGGTATCGGGTACCCATTGCCATCTCTAATCCTACTCATGGCTTGCACACGTATCTTTCACTCATGTCTTTCATCGCTTGCATCCTCCTTCTAAAAGTCATTTCTTTCAGCCACTGCTATTCATTTTCAGCTAAAAGTCATCAGCCAATATAAATTTTTGTAGATTTTATAAAAAGTAAACTAATTTATATGAAATTCCTGCGTTTCAAACATTACGGGTGCGGTGCGGACTTACAGTTCTGGAGGTAAATAATTTGTGCACTGGAGCTACGAGTTCGAAACTGGCCCATAATCATTCTACGAGGCCTGTCGGCCGTCTGTAATATGGCCTATACCCATCTCAAGACTCAAGAGCAAGGCCAACTGGTGAAGGCGTCAGCCTAATTGTCTATTTGGGCTTATTCTATTTGGAGTGTAGGCCCAACACTGCGTATTTCCTCCTCTTTTTTATCTCATTTTACTCTCACAAACCTGAAAGGCTGAAACGCGAAACCAACGAAGCGAATCAACCGAGAGCGAGAGGGAGAGGCGGAGCAATGGAGGCGCTGCTGGAGCTGGAGAAGGTGCAGAGGGTGCTCTCCCTCATGGGTTTCCGTGGCCTCTCCGACTCCGCTGGCGGCGGCGGCGGCGGCGACCGCTTCCTCGCCCACTTCCTCCTCTTCCTGGTACGATCCCCCACCCCCACTTTCTCCGTCTCCGCGAATTCAATCAAATCGGATGTGTAGGCTATGCATGCACATGTTTGTGTACCGATTCCCGGTGAGCTGAAGCTCTTATCCCCGCGCGCGTGGTCTCTTACGGTTGCGATGGCGTCGTGGAGAATTTTGATTAGGCCAATAGTCAAGGGTTTATGCGCGTAGTGTTGCGTGCGTGCACTCGCGCGTCTTTACGGCGTCGGCGTCCTTGTTCGTTTTGATGGTTTGGTTTGCTGAGGAGGGGAACGGCTGTGCGTTTGCGCATGCGTGCTGAGAGGATTTTTGCCAGGTGAAGTGTGGGCCGGCGTATCCTGGTGCCTGTGTAAGACGCCTGTAACGCCCCCCATTTCTGGGGGACGGTACGGAACGTCATAACAGTACAAGATGAACAGTTACGACGTTCATAGTTACGAACGATTATCACACCAGTACAAACTTACAGCGAAAGATCCAACTTTATTACAATATAGAGTAGCATTATATTACACAGCGGCGCATAAGCCCATACTACAACACATTACACAGAATCAACGGCCTGAGCGTAAGCTAAAACTTAAGACCAATCCTCATCAGAGTAGATTGGTTCTTCGGGTGCTTCCTCCTCAGCAGGCTCTTCTTGATAGTATTGATCTTCTGGAAAAATTTGTTTAGCAAGTAATGAGTACCACCGTACCCAGCAAGTTACAGGGGTAAACCCTATTTTATTATATGCAAGGATATTCAAGGGACGGGAATATATTTGTTTTATTATATTTGGGGGATGCAGTTTTATTTGCAAACAATTAAAACTTAAAACATTTGCTCCTAAAATCAGGGGTTTATTAGGTAAAGTTCATCATTAAACACATTAAAATCATCATAACTTCTACTTATGCCTCATTGTTGGAATCACCCAATTAACATAGCTTCATTAACTGGAAGCACGGCGTATTCGAATACCATTTATTTTACTCTGCAGAGTTGCCCAACTTTTCCCACACGATCCCTTAACTCCCGCGACAGAGTTAAGAAAGCCAGGTCGTTTCACTGCTCAATTCTTTATATACTCTACCCAGTAGTATCACTCAGTCACGGCCACACATAATATTACAACTTCTTCTTGCCGTTTTAAGTGCCTACTACCGTTGTTAGGTACCCGCAGCATACCTAACTCCCCAGCATCCTATCATCTCCTCCTGTAGAGTTTTCAATTGAATGGAGCAGCTACTAAACCCGTGTTGACAAGTCAACCCCTGTGGTTTGAGCGGTCACTATGTATTTCACTTGGCACAAGGTTCTTGTCCTTATATTTTCACCTGAGGCACTCAACCACAGCTTCCCATGTGCTCAACAGCACCAACCACATCCAACCCAAACCAGCCTCCATCCCCAGGTAAAGCGGTGGGCGAAGTCCGCCGCACGGATTCCCACAACCCTCTACCCGAAGTCCAACCTTAGAGTCAAGCGGTGGGCGAAGTCCGCCGCACGGATTCCCACAACACCTTCACCCTAAGCTATGTTCATTTTTAAATTCTAATGGCCCGCAGCCAAAGTCACTTAACAGTATAGTAAGTTGAATGTAGTAACGGTATATACATTTGTACATTAATTAAGTTATTACTAAGGTTGTCAAGGTGAATATGGCCATCAATCAGGACATGGCATTTTTCGGTGGTGGGATTAACTAAATAGCATGTCATTCTAACCATTTGATTTATACAAGTAGCAGTTAACAAATAATACTAATGAAAGTATTGTATGTAAATACTTTAAATGTCATAGGATTCAAAATGCTCAAAAACATGTAACTTGCCTTGCTGATCAGGTATCTCTACTAAGTCATAAATCTGAAATGTTGGGTCTGGCTCTTGAACTGCAACTTGGGCGTCTTCGGGAACTAGCGCAAACATAAAAAAAAATAACACAGCATAAGTCACATGAAATAGCAACACAATTAACTAACTTGACTCTAAAATATTCTAATTAAAGAGAAACAACTACACAAAATATTCAACAACTATGTGAATAATACTAGAATGTGATTTGACAAAATTGTAAATTTATTATTATTGGAGTTAAATAATTTTGACCTAGAATAGAAAAGAAGAAATTAACATTTATAAAATTCGAATTTACTGGAATGGATAGCATATTTGAACTTAGGAGATAAAATGGGTCAAAATAATGTATTTTTTATATTTTTGGGATTTCTGGAATTTTCTAGAACTTTTGAGGCTTTTTCTGGACTTTTCGGAACTTCCTAAAATAACTAAAATAGATAAACACAGTGTTGGCTCGACCCGATCAACAGTGCGGTCCGGCCTTCTCTCTCGCGTGGGGAAAATCGGCCAACGGCCTCCTTCCCGCGCTCGGCCGGACGGCCCACGGCCCACACGCACGCGCGGGCGAAGCCCAACGCACGGACGCGCACTCCCGATCGATGGTCGACACGCGCCTGGCGCCAACGGCCAGATCTTGTGAGCGTGAACGCCCGGATGGAGGCGAGGCGCCAGCGTCGGTGGCCGAGATTCAAACTCGAACGGACGGTCGGATGGAACGAGATCGACGACGGAGCGTCATCGTCTTCCACCCGACCCCCGGCTCTGGCGGTAAAACAGAAAAGAACGGCGGCGGTGGGGTGGCAGCTACAAAGCACTAGAGGAAAATCGGATTCGCCAGTGTGTGCGCGCAAGGCTTAGGGTTTCATTTTGCCCTATTGGCATTTAAGTGGAAGAGCGGAGATGGCTTACGGTGGCTGGGAAAACAGTGAGCCTCACGGCGGTGATTAGGAACTCTGGCTATGCTTGAGCTAATTTGGCCGTGATTTCACCATCTACGGGACCTAGGGAACATGCTAGAGGTGGTGCTTTAGTTCAGGAGTGGCTCAAGTGGCCTAGCCACGGTGAGGTCCTTAGGACTGAAGGTGAGCTCCGACGACAGAGCAACTGGCTAATGCTATTGAACAATTGAAGACGCCACTATGATTAGCATCTAACAAGGATCATAACACAGCAAGGAATCGAAAAATAATAGACGAAATCATGAGATGGCATCTAGGGTTAACCGGGCTCAGGGCTTCCAATTGCCGGCAGCTCGGGCGATGAGGCAGCAATCGGCTGCTCTGGGAAACGCACGGGGATGCTAGAAGACGTTCCATGGGGTTCACACGTTTATATAGTGAGCGTAGGACTGTGGCCACAGTGGGGTGTCCTCGGTTGCGTTCTTCTTACGCGGATGGAGGGGAATGAACCAGAGCTTTTTCGGGATATGGGAGAGGAAGGTGGCGCTCCTCTTCTGCAACACTTGGTGGTCATTTGACTCTGTGAGAGGCGGGAACAGGGAAGTAGGGGATGGGTGTGGCTACGGCGGAGGAATAGGCACGAGGAGGTGGCGCGCCAGGGGGAAGGAACGGGACGGCGTTACGGCTGACTGGTGGGGCTGCTTTGCAGAGGTGACGCGAGATGAGAGCGCCGCAATCCAACGCGAGGGAGACAGCGACGCGTGCGCCAGCGGCTTCGGGAAGGAGAGGGAGTGGCGCTGCGCACGGGCGACGCCAGAGAAAGAAGATGGCGCCAAAGGAGGGTGACGCCAAAAGGAGGAGAAGGCGAAATGCCAAATAAGGAAAACGGTTTTCCATTGAAAATTGCCAAATTGGGTAAAAGTTTGAATTCAAATACTATTTACACAAATTCAAAAATTGGCTTGAATTTCAGGGTTGTTTCAACCTACCCCCCTTAAAAAGAATCTCGACCCCGAGATTCCTCTGGCTCAGGGAACAGGTTGGGAAAATCTCGTTGCAAATCTAACTCCTTCTCCCATGTTGACTCTTCAGCTGTATGATTCCTCCACTGAACTCGACAGAACTTGACATTTTTGTTTCTAAGTTGTCTCTCTGTTGTCTCAAGTATTTGCAGTGGTTCTTCTGGATATGTTAGATCTTCTTGCAATTCAATGTCATTTACTGAGACTTCATCAGTATGCTGTCTTAGGCATTTTCTGAGTTGAGATACATGAAATACATTATGTACCCTTATCAGATTGGATGGTAACTGCACTTCGTATGCTACTTCTCCAACTCTTTTTGTGATTTGAAAGGGCCCTACGTATCTGGGTGCCAACTTTCCTTTAACTTGAAACCTTTTAACAATCTTGAAGGGTGTGACTTTCAGATACACATAGTCCCCGACTTCAAAGCTTAAATCCTTTCTTCTTCTATCAGCATAGCTCTTCTGACAACCTTGAGCAATCTTTATCTTGTCTCTGATAATCCTCACATGGGCTTCTGCATCTTGAACTATTTGCGGTCCAAGATATTGGCGCTCTCCTGTTTCTGTCCAGTTCAGGGGAGTTCTACATTCACGGCCATACAATGCTTCAAATGGAGACATTTGAATGCTAGCTTGATAACTGTTGTTGTAGGAAAATTGTGCAAATGGTAAACATTTATCCCAAGCTGCACCATATATGATAGCACAAGCTCTCAGCATATCCTCGAGAATTTGATTTGTTCTTTCTGTCTGTCCATCTGTTTGAGGATGATAAGCTGTACTGAAGTCTAAATCTGTGCCCATGGCTTCATGCAGTTTTTCCCAAAACATAGAGGTGAATTGGGCACCTCTATCTGAAACAATTCTCCTTGGAATTCCATGATATACCACAATCTTCGTTAAATACAACTCTGCCAGCTTATCTTTCCCATATATTTGTTTGATAGGTAGGAAATGTGCTATTTTAGTCAATCGATCAACAATGACCCAAATAGCATCATATCCCTCTTTCGTCTTGGGTAGTCCTGTAATAAAATCCATCCCAATACTATCCCATTTCCATTCTGGAATTGGCAATGGATGCAATAATCCGGAAGGCTTCTGATGATTTATCTTCACCTGTTGACAGACATCACACCTGGCCACATATTCTGCTATTTCCTTCATATTATTCCACCAAAATCTTTTCTTCAAATCCTTGTACATTTTAGTTCCTCCTGGATGTATTGAGAACTGGGAAGAATGGACTTCTGATAAAATCAGATCCTTTAATTCCTTCTTGTTTGGTATACAATATCTACCTTGAAATATTAATATCCCCTGCTTATTCACACTGAACTCAGTTGAATTCTTCTCTTGACTGTCCTTCTTAAGCTCTTGTGTTTCTTCATCCTCCAATTGAGCTGCTTTAATCTGATCGGTTAACATTGGTTGAATTTCTATCGCCGCTAATATTCCTTGTTCAACTACTGCCAAATTCAGTTTCTGCATTTCGGCCACCAATGTAATGGCTGGTCAATTTCACTAACCATGCTATGATAGACTTTCCCGCTCAATGCGTCTGCCACAACATTTGCTTTGCCGGGGTGATACTGCAGATCTATATCATAATCTTTAATCAATTCTAACCATCTCCGTTGTCTCAAGTTTAAATCAGGCTGGGTGAATATATATTTCAGGCTTTTGTGATCTGAAAATATTTCACAATGATTACCCAGTAGATAATGTCGCCATATCTTCAAGGAATGAACTACAGCAGCTAACTCCAAATCATGTGTAGGATAATTTTCCTCATGTGGTCGTAACTGTCTTGAAGCATAAGCTACTACTTTCCTCTCTTGCATTAATACACATCCCAATCCTTGCTTGGAGGCATCACAATAGATTTGGAAGTCTTTTCCCGGATCTGGAAGTGTTAAGACTGGTGCAGTAGTTAACTTGGTCTTCAATTCTTGAAAACTCTCTTCACATGTATTGGTCCATTTAAAAGGTTTGTCCTTCTTGAGTAATTGAGTGAGCGGACGTGCAATCTTTGAGAACCCTTCTATGAATCGGCGATAATAGCCAGCCAATCCAAGAAAGCTTCTCACCTCAGTTACAGTAGTTGGTGGCTTCCACTCCATAACGGATTTGATCTTTTCAGGGTCTACTTTAACTCCTCCTTCTGAGATAATATGACCCAAAAATGCCACTTCTTTCATCCAGAAATCACATTTACTGAACTTTGCATACAGTTGATTTTCTTTGAGCTTGGTTAAGGCCACATGCAAATGCTCTTTATGTTCTTCTTCACTCTTTGAATAGATAAGTATATCATCAATGAATACTATCACAAACTTATCCAATTGTTCCATATACACTAGGTTCATGAGATTCATGAAATATGGGGGTGCATTGGTCAACCCAAAGGGTACCACTGTGAACTCGTACAGTCCATATCTTGTGGTGAATGCAGTCTTCTCTCGATCCTGCTCTCGGATTTTCAATTGATGATAACCCGATCGCAGATCAATCTTTGAAAATACTTTTGCACCTCTGAGCTGATCAAACAGATCATCTATTCTTGGTAGTGGGTACTTGTTTTTAATGGTGACTGCATTTAGTCCTCTGTAATCTACACACATTCTTTGGCTTCCATCTTTCTTTTTAACAAACAGTACTGGAGCTGCCCAAGGTGAAACACTTGGACGTATGAACTCTTTCTCCTTCAATTCATCCAACTGTTTCTTTAATTCTTTCAATTCCACAGCTGACATTCTATATGGATGTTTGGTGACTGGCTGGGTTCCAGGAATTAGTTCTATTGCCAGCTCTATTGGTCTATCTGGGGGTTTGCCTGGCAATTCTTCAGGGAATACATCCGGGTATTCTTGTACTACTGGGACTTGTATCTCTTCCTTTGCTAGAACACTGTGTACCCGCCCTTTCATCTTTCGAAGCAACTCATGGTCAGTGTGTACTATTACCTCTTGACCTTCATCACTGGTCAGAGTTACTGTTTTGGTCTCACATCTTACTATAGCTTTATTTTTAGTGAGCCAATTCATTCCCAGTATCACTTCTAATCCTTTCATATCTAATATCAGCAAGTTTGCTTTAAATTTTAACCCCTGAATTTCTATTATAAGGTTACTACACCCAAAACGAGCTTCCATGTTAACTGCAGCAGTTTGAATAGCATAAAGTTTTGGCAATGGAACAACTGATAACTGATGCTTTGTAACAAAATCCATGGAGATATATGAATGTGTGGCACCAGGCTCAAATAAAACCAATGTAGGTATGGAATTGACTGGGAACATACCTACGATAATATCATTGGCCCCAGCCGCATCCTCAGCTGAAATATGATTCAATCTAGCTTTAAGAATATAACTACCAGTGCCTTTGCCCTTTCCAGTTTGATTTTCCGACGAAGAAGAATTCCCAACAGGTGTGGTTGATCTTGCTTGCAATATTATTGGCTTCACATTCTGTTGTTGGGTGCTTGCTTGGGCTTTGGCCACTTCAGAAGGTAAGCTCTTTTTAGGACACTGCATTCTAAAATGTCCAGGTTGTCCACAATGGAAACAAGCATCATTCTTTTTGGGACAGTTATTTGCATAATGATTTCCACCACATACATGACATTTAACTGTCTGTGCCTGAAACCAACTGCCTGATTGAGTGGTATTGGACTGCTGTCTTGGTATCAACATTACTTGGCGAGTAGCTGGCTGTCTATTTTAAGTTGGTGTCCAAGTTTTCTGTCTCTGATTACTAGATGATGGAGCTGATGGCTTGTACATTGCCTTTCTTTTTCTGGATTCCTCCATCTCTCCTCTTGCATCTTCAGTGGCAATCAGACAATCTATCATATCTGAAAAGTCTTTAAAGCGGGTTGCTGAAATGTGATATTTTAATGATCTATGCAGACCCGCCCTAAACCTTTCCACCTTCTTTGCTTCTGTCTTGACATCATCTGCTGCATATCTGGATAATTCATTAAACTGATGCAAATAATCTATGACACTTCTCCCACCTTGCTTGAGATATAGGAACTGTCGGCGCTTTGCTTGCATCACGCCATCAGGAATGTGGGCTTTACGAAAGGCTTCCTCGAACTCCTTCCATGTTATCTCGTGATCTTCTTGCATAGTTTGAAAATTTATCCACCAAGAGGCGGCTTGCCCTTGGAGCTGGTGTGTTGCATATAATATTTTCTCCTTCTCATTACATTGCACTGTATTTAACTTCCTTTCAATATCTTTTATCCGGTCTTCTGCAGCCATAGGGTCTGCTGAAGTGGAGAATATAGGTGGCCTGGTCTTCTGAAAGTCAGTCCATCTTAAAGTAGATTGTGGTCTTCCTTCATTTATCCCTGCTGAACTGCTTGTGGGGTTGATCATCATGACTTGTTCTAGCATCTTTGAATGTTGTTCTATTAATCTTGCTTGATTTATTTCTGCTTGATGTCGGTTTTGCTCAATCATAGCTAATAATTTGGCAATTGTATCTTGATTAGTTGCGCTGCTATCATTTCCTGCGGATTGGCCACCGGGGTTTGGTTCTTGTCCAGACATTTTGTTTCTGCATTGGATGAGTTGATGTTAACTTTTATAGTGGCTTTTAAACATTCTACTGGGTTAAGCAAGCGATTAGCTTTTAGGTACGTTAGGGACGAAAGAATAAAGACTAGACTAGATAAGAAAGAGAACACCTTGTAATAAAACGACAAGATAATATTAACAAACAAAGCATAGTAGTGATTTGTACATCCATTACATTACATAATACACAAGCTGGAATCAACCACTTAGAGTTTTTACACAACTTGTTTTACATCCAAAAGTACAATTACCACTACTAACTACTGGTCCTCCACTACTCTACTACTACCAACGCTACTACTACTACCACTATTTTTTACAAAAGTCCAACTACTACATCTTCAGAAGTCCTCCTATGCGGTGTGATCTGACTCTGGAATAATCTCCTCGGGGTCCTCCTCCTCATCATCATCATGCTGGGCTGGTGGATCTGGTGCACAAGCAGGCTGGAACAGTGCACGATACTCTGGTGCAGTCATGCGACGACGCTGTCGTGAAGGCCCCGCCGCATCCGGGTCCACTGGTGGACGTGAGGGTCCAGGTAGATCAGAATCAACTCTAGGATAAAGTGGGACTGGCATATCTGGTGCAAATGGTCCAAAAGATACGTCTGGATCAAAGGGTACATCGGGAACAAAGGGTTCGCCTGGAGCAAAGGGCGCAAGTGGAGCAAAGGGATCAAGTGGTGCATCTGGAGCAAAAGGTTCATCAGGATCATCTGGTGGTGGGGGAAAACCTAGGCCTCCAGGAAAAGCTGGAGACTCTCCACAAGATGACAGCTCACCTGCCTCTACTTGATTCTTTCTGTCCAGTTCCTGCCTCAACTCATATAGCTCTTCTCGAGCCTGACCCAACTGATTGCGTAGATGGTACAACTCTTGGGTGGCTCGTGAATACATGATCGCTTGGTGAACAATATATTTAGATGCCACCTTCAGGCGTACATCATCATGCTCCCGGGGCTGCAGAGTCATAAAAGCTCCATCCTGAGGGTTTCTCTGAGGTACTTGTTCAAAGGCTGATCCATCAAACTCATGGTCATAGTAATGTCGAAGGTGAAGCACTGCATTCCTCGCAGCGTCCTGGATAGCATCCCACTCATCAACTCTTCTGCCAATAAAGCGTCTCTCCCTATCTGGACGAATAGGGAGTGGAATCAAATTCACCCATGCCTTCCAGGTGATGTTACCATCAACCCCAAGACGTGATGATGAATAGAACACGGGCCGATGCCAGTCGTCAGCCCCTAAGGACTGCTGCATCACCCAAAGCAGGAAAGGCCATCCAACAAGTCTCTCTGGCTCAGAGTGGATAAAACGTACCATCTGTTAACAATAAAATTTTTGATATTAAACCAAATCCAACATAAAAATAATTGCAAATGCAAAACTTAAGCTCTAATTAAACTAAGACAGGAAAGGTAGTATCAACGGAAGTAACTGCAGCAATAATGCTTATACTTTTTGTAAATTCATTTTTACCATTTTCAAATAGGTTTTGCTATAAAACAGCTTTCCTAATCTCCCTTAAGGTTCAACCTACAGTCAAGCATGCCTGCTCTGATACCATTCTATAACGCCCCCATTTCTGGGGGACGGTACGGAACGTCGTAACAGTACAAGATGAACAGTTACGACGTTCGTAGTTACGAACGATTATCACACCAGTACAAACTTACAGCGAAAGATCCAACTTTATTACAATATAGAGTAGCATTATATTACACAGCGGCGCATAAGCCCATACTACAACACATTACACAGAATCAACGGCCTGAGCGTAAGCTAAAACTTAAGACCAATCCTCATCAGAGTAGATTGGTTCTTCGGGTGCTTCCTCCTCAGCAGGCTCTTCTTGATAGTATTGATCTTCTGGAAAAATTTGTTTAGCAAGTAATGAGTACCACCGTACCCAGCAAGTTACAGGGGTAAACCCTATTTTATTATATGCAAGGATATTCAAGGGACGGGAATATATTTGTTTTATTATATTTGGGGGATGCAGTTTTATTTGCAAACAATTAAAACTTAAAACATTTGCTCCTAAAATCAGGGGTTTATTAGGTAAAGTTCATCATTAAACACATTAAAATCATCATAACTTCTACTTATGCCTCATTGTTGGAATCACCCAATTAACATAGCTTCATTAACTGGAAGCACGGCGTATTCGAATACCATTTATTTTACTCTGCAGAGTTGCCCAACTTTTCCCACACGATCCCTTAACTCCCGCGACAGAGTTAAGAAAGCCAGGTCGTTTCACTGCTCAATTCTTTATATACTCTACCCAGTAGTATCACTCAGTCACGGCCACACATAATATTACAACTTCTTCTTGCCGTTTTAAGTGCCTACTACCGTTGTTAGGTACCCGCAGCATACCTAACTCCCCAGCATCCTATCATCTCCTCCTGTAGAGTTTTCAATTGAATGGAGCAGCTACTAAACCCGTGTTGACAAGTCAACCCCTGTGGTTTGAGCGGTCACTATGTATTTCACTTGGCACAAGGTTCTTGTCCTTATATTTTCACCTGAGGCACTCAACCACAGCTTCCCATGTGCTCAACAGCACCAACCACATCCAACCCAAACCAGCCTCCATCCCCAGGTAAAGCGGTGGGCGAAGTCCGCCGCACGGATTCCCACAACCCTCTACCCGAAGTCCAACCTTAGAGTCAAGCGGTGGGCGAAGTCCGCCGCACGGATTCCCACAACACCTTCACCCTAAGCTATGTTCATTTTTAAATTCTAATGGCCCGCAGCCAAAGTCACTTAACAGTATAGTAAGTTGAATGTAGTAACGGTATATACATTTGTACATTAATTAAGTTATTACTAAGGTTGTCAAGGTGAATATGGCCATCAATCAGGACATGGCATTTTTCGGTGGTGGGATTAACTAAATAGCATGTCATTCTAACCATTTGATTTATACAAGTAGCAGTTAACAAATAATACTAATGAAAGTATTGTATGTAAATACTTTAAATGTCATAGGATTCAAAATGCTCAAAAACATGTAACTTGCCTTGCTGATCAGGTATCTCTACTAAGTCATAAATCTGAAATGTTGGGTCTGGCTCTTGAACTGCAACTTGGGCGTCTTCGGGAACTAGCGCAAACATAAAAAAAATAACACAGCATAAGTCACATGAAATAGCAACACAATTAACTAACTTGACTCTAAAATATTCTAATTAAAGAGAAACAACAACACAAAATATTCAACAACTATGTGAATAATACTAGAATGTGATTTTTGACAAAATTGTAAATTTATTATTATTGGAGTTAAATAATTTTGACCTAGAATAGAAAAGAAGAAATTAACATTTATAAAATTCGAATTTACTGGAATGGATAGCATATTTGAACTTAGGAGATAAAATGGGTCAAAATAATGTATTTTTTATATTTTTGGGATTTCTGGAATTTTCTAGAACTTTTGAGGCTTTTTCTGGACTTTTCGGAACTTCCTAAAATAACTAAAATAGATAAACACAGTGTTGGCTCGACCCGATCAACAGTGCGGCCCGGCCTTCTCTCTCGCGTGGGGAAAATCGGCCAACAGCCTCCTTCCCGCGCTCGGCCGGACGGCCCACGGCCCACATGCACGCGCGGGCGAAGCCCAACGCACGGACGCGCACTCCCGATTGATGGTCGACACGCGCCTGGCGCCAACGGCCAGATCTTGTGAGCGTGAACGCCCGGATGGAGGCGAGGCGCCAGCGTCGGTGGCCGAGATTCAAACTCGAACGGATGGTTGGATGGAACGAGATCGACGACGGAGCGTCATCGTCTTCCTCCCGACCCCCGGCTCTGGCGGTAAAACAGAAAAGAACAGCGGCGGTGGGGTGGCAGCTACAAAGCACTAGAGGAAAATCGGATTCGCCAGTGTGTGCGCGCAAGGCTTAGGGTTTCATTTTGCCCTATTGGCATTTAAGTGGAAGAGCGGAGATGGCTTACGGTGGCTGGGAAAACAGTGAGCCTCACGGCGGTGATTAGGAACTCTGGCTATGCTTGAGCTAATTTGGCCGTGATTTCACCATCTACGGGACCTAGGGAACATGCTAGAGGTGGTGCTTTAGTTCAGGAGTGGCTCAAGTGGCCTAGCCACGGTGAGGTCCTTAGGACTGAAGGTGAGCTCCGACGACAGAGCAACTGGCTAATGCTATTGAACAATTGAAGACGCCACTATGATTAGCATCTAACAAGGATCATAACACAGCAAGGAATCGAAAAATAATAGACGAAATCATGAGATGGCATCTAGGGTTAACCGGGCTCAGGGCTTCCAATTGCCGGCAGCTCGGGCGATGAGGAAGCAATCGGCTGCTCTGGGAAACGCATGGGGATGCTAGAAGACGTTCCATGGGGTTCACACGTTTATATAGCGAGCGTAGGACTGTGGCCACAGTGGGGTGTCCTCGGCTGCGTTCTTCTTACGCGGATGGAGGGGAATGAACCATAGCTTCTTCGGGATATGGGAGAGGAAGGTGGCGCTCCTCTTCTGCAACACTTGGTGGTCATTTGACTCTGTGAGAGGCGGGAACAGGGAAGTAGGGGATGGGCGTGGCTACGGCGGAGGAATAGGCACGAGGAGGTGGCGCGCCAGGGGTAAGGAACAGGACGGCGTTACGGCTGACTGGTGGGGCTGCTTTGCAGAGGTGACGCGAGATGAGAGCGCCGCAATCCAACGCGAGGGAGACAGCGACGCGTGCGCCAGCGGCTTCGGGAAGGAGAGGGAGTGGCGCTGCGCACGGGCGACGCCAGAGAAAGAAGATGGCGCCAAAGGAGGGTGACACCAAAAGGAGGAGAAGGCGAAATGCCAAATAAGGAAAACGGTTTTCCATTGAAAATTGCCAAATTGGATAAAAGTTTGAATTCAAATACTATTTACACAAATTCAAAAATTGGCTTGAATTTCAGGGTTGTTTCAACGCCGCGATTTTGTGCCATTGCGTATTTGCGTGTGACTCGCGGTCAATCCGATGAGGTGGTGTATGTTGATGTGTGCTTGCTGGGTCTCATGATTTATCACAAGCAACATCTGTGCTTGTGTGCTGGATTTAGAGTTTCAATGAGCGCGATTCTTCCATCAGGAAAACTACGATCCTTTGATATTTCTAAACCGCTAAACAACTGAAAACTTAATTTTCCCCATCGGCTTGATGTACGCATGGGTTAGTGTTAATTACTTTACTTTGATAATGTGTCATTGGACCAAGTTGGAACACTAGTCTCTGTTGGCTACTTTAGCCGAGTTGCCCTTGTAGGCTTCAGTGTTCCTGTGCATACTTTTCACTTGGTTTGCTTACTTTACTTTGTCCATTGCTCCATTGTATTTGGTACCTCTAGATGATATTTCAAGTGTTCCTGTGCTTGTTGAACCGGCAGACTAAATGCATTTAGATCCCCTATTTGTCAAATATGATTTCAATGATCAGAAATTGCTTTCTGTTTGTGTGTCTGTGTAGGTGCAACCGTTTGATTCACTTAGCATGGAGAAGAAGGTCCTATTACTCTCTGAGCTATTAAGAAAGGTAATCTTAGTGACTCATTGCAACATGCTCATTTACTTAACATAATTTCAAGTGTTGGCTATAACTGTAATTGAGACTTGTTTATAAGGTTAACGTTTTCAAGTATTTGCTATAACTGTAATTGAGACTTGTTTATAAGGTTAACATTGATACTCTTGAAGAGGTGCGGCATCTTTCCTGTCTGGAATGCACTGGTAGTGAAGTAAGGACTGTTGCCCTGTTACCTTGCAAGTTAATTTAGCAAATTCCTTGTTAACCGGCACTGGTACTCTGCAGAGATTATGCCCTTCAGCAGCTGATCAAGATATATCTTCTGGAGCTTTACTTCAGCCTGATAAGAAGTCCAAGATGCATGCCGAGAAATTTGCTACTCAGGGTGTGCCTATGATTGGGTTTGATGCAATGACAAGAGCTAATTCTACACTTGAAGATTTTGTGCGTATTCTTTGATACCTCTAACAACTTCAACTGCACCCAGCTTTCTCTAAGACTACTCATGTGTTAACACTGTCCTATTGTCTTTTATGAAAGTTGTCATATTTTGTTTGTGCAACAAAATGACCGAGCTCACTTAGGGACATTAGGTTCATGTCAAAATAAGACAAATTAACATGGAGTATATTTCGTTGTTTCTTTAATCACCCTTGTTTAAGAAATTTCATGCAGAAACTGAATCAGTGTGTTGTCGTCAATTTTGATTGTTCTCATGCAAGCATGTTTTCATTCCTTTGTTTTCTTATGAACATGTCCTTGGACATATTCCATATAATGATGTTAATCTTGGGTTATTTTTCTTGAAATGACAGTGCAGGTCATACTTTATGTTTCATGGTTTGGATGTTAACAAACCACAATCAATTTTCAAGTTTCTTCCTGTTCTTTCCTTCACAGAGAGCTACATATACCAGGTTTTTGTTGAAATGTGTTTCACATTTTTTTTCTTATGGTTTTTATTTTTCATTGAACAAACTCAATCTTTCTTGTTGCAGTTAGATGCTTCAAATGAATACAATTTGCACCTAGTCCCAGACAACAACACTTCTTCGGCAGTAAGATTTGGACATTGGATTTTTTTTAATCTTGTGAAATATGATATGGAACACGATTATCTTGAATCTGATCAACATAGGTCTTGGATTATAGTTTGTACATTGACTGTCTTATTTACTGGTTTTTTTGTCTTTCTTGTCGATGACTATTGTATTACCAATACAGGTGTTGGAGAGGAAAAAAGAAGCTTTCAATGAAACATCCTTGTCTGAGATGCTTGATCCCCTTGATGATCTTCTTCAAAGCCAACGGTTGATGACAGATCAGTTGGGAACTTTCTCCTCTATGCACTTGTAAATATGTAAAATATTCACCATATCTGATTGAATTAATTCTTTATTTTTATCTGTTTTTAGACTGCGAAATGAACTAAAATCTGGCATTCAGTATTGGTCTCTAGAGAGGAAGCTTTGTCAAGCGTTATCAAGAAATGAAAAGGTATGTAGAGCAGTTTCTTAGATGATCAGTTGTATTTCCTGAGATTTGTTGATCCACCACGGCATCAACAGTTTTTTCTTGGCAAAGTTATCAAGGTATAATATGGAAACTTGAAAGAGCTAAGGCCAGATGTTAAGTAAGCAGATGTTAACTGTTAATCAAGACAATCTCTAAGGGGAATTGATATTGGAGCTCGACAGCTCACAAACTAAAATGTGAAGAAATTAATGGCACAAAATTTTAAACCTGTATTTCAAATTCTTTGAAATCGAACATTTTTGCTTCAGATAATCTTTCTGGCTTTTCTGCCCTTCTTTCAGACTAAAATATAGTGCTCAAAATTCTCTGTAGATATCAATTGAAGATGTGATGAAAGCAATCCATCTCAAATCATTTGATTATCGAGTTCTTAATCTGTTGATGTATCAGCTTACTGGTCAGCAGGTATATATGTCTTTGTGTTCATTGCCTATCAAATGCTACTCTTCTTGTCTTGTTAAGACCTGGATCTTTTTCTGTTGGTTATTATTAGGTCAATGAATTGCATATGGAGTTCTTGTCAGTTTCCGAATTTTTAGTTGAGATATCTGATGACCTGTGAGTATGCTCTAAATGTTACTCTTGCATGCATAACTGGATTGGTGTAGTCTCTACATAGAACGGATTAAAGTGCCTATGTTTGAAGATATCTAGGCTATCTAGCACATATGATCTGCTGGATTAAATGTTTTGGTGAGGATAGGCTAAAATAAACTGGCAACAATTTCTAAAACATGATAAGCTAAGCGGAAGCATAATCAACTAAGAGAACAGGATAATAATAACAATTCAATAATTAAAATCAAGCTCCAACATTTTAACCAAAAGAATAGTTCACAAATTTAACATTATTAAGTTAAAATAAACATTGACAAGATAGCTAGACAAATGGCTAGAATCCCTTCGACTTTATTACAGCATAAACTAATGAACCAAGTGCATTAATGTGGTGCCGCTCTACCCTTCCCATGCATGCTCAAGGATCACCTGTAGGGGGGAAAAACAACGGTGAGATAAAATCTTAGCAAACAAACTGTTTATCAGGCTATTCAAACTATAAACAATTATACAACAACATTTATGTTACCACACAACCACAACCACAATTCACATCCACATTCATTTAACCACACCAGACTCCCACGAGTCATGCCTCATAAGTTTTTAATTAGTTGGCATATGAATGCAGTTATTCCATCAACAATTAAATGCATATGCATGCTATGATCCACTGCACCCTTACCCAACAAGGTAAGAGTGTGCATCATACTACAACAATGTACGATGCTGTATCGGTACAGTCGCGGCTATAAGCGGCGACATTCACAATGTAAATGTCATAACATATTATGAATGATATGATAATCATAAACCACAAAAATTCCGACCTCAAAGAAGCATCAACATGATCATCATGGATTTAACCTCAAGGAATCATCAACATATCCACCACGTATTTATTTTCATATTCCGCATTTGGCACATTAAACAAATTACCACATGACTACAAACAACTTATCCAAAGCATATCAATTGATTATTATTTTATTTTGCTACCATAACTTCATTTAGAAAACATTCAACCATGGCATGACATTTCAAATTACGAGAATCATATAGATTGCAAGTAGTAAAAATAATGAGTTAAACGGTAGCACATCCGCTATATTTACTTGCCTCTACCGGCGAAGCGAAGCAATCACACGCGATCGGGAGCGTAGCCACCTGTCCAAAAGTACCTCTCAGCACAATACTACAGCTAGGAAATCGCGTCTTAAGAAATAAAGATGTCGCTAAACCCCATACCCACACATAACCCTCTCCGCTTAACGGTCCTACACTCGGCCCGCTGTAGCAGCTCTGCTTAATATTTTTGTATCTTTAACATTATTAAACCATTTACATCAAATGATATATTTCTAGAAACTACACTGAAATATCTTCAACTTTCAACTAGACCACTAAATTTTATTTTACTGCTAACATGGTGTAATTTAACGCGCAAAACAGAGGACATGCCATGTTTCTGTAATCAGGGTAGTCAACTTCTAACCCACAATACCTTCTGTACAAAGCTTTAAAATTTATGATTTTTATACAGTAGTTAGATTACTGAATTCCCTACAATTTTTATAATTGTGGCTAAAATCATAAAAATCATCCACTACTTTGAAACTACACCTGAACGTCAATCTGTCTCAGTCTGCACCTCTGCCAAACAGTAAAGTTCCCAACTCTGCTGCGCCCAAATCTCGTGGCTTAAAATTCTGGAAAAATTACAGAAAATAGACCTCGTCGTCCTCTACAATTTTCCTTTTGGTCAGATTCGCAGGAAAAATCGTTTTGATGCCCTAATCTGCGCAAACAGTCGCGTTGCACAAATCTGACTACACATAGACAGCAGAAAAATCACTAATCGGATAATCCATTTGCTAATCCCCTTCTAATCTCGTGCCAAAAACCCTAATTACTCTAAAAACAGAAGGATTTGGGATTGGGAAAAGTTATCTAGGGGATCCCTTGGGATCACTCCTCTTCTTTCCTCTTCTTCTCTTCCCTCTTTTCTTCTTTTCTTCTCGCTTCCTCCTTTGCACCAATGGACAGCAGCAGGGGAGAGGAGATGGAGGCGAAATTGGGAGGGGAGGGTGGCGGCCAGGGGGTAGAAAAGGGGGGGGGGGTGGCGGCCATTAGATTAAATGGGGGGGGGGGGTGCGGCTTAGGGTTTAGGGGGGAGGGGGTGCGGCCACCCCTTGGGCCGGATGGCCCAAGGTGGTAGGCCCACCCTCCAGGCAGCCTACTTAGAGTTTTTTATGCTATTCCACAATTTTTATTTTCCCTTCCCGCGATTTATCGAAAATCCGGCAACTCCGCGATTATTTTAAAGCTGACACTGAAACGACGTTCAGGGTATTACATTCTCCCCACCTAAAAAGGATTCGTCCTCGAATCTAACTCCTCAAACCACAAAACAAGAGAACAGCAAAGAGAAGAGCAACTAACGGAAACCACAACTACGAGTACTCACCAGCCTCGAAAAGCTCGGGGTACTTCCTTCACATTTGATCCTCAAGCTCCCACGTAGCCTCCCTCTCAGACTGAAACATCCAGAGGACCTTCACATACTTGATGGTCTTACTCCTCAAGACCCGCTCCGAAGTATCCGAGCTACGCACTAGCCGACTCTCCACAGTGAGATCCTGATCCACCGTGACCTGCCCTAGGTCAATCTTGTGTTCGGGATCCCGCAAATATTTCCTCAGCATAGACACATGGAAGACATTGTGCACCTCACTCAACGAGCTCGGCAACTCCAAACGATAAGCCAAGCTGCCAACACGAGCAACCACTGGAAAAGGGCCGATGTACCGCGGGCTAAGCTTCCCGGTGGTACCAAACCGAACAATACCTTTAGTTGGCGACACCCGAAGGAGCACAAGGTCACCAACCGCAAACTCCAACTCTCGGCGCCGAACGTCCGCATAACTCTTTTGTTGGCTCGAGCGGCCAACGGGTTTTGACGAACCTCCCGCAGTTTCTCCACAGTCTGCTGAACAAGGTCCGGGCCAAGTAAAGACCTTTCGCCCACTGCATCCCAACAAAGAGGGGAAACACACCTTCGACCATACAAAGCCTCAAAAGGCAGATAACTATTGTTATATGCGAACTCTGCCAAAGCCAGATGGTTCTCCCAACTGTCCTTCCAAGACAGTACATAGGCCCGGAGCATATCCTTCAAAGTCTGAATGGTCCGCTTTGACTGACCATCCGTCTGAGGGTGAAAAGCCGTATTGAGGGAAACTGTCGCGCCCAACGCAACCTGAAGACTCTGCCAGAACTTGAGACGAACTTGGTGTCCCGGTCAGAAACAATTGACTTAGGTACAACTTTAGTCTCACCACCTCTCGGATATACAACGGGGCCAGATCCTGCGCTGTGTTGGTCGTCTTCATCGGAATGAAGTGTACGGACTTAGTAAATCTGTCCACCACAACCCAAACTGCGTCTCGCCCTCGAGGCAAGCGCGGCAATCCGACCACGAAGTCCATTGTGATATGCTCCCACTTCCACTCAAGTACCTCCAAAGGCTGCAACAAACCAGCAGGCCGCTTATGCTCGGCCTTCACCTGCTGACAAACGCCACAAGATGCGACATACTTAGCAATGTCCACCCTCATCCGTTTCCACCAAAAGACCTGCTTCAGATCTCGATACATCTTGGTCTCTCCCGGATGTACAGAATACGGAATCCGGTGAGCCTCACGAAGAATATCATCCTTCACCTCTGATTTCTGGGGTACACAGCCGGCCTCTGAAACTAACCGCACCACTCATCCACACTGAAGTCTCAGGAACGACCCTCCGAGATCCTCTTCCGCACCTCTGAAAGGAGCCCATCGTGCTGCTGAGCCTCACGATCGCGCTCGGGAATGGCAGACTGGATGATCATCTGTGTCTCTGCCTGTGCAACTCCAGTGAAACAGAAAGAGATACCCATCCTCTCAAACTCCGAGATCAAGGACATCGTTGTCTGAGGTACTCCTGTCCTGCTCAAGGCGTCAGCCACCACGTTAGCCTTACCAAGGTGATACTGGATAGTCAGATCATAATCTTTGATCAACTCTAACCACCTCCGCCTCCTCAAATTCAGCTCTCGCTGAGTGAATATGTACTTAAGGCTCTTGTGATCGGTAAAGATATCACACTGTTCCCTGTATAGGTAATGCCTCCAAGACTTCAGAGCAAAGACAACAGCTGCCAACTCCAGGTCGTGAGTAGGATAGTTCTGCTCATGAGCCTTCAACTGTCTGGAAGCATAAGCAATAATTCGCCCTTTTTGCATCAACACACAACCAAGACCAATCTGCGAAGCATCTGTGTACACCGTGAAGCGCTTGCCACTCTCAGGCAAGGATAGGATAAGTGCATTCACCAGCTTGTTCTTCAAGGTCTGAAAGCCAGCCTCACAATTGTCCGTCCACACAAAAGGAACCCCCTTTTGCGTGAGTCGGGTCATCGGCTTGGCGATGATAGAGAAATCCTGCACAAAGCGCCGATAGTAACCGGCAAGACCAAGGAAACTCCGGATCCCTGACACATTAGTTGGCCTTCGCCACTGCACCACCGCTGCCGCATTCTTCGGATCCGCTGTAATACCATGCTGACTGATGGTATGACCGAGAAATCCCACCTCGGACAGCTAGAAAGCACATTTCTTCAGCTTCGCGTAGTATTTATTCCTTCGAAGGGCATCCAGGACCAGACTGAGATGCAACTTGTGATCTTCCTCCGTCTTGGAATAAACCAGGATGTTATCGATGAAAACCACCACAAAAGAATCCAGGTACTCATGGAGCATCCTGTTCATGGCTTCCATAAAGACAGCAGGGGTATTTGTCAGTCCAAAAGACACAACGACAAACTCAAAATGCCCATACCTTGTGCTAAAAGCTGTCTTCTCTATATCCTCCTCCCTGATCCCCTATTTATCTAGTGGCCGCCACCCCCTGGCCGCCACCCTCCCCTCCCAATTGCGCCTCCATCTCCTCTCCCCTGCTGCTGTCCATTGGTGCAAAGAAGGAAGCGAGAAGAAAGGAAGAAGAGAGGGAAGAGAAGAAGAGGAGGAAAGAAGAGGGGTGATCCTAAGGGATCCCCTAGGTAACTTTTCCCAATCCCAAATCCTTCTGTTTTTAGAGTAATTAGGGTTCTTGGCATGGGATTAGAAGGGGATTAGCAAATTGATTATCCGATTAGTGATTTTTCTGCTATCTGTGCGTAGTCAGATTTGTGCAGCGTTACTGTTTACGCAGATTAGGACATCGAAACGATTTTTTCCTGTGGGTCTGACCAAAAGGAAAATTGTAGAGGACGACGAGGTCTATTTTCTGTAATTTTTCCAGAATTTTAGGCCACGAGATTTGGGCGCAGCAGAGTCGGAAACTTTACTGTTTGGCAGAGGTGCAGACCGAGACAGATTGACATTCGGGTGTAGTTTCATAGTAGTAGATGATTTTTACGATTTTAGCTACAGTTATGAAAATTGTAGGGAATTCAGTAATCTAACTACTGTATAAAAATCATAAATTTTAAAGCTTTGTACAGAAGGTATTGCGGGTTAGAAGTTGACTACCCTGATTACAGAAACAGGGCATGTCCTCTGTTTTGCGCGTTAAATTACACCATGTTAGCAGTAAAATAAAATTTAGTGGTCTAGTTGAAAGTTGAAGATATTTTAGTGTAGTTTCTAGAAATATATCATTTGATGTAAATGGTTTAATAGTGTTAAAGATACAAAAATATTAAGCAGAGCTGCTACAGCAGGCTGAGTGTAGGACCGTTAAGCGGAGAGGGTTATGTGTGGGTATGGGGTTTAGCGACATCTTTATTTCTTAAGACGCGATTTCCTTGCTATAGTATTGTGCTGAGAGGTACTTTTGGACAGGTGGCTACGCTCCCGATCGCGCGTGATTGCTTCGCTTTGCCGGTAGAGGCAAGTAACTGTAGCGGATGTGCTACTATTTAACTCGTTATTCTTACTACTTGCAATCTACATGATTCTCGTAATTTAAAATGTTTTTTTTTCTCGAACACGCAGGAGAGCTGCGCATCATTATATTAAGAAGAAAAACAAGAAGTGGGTTTAGAAACCCCGAACAACCACACACATATACACACCCTTTTACATCAATGATGTATCTCTCTCACAGTTTACAAACTTGACCCAAGACCTACTGAGAGAGGACTCATGCATTGACTGGCTCTAGAGCGAGGAGATTAGAAATTCCCCGAGCTCCGGCCAAACTCCACAGGAGGAGCTCATCTTTTACTGAAACCATAACACTATTAAGGTTCGGTTGAATCCCATCGAACACACAGCGATTACGGTGATTCCAAATAGACCAAGCTCCTAGAATAATGATGGAGTTGAGACCTTTTTTAATCTGAACATCAATATCAGAATTTGTGCTTGCCCACCATGCATCAAAGGAATTGTTGTCAGGCTGGGGGAAGAGATGCTGCAGGCCGACCTTGTGCAGAATGTTATACCATACTTGCCTAGAGAAGACACATGAGACCAGTAGGTGATCAATCGTTTCCTCAGCTTGATCACAGAGTGGGCAGCGTTCAGGATGGGGCAGACCTCTTTTAGCAAGCCGGTCTGCAGTCCAACACCTATTGTGTGCCACTAACCACATGAAGAACTTGCATTTTCCTGGTGCCCAGCTCTTCCAAATTCTCTCCCAAGGCCCAAACTGTACAGCCCCAATAAAAAATCCATCATATGCAGATTTAGCAGAGTACATTCCTGAACTAAAGAATTGCCATATATGAGTATCATCAACTTCAGGTTGCAAAGTAAAATCCGAGATAAGATCCCACAATTTTAAAAAATCTGTCAACACGGGTACTGTAATGGCACCCCGTATGTCCTGCACCCATTTCAACTCGGAAAGGGCTTCATATACATTTCTTTTCCTTGCTTTGTTGTTGACTGAACCAAAAAGATTAGGCACTAATTGATCCAGGCTCTGGCCATTCAACCACCTGTCAGTCCAAAAAATTGTGTTTTTGCCATTGCCGACCTCCGAGACAATGGCCACCCTAAAGAAAGCTTTGACGGCAGGATGCACTTGAATTTGGAAAGCCGCCCAAGGCCTGTCAGGTTCGGTTTTCTGCAGCCACAACCATCGCATCCGGAGAGCCCATCCCAGCTGCTGTAGATGGGAAATGCCAAGGCCTCCGAGTTCAGTTGGCCGAGTAACCTTAGGCCAGGCCAATAGGCAGTGTCCTCCTTTCGCGTCCTTTCTTCCTCTCCAAAGAAAACCTCTTCTAATTTTATCAATAGCTTTAAGGGCCCAGGGAGGAAGATCCATTGCCATAGCTAAGTACACCAACATAGAGGTGAGCACAAACTGAACCAAAATCCTTCTCCCAGCCTTTGTGAGTAAATCCGCTTTCCAGCCCGGGAGACAATCAGCAATCCGATCAATGATAGGCTGAACTTGCTGCTTTGTCAATTTTCGCAAGGAAAGCGGGATTCCTAGATACTTGCAAGGGAAGTCTGATAGTTGACAAGGGAGATGATCCTGTATGGTGATTGTATCTTCCTCTGAACATTGGATAGGGAAGCCATTGCTTTTTTGAACATTTGTTCTCAACCCCGATGCATCCCCAAAGAGTTGGAGAATATCCAGCGTGATACCTATATCATTGGCCGAAGGGCTTAAGAAGATTACCACATCATCTGCATACAGAGATATGCGGTGCTGCAATGTCTGTCTTGCTAGTGGTTGCAATAGACCCTCATCAGATGCTTTCTTGACCATATAACATAAGACATCCATGACCAAAATAAATAACATTGGGGACAACGGATCACCTTGACGAAGTCCACGTTGATGAAGAATTGTTTCCCCTGGACTACCATTGAGGAGTACCTGTGTGGAAGCGGAAGCAAGCATCCCGCTAATGATGTCACACCACACAGGACCAAATCCCAAGTGTTTCATGATCTCCAACAAAAATGGCCAGGACACAGAATCGAAAGCCTTTGTGATGTCCAATTTTAGTAGAAAGCGAGCTTGTTTTTGCTGGTGAAGGAAACGAGCAGTCTGCTGAACAAGCATGAAATTATCTTGTATGAAGCGACCTTTGATAAACACACTTTGATTGGGAGACACCATCTGATTCAGCCGCCCTGCTAACCTATTGGCCAATAATTTTGTGATGAGTTTTGCAAAAGAATGAACCAAACTTATTGGTCTGAAGTCCTTTATACTTGTGGCATCTTCCTTCTTTGGTAGGAGTGTAATAAAGGCTGAATTTAGCTGCTCAAAGTTTCTGAACTTTCTACTCCATACCGCTGACACTGCAGTCATAATATCCAGTTTAATAATCTGCCAGCAAGCTTTATAGAATTTCCCAGTGAAGCCGTCGGGGCCTGGAGCCTTATCTGATGGTAACGAGATTATTGTTTTCCAAATCTCTTCTTCTGAGAAAGGGGTATCCAGCTCTGTGAGGTCATGAGAAGGGATATTCAGTTCCTCAAGATTGATGGTAGAGTCTCTGTCCATGCTTACCCCTAGCAGATTATAATAGAACTCGTTCACAATCTTCTCCTTTTCTTCATGCTTGGTGAAAACCATGCCAAGTTCAGAACTGAGACTACTAATAAAATTCTTCCTTTTTCGATGTCTGGCATGCAGGTGAAACAATGCAGTATTGGCATCACCTTCACTAAGCCAGCTGATCCGTGATCGGCTCCTAGCAATTGTACGCTGCAAGGAAGACAAAGCCAAGGTGTGCCTTCTTAGCTGACTGTACAGCCATTTCTCCTGGACAGAAAGGAGGCGACCATCCTGGGCAATTTCTAGTTGATGAATTATTTCTCTTGCCATCCCAAGTTGTGAATTGATGTGCCCAACTTTTTTCTGACTCCAGCTTTGTAACCCTCTAACAGTGGCACGAAATTTCCTTGATAGAGTATCAAAAGGGCAGGGTGAAGCATGTTCAGACAACCATGCGGCCTCAACTGTCTCTTGGAACCCTTCCAATTTTGTCCAGTAAGCCTCAAAATGAAATCTGGCTTTCCCAGGTTTATTATCAAGAAGACCAAGAAGGAGAGGACAATGATCTGAACCATCAGAGGCTGAGCTCTGCAACAGACAGTTAGGAAAAAGTTGCTCCCAATCGACTGTACACATAAACCTGTCCAACCTGACCAGTGTTGGTGTATCTTGCTGATTGGACCAAGTATATTTCCTCCCATGCAGAGGCAGCTCTTGTAAACCCAAATCATTAATGAGGCGACGAAATCTTCCCATCAGAGCCCTGTTTAGATTGCCATTATTTTTGTCCTCATCTCTAAAGATGAGATTGTAATCTCCCAGTACAATCCATGGGCCCTGACATGCTGCACGTACGTCCCTTAGCTCCTGCAGGAAGAGCACTTTATTTTCATCACCTTGAGGTCCATATACACAGGTGAGCCACCATGCCTGGCCTGCACTTGGGCTGAATTGGACGGATATGCAGTGGTTGTCCACTCGAGTAGCATTGGCAGGGCCAAGTTCATTGCGCCAGGCTACGAGAATCCCTCCACTGGCACCAACCGATGGCAGCTGTACAAAATGGGTAAAGCCTGAACCAAGGGCAACAAGAATTGTTCCTCGAGAGATCTCTTCTATTTTTGTTTCTTGAATGCAAACCACATCAACACGGGAAGAGGAGACCAGAGTGCGTACTGCATCTTGACGTGCTTTAGAGTTAAGCCCTCGCACGTTCCAACACAATATATTAGAAGGATTCATTGATAGAAAAAATACAGATCGACCATGAACAAATCAGGAACCCCTCAGCTTTCTCCATTCACATCCTCAGGGACTGCCCATCCAAACAGGGCTGCTAGAGCTTGAATGTGAGAAGTTGGGAGTGGTTGGCCAAAAAACTTGCCATAATCATCGAGATCTTGCTGGCGGACACCTTCATTCTCCTCGATGACATGCAAGGCCCTCATCACCTTTTTCTTGTTCCTTGTTGCAAATCCAGCCGGCGATTCTGGCTCAACACCTGCAATCCGTCGGCTTCGACGTGGAGGAGCCGAAGGTGTGCGAGCCTGAGCCCTTGGCCTTCTAACACGCGGAGTCGGGAGAATTCTTGCTGTCTTTTTTGTAATCTTCGTCATGAAACTTGATCTCCGTCGGGCCGATGAGGGCGTTAGCGTCGCCGAAGTCGAAGGATTACTGTTGATCCCCTCCAAGGCACTGATTTCCACCGGGGTCGTGACCATAACTTGGACGCGTCGTCTGGAGTAGACCTTGGTGCAGGTTCTTGAAGCATTAGGCATTTTTAAGATTGGTGTCGCCGGGCACTGCCGCGACGCCGTCAGGCCAACAATGGATGTGCCTTGCTCCGCATCAGAATCTGGCACGAGTGGCAGCGACACAGTGACCCGTGATGGAGTTGCCTGTTCCTGCAGCGGCTCAGACGACCACATCCTCTCCTGGAACTCCTCCATACGCTGCACAGATTCTAGACTAGCCTCGAGAATAGGCCTAGCCGATGGTTGGGCCGCATAGATAGGCCCACCAGGTGACACATTACCAACGTCTTGGGTCCTCACCGCCGCCACCAGATTCATTGCGCACACAGGCGTCGCGTCGCGCGAGGCGCTGCGGGGAACCTCCGAGGCGTTTATTTGGGGCGAGGAGCCAGCAGTGATGCCAGGCCACGCGCGTGGAACCGCCCCAGGAAATGGACCGTCAGCGTGTTCATCCTCGGGAGCTAGCGAGGACGTCGTGGCTGCCGCGGGCAAGGGGGCCTCCGAGATATCAATGTCGGCACCTTCATCCGAGGCGACGCGCGGAGAAACAGGGGCGTGCTCCAACAGCATGTCCGGAGCTTCCGCCACGTGTTCGCAGCGAACCACTTGTGGACCCAGCCTATCATGCACTGAGATACGAGGCGCTCCATCGGCCGCCGTTGCCCTCCCTGGCACCTCCTGCGCCGGCGAGGTGGCAGGTCGAGAACGCCGATGTCGTCTCTTTTTCTTCCTCCGTCCTTGATCATCATTGGCCGGAGGAGGTGGTGGTGCAGGGCCATCCGTCGCCGGCGGCTGATCGAAAGGAACCACTGAAATTTCAATTGGGTAGGTCAGTGTGCGCCTATGCATTTCATTGCCAGCCACCAGGGGCTCAACGATCTCGAGATCCATCTCCGCCGGAATGCGTTCAGGGCAAGAGCACCAGGCCGCAATTCGGAAGACATCCCGGTGGGTGACAGAGACCGGATGGGAATCGCAGACCCAGCAGAATTCATCCAGGAGCTGCTCCGCCGTTGACATCTCCCAGGCGTGCGCCGGGATGCCACGCAGCTCAACTTCGACGACGAATGGCAATGTCGCTGCTGTTGAATGTAGGAACCGGGTCCAGTACATGACGTGCAGCCTGAACGACGGGGCGATGATAGGTCTGCCACCATTGTAGACCCTCGCCGCAGCCTCCTCGCTCGGCAGGATTAGGAGGAAGCTCGATGGCCCGAAGCGGCGCAGAGTCAGCACAGCCTCCTCCATCTCGAACAGCCGAGCGATCGCAGCTGCGATGGGTCCAGACAGATCTTCTTGTTCCTTGGTGATCACGGAAACGACCAAAGCGCGGCCGAGCTCCTCCCTCCGAACGATGCTCACAGACCGATTGATGACACGCCGCGGCTTCGGGGGTCGCGGGTCATCGTCTGTCACAGGGCGATCATCGTCACTTGTCCGAGCGGCCTCGTCGGATCCCTCCTCCCCGTCATCAACAGGGTGAGAAGGGAGGGGAGGAGCCTGACCGGCATTGTTGCCCGTGGAGCGACGCCGGCGCACACGACGCCGCCGCCCTCGGCCCAGCTCCCCAGCTGTCTCGTTGGGATACGAGGCCGAGATTGCCAGAAGAGGGGCCTGAGGAGCAGCTGGCGCAGCCGAAGAGATCGGGCGCCAGAACAACGTAGGCTTGGACATGGACGCCCCCGCTACCTGCCGGCGCGGACAGACGTAAGAACGGTGTCCGGAAGCGCGGCAGACAAAACAACGCGGGCTTGAACGGCAGGCAGCAGCTCTGTGAGACAGGGAAAAACAATTGAAGCACCTCCCCCGGAGGTCCGCAGGGACCGGTCGACGAGGGCGGTGTTGAAGACGCTGACGTTCCTTTCGCGCTCGCCGTCCTTCCACTGCCAGGAAGCCGTCAGCGTCAGGGCGACGCGGCTGTGATGGACGGCCGCACGTAGTCGGGACCAGCACGATTCTGGGGCTCACGCGGGTAAATGGTTGTGGTAGCAAAATAATAATCAATTGATATGCTTTGGATAAGTTGCTTGTAGTCTTATGGTAATTTGTTTAATGTGCCAAATGCGAAATATGAAAATAAATATGTGGTGGATATGTTGATGATTCCTTGAGGTTAAATCCATGATGATCATGTTGATGCCCCTTTGAGGTTGGAGTTCTTGTGGTTTATGACTATCATATCATTCATAACATGTCATGACATTTGCATTGTGGATGTCGTCGTTTATAGCCGCGACCGTACCGGTATAGCATTATACATTGCCGTAGTACGATGCATACTCTTACCTTGTTGGGTAAGGGGTGCAGTGGATCATAGCATGCATATGCATTTAATTGTGAATGAAATAACTGTATTCATATGCCAACTGATTGAAAACTTATGAGGCATGATTTGTATGAGTCTGTGGTGGTTAAATGAATGTGGACGTGAATTGTGGTTGTGTGGTAACATAAATGTTATTGTATAATTGTTTGTAGTTTGAATAGCCTGATAAACAGTTTGTTTGCTGAGATTTTATCTCACCCTTGTTCCCCTACAGGTGATCCTTGAGCATGCATGGGAAGGGTAGAGCGGCACCACATTAATGCACTTGGTTCATTGATTTATACTGTTATAAAGTCGAAGGGATTCTAGCCATTTGCCTAGCTATCTTGTCGATGTTTATTTGAACTTAATAATGTTAAATTTGTGAACTATTCTTTTGGTTAAAATGTTGGAGCTTGATTTTAATTATTGAATTGTTATCATTATCTTGTTCCCTTAGTTGATTATGCTTCCACTTAGCTTATCATGTTTTAGAAATTGTTGCCAGTTTATTTTATCTTGTATTTTGGCTAGTTGTGAAGTGGGTTTAGTGGCATTCCAGGGTAATGGGCAAATGACGTGGTGTATGGGTGTAAGTAGAACTAAGGCAGAAATGTGCAAAACCTGTCACTATCCTGAGTTCCTGACAAAGGCAGAAATGTGCAAAATCTGTCACTATCTTGACAAGGATGTGTTATATATTCAACTGGAAACAGTGTTTTTGTTATGAATGAAATCGTGACTTTAATTTTATGATGAAACCTAATTGGTAATGATCTAAGATGATAGAGAGCCAAGTACAATAAAACTATGATCACCTATTCAATATTTGGGAAAAAAAATTCCCCCTATTTTACAAGTTTCAACATCAATGAAAAACAGTTGTTGCACCAATGACTTGTTTTAACTAACCAATGACTTGTTTTAACTATCTTGCAGGTATGATTATGAGGTGAGTTGTACTAATGATATTGTCACCCACTTAAAATCTTAAGTGTATATGCATGTCTAGCTGAACTAGTTCAATTTTATGTTGCAGGATGATGTGATAAATAATACTTTTAACCTCTTCCGCATGTTTGCTGCGATATATGGACCTTCGGAGGCCCCAAAAATGTTGGTGAGTAACAAATATCTGTGTATTTGACTAAAGGCACATGGTTTCTTGATAATGTCACAGCTGTATTCTAATGTTTCTAATGCTATCCAATCTCGGTCAATTTAGCTCCTGCTTGTAAAATTGTGAGTTTCTTTATTTGTAAGTACCTTGCACTTAGTGTGTAGTTTTTTCATTTACGCAAGTACTAAGTACTGATCTTGTTTGAACTAAAAAGTTTCAATCATGAAACATTTAAGTTGTCGCTATTGAGTAATTGTTCATGTCCGCAATGGCCAAAATGGAAGGGAAGAGGACTTTTGATTACTTTAGTTGAGGGGTCACATTTACTGCAAACTTAAAGATAGGTCCAATCATGCAAACTACTTTGGTTTGAGCATTAAAAAAATGAATGTGAATTCGGCCTATTGAGTATTGGCTTATTTACATCATAATATTTTCTGCTTACTCACAGATCTTGTAGGTAGGTTTTGGTAGATCTTGCTGATTAATTATACATAAAAAGTTTGTGATGGTCATATTTTTTTTGATGAATGGCTGTTGTAGGCCAAGTGCATAAGTGAGGCTGAGGAAAAATATGAGTGTTTCTCAAAGAAACTGGATCCTAGCCTCTCAGGAAGTTACTGGAGAAGATGTGAGGAAGCTACGAAGGAAGGTGTGCCTTCTTTGGCCATCTTGAAAAATTTTCGATTATTAGTAATTTAGTTTCATCTGATTTGGGTGGCATTTTTTTAAATTTCTGGACCGCTAAAAGCAATCATGTTCGTCATCCTCTTGCAGGTGGAAAAATATCTGGCTATGCATATGGCACATGGAATATCCCTCCTTTGATAAGAGACGAAAAATTATTCCGCTTTGAAAGATTGAACAAACATGATACTTCTGCTGTGACCATCGGATGACAAATTTCATGTTCCGAGCATCTTCAAACAGAAGCACAATGAACATTGCTAGTGTCTGACTCTTACCTATACGTGCTTAGGTTCTGTCCATTCCTGTAAGGTCAAATGCAGAATTACCTGTAACCATTTATGTGAGGTGCCAGGGTGTGTTGCCCATCCCATGCAGCTCACTCAAGCAAATTTTAGAAGATTTTTGCATAACACTAGGACTAGGCTTAAATCGAACAGAGATTTCTTGCTGTTTGAGAGCATGTACATGTGAGCAATGGGCCAATCATTTTTTCTGCTTTGAATTAACTCAGGCTCAATCAAGTCAAGGTTGCTGGATTCTTTTCGGCCCAAACTCCAGAAACTCATTTTGGTTGCTGCGTATTAGCATGTTGAGATAACGTGGAAACGTTCTGCTAAACCAAAGACACATTAGATGATCGGAGCATAGTTTCTTGAGCTGGTCAGATACGACAGAACTTACGTTGCTTCCTAGTTAGTATGCACTACCAATCGTCAGCTCTGTTGGCATGTTTCAGGATATTCTTGTGTCTGTTTCTTCAACAGTTTGCATGTGCTCATCTTAGTATGGGTAGCATTTGAATTTATAGATCTACACCCTATATGACAAGATCATTTGGCACGTGTGATTTCGTTTGCCCATCTTCCTTCATGCTACAACTATGGCCACTTTTATGAGCCATTTTCTGAGAAGTGAGAACAACGCTATTATTAGGCAAGTAGCATTCGTACCTGTGTGTCCATTAATGTTATGAAACGAACTGGGTAACAATTGATAAGATCATGCAGGCCAGATTTGCTGGGTAATTACCATTCCACTAGTATAGTGCCCGTGCTAACGCTACGGTAAAATACAAAACAAGATAAAATTTGTAAAAAATAAAACGAACAATCAGATTCATTAAGATTCACGTCTCATATATTGTATAACCAAATATTTTTATCACATAATGAATGTCACATAACGACTGATCCTTTGAGGAGACGACAACATCATTGGACAACATCATTAAGAATTAATCAATATTTATTTAGGAAGCATGTTGAGAGAGCATCACATGATCCTAAATCAGTGATAACAACATACGAAGGAAAACATAACCATGAAAGAATGCAAGCCATGAGATGTCGACATCTCCCATGAAGTCTGTTGTGCATCCGATTAATAGCAATATGCCCGGCCTTGGTGGCATAATGAGAGCATGTGAAGCCAGGACCTTCACCAACCAATATTTTCAAGCCGCTGAAAGTGACACTATCAGTCTTGACCTTGGTGTTGGAATTAGCCCGAACCACAGTGACGCCACAAACCGAATGCAGTCTTCAGTTCCTGATCAGATGCAGTATCAAATGCAACCCATGGCTTCTGTGTACGGTAGCATGGAGCTACCAGCAATGCCAGTGCCAACAGTACCCGGAAATGCAGCAAACAATATTTGTGGTTCCAGACAAGAAAAAGGTAGCGAAGGATTTACTTTCAAAGCCACACCGATGGACCATTCAGCTAACCTATGCTACAGCAGTGCTGGCAATTTAGTCCTTGGCCCATGAGAGTGCCTACTAATGCTTATAGCTCCAAGAATCATATATTACCAACAATGCTTTTGTAATGATAATCTCTTCAGCAAGATTCTCAATTGTGTATCATTCACACATCAGTTGAACCGGAGGCAAGTAAGCTATACCTGTGGGCTGCAGCAACAGTCTTTTGGAGCGGGAAAGGCCTTGTTGGATGTGGCATTGCAGCCCTACATTCGTTGTACAGTGAACCCGTTATGATTAATTAGATTATGAGAATTTGGTTTTGTCTGTCTTCTCTTCTCTACTGGAATATGGATAGAACACAGATTATGATAATTTGGTTTCGTAAGCTGTCTTCCCTTTTCTTTTGTGGCAAAGCTTTGTATCTTCCCTGCGTATAAATGATTTCATTGCCACTGAGATATGCATATGGAATTAGATCTGTTATTTGACACCTATATCGTGTACGAATGTTCAGCCGGTTGGATTTGTATCTGTTGAACTGGGTGTACTTCCTATTTATTTCCAGACCTACTACCCAACATTTCAAAGGATTTCAGTTAAACAGTAGATAATGCTGATTGAGATTAGAGTACAACAGCATTATCATAAGACGTCTGAAACTGACACGTATACCCCCTCACTGAAGGCAACATACAGCTATTTTATGAATGTAAATTCGAAAGCCATAAGACACCATATATCAGAAACGAAGAAAGTGTGCATACAAGGTGGCCTAGCATCTAAGGGGGTCTAAGCGGGCGAATTAAAAATGCATATATATTTGATATTTAAGCAAAGAAAATTCTTACCTTGAGTAACAATGATAGCTCTCCATCCATTGATATAAATTTTTGATGTAAAGTGGTAAAACCTGCACGTTAAGTAATGTATGAGACTATGAGTCTTTTGGTAATTGGTATAGAATAAATGTTGTGCATTTCATATGTATATAGTCCTTACCTTCTTTTTGTTGAACTCCTAAGTCCTAACAATATAAAAATTCCTCATACAACATCTGGTCTTCCTTCATCGAAATCTCCAGTGCCGACGCAACAAACGACATCCTACGTAGCATAAAGAAGCATGAGCATAGCACAATTATAGAGAGCATATCATTTAGCATTTAGCTATTACAAGACAACAAATCACTGCAACTACAAGACAGCAAAAGTGGTCCAATACTCCAAGTTAGGGTAAATGAAAAATCATATCAGAGTATTAGATTTCACTAATACAGACATGACATAATAATACATTTAAACATTTAACATTCAACTGCACCATATCTTAATGTTTTGGCTGTTTAATGGTTTCGTTGGACAAATCTCAAAAAGGACAATTAAAAAAATGCCGTATGGCCTGTTGGATACCACCTTCTCAGTCTTCTGCCCAAATATGAACAAAGTACCTTTTTCTGCAATTTTGTTGTAGGGTAATTGTAAGATGGGGAAATCATGATTTGTACAATTTGAATATTGCTTTTTTTATAAGCTTACCATCAATGCAAGCTGAGTGCAGCATTCCTGCAGCTATCCTTTTAATCTAACCAATGAATAAATGCAAAGAATTGAGAAGAGCATCACTATGTAATCTGGAATATAAATTCAAGTTTGGTGTAGATCAAATACCTGCCGTGACAAAATCTTCTTGATTGTGTCAGGATCTGAGTGGGGCTTTGCGTCAACATTGGAGATGACCGGGATTCTTGGTGTTCTAATATCTGTATCAGCCAATGCAGATTCCAATCTTGAAAGAGCAGGTTGCATGAAGCTTGTATGGAAAGCACAAGCAACGGCTAGGCGAACCTGGCAAAATAATAGTCAACTTAATATGTAAAATTCTTTATGATGCAACAAGGAAATCGCTTTTCCGTGGAACCCCCTAGATAAGACTGCAACAAGGCAATCACTTTTCCATGATAGCCTTGCAGATAAGACAGAATGTTACACCTATCAAGTTACGTGTTTGTAAAAATCCTTTTAGAATGCATGCAGTTACACTTTCTTAGCTGTTATCACTAAAACAAACGAAAACTATTTAAATTGACCATGTGAAAATGAAACCATTAGATTTGTCATCTAATGTACTATCGTAATATAATGTCTTCATAATTTTTTGCTAACATATTAATATGAAAATTTATGGTCAATGTTACATATCAGAGACTATGCTAATGTCCAAAATGGCATATGCTTTTGAACAGAGGGAGCAGTGTTCAGTAGAATACCTTAAGAAGTTCCAAAACTACTTCAAATTATGATAGCCAGATTACATATTTCACGGTAGGTATCACAAATATTTACATACATAAGCCTCCATCAAATATACATATATGGGAACACTAACCGTCATTCTGGCCTTAAAGGACTTTGCTTTGGCTTCAACCACTTCAATACCCTTCACACCACCAGAAACTGCATAGTTCCCCTGCAATAAAATGTTACTACGTTGAAACCTAGCAAGACCCAGTAGGGAACTAATAGCATCAGATGAAAGACTTACAGGACACAGAAAATTTGCTATCTGTACTCTTTCCTTTTCATCTACTTCCCCGTTAGCAGCATCGCATAGTTGTTGCACCTTTTCTGAATCTAGACCAATCACACTAACCATCGCACTATTGGCAGCATCTGAAGCATCCTACACAGATAATGAACATTACAATCAATTTTGAAAGTCAAAAGGTAGTTAAATCTCATAGTGCTTGCAGACACTAACCTGCATGGCTTCTCCTCTAAGCTTGACAAGCTTCAGACCATCCTCAAAGCTGCATGTTGAAAACTATGTGTAAGTATGCATACTTGGCACACTGCAAAACACAAAGCCATGATGCTATAAATTTGAACTTCCTGTTACAGGTATAACAGATTCAAGATGATGTACACCAAAAGATTGCATTTAACCTATATTCTGTGTTCACACCATGATGGACAGGAATTCATGCGCTTATTTCTTGAAACAAAAGAATGCATGATTTTAGTAACAGAACAAGGGCAATTCTAAGACCATGTGAATACCTAAAAGCACCAGCAAATGCAAGTGCAGTATATTCTCCCAAGCTGAGACCACATGTGACATCTACAGAGTTAATTACATCTCGGCCTCCATCACGTGCACGTAGTACTTCTACAGCTGCAAGCTAGTTACCGGCATTAGTGCCAAGCAGTAGCAGAGGCTATTAGTCCATACTTCCATAGCAGTTAGCCTATTAGTCGCAGGCTTTTACACCATCCTCCTTACTCAGCCTGACAAAGCAACTAATCTTGATAACACCAAAGAAACTATGCTAATGCTCCAATTTAAACCCTAATGAAGTAGAACATGCCCTAAAGTGAAGGCAATTCAACAGGTTTCACATGTAACATATTTTTTTGTCCAGTAAATGTCTGAAGCTTTATCTGACAAACAACACAGGTACAGAACTAACGTAAATTTTTGTGAACACTGTTGATACAACACAACTATACAACTAATAGAATATTTTATTAAGGAACTGAAGAACAAACTCTTATTCCAATAATTTTGTTTTAGAAATAATAACTCATTGAGCAGCTGGCCAGCACTAAACATAAACGAAAAACACCACCAGCCTAGAAAAAATGGAACAGAAGAAAACGGTTACCTTGTGAAGCCATTTACAGGAACACAACAGATTAAGATCATCATTCTATACAAATATGTACCGATACAAAGTGATTTCGAAAAGTAATTTCTTACCTGCATCATTGAGCTAAGAAAACACGATTACAGACCCTGTCATCATCGGTGTCCTTGTTTCCAACTTGAGCTGGTAATGCACTGTATTAATATTATAATTTTTCTTAGGTGTTGATACAAAGTAATTTGGAGAAGAAATTTCCTTACCTGCATCATTGAGGTGAGAAAACAGCAAAAGTAAAAGAAATGGACGGTTCAGTGAAAGAGAAGTACCTAAAAACCCAGCAATTGTGAACCTGTTGCTCGAATCCAGATCAAATCTCTCTCACAAAATTACCAATCTAATGAAATCTAGATCAAAACCAGTGGGAAAAAAGAAAGCCAGAGGCCCCAAAGCACAAAATTAAAATAGACCACAATGCACAGAATCCTAGACCACAATCCATGGCTGCATACCTTGGCATCTCTCAGGTCGGCATCTACGGCATCAGACGAGCAGCACCGATGGACTTCAAGGGGAACGGCCAGATGAGGCGGAGGGGCGACGGCGAGCGGCACAGAGGAGGAGATGGGGGAGGTGGCCGGCGGCAAGGCGCGGTCCCGGTGCAGCGAGGCGCAGAGGCGCGCGGCCCGACACGGCCTGGAGTCGGCGCGGCGCGGCCGGCGAACCACGCAGCCAGCGGCGTGGCGGCGCGCGGCACGACACGGCGAGACGGCGCGGCGCGCAGGTGCGGCGCGGCCGGCGGGGTGCAGCGGCCGGACGCGGGCGGTGGAGACGGCCGGCGGCGGTGGGTCTCCAAGCGGCCGGCGGCGGCGGGTCTCCAAGGGCCAGCAGGCGGCGGCGCCCCAGGGGCATTTCTGGTGGCGGCTGGTTAGGGTTTTGGGGGAACCCTAATTCCCCTCCCCCCTCATATGTTCCTAACAGATCTACCACAGAGAACCCTAAGAAATTGTTTCCTTTTTTTCTCGATGATTGATCGTAGGAAGAGAAAGTAGAAGCCGGGATCCCCGGGCGGACAGTGCTGAATCGCGGGCAGCCGCCTCGTGTTGAAGCCTCGCGTTGAAGCCTACGTTCCATCAAGGCCGCACGATTGGGTTGAAGCCAGGGAGAGTTTTTTTTTAGCCCTTGATTTTAATGAAGACAATTTGCTGGGTGCATTTTTGTGGGTGCACGAAGGTTGGTGCTCTCAGCGGGGGACGTATTCTTGGGTGGACTGAGTGTAATTTCAATTGGTCAATTATAGTAGAGATTAAGTTAGCACGGTTGAGTCCTCATAAATTGCCCTAAGTGATTACTGATTACTACTTTTGACCTTTTCCAATTGGGAATAGCTAGGTTTAGTTATTTAATGTTCATTTTGAGCAATTACCTGTAATGCTTGTGTGATGTGCTATCACTGATGATGTCGCTGCAACTGTTAGCCACTTTGCCTGAATATATGTGGTGCTGATCTGCACAGGAGGCCCCGATCGGTTGGGCTTAAGCTTCTGGCTTCCAGCTTATTTTTCACTATTCATAAATTTCGTCTTTTTCTGAACTTTTGGCTTTTTGTTGAGCTTTTTTGCCGGTTCTTTTTTTTCCCGTATTTGTTTGTATTATACGTAATGGGCTAACATATTTTTTATATTTTTAAAATTTTTTAAATTTAATTATGCTAAATAAGCCTCTGTCAGCTACAGTGTTTTTTTCAGCCAGCTACAGTGCTTTCAGCCATAAGCTATGAGCTTTTAAGCCCAACCGATCACCACCTTAGGTATTGCCGTATTGATTGATTGCTGTTCGCTTCAAATGAAATGGCTGTGGATCACCCCTAACATTGGGCTTTTTTTTAAAAAAAATCAAAATAAATAAAACAGTTTCTTAAAACAGATTTTTTAAACGGTTTTTGAAGTATGAAAATAGGTGCGCCATCTACTGTTGTGTTGAAAAATATAGAAAAACTATGATCATAGTAAAAAAAACATCAACCGCAGCCCATAAAAAGAGGGCTATTGCACTGTGCTTATCTGAGGATACAAATCCGTGGAGTACAAATGCGGCAAGCTGACCGGCTCACATCGACCAGGCCTCCAGGGATCGCTCTCTCGGTCGATCGGCTCCATGCGCGCCCGATGCACGATGCCAATTAATTAGCACACTTGTAAGAGCAAATCTTATAATACAGCCTTCAACTGGCTGTATAAATACTTACAGCTCACTTTTCAGCCTACTCATATAGTAGTTACAGCCAGCTGAAGGTTGTATGACCTACCCCTTTCTCTCACAAAGTTTCTTGGTTCTTGTGATTCAGCTGGCTGTAAAGAGCAAGTTTAATAAGGCTGACTGTGCTAGCTATAAGGGAATCCATGTCAGCATAGTCCTATGTGGAGGGGAGAGAAAAGGAGAGAGAGAGCCAAGCCGACTCCCATGCAAGAGTCAGGCTATAGCACAGGAAAAGAGGCATTATCCATGCATGTACCTATAGAACTAATTGTTATACCCATGCATGTATTAAATTATCAATACCCATGTATGTATTAAATGATTGAGAGCTCTTGTGGAGACAACTTATAGCCAGCTTATTGTATGAGTTGACTGCATCATTATCTTTTGATGACATGAAAATGTATTGGAGGTAGCAGCTATCTGTACTATTAAACTTGCTCTAAGTTTACAGCCCACCTCTCTTCTCTCTCCTCCTCTCTCTCCTCCACCTCAGCATACAGTCAGCTTACAGCCTCTTAGAGCATCTGCAATGGTTATAGCTAGTAACTAACTATAAGATTTCCACATCATCTATATAGTACACACTATAGTTAGCATTCTAAGAGCAAGTTTAATAAGGCTGACTGTGCTAGCTATAAGGGAATCCATGTCAGCATAGTCCTATGTGGAGGGGAGAGAAAAGGAGAGAGAGAGCCAAGCCGGCTCCCATGCAAGAGTCAGGCTATAGCACAGGAAAAGAGGCGTTATTCATGCATGTACCAATAGAACTAACTGCTATACCATGCATGTATTAAATGACCAATACCCATGTATGTATTAAATGATTGAGAGCTCTTGTAGAGGCAACTTATAGCCAGCTTATTGTATGAGTTGGCTGCATCTTACCTTTTGATGACATGGAAATATATTGGAGGTAGCAGCTATCTATACTATTAAACTTGCTCTAAAGAACTATCTATAAGGATAGCTATTTGATGCTTACATGCACACACAGAATTTATGGAGGCTGCTCTCTACATGTGTGTGCATGTAAGCATCAAATAGCTATCCTTATAGATAGTTCTTTAGAATGCTAACTTTAGTGTGTACTATATAGATGATGTGGAAGTCTTATAGTTAGTTGCTAGCTATAACCATTGGAGATGCCCTAATACTTGCTCTAAACCGAGATGCCCGATGCACGATGCCAATTAATTAGCCACTCCTTGTACCTTTTCTTTCTTCTACACTTCCTGGGCAGGTTGTTAAAGCCCAAGTATAGTGTGTGCCAGCCTAAGAGTCCAAAAGAGCAAGATACATAGTGCTACTATTACTATCTAGTCTACCTCCTCTCAAAAAGAACCTATTCAGTCCAGCTACTACAGTACATTGATTTCCATGCATAAGTCTAGATTTGTTCCTGTTGTTTGAGCCATCATCTTCGATGTTAGTAGAAACTAGAAAGATCTTTGTTTTGAGAGAGAATAGTAGAAAGAACTGTTGGAACGCGTAGCTTACACGAACACTTGCTGACAACGGCAAAACGTGGCCCTACAGCATTCGTGCCCTCTCCAGTTAATTCAAACGGCACGAAAACTGCATGCGTTGCCCATCGATATTACGACAACGAAAATGATGTGTATATATATGAAATATGGGTAACCATGTATGGACACTACATGTTTCAACCCTTCGAGGTCACACACCACGTACGAGAGACAACGACGTTTTCGATGATACGTGTTCGGTGCATTCTTATTATCTTTTATTGATAACGTTTTGTTATGGCTTATAGCTTTTGATTAAAAATAAATAATAGTGGTTAAAAAATATGGTTTTTAGAAGGAGGAGATGAGCTGTGTAAAAAATGAGGAAGAGATATGTGCACGTGCTGAGAGCGAGGAAAATGGGGTGGGTGATACACATGTGACCCCAGAGCAAGACGGTAGTAAGAAAAGTGAAGAAATCGTTTCGAGAAGCTAGGTATTTATATTGGTTTTTGATATTTCTAAGTAAAAAGTAGAAGTAGAAACCACATCTCATGGTCTTTTATAATATACTAGTATACATTGAGTTGCAAGCAAGACGTTCGTTCAAAATATAGTGCTAGCACTTCATTTTTTTCTTTCCATTAATTTAGCATAGGTTCTTTTCGACTGCAGCTTATGGCTGTGAGCCCATAACTTATGATTTTTGATGCTAGTACGAGTGTTTATGTGAACAAATCGAATGCCGATAAACTGATAAGTCGTTTTAAAATGACGACGAAGTAGCCGTTTCATTTATTTGTTCGAGAGAAGATATAAATCATAAACTAAATAGAACTGGACCTTAAAGTTGGTATGCGGTTGCTATGATCCCTGCGCTGTGTGGTGTAGCCAAAGCTGTTGTGGGAATAAATCAGCAATGGAAAATTGAGTATTCTGTCTGACAAACTAGATTAAAATTCAGCAAATTTGTATGAAGATTGAGTATTCTTTTATTTGGAGCACAATAATATCTGTTTGTAACACGGTTTAAAAGAAGTGGTTAACTAAACACGAGAATATTTAAAAGCAAATCCACCGAATGTGATTATCATAATCCACGTGCTAGTGCCTCACTAATTAAAAACAATCCTGTAAAAAAGACAAGGATTGAACTCTGTTCCAAAGTTTACAATGACTCACTAAGATTTGACAATTAATTTGATGCAAGGGTGGGTCTATTACACGTGTATTCGTAGCACGGGTGGCCCCACCATAAACACATCACATTCACCCTCTTCCCCGTCTTCCCCCCGACGCCGCTGCTGATCCCATCAATCCAACCGCTTGGCGTCAGGGTGCCGCCGCTGGCCCGCTAGTGGGGAGGACACCGCCGCCCTCATCGTCGAATTTTGCATTGAAACCCTTCAAAGTGAGGTAAAACGTTATTGATCTTGACTAGAAAAAAAAATAGGATTTGAGTTGATGCTCATTTGGGCTTATAGGTCTAAGTTTTTAGTTTTTTTATATACTGTAGTGGTTAAAAATGCACTGTACATATTGTTAGTTTTTCAGCGTAATTAAATTTAAAAATAAAAAATAAAAACGTTATATCGTCACAGGCAATACAAAAAGAATAAGGAGAAAATAGAAAAGGCAGAAAAACAAAAATAGACGAAACTAACGAGCTAGAAGATAGAAACAGAGTCTCGCTGAAGCAGGACCAAAAACTCGAGGTTTTGATTAGAAATTTAGGAAATCCGAGTTGAAAGTGCCAGATTTTTTAGTTGAAAGCTTGATATTGATCTGAAAGTTTTCGAAATTTTTGAGTTGAAAACTTGCAATCGACTTGAAAGTTTTTAAATTCATCAGTTGAAAGTTTGAATTTTTGTTTTAAAAGCTTTCAGATTGATGAGTTGAAAGCTTTCTTTTTTAGGACGAGGCCGCGGCGGCGGCGGGAACTCCGACGCCGGAAAGGAAGGTGGATGCTATGTTGAGGGCGGCAGCGGTGACGCGTACGCGTGAGAGGGCATTCCGTTCGGCAAATCCAACTGTTAGGAAACCAGGACTCTATCTGGAGTCCTTATCTAATTGGGCACCCCCACCGTAGACTATAAATAGGGACCTAGACCCCCTCATTATGTACCCTGATGCAATCTAAAGCAATAAAGAAAGACCAGGAGTTCTCTCTACCTCTCTGTGTTCAATCTATTATTCTGTGATTCTGTGATTGATTCGTTCTTGTTCTAAGCAGAGGAATCGCTCGGACTGGTCTCCAGCGTCGGTTCCTCAACACGTTATCAGCACGACTTCGCTCCGGTGAACGAGGTAATCATCGAAGCACAGATTGAATTTTCTAGATCGCTTTTGAATCCGTATTTTCTTTTCGCGTTCTAGATTGAATTTTCTACGGTGCAAATCCGCCCTAATCTACCGCGAGCAGACTTGCAGTCGCCGGCACAATGTCGATCGGTAGATTGCGAAAACAGGGTAGATGTTGATTGCATCGTAGATTAGAAATTTTTGCATAGTGTTGTCTGATCCTGCATGATCACAAGCACAAGAAATATATGCAATGATTTCATATTTCTGCTCAGCATTGCAGATTGGAAAATTTTATTATTGTATCTTCCTTTTCTCTGCACGGCATCATCAATAACATTGCATAGAGAAAAAAGGGGGGATTTTTGGCTCACGGCCATGCATGGCCGTTGGCTGCCGGCCGGCCACCGCGCCTGCAAGCGCTGGCACCGCCACCGGCCGGCCACCTCCGGCGCGGCGCCGCCCGAAGCGCCTCGGTCCTCGCGCGCCCCTGCACGGGCCCGCCTGCCCGCACGGCCCCAGCAGCCCGCCGCCGACTCGCACCCGCACGTGCGAGTGCCGGCCGCCGCTCGGGCTCCTCCCGCCTCCGCCGCCCCGCATGGCGCGCCGGCCCCCGCCGCTTCGGCTTCCCCGCCGCCCCGCATGGCGCGTCGGCCCCGCCGCCACGACTTACCCGCCGTGCCCGCACGCGCGCCGGTCTCGCCGACACCTCGGCTTCCTCCACGCCGCCGCGCCCGCACACGCGCCGGTCCCGCCGACACCTCGGCTTCCTCCATGCCGCCGCCCCGTACAGGTGGCCGCTGACGGCGTGGCCCCCCCAAAGCACCTGACCGCCCCCGCCGAGCTGCTGCGCCACCGCGCGCTCGCCCGGGCCGGTCTCCCTTGAGCCGCCGTCGCGCCCGCACGCGCGCTGGCCTCGCCTCCTCGCCTTCCACGCCGCCTGGTCGCCGCACGATCGCCTGGCCGCTTCGCGCCGCCACACGGCGCCCGGTCGCCTTGCCCCGCTTTGCGCCGCCGTGCGCCGGCCCCGCCTCGTGCCGCCTACCGTCCCGCGCGTGCGTGCAACCCTGCAGCTGCCGCCGCCAGGAAAGGAAGGGGCAGGGGAGGAACCCTACCCTCTGCCCTGTGTAAACCGCGCGATGGGCTGCATTTGGGCCGGGGGGGCGCATCGGCCGATGGGCCAAAAGAAGGAAGGGGCAGGAGCAGCTGGGAGATGGGCCGGGAGGGAGCAAACGGGCCGGGGGGAGGGGGGCATAGCAGGCCGACCGAAAAAAAAACGGGGGACTGGCCGGCGCCTGATTTTTTTGCGAAAAAAGGCCCGAACTTGCTAGAAATTACCGATGAGCCCTCGGGTTTTATTTTGAGTCCCGAATTTTGCATAAAAGGTCTCGTAGTTCTGAAAATTACGTATAAGCCCTCAAATTTACCAGTGGGTCCAGAATTTTGCAGAAAACCCCTCGGTGAATCAGAAAATTGCGCGTTTTTTTCCTCTGAACTGGAAATTTGTGTAGAAACCCCCAGATATTGCAGAATTTGCTGAAATTTCATATTTTAGCATAAAAGGGCCTCGGGAATCTGAATTTTGCATCAATTTTTGCATTAGAAGCTTATTTATTTGTGCCATTATTATTCTCTGTATTTTCTTTACTGTTTTGGTTAATTGTAATTGCTGAAAATTGCTTTTAATCACTGAAATTAGCAGTAAAATTATAGAAAATGCACAGGAAATTATGAAACATTACGAGAATCTATTGTACCATTTATTTACCTGTAGTGAATTATTCCGTGCATGTCTACCAGCAGTAGACTTATACACATTTAGATGACTAGCATAACGAACTGGAAGTTCGAGGAGCTGGCCCAGCATGGCCAAAACTATCTGACGTAGGCATCCGATGTCGAGATTGTGCTTGGAGCCAGGAAGCGCCGCGCTGCTATTGGGATTGGCGGACTGAATAACGCTCAACCCAAACCTGAGGAGAATGATCAGGCACTTCATTTTCTCAGGCACCACCTCTGCCTCACTCTCAAGAATGAGTATATGACGGAGAAGAGCGCGCTGGCACTCTGGACCGCACTCCAGAAGCGGTTTGAGAGGCTAAAGTACACCATTCTTCCTCAAGCAGAGCGAGAGTGGATCAGACTGAGGTTTTGCCGACTTTAAGACGGTCAGGGAATACAATTCTGCCTTGCACAGGATTTGTACCCCAATACAGAAAATTGAGAAAAACCCTCCACCCCAATATAGCACAATCCGCACGCAACTATCGTCAAGATGGCTATGAGGAATACGCCGAATTGACGGATATGATGCAAGTTGCGGAGGCTCAGGACAAAGTTCTCCGTAAGAACTACGTCACTCAGCCACCTGGGAGCTCCGCTGGTCGTGAAGCCAACGCCGGGAGCTACAAGGTGCGAAAAGCTCTTAACGAGAGAAGGGGAAGGAAGGGTAAGGCCGCAGCCCAGAAAGGCGAATCAGATGCTCCACGAGAGAATAAGGCCAGCAAGCCAAAGCGGGATGGTCAAGGGCAGTATGAAGCCCACTCTGCATCGGCTGAGGGGGAGAATTCTGAGTAGCTGCCTGCACCGATGGAAGTTGAAACCATCACGACAGCAGTAATCCCTCTCGACCTAGCAGCAGCCAACACCATGATTTCTCTTGAAGAGAATGTCACCCCTGAGAAAATAGCAGAAGAAGTCTAGTGCACTGAATGCATTTTGACTTTAATTGTCATTTATTTTGTGTGAAAGAATATGTTAGAATTTGCATGGATGGTACTTAAGAATTGTTATTTTCTCGTGATGGTTGGATGATATTTGAAGAATTCATTCATTTATTCAGTTAATGATGGCATGATATGTTCTGATATTGGAGTATTTTATCTATGTGTTGATTGCCTTCTCATGCATATTAATAAAATACCCTATATTAGAACGCGTGTAGCGCCCTATGAAGGAAGTGTGCTTAGCTAGCAGCGGCACAACGCATACCATCTTAAGAGAGACTAAGTATTTTCAGTCGATTCGTAAAAGCACTGGCAGCCTTACGACAATCGCCGGAAGCGATGCATGTATAACTGGTTCCGGAAGAGCCACATGGGCACAATTTTGGTCATTGAAGAAGCCTTATTGTACCCAAAATCGACTAGAACTCTCCTGAGTTTTAAGAATATCCGCGCAAATGGTTTCCACGTTGAGACTGAAAAGAGTACGGTAAGGAATACCTGCTCATTACGAAGCGCAAAGAGAACAGAAAATTATATTAGAAAACTTCCTTCACTTGAAACTGGGCTATATTATACCAACATTAAAGCGCCTGCAGCGTACACTGTACTGAAGACAGTGTTTAGAAGCTCTGAACTCTTCTGTCTCTGGCATGACAGATTAGGCCACCCAAGTCTTCGGATGATGAGAAATATAATAAATAACTCGCATGGGCATAATATTAATGTGAAGAATTTCCCGAATCATGAAGATTTTGTGTGCCCTGTATGTGCCACCGGGAAACTAATAACTAGACCCTCCACTCTGAAAGTGAAGGATGAAGTCCCTGCATTCCTGGAACGCATCCAGGGAGACATTTGCGGTCCCATTCAGCCCGTCTCAGGGTCATTTAAGTATTTCATGGTGCTCATTGACGCTTCTTCGAAGTGGTCATATGTGGGTTTGTTGTCCACAAGAAACCACGCCTGTGCAAAATTGATCTCGCAGATCATTCGCATCAGAAAATGTGTTTCCAGATCATCATATCAAGTCCATCCGAATGGACAACGCCAGAGAATTTACTTCGAAGGCATTTGATGATTATTGCATGGCGATGGGAATTGCAGTTAAGCACTCGGTACCGCATGTCCATATCCAGAATGGTTTGGCAGAGGCTTCAATTAAAAGAATTAAATTTATTGCCCGACCCCTCTTGCATAATTGTAATTTCCCAGCTACATGTTGGGGACACGCAGTCCTCCATGCAGCGAATCTCATCAACCTTAGACCTTTGGCCTACAACATCCATTCACCTATGCAATTAGCGCAAGTGTCACCACCAAAAATTTCCCAACATTAGGGGGAGGAAATCAACCCCTTGATGCAGAATGTCGGAAAATTATGTGGCAAGCTACGGGAATCCATGCAGATGACTCGCGCATTAGTGAAGCAAATAGAGAAGTCCAGAAGACAAGAGAAGTCTAGAAGACAATCGATTTGCAAGAACTAGCAAATCAACTGTCTGATCACTTTAGTGATTTGAAGAGCGTGACTAAGTCGCATGTGCCTGCACGCATTGCACCGGAGAGGGTTGAAATACCAAAGAAAGCAGAAGGTATCCCTAATCTCGTCCAGAGGCCTCAGAAAAAAAAATGAGGACGAGAACTCCGGTTCCTCGAATCCTTAGTAACCGGGGACACCTGGTGAAAAAGGATAAGAGAGATTTATCACAGCCGATCATTGAAGTCCCCCAGAATGAGAAGGGGAGCCAGTTGAGACCTGGCACAAGTATGACACCTTCAGAAAAGGGCATACCAGATCTGAATATCCCCATCGGCATGGATGTGTGCGCACACATCGGAGCCGAAAAACTAAAGGGATTTGCCACCGCAATTGAAAGAAGCGATGTGCAAGGTAAATCTCTAGCAGAAGCAATCGCTCCAGAAGTAGCAACTCATGAAGAAATAGCTATAAATTATGTGCACACGGGAGAGTCCCTGAATAGGACAACAGCTAATATCGATATCTACTTCGCAAAGAAAATTGCCTCCATTATCGATCTTGATCTCGAGCCTGCATCGCTCGCTGAAGTAAGAAAAGATCAGATTGGAAAGATTGGAAGAAGGCAATAGCAACTGAATTGCTATCTTTGAACAAAAGAGAGGTGTTTGGCCCCGTATGCCGCACGCCTCCCCATGTGCACCCCGTAGGGCACAAGTGGGTATTTGTTCGAAAGAGGAATGAAAGAAACGAAGTGGTGAGATATGAAGCAAGGCTAGTAGCCTAAGGTTTCACTCAACGTCCTGGAGTTGATTATGAAGAAACCTACTCCCCAGTCATGAACGGAATTACCTTTAGATATTTGATCTCAATGGCAGTGAACTTGAATTTAGAAATGAAATTGATGGATGTTGTGACTGCATACCTTTACTGTAACTTGGATTCGGAGATTTATATGAGAGTCCCTGAAGGAATACCTCTCCCGAACCAAGACAGAGTAAATAGAAATCTGTACAGTGTGAAACTCAGAAAGTCACTGTATGGACTAAAACAATCTGGAAGAATGTGGTATAATCGCTTAAGCAACTTTCTCTGCAAGAAAGGCTACACGAACAATGAAGACTGTCCTTGTGTATTTATACGGCGATCCCAGAATGGATTCTGTGTAATCTCGGTGTATGTAGATGATCTGAATATCATCGGGACAGCAAGAGAAGCAAGCTCCTATTTGGAGTCAGAATTTGAAATGAAAGATTTGGGCAAGACCAAGTTTGCTTAGGCCTGCAGCTTGAGCATGTCCCTGAAGGAATCTTGGTACATTAGTCTACCTACATCCAGAAGGTGCTTGAAAGGTTTGACTTTGAGAAGGCATTCTCATCGAAAGTACCGATGATCGGGAGGTCTTTACAGCAAGAAAAAGATCCTTTCCGACCTAGGGAAGAGGGGGAGGAAGTCCTGGGACCAGAATTCCCACACTTGAGTGTAGTGGTAGCACTCATGTACTTAGCAAACTGCACTAGATCGGACATTGCATTTGCCGTGTACCTGTTAGCAAGGTACAGTGCAGAGCCCACCAAAAGACATTGGCAGGGCATAAAGGACACCTTTCGATACCTCAAAGGAAGCAAGGACCTCGGATTGTTCTACAGAAAGAATCAAGATCTGAACTTGATTGGCTATGCAGATGCTGGGTACTTGTCAGACCCGCATACCGCTAAGTCACAAACAGGCTATGTATTTCTGTGTGGTGGAACTGCAATTTCATGGAAATCGTCTAAGCAAAGCCTTGTAGCTACTTCGACGAACCACTCAGAAATTATAGCACTGCATGAAGCCGCACGAGAGTGCGCTTGGTTCCGCTGAACGGATCACCACATCCAGCAGCCATGTGGAATGAACATTGTGCAAACTCCCATAATTATCCATGAAGATAATGCAGCTTGCGTTGCACTAGTGCAGACGGGCTATGTAAGCATATCAACCCCAAGTTCCTCTATGCTCATGAATTGCAAAGATGGACAAGATTAAAGGACTGCACACTAAGTCATATAGACTTGTTCACTAAGTCACTCCCCGCATCTAGCTATGAAAGGTGCGTGTGAGGGATTGGAATGATAAGACTTATAGAAGTGCAGAATTCAGGGGGAGAATTCTCTCAAGCTCATTATTAAATCTTAATCCTGAAGGTTAAGTACCCAAATGAGCAAAGTCCTGAAGACTGAATGAAGTTGGGTGAATTGTACTCTTTTTCCCTTGACAAGTTTTCCATGAAGTTTCTCGACCAAGGTTTTTAATGAGGCAATTCGTGCATCGCAGCATCACATGTATCATGTACTCTTTCTCCAAATTTTTCCCACTGGGTTTTTATGGAGTTTTGACGAGGCATGAGCATGTTGGGTGAGTGCCCAAGGGGGAGTGTTAGGAAACCAGGACTCTATGTGGAGTCCTTATCTAATTGGGCACCCCCACCGTAGACTATAAATAGGGACCTAGACCCCCTCATTATGTACCCTGATGCAATCTAAAGCAATAAAGAAAGACCAGGAGTTCTCTCTACCTCTCTGTGTTCAATCTATTATTCTGTGATTCTGTGATTGATTCATTCTTGTTCTAAGCAGAGGAATCGCTCGGACTGGTCTCCAGCGTCGGTTCCTCAACACCAACGACCTCCACAACGTTTCCGCCAGCCCACACATACGCGTGCACGTGGAATAGCACATCCGTTTGAAAACAGCCACGATCGTCTCGCCTAGCCAGTAGTAAATTATCCATGGCCACCTTATCAAAACAAGATTATCCCCAGTTACGACACGATCGAGCATCATCGATATCTCGAAACAGCCAGCCGCCTCAGTTCACACGCGCTGACGCGGACGTCGATGATCACAAGGATCGATCGATCATAGAAAAATCTCATCACCATGTGTACGTACACGCATAGAAAAATCCCCCGGCCGCGGCACTGACGTGCACGATGGTGATACGTGCAACCTTACTTAAATCACAAATGTGATCACGGGTGACTGGTGCTCCGGCAATAGCGGCCGTCCGATCGGTCGGGACACGACCCAAACCGTCGGATGGGTCCGCGTGAATGCTACCTAGCACCTAACGCACATAGAATCAATATGCCCACACTCCTAGTCTCCAACTAACCGGTTAGTTTCAGCGTGTGGGTCTCCCCGCGATACCTAGGGGAAAAGGTGACGAGCAAGTGCCACCTGTGTGTCAGCGTTGCCACTTAATTTCACACCCCCAACGCTCTGTTTAAAACTATTATGATTTTTAGTTTTTATCTACGACTTTTGGTTTTTATCTTATTACAAAAGAGAACTAGAAGTAAGAAATATTTATATTGAGAAGCTATTTTATTTAAAACAGCTTTTACAATAACTTCAATAAACAACTTACAAAAATCACTTTAACCATCTACTTCACTCAAAAACTAATTTCTAAAGACAAAAGCTAGAAACCGTTGGAAACAGACGCATGTTTGGTCGTCGCATGCTAGCATAATTGTACGTGACCGTCACATGCTGGCACGTATACGAGATCTTACATGCGCTACTCGTGCATCACGCGCTCGCTGTGCGCACGCGCCACTGGCCCGGCCGGTATATATAGAGCGTGTTGTCCTGGAGTCCGAGCTGCACCAACCGATCGAACTACCGATCGAGCAGCAAAGCCAGCAAGCCAGCCAGCCCAACCGCGGTCCATTTTTACACGCGCTGATCGACGACTCGTCGTCTGCTTTGTGGTGATTGTTCGGTCATGGCCTTGGATGCCAGGGCCCTGCCGGCGGCGGCGGCGGCGACCGCCTCTGCCCCCGCCGTCGATGTCGTCGGCGCGGCGACGGCGTCATCCGAGGGCGGCGGTGCTTCGTCGTCCGCAACGGTGGACGCGGTCTCGATGACGACGGACGTGCCGCTGCTCTGGAACGATGAGAGGAGGATGAAGCGGGAGCTGGTCGCCTGGGCCAAGGCCGTGGCGTCCATGGCCATCAGGCAATCCATGCAATGCTAAGGCCGCTTCGGATTCTCGCGCGCGCGCGCTGCACCGAGCAGTGTGACCTTATGATACAGTAGCTTTCTTCTTGTCTTTTGAGTTCTTTCTTCGCGGACCGAATCAATGTGACGAAGCACATGCCTGCGTCGGCATGCATGCCCTGATCGATCGATCGATGGATCAATCGGCTTGTACATGTTTTTGGAAAGGATGGAGAATTTTTTTGTACGCTTCCGATGGTTTTGCTTCTAACTTATCCCACAATGTTTGGCAAGGATGTACGAATTTGCCTTTCCTTCACACTCGAATTAGCCGCTGAGTTCAGCCGTATATTTCCTGAAAAAAAGAGAGGGCCCTCTTGTAACGACCCATGTCGTTAATTAACCCTAATTAGCGAATTAGGACGTTAAGTAGAATTAATTACATAAATGATAATCTAAAAATACGAGGAAATTTAAACTTTTCTGCGTAGCTGTATAAATTGAAATCAACAAATGATAAACTAGTAACTTGTTTTCATAATTTTATTAACGAGGATGAATATCAAACTATATGGACTGAAATGAGAAACAAAAATTCAATTGCACGACAAATAGAAACTTTCAAGTCAATTAAACTACATATAACAGTACGTAGTACAACAGTAGTTAATTACAATCTGTGTAGGGTAAAATCAATAACATACATTGATCAATAATGAGAACTCATATCAAGTCCAATAAAAATATTACTGATTGCATTACATGATAGCAACAATCTGAATTATAACCAATATACAATCCCATGTCTCAATTAAATAATCATCTCAAAGACTAAGTAATTGCAATACAATGGTATTCAGTCAGAAGGTACATGATTTAATTTACACCAAGATTCATCTCATACATAGATGTTGCATCCAGAATAATTGGGAATAGAAATTACATTTAGATAAATTACATTATTCTGTATATATCAATGTTAAGAGAAAGCTAGATTACATTCTGGCCATTTCATACATTAGAAGATGTCGTCGAGTTGCCACCACACCACTATTTTAATTGTGAACAAACCAAAAACTGTAATACCGAAAAAGACCGAACAAAAGAAAATAAGTAAAAGTAGAAATTGCCGTCAGAGCCCTAAGGATTAACTTCGGGCGGGGTAATCCGTTCACGGAGATACCTGACCGTCCGGGAGCCAGTCGGCACATCTCACAACTATAGGCTCATCATACGGTATTATATATGTATACAAACCTGTTCTGAACATAGGAATCCAAACAAGGCAAAGACCAGGATAGCACAAACCATTTCAGCCCAAACCCACAACAGAGAAAACACCTGTCAAAGCCCTCACCATGCAAATATCAACCACAGTGAACCAGATAGCACCAGGCCAGAGCAGCCACGCCCAGGGAGCATCGACAGCCAACAAAGCCTCACGGGCAAGCCATCCAGCCAAAATATCCCGCTGCCATATACCAATAGCCACACCGAGCAAAAAGGGCACAGAGATGCAGTAAGGCAAGGTAAGCAATCCCCCAACATTCCCCAGTCAGCCCCAACACCACAGAGAAGCCAACCACTGCGTGGAGCCACAGGCCAGGGAGGCGAAGGCACGGCAAGCCGAAGGAGCAAGGCGACCGTGACGGCGGCAGGAGAACCGCAAGCCAACGCCCACAAGCCAGCAACCGCAAGCCAGCGACCGCAACCAGCCCCAAATCCTAACCTTCCTCACAATCACCAGTACAGGTAAACCCACAAAATCGCTATCCATATACTATATTCATCCATTATAGCCCACATTGAAATAGAAACCATAAGCATCCATCCTCAGTAGAATACATGGAACCATCACACAGAGCAACCACTGAAAGTAGGGGAAATAGAGCATAGGAACGAAGCTTACCGAGGGCGATGGTGGCTGCAAGCTACCACCGGCCGAGCCCACCTTCCACCACCACCATGTACTCCCCCGGCGCTCAGGCAGCAGTTGGTCGGCCGGGGCTAGCCGGAGTAACTCGCCTCCCAACCTAAACCATCTCAAGCAACCGTGAAAGCCACCCAAAAATAGCACAATAAAACGAGTAGATCGGGTTTAGATTTGGGGAAAAGACACCAGATCCGGGCCCTAGGCCACGGATCTGGCCGTGGTTCACCGGCGCCGAGCGGCAAGGCAGGGGCGGTCAGACCGCACGGCGCGGCGCCGCTAGGGTTGATGGCGTTTGGGGGCAGCGCGGCGGGGAGCCGAGTCGAGGGGAGTCGGCGCGGAGGAGAGAGGAAACCGGAGGGGAGCGCGGAGGCTTGGGGCCGAAGCAGGCGCAGCGCCAACGGGCCAGGCGGCGCGACGCCGACTAGGTAGGCGGCGTAAGAGGAGGAGGAACCGAGGCGCGTAGGTGAGCCAGAGGAAGGGAGCGGAGGAGAGGCGCTGAGGCGGCGGTGAGGAAAAGAAAGAAGAAAACCAGGGGGCGGCGGCCGAAGACCAGGAAAAAGGAGGGGTCGGGCGGAAGAAAGAGAAGGAAGAGAAAAAGAGAAGGAAAATGAGGAAAAGAAAAAGAGAAAAGAGAGAGAAGAGAGAGGAGAAGCGCGCATAATAAAAATTTGTCTTCGTGAATATTTAACTTTAACTAAGCTAGTGTAGATTAAAGAGCCGATTATTATTATTCTAATCATGCTAAAATACAAATTATCTCAAATCAATAGTCATGATTAATTAAGGATGGGCAGTAGATTAAAATTTGGCGAGTACCGATTGAATCGATACATTGCCGTTCAAATTATTAAAATTCCTAAGTAATATCTATTTAACATTGTTGGTAGTATAAACTTGTGGAATTCTATTAATAAATATTTAGGATCCCATAAATAAACTAAAAGCATCAATTGATTAGAATGGATCCATGTATATACCCTTAACCTGTGTATTGTTATTTAAACCGCTCAACAATATATTCCATTACTTAGACGCTTTGGGTAATAATAGTTAAACTATAGAAATTCAACCTGAGTTCTTCAGAATATTAGAACAAACTAATTGTGGTCCGACGATGAAAAGTATACGCCAATTAAACCTATATGCCTAAGGATTTAATTAAAGTACTATCGTTTAAGACCCTTTTAGTTGCAGACTTGAATACGCAGATAAATTGGTTTAATCATCAAAGCAATAGAAATCTGCTAATCAGTATTTATAGTGATTAGATTAAATAATTTACCAGCGATAGAGTAAAAGCATAACGTATGCCGATTTAATTAATGCTTCGCTAATTAAGTCGTTTGGGATTGTACCTAAATACCTAATTAATCCAGATAGTGTTAAATCATATAACCGTCTTAATAAATATTCTTGGTTATAAAAGATGAGTAAAATGATACCTGTAGGCTGGATTTGCACATACGAAGTAAATTGTTATAATATCAATTGAACCACTCTATTGCATATTTAAATAACCAGTTAACTTTTATTAGTCGATTATAAACTATAGGAATCCCCTAATAAGTATTCTAAATCATAAAAGTAAATTCATAACTATCAGAAGATTTAAAACTATATGCGACGACTAGAATAGCGAGCTAAGTCAAAATAGTAATCGTCAAGTCAAGAAATTTAATAGCAACTAAAATTACAAGCGGTGATTTAAATAGCAGTTAAGCTGTAAAAATATGCTCAGGACTACATTAAAATGTACGAATCCTATAAGGACACCAAAATATAGTTTAATTAAGAAATTAAGTAATGGATACATGAGACCATTTTATTTGGGATCTATAATTCAACTCATTGTGCAGACTAGTACGAGAAAATGCATTGAGTAATCTTAAGATCTAAAACGAATTAGAGAGGTGAATAAATATATACGAACCTTTAAGAAATTAAATGTACTTAAGTACATACGCGAGATTGAATAGAATAATATTCGCCATTATAATTATGCATGCATGCAAATTAACCCGTGTAGTGAAGAATTGCTAGGAACATTAATAAAATACCGAGCATACCTACTAAATTAACCATATATCCTAACGTTAGTACGATAATGTCGAACGACGAGTAGTGTACCGAAATTTACCTCAATTGCCGTGATCGGAGTAAAAGGGAGTGACATCTTACCTTAGGAGCACAAACACATCGATACCTCGTATTTTATTATGTTCTCGTAAATTAAGTCGTAGCCAACGTATTTAATTGCAGGCGACAATCCAAGCTACAGGGGTGATTTCACCTGATCCTACTTGAATCCGAATTTATGGTTGAAATCTAGGCAAGCATTCCTTTGATCAAGTCTTTAGCGTATATTGCTCAAAACAAGTATTTTTGTATTAATCTAATATCACCCTGCATGAAATAAATAAAAGAAGATTTAAATCGAGAAATGGCAAGAGATAAGAGATAGATGGCAACTGAGTGAGCAGTTGGCCATTAAAGTTAAGTAAAAAGGTGGGCAGAGGTTGCCGGGGCAGGAAGTGAGTGGGCAGGTGGGACCTCTGCATAAGAATAGAATATAAGGGGTCACAAACTTCATCCGTATGGACAGACCGTACCAACTCGTATCAACCAACGTTCCGTTTTCACGGGCAGTCGGTACTCTAGTGAGGTGTTATATTCTCCACAGGAGTGATTATTTATGGGATAGACCCAAAGGAACCGGTGGAAGACCGGAGCGTAAGAACCCACAGGCGGGTTACGCATGGGCGTTATATACGCGAGTCAGGGGGCTGGGGAAAGGTTGAATACCCTACCAGCCAACGGTTATGTCGTTTTCAGTGGGTCTGTGTGAGGGTGTTACACCGCTCCGGGCTGCTGATTGTGAGTAACCGGGTGGAGATATAATTACTGAACTAGAGATAATCGTACTGTACTCTGGTCTGGGCGCCGCTTCAAAGGAATTGCGGATCACCCAAGAGCCAACACGATCAGAGTGATGATGGTTAAAGTGATACAAGCTTGCGCAATGCTATCCAAATCATGAATTCATGCCCGTCTCCGGGAAAGGAGAATTACGGAAACTTATGGGGGTTTTTGCTGTTCATGCGTATGTTCAGTAGTTTCTAAATTAATAAATTGGATTTCTTTTAAAACCAACAAACTTTATTTTCTATAAGTCATGAAAATGACAGGGATGATGAAAAAGAGTGTTAAAAATGAACACGAGACTAAAAAGGGGAATTGAGATTCCTATAAGTGTAAATGATGGGCATGTTATGCATTTTGTATTATAACGCTTGCTGAGTACTTCTGTACTCACCCTTGCTATAATTCTCCCTTTGCTTAGGAGCATGTCAATTCAGGGAATGGCTAAGATCAGGAGGAAGCTACCTGCATGGAATACCGTAGATTCGGATTACAGTGGGTACAAGGTGGACACTCCGTGTGATCGTTATTAAATAGAAAGTAGTTAGAATATTTATCTAAAGATTGTAATATTCAAGCCCTTGAGGCTTTTTAATAAACTGTAGCCCTGCGTGGCGATATTCTTGTAATACTGTGTTTTGTCTCTAATTATTGTTCTGCTGCAACACTCTGATAAGTTTATTATTCGTTAGAGCGATGTTTTATCGGTTAAAACGAATAATAATCCGTTGACTGACGTTATTACCCCATGGTAATAATGCGGGTCGTCACAGCTCTCAACGAATGGCAGTTGCCTGTACAAACAACAGAGACCGGGGGGGTTGTGCTGTTGATCTCTACTGTTATCGAGTGCTGTGAGAAACACACGGACTGCAATACCGACCTCTCAATGAATGACAGCTGGTAGAAGCGCCTGCACGCACGTTCATTTGTTCAGACTTACGGCCTGTTTGCAACGCAGAAGTTTCAAAGAATTTTGCAGGAAACCGTACATTTTCTAGGAGTCCTACGAAAATCCCTGGTTCCAAATTGTGGCTGTCGTATGTCAAGGGCTTTTTGGTGATTTCCTAATTTTGATTTCTAAAAGGAAAAGAAAAAGGAAAGTTTAGTGAGGTCTGTTGAAGTATAAGTGAATTGTTCATCTTTCCTCATCAGTTTAAGCTTTTGGGTGAACTGGTTGGTACATGAAACTCAATATGGTATCAGAGTCAAGAGGTCCCGAGTTCAAGACTTGGCTGACGCAATTAAAAAAAATTAATTGCAGTCCACTTCTATTCCACGTATTAGGCCTAAGGGAGCCGACACGTGAGGGGGAGTGTTGAAGTATAAGTGAATTGTCTATCTTTCCTCATCAGCTTAAACTTTTGGGTGAACTGGCTGGTGCATGATAGCTGAAGGGAAATGATAAGGATGGAGAGGCTGGTGTCGGCTAGACTGTTGGCTTCGTTGATGAAAGTCGTGGGATTGATCGGACTGTATGCTTTTCTCCGGCAAATCCGACGGAGCCGTTCTGGAGCATCACCTCAATCTATCTCCTTATATGCTTGGTCTACTTCCTCCTTGGAAAAAAGCAACAGAGAAGCTCTCTTCTTCCATTTCCACTCCAATTTCTTGCTTAATCTTAATCTGGTTGGGCTGTGCAGCGGCTGTAGACCTATAGTGTGCAGCGGCAACAATGGCGACTTGGTCCTCACCACCAGTGACCTACTAGTTGTCCCCTTCTCTTCCACAAAAAGGTAGAGAAGCTCAGATATTTGGTGGTGGTTGCACTAGTATGTGGCTGGATTGAGTCTCAATTGCTTTAGTTGTTTGCCTAGATTGCAGTACTTCACCTATGCGGTGAAAGTGGGTTGTGATTCAGTGAAGTGTTGTTGATTTCAGCAGCAATTTTGATGTTGGCTTCGTCGGTTGTTCACTTGGCCAGTGTTCGATCTCATATGTGGCTTTGTGCGACACCTCCTAGACTTTGGTGTTGCAATTTGGTGTGCTGCTGATTGCGGAGGACATTGTATCTCCAAAAATATCGTTGATTACACTGCGGCACAACAGTGGCGTTTGGTTTTCAGGGACTACGTCATTAACATGTTTTGTTCACTCTTCTCGGCAACTTTGTCATGTATTTCTCTTGTTCGGTTTACTTATTGTGCTAAGTGTGCCATACTAGTGATTTTCATCTTGTTTATTCTCGATTTAAGTAGCACTAGTATCAAGTGACTTGCACAATAGATTGTGAGCTTGTGAATTGCTCATTGAGGATATAATCAAGTGAGACCAGTGTGATAGTTTAAAATTATATTGACAGCCATACTTGTTTATCTCTGTTAGAAACAGTTGTTCATGAGTGGATAGTTAGCTTACTACAAATTAAATCGTTAGCATTTCACTTTGTAAGTAGCTGTTGTTGTTGATTAATTTGTTGTAAATTATCTTGTTGAATAATTGTTTTGTAAGTAGGGCATCCCAAAACCTAGAATATTTTCAGTGAAACTATCGTACTAAATCAGTGATCATAAATAATCCCTTATGGCGATGAGACCTTGTTCTAATACAAGAGCAGCCGAATATTTGAGGGTAATATAAATTAATCAACTTGAGCTTGTTGCTAGTTGAACCTTACTGCTTTAACTTTCAATTAAATATGATATCTTGTTCAAATGACTTGAGTAGTTTATTTGTCCATTTAAACTATTATTTGGAGCTCATATTATTTAATTGCTGTCGGTATATGTTTTAGTGTTCATGATTAAAATAAAATATTTACTGAAACTGCAATATTTTCAAAAGTCATCTGTTCATACGTTCCACCATTCCACACCTATGAGCAGTTAGGCGATATCTTGTTAATTCTCTGATGCACCCTAATGGCAACCAGTAGACTTGGTTGTCAGGCGCCTGTATGAATTTCTGAACTCTCAGAAGAATACTTGGTCTTACAAGTGAGGTGGCTGACATCTAGTTCTGCGCTGCAAGGATTTGTCGATTTTTGCTTGATGAATCAATCTGTAAGGACGTCGTCCTGAATTGGTGTGAGACCAGCATAGAACATCAGAGTAATTCATCATTGTTGCGCTTACAGCTATCCAATTTGTATGTATTTTTCTGATAGCCCTCCGATATGTATGTACGAGTATCAAGTGGGGATAAGTATTCTCTTAAAACGGATTAAACTAATCCCTTATTTTAGCAAAAAAGGGTATCAACATTCTGGTGCCTCCAAATTGTGAGCACCAAGTACAATGTACCAAACTCACTAGCCGTGTTTGCTGTTCCGGTGAAAAAAAATCCTTTAAACACATGTAGCAAGATGGGGTTTCATGGCCAATTCAAACCAAGTTGGGAAAGGAAGACAACCAAATGCGTAACTATTGAAAGTATTAAGGTTTCAGCAAATATTTTATTTTAATCTTAAAAATAATTATGAACAGTAAAACATAATACCAGCAGCAATTAAATGACATGAGCTTCAAATAATAGTTGAAATGGGCAAAGAAACTACTCAAGTCATTTAAATAGGATATCATGTTTAACTGAAAGTTAAAACAATAAGATTCAACTAGCAACAAGTTCAAATTGATTAATTTATATGGCTTTCAGATGTCGGGCTACTCTTGTATTAGAACAATGCCTCCTTGCCACAAGGGGCTATGATCATTGATTTAGTGTGACAGATTCTCTAGAAATATTCTAGGTTTTGAGTTGTCCTACTTACCAAACAATTATTCAATAAGATAATTAACAACAAATTAATCAACAACAGCAACTGGTTATAGAGTGAAATGCCAACAATTTAATTTGCAGTAAGCTATCCACTTATGAACAATTATTTCTAACAGAGGTAAACAAGTAGAGATATCAACCAAATATAAGCAAGTTAAGGATAGCAAACAGCTCAAATTCAAGAATATGATTTTTAAACTATCACACTGATCTTACTTAGCCAAATCCTCATCGTGCTGTTCACAAGCCCACAATCTATCTTGCAAGTCAACCATCCTAGTGCTACTTGAATCAAGAATAAACAAGATGAAATCACTAGTATGGCACATTTAGCACAATAGGTGAACTGAACAGTAGAAATACTCACAGAGCTAGTGACACACAAAGTCAGCTAGAAGATTGAATAAGGCACGTCAATGACATTGTCCCAAAAAACCAAACACCGCTGCTATGCCATGGTGTAATCAACGAGATTTTTAGAGATACAATGTCCTTTGCAATCTGGAGCACACCAAATTGCAAAACTGAAATTCAGGAGGTGCATAAAGCCACAGATAGGATTAAACATCAAACAAGTGAACAATCGACGAAGGCAATACCAAAATTGCCACCAAAATCAACAGCACTTCAGTGAATTGCAGCCCACCTTCACCACACATGCGAAGTACTACAATCCAACTAAACAACCAAGACTCAATACGTCCACAGACCAATGCAGCCATCGCCAAATACCTAAGCTTCTCTACCTTCTCGTGGAAGAGAAGGGGACAAACACTACGTCACCGGTGATGAGGGCTAAGTCGCTGCTGCACACTCTAGGTCTACAACAACAACGTAGCCCAACCGGATTAAGAAGAAGCAAGACACTAGAGTGTAAGGGGAAGAAAAGAGCTTCTCTATTACCCTATGTTTCCCCTTTTCAAGGAGAAAGAAAGCCAACCATATAAGGCGATGAATTGAGACGACGCTCCAAAATAGTTGCGCCAGATTTGCCAAAGAGAAACGTACCAACGAAGCCAACAACCCAACCAACACCGGACTCTCCATCCTTATCCTTTCCCTTCACCCAAAGTAGGCCCTACTACATGCACCTTTTCTTTTTCTTTTAAAAATCCAAATTGGAAAATTACCCATGTGCCCTTGACATACTACTACTCTCACAATGGAGCGCGGGTGAACTTCCAATATCTGCAACCATTGTTTGCACAAGATGGCTGTTAAGACAGCTTTGAGCCCTCACGCATGTACCTTAGAATCGCCAAAGAAAGAATCCTAGCATATTTATATATGAACTTACAATGGAGCCCACACATCATTTACAACCAGCACCCCAGGGAATTATTTTTTGGATTACCACTATCCTTGTCAGGCAGCCTATGTTTTGCTATATAATTCGTTGTGCTCTCGGTGACAATCCTTCACGAGTTGCTTGCGATCAATTTACATCTTGAACCGAACAACAACACATGAAATGTCGTCTTTACTATCTCGTTTTAGCGCTTCAGCGGTTAATTGCTTGGCAGCTGATTGTGGATCCTTGTACCTTTTGGCCAAATCAACGACTTCCTGATTGTTCATTACCTAGTTGACACAGAAAGGAAATAAGCATATGTCCACAAATGTACTTATGAACTTTATACCAGACATTTGGACAAATAAAGAAATAACAAGTCACACCTTCCAAAGTCCGTCGCTCGCAAGGACAAGTAGCTCAGCAGTTTCATCTATATCTTCAACTTTTATATCAGGCTCTGATTTCAGGAGTGATTTTAGATTCCTGTCTCCAAAAGCTCGGGAGACAGCCAACTGACCACAGACTCGGGGAACATCTCCTGAAATTTACAGCATTACAATTCAGACATGGATTCTTTTTTTTCTTTTTTGTCTAGGCAGTGAAAATAACACACGGAAGCATAGTCAATAGGCTTGGAAAAGGAAGTGCTTTATCAAAATACCATAGTTCTGCTTCTGTAGGTATAGCATATTAGGGAGTAATGCGCTCAGAAATTCCACATGAAAAAATAATTATTGATTTTCTTTTTTCATGAAAATATAAGAAATTAACAATTAGCAACAACTTGAGGGGCTTCTCCCAAAAGGCGGGCTTGCTTCTCTCATTAACAGCAACATTTTATCAATCGGAAACTAGAAGCGTAGATATTAAAAAGAGACAGACATGTTTAAATATCTATAAAGAAAACCTTTGAGTGAAAAGCTGACAATGCAGAATGATTATATGGTTTCTTCTGAAAGGTGACCATGCAAATGTGTAGTATGAACTTGTGAATGAATTCTTGTGTTAGTGCCATAGGTCCACATAGCAGCTGTGGATTGATGCAATGAATTTTATCCCCAAATACTGTACCGTTTAAGTAATCAATGAGTGTAGTTCACATCAAGAGCTGTATTCTTTAATTCCAAAACCAGCACATAAATGCATAATACTACCAACAGTGAATCCATGCATATAAGGAAATATCAACCACATCCTACAACCATACTTTGAGAAATCGGTCTACATTTTTTTCGCTTACCACCTGCTGCTGCCACTCTTTTTGTAAAAAAGAAAAGGCTAAACTTCTATATTTGCATTCTAATCACAACAAAGGTAATCGGTTTGATCAGAAGAATGTGTTATGGTGGTGGAAAAGGTCACATGAATGAATTAGTGGATATTAAGCAGTAAGCACAGAAGCTGGTGGATGAGAATGAAAACTTGATGTGAAGTGTACAGATGTCCGTTCCATGTTAAGACAATAGAGGTCGCAAAATAGCATAAGATACTAATCAAAGTGATACAAATTCACTACACAAACAATTCTAGCGTGTCCCTTTCGAAGAGCTAAGACTATTGTACAGAACAAACATAAGGTACAAACCAACAGAAGTAGAGGGCAATGAAAGATGAGTATTTATAGAAAGAATGGTACAAGAAACAGTAAAATGTTCTAGTACACCATTGGCCCCAAAGAGCATATATTCTATTGCTTTTTCAAGGCAAGGCGTGGTGCATTTTACATGAAAAAAGAGTACATACGGCTAGTGGATGGTGAACTATTGCCTCCCTCAAGAATAAACAGACAAACAAAGAATCTAGGAAGCTTTCAGCCTTTTGAATCCAGTTTTTTTTTTTTTGGTTTGTTGAGCATACAATTAATGGTCTTGCTAGAATCAAAACACCTTAAGATTAGCTAATATAGAGCGGTGCTACAATAACATTGTCAAGTTAAAGGAAACCTTGCGGTAATTGTGTAAAAATTTCTGCATACACGAACTTCCACCATGTTGTATATGAACTACCACAATACATGTCGCAGTGATAGCCTGACTTCTAACATTGCACCAGCTCATAATTACAAATCGCAGTGGTTGTATCAGTATGTCACAATACTGGTTGTATCAAAATTTCACAATACAAGAGCTAAATATTTGCAACTTGTTTTCATATGCAATGCAACATTAAGCCATTAGTTACTATGGGGTTTACTATCCACTTACTCCAAATGTATACGTTTGTTAAATATTCTATAGTGCAACAATCTTATAGCATTGCAACATACCTCGGACCATTTAAGATTATCTAACAACATGATGTTGTAGAATCAACACTTTCGTATAATTAGTGACAAAGAATGGAAGATTAGAATGCGACAAATCATGTCATTAAGCCTAACTAGGAGACACCTTTGTCATTTTCAAATACCTAAAAAATTTCACATCAATTATGTATTTCAGGTGTTCTGATACTCCACAACAAAATGAGTGAATTAAAACATCAAATGAATGACTGGGTGCAACAACCATTTCAATCAAGAATTCAAGATAATGTGTTTAAAAATAAGTGAAGAATTAGTGACCCACCTGGCATGTTCGAAACAAAGCCACCTCTATTTTCAATAGCACCCCGCTCAACATTTGGATCATGGTCGGTCGACATCTGTATGGGTTCACCGCATTTTAAAAGAACAGCTCGTGAATCCCCAACATTAGCTACCCACAGCTTCCTGCCGTTTATAAGAATGGCAGTTACAGCAGTGGAGCCACCTTGTCCCAAATCTGGAGTATGTGACAGAATAGCCTGGTCTGTCTTTTCATAAGCTTTTGTGATTGCTCTATCCGGATGTGTCCAAAACTCTTCCTGAAATGACACGATAAAATTAAGATCACCACAAATGCTAGTGAATGAAACCTTTTCTTATCAAAATAAACGCCAAAAACTCACCTCGTTCAAAATATTTGGAAACAAATTCTTTTGTAAGTATGCAGGAACGGTATCTCCTAGATGGCCATCAAAAATAGCGAAGAGACCAAGCTCATTTCCTTTCACTTCAGCAAGTTCTGCTACATGATAATCCTCCATAGGATGGTTTGTCATCCCTCTTACAAGGCTAAACCCATAGCTAACCTTGACTTGGCCCTGACAGCATTTCCCTTTACCAGAGGTGGTTGATGCATGACCTGTCAACTATATTCAAGAAGAGCAACCAGCAAGATTAAACTAATATAGCTAAAGTGCTAGCATAATATTGACTGCATTCGTTAGTTTCTAAAATATTTAGTTAAAAGCCTCGTGAGTAGACGATAGCTCATGAACCAAATTACTTCTGAGAGTGCTTCCAACTGGTAGCAGGTCTACTTAACAATTAACGACAATAATTGCAAGAGAAGCTAAGGACTAATGATTGCCTTTTATGTTATCTGCTCTAATTCACATATTAATACATAATTAATTAGCATAACTACAAGATAATTCCATGCAAATGAAACATGTAAGTAGTGAAGAAAATACGGGGCTACAAAAACTGATCAAAATTAAAACTGGTTAAAATTGGACTTACCTCGGACCAACCCGCACCGAAGCAGCAAAACCTTGCCATATCTTCTAAACTCACTCCCAATTCCAACCAGGGAACTAAAAATACAAAATAAAATAACTGAAGCGGGAAAATTTTCAGAAGCCCCCACCGCCACTGAGACCTCTCTCGGGACACCACAAGACTCGACTTTCTTCACGACGGCCCTCCCAAAACCGCGCCTCTTTCATGGAATTTCGCACCCTGCAAGCAGAAATGAGTGAAAATTTCGATCACCGCAGATCCAGCAGCGAAACCACAAGCAGAATTCAAGAACAGCGACGGCAAAAAAAAATTGGGATTTTTTCTTCTAGCGGAACAGATCAACTTACCGATCGATCCAGCGCTCCTAAAACTCAAAGATTCGCAGAGAAGAGGAAGCAGAGTACAAAAGGCCGGAGCTTTGAGCGGCCGAAGTGAAGAAGCCGAGCTCTTCTTCGTGGCTTCGTTTTTATTAAAAAAATTTCGCCGGGTTTGCGCGTCGGGACAAAGAAGTCTATGGGAGAGGCCTTTCCGAGGGTCAACACTCAACAGGGAGCACCGGCTGGGCCAAGTACAGGTCCATACACCAAGCTTAGTTAATCCTCTAGACCTCAAATCTCGAAGCACCATCGACGGCTAAAAATCCCTACGTTCTATAGACTCAGTTTGCGCAGATAAGTAGCGCAGGGGACAATAGGGGAACATGAAACAGTCTTTCTTGACCGGTCCAAGCGCGGAATCCCCCTACAGCCACCGACTGGTGGGCCTACTTAAGTGGGGCCTTATCGTCATTGACTGTTGTTAGGCGAGACTCAGTTGGTGTAATCGGGCGCGGAAATTAAAGACTTCGGGCGGAGGCAAGTGGGGCGCGACGTTTGACTGGCGCGTCTACAGACTACAGGTCGGAACAGGCAGGTCCTGGCCTGTCGGAGAACCGGGTCTATAAACCGGAGAGGCAGGGGGGCACGAGGCGGACGGGCTGGGTGGTAGCGATGGATTCCGGTTCTGTGGACCAGGACTTGATGACGAACGTTGTGGGATTTTAATTCGGTGATTGAGGCGACGACCCGGAGACCGGAGAAGCTGTACGATTAAAAAAGACGCGACTGCGGCCGAATTTTTTCTATTTAAACCCTTTTTTTTGAAAAATATTCACATTTAGACCCCTGGTGGTTTTAATTCCGTTTTTGGACCCAGTGGGTCGGCGCCGTGACCCACGGCGCCGAGGTAAGACGCCTCGGCGCCGTGGAGCACGGCTCCGAGGTGCCAGGCCCACTCCAGCCTGGTGGTCTGCTTGGCGCTGACGTGGCAGCACCTCGGCGCCGTGGGTCGTGGCGCCGAGCTCGGAGCCGTAGATCGTGGCGCCGAGCTGCCTGCCACGTGGCGCCGAGCTCCCTGCCACGTCTGCAGACACTCGGCGTCTAGGATTTGCACCGATCAGGCTTTACGTTGTCGCAAAAAGAATTACTAGTTGTATTTTGTTAATTTTGTTACTAGTTGCAGGAACTGTAATGATTATAAGTTTTGTTAATTTTGTAGTTGTGAATTACAAAACAATTTGAAAAAATTGTAAAACAAGTTTATGTTGATTGGCTCGTTGTAGATGCATAAAAAAATATGGTAATTTTTTTTAGGAACGATTGTGCGTAGAACGGTCGATATATAAAATGGTAAGTGACTTTTAAGGTATGATATGTTTTAAGGGTTTGCAATTCCCGTGATTTTTGCAAGGTTTGGTAATTTTGTAGTTGTAATATGGGAACGAATCTGATGAAGTCGTAATAAATGTTTATGTTCATTGCAAGTTGCACATGCAAACCAAATTATGCTAAATTTTTTTGCCGAAGGATTGAGCGTAGAAATATCGATGCATATAGTGGTAAGTGATATTTCGAAGGTGAGTGATATTTTGACATGGCAGGCATGTGGCATGTGTGCAACTCTGTACTTCTAATGTTCAGAATTCCACCACTAGTCCTAACATGCATGCCTTAGGGAAAATAACTTGCTGGGTCTATTACATTTTGTCTACTGGGTGTAGCGTGGTTGTTTCCCCTTTTTGTCACGCCCTGAAGATGGCTCCGCTGCATCCTTCTTCCTGTCACTCTTGGTCTTGAGAGCTGCCTCCCGAGCTTGAAGCTCCTCCTCCTGACGCTTGATGGCAGCTTCACGTAGACTTAACTGCTCCCGCCTTCTTTGCAACTCATCCTCCTTGCCCTTCAGACGGATTTGGTCCACCCTCACGCGGCGCTCTTGGTCAAGCCGCATCTGTCGTTCCACCTCGCGAGCCTGAGTCATCTTGACAAAATATTGTGCTTTGTTTTCCACCTCCACTGCCCGGTTATTTGGCCATGCCGGCGACACCCGATCCACCCATTCGATGAACCTGCAAGCCTATGTGTGGCGTGGTAGATGTCATCGATCAAGTTGAAAAAAGATAACAAGAAACAAATGATTTAGTTGTGGTCGTTACCACGAAGTCGTCATCCAGGTCAGGACATTTGAAGAACCTACGGTCGTATTTGGCTCGTTGTACTCGATCAGTCCAGACTCCCAACATCGTCCTAAAGCCGCAATGGCACTTCGGGCGCTCATGCCACTCCGGCACTCCAAATGGGTCGGACCTCCAGGAAGACATTGTTGTGTAGTAGTATTGTGATGCCTTGAGGAGGAGATGTGGTATGGAAGACATAGGAGGGAGGCCTTTATGTAGGCAGGTTATCTGGTGCAGTGGGCATAGTTCATGAAGAGGATATTTTCGCTTTTCCTGGATTCCAGTGTAGCAATAAATGGCCCTATGTAGGCTTTTCAGAGACTATAGTCTCGTAATAAATTCATAGTTCGTAGCCTTTTCAGAGATTGGACCATTCAAAGCCTAGAAAGCTAAAGACCTACGCCCCTATATGTGTACAGGCCTGCAGGCCTACTCCTGTAAAGGCTAAAGACCTACGCCCTATATGTGTACAGGCTAAAGGCCTACTCCGTCACTGCGCAAAGCTGGCATATGCTGCCTCGTTTTGTCATGTCACTGAGCAAAATCTGAACTCTTTTGTCATGTCACTGAGCAAAGCTGCCCTCTTTTGTCATCTCACTGAGCAAAAGCTGACCTCTTGTGTCATGTCCCTGAGCAAAAGCCTCTTTTTTTGGTGGTCACTGCATTAAGCTGCCCCGTTTTGCTATAAGTAGCAGGGTTGGGGTCCCATGACATTGTGAATCGAACAAAGTAGTACCCTCTTTTTCGTGGTGAAACATACCATGTCTGAAGTCGAGGGGCCAGTGGGATTTGGGTCACCGAAGGACGACATTCCCTTAGAAACGAGGGATATGTTCGGTCCGCAGTACCGATTGATACCAAGCCGGCGTGCTCAACCACCGTGGCCGAAATGCAGACACAATGAGTACGCGGTCGTCCAGATCTTGGATTCCCCGAACGATGGCGGGCGACGTTTCTTCCGATGCTCACGCTCCGGGGTACAAATTAGTAATGTTACATTTTGTATTGCTTATGGACCCTCGAAGTTTACCGTCATTTTTTATGCAGATGGCCAAATGCGACTTCTCCCACTGGATCGACCCTCCTCACGAACGGTATGTTGATCGTTATGTGGGTACATTATGGGCTCGAATATGGGACTTGGAGTACCGAATGGAGAATCTCACTGAGGAGAACAACGACCTCCGCGAACAGATGCAACGCGAGAGGGGCAACGAGGAGGTCGTGAATATAGGAAGCTCTTATGATCCCACATGTTGCTGCGCGAACCCGAGCTGCATATGTGCATGCCACTACCACGATAGACAACCACGTCCGAGGCGACCCCCTCAGCATTTCTCCATGTGGGTGCCACGAGGCTCGTTTGGCATGTAGGTAAGAAGGTGTATGGTTGTGTTGTGTTTTAGTTGTTGTGTTCGTTGGTGTGTTGATGGCTGTAGTACTTGGTTGTGTTGTCATTTTTTGGTACCCTCCATGTTTACCGTCGTTGCTGTGTTGATGGTTGTAGTACTTGCTATATTTTATGTACGTGCAATCTATATGTTGTTTCGTGTTGTGACTGGGCAAAGCTGTTTTATTTTAGGTCGTAGCCTTTTCAGCCGATCGTGCTTTTTCAGGAAGCATAAATTCATAAGCAAAAAATTCATAGTTCGTATCATTTGCAGTCGTTTGCAGTAAACATAAATTCATTGCAGGAATTATAGAACAACAAAGTACAGACTACGGATTCGTACACAAATATCACATGAATATAACATATACACATACATACAAACAAGTAGCTCATTACAACACGACCCACAAGCCTACACATAAATATCACTGCCTCCTAGCCTTACCCTTACCCTTACCAAGGGCGTCGGTGCCTGGAGTGTAACGGCTAGGCTCCCGGCGGCGTCTGCGTGGTACAGGCTGTGAAGGCTGAGTCTCAGGAGCGCCTACGAGCTGAGACGGGCCTATCTCATCGTAAGTCTGCTGCTCCACCTCGTCGTCGTCCTCACCCCCCTCGTCAGGGAAAGTGTCGCTCGTGGGGGATGAGCTCTGTGCCGTGTAAGACCCTCGCCGCGTCGGGTCTGAAAGTCGTGTCGTAGGCACGTCTACGTCCCTCCCCGCGCTGGTGCTGCAACCACAACGACTAGCCGCACGACGTAGCCGACCTGCTAGCCTCTGTCATCCAACATTTTGTTAACCAACAAGATACGAAGATATTACGTACTAATTTTGTAAGTGGCTTTGTCGAAGCTTACCTCTAGGAAGGTAAGCGTCCGGGCGTCGCCGACTGTCCTGGAGAAATGCTCTATGTCCTGTACGGACTGCTTCAGGGTGTTGCCCTGCAAACAAGCAAAAGAATGGATAATTTACTATATGTTGTGATATTTATATCTATTGGAAAATAAGCAATGAGATTGAACATTACCACACGGTCCAGGACTGGTGCCGTCTCCACCTACGTCCCAAGGCAAGTCGACTGGTCGTACGGCGTGTCTTCGTCGCCCGAGGATGCAATGTCGGCGTAGTCATCCTGAGTCCATTGTCCCTTAAGCTTTGACCGCGTCGCACGCTGGTACCAAACTTGGTACCGCCGGAAGTTCTCGTTGCTGTGCGGCTCGTCGTTGTCGTCCACGTGGTCCTGAAAGTGTCCCCACTCCTCAACGTACACGTGGTGGTGCTGCTCGAAGTCTGTGACCTTCTTCTGTCGCCGACGATCAAATCTGCATGTCACGTAAACCAAACGTTAAAAATAGAAAAAGCTCTGTGCAATTGGATTCCAAGGTTAGAATTGAAATTGCATGCCACTTACTTGTGCAAGGCCACAGACGTGGAGAACTGCGCTACTGGCCACAGCTGCCTCATACCAAACTGGCGTGCAACTCTATGTGGCAGGTGATACTCAACAGCATAGAAACAGATAAGAGGGCACCTCTTCCTGTAGAGGGCCTCGTCTATGCTGCATAGTGCGCTGAACTGAATGGCCTCCACCTCCTGCTCGGCGTACGGCTCCCACTTAACCTGCATTGAAACAATTTAACGTTTAAGGTCATATACTAACAAATGAAAATCACGAAACCAAATGGAATTAACTTACACTGGAGGCCGTGAGCGCATCTAGCTCGTTCGTGTACTCTAGGTAGGCCCTCTTCGTCCGGGCGTAGGGCACTGAGACCTGGTCCCAAAGATATGCAAGTGTCGGACGTCGACGAGGAGGAACCTCTGCGAACCACGGACGAGGAGGCGAAACTGTGGGACGACCAACTGGTAGATGACACCACATCCACAGCTGGAGGAGGTAGAGGCAACCACCTACTGTCGCGTTCGGCGAACTCCGACGACACGCCTCGCAGAGGTGGCGGTAAAGGAACGCCAACACCCCAGAAGCCCAGCTGTACTGCCCCGCCGTGTCCCAGTCGATGAGGCAGTGGATGTACATCCACGACGCGCTGTCCCCCGTTCCGTCGGGGAAGAGAACGCAGCCAAACAAGTGCAGGATCCATGCCCTGCAATTATATGTGAAATGATATTAAATCAAACTATGTCAATTTAATCAAAAAGCTCGATTAGACGACGAGTTGGCTCGATATCCACCCCTACCTGCAGTAGTAGGCAACTGTCTGCTCGTCCGCGTGTGCAGGACACTCTGCGAAAGTCTGCCGGAGCCATGTGATCATAACTGCAGAACTGCGATGGACTGCCTCAGCAGGAAGCTCTGTCCCGAGGAAGGCCTCTACTCGGGCTCTCCAACCAGCAGGCACGCACGGTCCGATCACTGGACGGCCGTGAATGGCGACACCAAGTATCTTCTGAGTGTCCTGGAGCGTAATAGTCATCTCACCGAAAGGGAGGTGGAAGCTGTGAGTCTCCGGCCTCCACCTACATGATACAAAAAAGAGGACTACATGTCAGAGAATTTGAGGCGCACATAGCCGACCAACAATGAACATGCAAGTGGAGCAATGGTTTAGGAGAATACCTGTCAATCAGTGCAGTGATGGCCGGGGGGTTGAAGGTGGGCAACCCACGGCGAACCTGGTAAGAGATGGCGTCTAGGCCAGCCCTCTCCAGGAAGGGAGTGTACCTCTCGTCGTACCGCATGTCCAGGAACCCGTCATGGGTTCGAGGACGAAGGATGGGCAGCTCCTGTATAGAATAGACCAATTTTTGTAGTTAATGCATCAATATAAACTCAAATTGTACAGGAAGTGATGAAGGCAATACCCCCCCTCCGCGGTGAGCCGTCCTCGGTGGCTCTCCTCGTAGTACTGGTCTAGCAGGTGGAATTGCGCTATCCTACAAAAAAATTGAATTTGTCAGTCCAACATACAAGTAACAAAAAATTGAACATGCATAAAATATGGAAAGAATAAGAAATTAAATAAAAAACATAGCAAATTACATATGAAAAAATAACTAGACGAACTATGAAACATAACGAATAACAAGCACTCGCACCTGACTAAGTGGCCAATGGCATGTGCGTGAATTGTGGCCAAGTCTACCACATCTGCTACATTGGTTCTGCTCGGGGTTAGTAAGAAAGGGGGTTGCTCTCCCTCGCCTCGTTGTTCCTTGAAGCTGATCCATAACCATCTTGTATCTCGTCCTTTTCCTGGTTCCACGTTTGTTCCAACGGCTACCCGTATCCGCAATGTATTTGGGCCCGGTGTACGGTGGCCACTCTCCCTCATCCCGATAAGGCTCGAAACGGGGAGACCACGTAAGCACAAGGTTGTCAACACTGAACTCCCGAGGTATCTTGCTCTCGTAGTCAAAGTTGCGATGCCTCGCTGCTGCCACATAATGAGAACATGGAAAGTGGTACTGCCTCGGTTTACCACATGTGCATGAGAAATCAATAAGGACAACCTTATGCCTCCTCGTCGGCCGGAGCTCTCCATCAGTCGTTGTACCACCCCTTTCTACAACCTCGTAAGTGCCCGTGGAGTTGTCAAAACAATGTACCTCATGTGCCTCAGCCCTCGCCTTTGCCTTTTCAAGGTGACGCTTCGGTTTTGGCGCCCATCTCTCTTGTTTACTCGGTAGCGCCATTGCATGTGTGTGTCTTTCGTTGAACCAGGCAACAAGCTTGTAAAAGGTGAATGATACTATAGCATTGACGGGCATACCACGTATACCCCTAAGCAAGTTATTGAAGGATTCGGCCATATTGCTTGTCTGAAACTCGTACCTCCAGCCACCATCGTCATGAGCCCTTGTCCATTTGTCGACATCTCTCATCAATCCCGACAACCACTGTCTACCTTCTGCGTTTGTTGCAGTATTAAGCTGCTCCAACTTCTCCTGGAAGAACTTGACCTCAAGCATTCGAGCGACCTCCTCGAACAGAGGAAAGTTATCTTTCATACCATCCTTACGGAGTAGATTCTCAGCAAGATGCCGAGTGCACCAACGGTGGTGCAAAGGTGGATACCCCGGTATCTGCTCTTGTACGGCAACAAGTATGCCCTGGTGTCTATCAGATATGACACCCACCTCCCTACCAAGGCCGACCACGTGCCTCCGAACGAGCCGCAAGAACCATCCCCAGCTGTCTTTGTTCTCCCTCTCAACCAAAGTAAACGCCAAAGGAACCAACGCGTTGTCTGCGTCACAGGAAATGACTATCAGAAGTGTGCCCTGGTACTTGCCAAGAAGAAACGTACCGTCAATGGAGAAGACGAGACGACAATGCCGAAAGGCCTCGATGGACTGAGCAAAGCACCAGAAAGCACGGAAGAATATCTGCATCCCATCTTGAGTCCATTCGTTTGGTTTCGGGACGTACTCATAATGCATGCCTGGATTAACCGCTTTGATTGCATTGAAGAGTGCTGGCAACTGCAAGTACCCATCTTCCCAGTCCCCATATATCATCTTCCAGATGCGTTGCTTTGCCCTCCATGCTTTTCCATACCTTATCTCGTATCCAAATTTCTCCTTAACAATCCCAGCAAGTGTCTTCACCTTCATATTGGGTTCTCCCTTTACTATGTGACACAGTGACTTGGCAATAATGGTAGAGGTCAACTGCCGATGCTTCTGTTTGAGCTCTGCTTCGGCACAAGTGTGTGGGCCAACGATTTTTGTGATCTTGAACTTTCCCGTGTCCTTCTGTTTCCTAGCACAAACCCTCCATTCACATGTTTCCTTCTCGCACACAACTGTGTACCTCCGCTCCACATAAGAATGCCTCACCTTGAATGGCCTTTTACGAATCACTGAATACTCCTGCAGCCACCTTCTCAATGCAGACAAGTCCTCAAACATCATGCCCTTCTCAATTGTCATGCTTGAACCGGCCTCAGGAGCATCTAGCAGCTCGTCATCCCTTCCTTCTGCATAAGCCCCATGAGAATGCCTAAGATCGCTGAATTCATGAACTGATGGATCCCGGCCAGGGCAATAACGCCTGATCAGCTCAATATCACTTTCGGTCAGCTCTCCAAAAGGGCGGTCATCGTCAGAATCAACGGCCCTTGCGATCTCGTAAGGCTGCAGATCATCCACAATTTGAACATCCACACTGTTGGAGTCCCTGCAGACTTCTTCAACGTTGCTAGATGGAGCAACGGGAGGAACACCAATATTATCAGGAATGTCTCCTGCATCATAAGCATGAAAACGATGGGATTGAGACAAAAAAAACAACAATGACGGGAAAAGGCTAAAGTGTGGCTCGACACTTACTGGGATGATCCTGAGGGGCCGCCACAACATCATCAGTCCGACATTCAACTCGAACTGGTTGAGAAATCTGAACCTCGTTTGGAGCAGATAGAGCATCGGGCACCTCAGGCACTTCTTCCACATCCACCGCAAGATCCGGTAACAGAGGGTCAAAGGGTGCCTGATCACCTAGTTCTGGTGAATAACCGTGAGTGGTGGGATCAATGGACACCTTCCGCACAACAACGTCCAAACATTTTAACTCATTCCTCATAACCAATTTGACATATTTGTCCCACTCATCCTCTGAACCAATTAAGATCAACCGCCTGAGAATTGTGTCTTTCGAACCGAAGTGAAGTAACCCCTCAACTGTGATGCTCTCCTCGTTTGCATGACAATGTAGCTTCTCCCGAGCCCTAGCAACCAACTCACTAAACGATGGCCGATCACCGAATATCAGAGGCACCCTTTGCATTTCAACAAATTGAACATTTCCATAATCATCACTTGTCACACTGCCTCCATGATATAGGGTCACTAGGTTGTCCATCTAGTTCATACACAAAACCAAACTTAATACCTTTAAGCGAAATTTTGGATAAATCACATGCATACTTGTTTAAGCAATAAAATATCTAAATGAACCCTTTCCCATTCAAACATCTATATATCTAATAGGATCCAGATATAGTCACATGAGATTTTCAGTTATAATATGCAGCCTACATTGTCTTTTTTTGGAGTCAAACAGAACCACCAATATTTATCTAGATATTGTATTAATCACACCAAAAGTCTAAAATCATTATGCCTTCTCGTAGGTACCATAGATATGGAGTGAACATTAAGCGACAGTGTGTAACATATGTGGAAAAAAATTCACGATATACTAGAGATTCACCTTGAAGGCTTGCGGGGGCCGGGGAGGCGGTGGCGGGCGGGGAGGCGCTGGCGGCCGGGGAGGCGGCGTGGGCCGGGGAGGCGCTGCCGGCCCGGGGAGGCGGCGGGGAGGCGGCCGGGGCGGGGAGGCGGCGGGGGCCGGGAAGGCGGCGGGGAGACGGCCGGGCCGGGGAGGCGGCGGGGGCCGGGAAGGCGGCGGGGAGACGGCCGGGCCGGGGAGGCGGCGGGGGCCGGGGAGGCGGTGGCGGCCGGGGAGGCGGCGTGGGCCGGGGAGGCGGCGGGGGCCGGGAAGGCGGCGGGGAGGCGGCCGGGGCGGGGAGGCGGCGGGGGCCGGGAAGGCGGCGGGGAGGCGGTCACGGCAGGAGTCGGGGGCTGAGGGCAGACGCGACGCGAAATGGCTCGGCCTGGCCGACTGGGTAAATGCCGCTAGCTCGGCGCCAAGATCTACGGCTCCGAGCTCGGCGCCATGACCCACGGCTCCGAGCTCGGAGCCATGATCCACGGCGCCGAGGTGCTGCCACGTCAGCGCCAAGCAGGCCACCAGGCTGGAGTGGGCCTGGCACCTCGGAGCCGTGCTCCACGGCGCCGAGACGTCTTACCTCGGCGCCGTGGGTCACGGCGCCGACCCCCTGGGTCCAAAAACGGAATTAAAACCACCAGGGGTCTAAATGTGAATATTTTTCAAAAAAAGGGCTTAAATAGAAAAAATTCGGCGACTGCGGCCCACCCAATTCAACTTGAATTTCTGATTTCCCGTTTATTTTTACTAATTTTAAAAAATATATATTTTTTAGCTTTTTTTTGTCTTTTTTTGTATCCGTTTGCATTGTCGACGATAGGATAACCTGTTTTTTCTATTTTATTTTTTAATTTAGTTACGTCAAATAAACCACCATCAGCTGCAGTGTAATTTCAGTCAGCTACAATGCAATTCCAACCATAAGCCAACTTATTTCAACCCAACCGAACTTCACCTACAACGCAATAGCACCAGCGCGCGACCACCACCCGCCCTCCCCTTTCAGCGCGCTTTACCCACGAGTGCCATTTTCCTGGCTCGTGCCAAAAACGCTCACGTGTTTTTTTTTCTCGTATAAGCCTATTAAAACACTTTCGGCCCACGCCTTCTACGCCTATTTTTTGTTTTACTGCCAAAAACCCTTGTTCCTCACAACATAACGCCGACGGTGGATCAAAACCTCATTTCTTCCTCAACACATGCGGCAGCTGAAAACATGTTTTGCAGATAAAAATTTGCAAAAAAACAACTACAGAGCAGATATAACATAAAAAACAGGTATGTTTTTCTCTCTAGATTCACAACACCTCCCCTGCTACCTCCTGTTACAAACTTTGATACAATATGGTTCCCATATTACAATCAACAGATTACAATATAGTTCCCAGATTGTATTTTGTAGATCATAGACCCATCAATTTCCATCAACATGTTATTTTTTAAAAATTTCTAGATGTGATTTCATACTCATCAATAAAGAAGTTTATACTGTCAACATCCAACGTATACATAGCATCATTGCTTCCAATTGGGATTTCAAAAAGCCTATGAACTGACTCTTCTGTGATATGAATCTTCCCACATCCAGGCACGACAATCTCACTAGTTTTTGGCTCGAATATACTCACGAGCCAACATGTCAATCCATTGTGTAATGTCAAGCAATTGATCTGAAGCAGACCACCAAATCCAATGTCAGTAATAATTTCACGTTGCTCTGTTGTGAGATTATCATATGTCCTCACTATTCTTATTGGCAACGCTCTATTCCTTCCGGTCTGTGCACAAGAAACAAGGAAAGATAATGATAAATATGAACAAAATGAGAGCAATATACGAACACTAGAAGTACATCGAGAAAATAATTTTCGGTGACATACCGAAGAATTTTGCTTTTCAGATTTCAATGAACCTTTCTGTTTTACTGCATCCTTGCTTTTCTTTGATTTAACTAGTTTAGGTAGATGAGAAGAACTTAATAGTATTGCACCTATAAAAAATAGAGGTAATTAAAACCAATGTAAAAAAAATAGTGACTTTTGAAAACTATAGAATTGTAACTTCTGAAAAGGTACCATCATTTGTATGATAACTTACTATCCACATGTTTAACAAATTACCATTCAAAGCTTTAAAAGCTACCATCAGTTTGTGGATTTGAACATATTCAAAAAATACTATGACTTGCAAGATATATTACCATTTCAATTTTTGACAAATTATCATTCAAAACTCACATAAGTTACCATTCAACAATAAAATACCATTCTAATTTCAAAATCACATCATTTTGTGACTTTGTAAAATAGTTCAAAACTTAATGTCATTTGGACCCTAAATTATCATCTGCAATTTTAAAAGAAATTACCACCACAAGTTAAAAAAACATTTCCATTTTGTGAATAAGCTATCCATGAGCTATATCATATATAATCCAGTAGGGTGATTTAAAATGTTTAAAACTAGCTATATCATATATAATCAGCACAACTAAGAATCTGACTCTACCCATGTAGAACAACTTTGTCACTATGAGGCACTCAGTCATCACTCACAAACAACATGCAATGAGTCTAGGACAAATAAAAAGGATAAAGGAAAGAATGAGAACTCTAGAATTGAACACAACAATTTATTTGGATGACACCTGGCAGCTTGGCAATAATAAAGTTCTATAAACAAGATAAGTTATCATCCTAAAGTATTATAGTTATCATCTACACTCTTAACATTTATCAACCTAAGTTCAAAAATTACCATTAAATTGTGAGTTTATAAAAAGTCCAAAATATGCAATTAGTTGAACCCCAAATTACAATCTCTAGTTTTTAACAAAAATACCTTACTAGTTCCAAAATGTAGTTATTTTTGTGGTTACAAAATTTTTAAAAAGTACCATCATTTGTATTGTAACTTACTATAAACTTTTTTAGCAAATTACCAGTCAAAGTTTTATAAGCTACCATCAGTTTGTGAGTTTGAACAGATTCAAGAAATAATACGACTTGGAAGATATATTACCATTGCATTTTTGGACAAATTATCATCAAAACAAGGGAACCTATCAGCGTCAATTTGTGACTTAGAAAATAGTTCAACCTAATGTGAACAAGTGTAGGAGCCCAGATATTAACATCCGGATTCCTCTGTGATTTACTGCACTATTCCCTGGATCAGTAGATAGTGCTCACAGTTACAGTTCTGAATATCAAAATACATATCATGCGAAAGCGTAAATGTAATAGTAAACTTACTCATGGGCCGATTAGGCCGAAATCATTAAATTGCAGCAGCGGAAGAACGAAGCACACAGGTGGGACCTTCAGGACATGCCCACAGGCAGCCAACTGGAGGTTCGCGACCTAGCCCTTGACATCTTCATCTTCTTGGCCAGCTTATCCAATCTTGTTGCTGAGGCGAGGTGATTTGATTTCCTGATTCTGAATTTTGTCGCAAAAGCGAGCATGAGCACTCCGACCCCGTGCTCCGCGAGCCAATACACAGAATGCAAATAAATAGTATGCATGGCTTAACAAAGGAGAGGCTCGGGCTATTTTATTTTGCGTAGAGTGCTTTTGAATACAATTAATTAAAAAGTCCTATGACTTAGCAATTTTGGTACAAATCATAATGTACAAGGAAATGCCTTATTAATATCGATTCAGATTCCATCCACCGTTACATGGCATCTGCACCATATAGCAATTTCTTCAGCGTTATAGCCGCTTAACTTACCACTGGGACGACACCCAGGACAATTCCAAACCAGGGCAGTCCTTCGCCCTTCAAGTTTCCATTCCCAGTTTCCAATGTTTTTAAAACAGAACTATATCCAGTTAAGTTCCCATGTCTGCCCATGACCGTGGGCACGGCTATTCGAATAGTTTTGACTCTGCAGAGTTTGTACACTTTCACCACAAGAGACAATCAACTCGTTGCCCCACACGATTCCTTGAACGTGTGGTCGAGCAGACCATCACAGTGACTTTTCAAAGTATCTAGTCCTTTCTCCCATCTCACATTATGGGTGACCGCCCATTTGCGATGGGTCCCATCTGTGCGCGGGATGTTTTCCCCAGACTCTAACGCAGCTCGGGCTCCTACTTCCCGCAACGTTAGGAAAGCGGGAAAACTTCACCCCCCACTGGTGTCCCTTCGGCCCCCTTGCCATAGCATAACCCCATCAATCCACTACCAGTGAGATGAGTCCGGGATTTCGATAAGTCTACTTAGCCAAGTTGTATTTTACAGACTTGTGGTTGTACTGTTTTACACGGGTTGGCATGACAAGATTCAGTCCTTAGTGGTATCTGGGCGGTTCTACCACAAACCACACTCTCGTGCACCACTGCACCATACCCCCGAACCATCCACCCAGATATTAAGCATGTTGAGGTTTTTGGGAATATAAAATAACCATAATCAACATACATCAGTCATTACCACCATGACTGCCCAACCAATTTTTCTCAGGATTAAAAGTGATGCTTGGGCGCTCTCGCGCCCATGAATATCTAAACAATACTACGCATGGCATATAATTATGGACTTATTTCCGAAAGGTTACTATTATAATTTGTGCTAGGGCGACAATGTTCACATGTTCAAATATTCCAAAGGAGGGGTAATATTAACCAAGTACACAATGGGATATAACTAGAATCTTAAATTATCATGTATTTGCATATAACATATCAGCATGCAATTTTATAATTTAAACAAAAGTAATTTGCAGAAAACGTAGGTTCAACATGATCAAAGTATTGACTCGCCTGGCGCGGTTTACCGCGGTCTCAAGCTCGCACGATGCTTTCTCCTGAGCTTCTGGTGTTTATCTTTACTTCGAGCTTAATCTCGCTTGATCCAACGAGTCTTCACGGATCCCAATTTCTATTTACGTGACAAACGACTGAATCCAAATAAAGCAAATAACTCAAAAAGATCCAAATAAATCCGAATAAACTCAATTTAGTTTTATTACGAGTTAATGGGTGATTCGGTGATTTGAGGCAAGGTTGGTAATAGCATACGATAACTTGATCTTTTTATTAATAATCTCTTCTTATTATTTTGTTATTTATCAAGGAAGTTCCATGAGTCAGGTTAGACCTATAGACTGGTGCAGGAGTTTAGTGTACAAATTTTATCTCTAGGGTATGCATTCCTTGCAACTCAGGTTATGGTAAGGCAAACTGGACTGATGGATGAGATCTGTACTTATTCTATAAATCTTTTAGTCGAAGGTATTATAACACTTGGATATCTTTATTAAGTTTTTAGAATAGTCTCTGATATAGGCTTTTACTTATTATGTAGATTAAGATAAATAGCAAGGGCTCAATATTTATTCTTATATGGTAATTAATTTAGAATTTAAATCTCTAATAATCTCATTATCATATCTTATGTATCTTCCTTCATAGCTAGGCTAAATTTAAGTTGAATTAGGATCCGTTCATAAGGGTCCTAACTTGTTATATATGCAATTATGCTCAATACTATCATGTAACAAAGCTAGTGTTAAGATTTAATTAATGGCACTATTATTAGCTTGTTCATACTCTAGCTGCTATTAGGCTTAGCGTCACTTCTAATTCTAGTTTAAACTCGGCTATCGGGGCAGAGCTTGGGATGCAGTATTTTACGCAACCCTAATTACCCGCGTTATTGGTTAAATGTTTATTTTAGAGTATTTACATGCCTGTGAGATTATTTTTGATACTTGATGACCTAGGGCTATTATATTTTAGCACATGTATATTATTATGACCTTTTAATTTGAGTGCTCCCTGAAAACTACTGATACCGATATTTTATCCTTTTACAAGTCGAGCCTGCTATACACGATGATATTTTGTTATCATTATTAACTAAAGCTAGCATTTGAGATTTATTTTATCGGCGAGGTACTGTTGGTGGGGTTTATAAGTCATGACTTTCTAATTTTAAATATGTATTTCATTCCAAATGGTTAGGACATATCGTTTAATAAATTTTATGGAGCTGCTTGATTTGTCATTTATTTAAATCTATCACTAAGATTTATTTTATGACTGTATGTTAAAGGTTATGGCATATATTTAATTATAATTAAAGGTAATATTTAATATTAATCCTTGCTTTTATAGGTAAACATACTATTCAATTTATTTCCTTAATCTTAATCTTGAATGTATTTTATTGGAATCTTTATTAAATTTGGACATATAACCAAATCCATCTTTCACTAATGCCTTTAATTTAAAATCTAAATTTCAATTAAATGTTCCATACTACATTAGTTACTCATACATGACATTTAATCCAATATTAAAGCTTTAATAATCTTATTTTATATCCCAATCAAATTTATTTGCTTCTCTAGATTATTTCCTAACTTTTCTATTTATACATATTTGGGATTTAAAATGGGTAACAAAAGAATAATAACTAAATAGATAAAATGAAAAACATGGGCGGCTGATAGGATCGAACCAGAGACCTCAGGCCGAGAGGTTTAGCATGGGCGCTCGGGCTAGCCAACTGGATTCTCAGTGTTTCTTGATTGAGAGGGGGTTTTAAAACCGAAAATGCAAACGCTACAGTGGAGCTCAAACAGAGTTATCCGGCCGAAACAGAGGAAGAGCTCGGCGGTAGGGGCAGATGGGCTCGCCGGCACGCCCGGTGGTAGGAGGGGCGGCGAGCATGCAAAATGGGTTGCCGCCGGGGTGAGGAAGCCTAGGGGGGTTGCGTCTCCGACCGGGAAGGTGCTGTGGCGGCCAGCACTGACTCACGGTGGCCAGAGTAGGGGTGGAATGTGGCGGCGCCGCCGTGGTGAAGGGAAGGCAAAAGTACCCGGTGCATGAGCAATAGGAGGTCGGGAGGAACTCACCCAAGTGGCGGGTGTGGCCGGAGGGGAGCTGAGGTGGGTCGGCGACGTGCTTGGGCGGCGGCTTGGGGAGGTGCTCGGCGCCGGCGAGGAAGGGTTGGAGATAGGCTCGTCCGAAGATGGCAGCGGCTTCGCGACGTCCTGCGGTTGCTCCCAGAGCGCGGAATCGGCGGGAGGTTGACCGAAGTGGCGGCGGCGACGGGATTGGCGGCGGCAGCCGGTTTCGGGGAAGAGGGCTGTGCGGCGAGCTCCGGTGGAAAGTTTTCCAATTACGACGGAGGGGAAGTAGAGGACTTCTGGAGGCACGCCGGGACGCGCTTGATTCGTGGAGGGAGTGGTTGGAGCGGCGGGGCCGGTGAGGTAACTACGGCGGCGAGCTCGTGGCGCTGGGCGGGAGGAACCCAGAGGAGCAAGGGAAGTCGCACGGGGGGTACTTATGGCCACAGGTCGATGGCAGAGACAGTGGGCGCGCAAGAGAAACCAGGGGCGACGGCAGGGACAAACTGTGGGCGGAGCTGCGCATGCTTGCCACGGGGCGGAAGGGAGCTGCGGAGCCAGAAGAAGCTGACCACGGGGAGGAAAGAGAGAAGAGCTGGCGCGCGTGCGTGACGCGACTGAGCGGAGCGAGCAGAGGAGAAGCCTGTCGGGACGGCGGCCTAGCTGGCGCGGAGGCAGGCCGGGCTGTGGCGGCCAGGCGAGGCGAGGCGGCGGCCCTGTAGCGAGCGAGGGGGGGTTCGGGGAGAACGATGGGGAAACAGGGCGTCGGTCAGGCTGGCTGGGCTGGTTAACTGGGCCAGTCCGGCCGGTCTGGTCCCCCCTCTATTTTTTTTATTTTTTTTTAATTTAATGTATATACATGTTTTTATATACAAGTATGTATACATATGTGTATGGTATGTATATATATTTTTATTTATTTCTTGTTTTTGTGCATGATCATATGTACTTATTTTATTTATATATATATACATATATACGTATATTCTGTTATTATTATCATTATTTATTTGCACCTTCATTTAAAATATATGCACAAGTATATATATATTTATTACTATCTTCTGTATCGTTAAACTCCTCCTTGCACAATTTCTTTATACATATATACATACATATATATGTATTAATGTATATGTGTTTGTATTTTATTTATTTACTTTTATTGCTATCTATGTCATTACTTCTAAAAAGATATTTTATAACCTAATTCAAGTTTTTCCCTCTTTATACTGGATCATCTTTTCAGATTCGTATGTAAAATTTTAAGTTTCTATCATTTGCATATATCCTTTATGGTCTCACTAAGATTAGTTTTATTTCCATAACTCTCTTCAAATTTTTTTTTTCTTGAAACCTCAACAGAAATTTAGGAAATACCAATGAAGACTCAAATTTCAAAAGAATATATTGTAAAATAATTCAAAAGCTTCACATTTTCAAATTTCAAATTTTTGGGATGTTACAAACCTACCCCCCTTAATTAGAATCTCGACCCCGAGATTCCAATAGAGTAGGAAGAAACCGGGAAGGTTAAATTTGGCTAGCAATAGGCTTTAGAGTTTAGCTTGTCGTGTGGATCTTAAAAAATCTTCTCGGTCTGATTCAGCTAGATCTAATATAGCATTATTACACCTCCAAAGTAGCCATACATCATATTAGTACTCCCAAAAGTAATTATACATCATAGTAGCTCTCCAACATGCTCATCTACTCTTGCTACCCCCCTTAAATAAATGGCAGCAGACATCAGTCATCCTTTCTAACTCCAGGCATGACAAGTCCTATGGCGACTTGGAGACTCATCCGTTGTATCTCAGCTGCTTTGGTCAGCAACAGGCTCATGGAGCAATCCTTAGGGCAGTGGTCTTGTCCTTCACAGAGAAAACATGTCATCTTTCTTGTTGGACATTCTGCTGGCGGGTGGTCTCCTCCACAGTTAGGGCAATTAACAGTACATTGACTTTTCTCATGTCCTTTTTCTCCACAACGCCTACAAGCTATTAGGTTAGTGAGGCAGTCATCCGGGTAGTGATATTTCTTGCAGTATAAGCAGTAGGGGACTGGGCAATTGTAGCAGTAATGACCAGTTTGCCCACAGGTGAAGCATGCCCCTCGTTTATCTTGGCGTAATGGAGGACATGATTGTGCGACATGTCCGGTTTTACCGCACTCGAGACATGTAGCACTTAACGGGGCTTCTTGTTCTGGTGATAGAACTATGGTAGTGATAGAACTATGGTAGGTGTACCCCGTTCTTCTTTGGAGTTGCTAGGGTTTTCTTCGTTGGGGTTGAAGCCGGTGGTGGCAGCACCATCTCCTTGTTCTTCTGGCTTTTGAAGTGGGCAATTCTTCGCGTAATGTCCTGGGTGGCCACAGTTGAAACATTTGTCTTGCTTCTTCTGAGGACACTTTCGGGAATGGTGCCCAGTAGTCTCGCAATAGAAACAAGTGGCCTTCTTTCGAGGTTTACCTGGCGCAGGGCTACTATTAGCTTCATGATGATGGCTTCTCTTTGACTTTCCTCGTAGGGTGAGGTCCTGTGATGGCCTATACGTATGGTTGGGGTTATTGCGAGCATCAATTATTATTCTTCCCCTCTTGCTTCTGGTTGTAGTAGTTGTCTTGTATCCATCCATGGCCTGGTAGGGTTTTCCAGAAAAGATGAGAGGAAACAGCATGAGATGAGTGTTACATCGTAGAGATAAGATACTCTAAACCCATTCAAATTTTTAAGAGAGTATACCCCGGAAGCTAGGGTGATACAGAACCACGCTAAATTTTAAAATCAAGCTTTTCCCGTGACTGCAAAATAGGATGTCCGAGGGCAAAAAGGCAGTGCACCGGGCCAAACTGAAAGCTCACGACAAGGCAACGTCTATTCGGGGAAACACACATATGGGGGCATAGGATTCGCCGGCATGGTTCGTTTAAAGGGAACCACCTTATCTTCATGTACATCTTCGATGTTCCTAACCTTAGATTTTTGGAGTAAGGGTACGAGAAGAGGAACAAAATTCTCCTTTTTGAAATCAATAGAAAGAAGAGGGAAGTATTTGGGGTAATTGGGCTGATATTAGCACTCACTCTTGTGTTATTGTTTTGAATTCGGGGTAAGAAAGCTCTAGGAGTAAAAACGGCTAAGGCAGCATATAGATGAGAGAAAATCATCTAAGGGAGATAAGAATGAGCAATATAACTTATATTTTTGGAAATAGTATTTTAAAGAAATATTTCTAATCATGAAACTAACGGTCAGGCTAACTAGGTCACGACCTGCAGTCGATATGCTCTGATACCATCGCTGTAGGGACCCTGATATTAACATCCGGATTCCTCTGTGATTTACTGCACTATTCCCTGGATCAGTAGATAGTGCTCACAGTTACAGTTCTGAATATCAAAATACATATCATGCGAAAGCGTAAATGTAATAGTAAACTTACTCATGGGCCGATTAGGCCGAAATCATTAAATTGCAGCAGCGGAAGAACGAAGCACACAGGTGGGACCTTCAGGACATGCCCACAGGCAGCCAACTGGAGGTTCGCGACCTAGCCCTTGACATCTTCATCTTCTTGGCCAGCTTATCCAATCTTGTTGCTGAGGCGAGGTGATTTGATTTCCTGATTCTGAATTTTGTCGCAAAAGCGAGCATGAGCACTCCGACCCCGTGCTCCGCGAGCCAATACACAGAATGCAAATAAATAGTATGCATGGCTTAACAAAGGAGAGGCTCGGGCTATTTTATTTTGCGTAGAGTGCTTTTGAATACAATTAATTAAAAAGTCCTATGACTTAGCAATTTTGGTACAAATCATAATGTACAAGGAAATGCCTTATTAATATCGATTCAGATTCCATCCACCGTTACATGGCATCTGCACCATATAGCAATTTCTTCAGCGTTATAGCCGCTTAACTTACCACTGGGACGACACCCAGGACAATTCCAAACCAGGGCAGTCCTTCGCCCTTCAAGTTTCCATTCCCAGTTTCCAATGTTTTTAAAACAGAACTATATCCAGTTAAGTTCCCATGTCTGCCCATGACCGTGGGCACGGCTATTCGAATAGTTTTGACTCTGCAGAGTTTGTACACTTTCACCACAAGAGACAATCAACTCGTTGCCCCACACGATTCCTTGGACGTGTGGTCGAGCAGACCATCACAGTGACTTTTCAAAGTATCTAGTCCTTTCTCCCATCTCACATTATGGGTGACCGCCCATTTGCGATGGGTCCCATCTGTGCGCGGGATGTTTTCCCCAGACTCTAACGCAGCTCGGGCTCCTACTTCCCGCAACGTTAGGAAAGCGGGAAAACTTCACCCCCCACTGGTGTCCCTTCGGCCCCCTTGCCATAGCATAACCCCATCAATCCACTACCAGTGAGATGAGTCCGGGATTTCGATAAGTCTACTTAGCCAAGTTGTATTTTACAGACTTGTGGTTGTACTGTTTTACACGGGTTGGCATGACAAGATTCAGTCCTTAGTGGTATCTGGGCGGTTCTACCACAAACCACACTCTCGTGCACCACTGCACCATACCCCCGAACCATCCACCCAGATATTAAGCATGTTGAGGTTTTTGGGAATATAAAATAACCATAATCAACATACATCAGTCATTACCACCATGACTGCCCAACCAATTTTTCTCAGGATTAAAAGTGATGCTTGGGCGCTCTCGCGCCCATGAATATCTAAACAATACTACGCATGGCATATAATTATGGACTTATTTCCGAAAGGTTACTATTATAATTTGTGCTAGGGCGACAATGTTCACATGTTCAAATATTCCAAAGGAGGGGTAATATTAACCAAGTACACAATGGGATATAACTAGAATCTTAAATTATCATGTATTTGCATATAACATATCAGCATGCAATTTTATAATTTAAACAAAAGTAATTTGCAGAAAACGTAGGTTCAACATGATCAAAGTATTGACTCGCCTGGCGCGGTTTACCGCGGTCTCAAGCTCGCACGATGCTTTCTCCTGAGCTTCTGGTGTTTATCTTTACTTCGAGCTTAATCTCGCTTGATCCAACGAGTCTTCACGGATCCCAATTTCTATTTACGTGACAAACGACTGAATCCAAATAAAGCAAATAACTCAAAAAGATCCAAATAAATCCGAATAAACTCAATTTAATTTTATTACGAGTTAATGGGTGATTCGGTGATTTGAGGCAAGGTTGGTAATAGCATACGATAACTTGATCTTTTTATTAATAATCTCTTCTTATTATTTTGTTATTTATCAAGGAAGTTCCATGAGTCAGGTTAGACCTATAGACTGGTGCAGGAGTTTAGTGTACAAATTTTATCTCTAGGGTATGCATTCCTTGCAACTCAGGTTATGGTAAGGCAAACTGGACTGATGGATGAGATCTGTACTTATTCTATAAATCTTTTAGTCGAAGGTATTATAACACTTGGATATCTTTATTAAGCTTTTAGAATAGTCTCTGATATAGGCTTTTACTTATTATGTAGATTAAGATAAATAGCAAGGGCTCAATATTTATTCTTATATGGTAATTAATTTAGAATTTAAATCTCTAATAATCTCATTATCATATCTTATGTATCTTCCTTCATAGCTAGGCTAAATTTAAGTTGAATTAGGATCCGTTCATAAGGGTCCTAACTTGTTATATATGCAATTATGCTCAATACTATCATGTAACAAAGCTAGTGTTAAGATTTAATTAATGGCACTATTATTAGCTTGTTCATACTCTAGCTGCTATTAGGCTTAGCGTCACTTCTAATTCTAGTTTAAACTCGGCTATCGGGGCAGAGCTTGGGATGCAGTATTTTACGCAACCCTAATTACCCGCGTTATTGGTTAAATGTTTATTTTAGAGTATTTACATGCCTGTGAGATTATTTTTGATACTTGATGACCTAGGGCTATTATATTTTAGCACATGTATATTATTATGACCTTTTAATTTGAGTGCTCCCTGAAAACTACTAATACCGATATTTTATCCTTTTACAAGTCGAGCCTGCTATACACGATGATATTTTGTTATCATTATTAACTAAAGCTAGCATTTGAGATTTATTTTATCGGCGAGGTACTGTTGGTGGGGTTTATAAGTCATGACTTTCTAATTTTAAATATGTATTTCATTCCAAATGGTTAGGACATATCGTTTAATAAATTTTATGGAGCTGCTTGATTTGTCATTTATTTAAATCTATCACTAAGATTTATTTTATGACTGTATGTTAAAGGTTATGGCATATATTTAATTATAATTAAAGGTAATATTTAATATTAATCCTTGCTTTTATAGGTAAACATACTATTCAATTTATTTCCTTAATCTTAATCTTGAATGTATTTTATTGGAATCTTTATTAAATTTGGACATATAACCAAATCCATCTTTCACTAATGCCTTTAATTTAAAATCTAAATTTCAATTAAATGTTCCATACTACATTAGTTACTCATACATGACATTTAATCCAATATTAAAGCTTTAATAATCTTATTTTATATCCCAATCAAATTTATTTGCTTCTCTAGATTATTTCCTAACTTTTCTATTTATACATATTTGGGATTTAAAATGGGTAACAAAAGAATAATAACTAAATAGATAAAATGAAAAACATGGGCGGCTGATAGGATCGAACCAGAGACCTCAGGCCGAGAGGTTTAGCATGGGCGCTCGGGCTAGCCAACTGGATTCTCAGTGTTTCTTGATTGAGAGGGGGTTTTAAAACCGAAAATGCAAACGCTACAGTGGAGCTCAAACAGAGTTATCCGGCCGAAACAGAGGAAGAGCTCGGCGGTAGGGGCAGATGGGCTCGCCGGCACGCCCGGTGGTAGGAGGGGCGGCGAGCATGCAAAATGGGTTGCCGCCGGGGTGAGGAAGCCTAGGGGGGTTGCGTCTCCGACCGGGAAGGTGCTGTGGCGGCCAGCACTGACTCACGGTGGCCAGAGTAGGGGTGGAATGTGGCGGCGCCGCCGTGGTGAAGGGAAGGCAAAAGTACCCGGTGCATGAGCAATAGGAGGTCGGGAGGAACTCACCCAAGTGGCGGGTGTGGCCGGAGGGGAGCTGAGGTGGGTCGGCGACGTGCTTGGGCGGCGGCTTGGGGAGGTGCTCGGCGCCGGCGAGGAAGGGTTGGAGATAGGCTCGTCCGAAGATGGCAGCGGCTTCGCGACGTCCTGCGGTTGCTCCCAGAGCGCGGAATCGGCGGGAGGTTGACCGAAGTGGCGGCGGCGACGGGATTGGCGGCGGCAGCCGGTTTCGGGGAAGAGGGCTGTGCGGCGAGCTCCGGTGGAAAGTTTTCCAATTACGACGGAGGGGAAGTAGAGGACTTCTGGAGGCACGCCGGGACGCGCTTGATTCGTGGAGGGAGTGGTTGGAGCGGCGGGGCCGGTGAGGTAACTACGGCGGCGAGCTCGTGGCGCTGGGCGGGAGGAACCCAGAGGAGCAAGGGAAGTCGCACGGGGGGTACTTATGGCCACAGGTCGATGGCAGAGACAGTGGGCGCGCAAGAGAAACCAGGGGCGACGGCAGGGACAAACTGTGGGCGGAGCTGCGCATGCTTGCCACGGGGCGGAAGGGAGCTGCGGAGCCAGAAGAAGCTGACCACGGGGAGGAAAGAGAGAAGAGCTGGCGCGCGTGCGTGACGCGACTGAGCGGAGCGAGCAGAGGAGAAGCCTGTCGGGACGGCGGCCTAGCTGGCGCGGAGGCAGGCCGGGCTGTGGCGGCCAGGCGAGGCGAGGCGGCGGCCCTGTAGCGAGCGAGGGGGGGTTCGGGGAGAACGATGGGGAAACAGGGCGTCGGTCAGGCTGGCTGGGCTGGTTAACTGGGCCAGTCCGGCCGGTCTGGTCCCCCCTCTATTTTTTTTTATTTTTTTTTAATTTAATGTATATACATGTTTTTATATACAAGTATGTATACATATGTGTATGGTATGTATATATATTTTTATTTATTTCTTGTTTTTGTGCATGATCATATGTACTTATTTTATTTATATATATATACATATATACGTATATTCTGTTATTATTATCATTATTTATTTGCACCTTCATTTAAAATATATGCACAAGTATATATATATTTATTACTATCTTCTGTATCGTTAAACTCCTCCTTGCACAATTTCTTTATACATATATACATACATATATATGTATTAATGTATATGTGTTTGTATTTTATTTATTTACTTTTATTGCTATCTATGTCATTACTTCTAAAAAGATATTTTATAACCTAATTCAAGTTTTTCTCTCTTTATACTGGATCATCTTTTCAGATTCGTATGTAAAATTTTAAGTTTCTATCATTTGCATATATCCTTTATGGTCTCACTAAGATTAGTTTTATTTCCATAACTCTCTTCAAATTTTTTTTTCTTGAAACCTCAACAGAAATTTAGGAAATACCAATGAAGACTCAAATTTCAAAAGAATATATTGTAAAATAATTCAAAAGCTTCACATTTTCAAATTTCAAATTTTTGGGATGTTACAACAAGTTACCATTAGCTTTAGTGAATTTAAAAAGTTCAAAAGTTACCATCGGTTGCACCATAAGTTACATATGTAATGAATTGAGCATTTTTAATGAATTATCATTAGTAAATTATTTAAAAATTTACCATCAGTTGTGCTCTAAGTTATCACCTGTATTTTTAACGAATTACCAATCTAGGTTAATAATTTATCATCTGTGAATGTAAAAAGGTTTAAAAATTACCATCAGTTGTATCCTAAGCTATCATTTGTCAAATCGAGCTGTCGTCTATTTTTTGACAAATTACCATTCAAAATTCTATATGTTACCTGTGTAATATGAACAAATTATCAGGTCCAAATTACCATCAATTTGTGAATATATAAAAAGTTCAATTCTTATCATCAGTTAGACCCTAAGTTACTAGCTACATTTTAATAAATTACCACCATAAATTCAAATTTGCCATCAATCTTTTGAGTTTGAAAAAGGTTTAAAAATTACCATCAGTAGTACCCCTAACAAAGTACCAACCTAAGCTCAAAAGTTATCATCAGAAAAAAATACTCTGATACGGCGCCGATACGCTGCGATATGGTAGCGATACATTGGCCCAATTAAATCCTAGCCCAATAGAGAAGTCAGCAAAAAGGCCCAATAGAGAGGCAGCCCAAAGCCCCGCCGTGTAACCTACATCCGGTCACATGGTCCCAAACCCCAACCCCACGGTCCCGAATGGCCGAACCCCAGCCCCAGAGCAGAGCAGAGCCGCCACCATTGTCGCCAGCGCCTCACTACCGCCGCCTTTCCCGCTGGCAGCACCTGGAGGTCCGCCACCTCTCCCGCTGCAAGCACCTGGAGGTCCGCCGCGCCTTCACTGTCACCAGATCGTGGAGATCCGCTGCGCCCTCGCCGTCACCTGCGGGTGCAGATCCGCCGCGCCCACGTCGTCGCCAGCTCATGGAGATCCGCCGCGCCCTCGCCATTGCCAGCACGTAGAGATCCGCCGCGCCCTCGCCGCCGCCATCGCCAGCGTGTGGAGATCCGCCGCGCCATCACCGTCACCAGTGCGTGGAGATCCACTGCGCTGTCACCGCCGCTAGCGCCTGGAGATCCGCCGTGCCTCTCCCACAGCCAACACCTGGTGATCGGTCGCCTCTCCTGCCGGCAGTGCCTGGAGTTCCATCGCCTCTCCCGCCGGCAGCGCCTAGAGATCCTCCGCCTCTCCCGCCAGTAGCACCCTCGCCGTCACCGCTTGGCTCGTGCCATCGCTACTCACCATCTCGCCATGATTTTGTTTCAGCGGCTCAGTGCTTTAGCTCAGGCCTCAGGTAATCAGGTAATGAGCTCACTCCGTAAATGGGTAATGGCAAGTGGCCGATGTCCAGATATTGGTCCAGAACTGATCAATGATCACTTATGTTTGGTCCATACTTTTAATTTGAATGCTCGTTTAGTTGTTTGTAACATGAGTATATGACAATACTATCATATAAAATTTCAATGTGAGATCTTTACATTTTGTGCTGAATTATTTTGTAATATATTTCTAATAGAGATGGCAAGTGGAAGTACTCCAAGAGAGAGCACTGGTACCGGTGGTAGTAGTGTCAATTCGTCTGCTGTTGGTGGTAGCGGAGAGAACGATAACCGTAGGTTTCCTTTGTGGAATCATGTTAAAATAATTGAGAAAACCGATGGCAAGTCTGGTGGAAATGCAAAATCAGAATATAAAATCAACTTGGCAAGAAACCCAAATTATCGAGCCTCTTACAATTTTATTGCAAACAACAATATGGGTGGGTATGTACCTCCGGGATACAACATGTTGAGGACAACTCTCCTCCAACAAGAGAAGACAGAAGAGCAATGTTGAGAAGCTGTTGGAGCCTATCAAGACCACATGGCCTTGAAAGGAGTGACTATTGTGTCTGATGGGTGGACGGATGCTCAGAGGCGGCCACTTATCAACTTCTTAGCTATAACAGAGAGTGGACCAATGTTCCTAAGAGGAATTAACACCGGAGGAGAGGTGAAGAAAAAGGAATACATTGCCGAGAAGTTGATTGCCGTGATTGAAGAAGTTGGAGCAAAGAATGTTGTCCAAGTGATTACAGACAATGCTGCAAATTGCAAAGCTGCTGGGATGATCATTGAACAGAGGTACAATCATATCTTTTGGACTCTATGTGTTGTTCACACATTGAATTTGGCATTGAAGAACATATGTTCTGCAAAAAACAATGATGGTGAAAATGATGAACTCATGTGGATAAGTGAGATTGTAGGGGATGCCAACATGATCAAGAATTTCATCATGAATCATGGCATGAGATTGTCAATATTCAATGAGTTTAGTAAGCTCAAGTTACTTGCTGTTGCTGACACACGATTTGCATATGTAATTATCATGTTAAAGAGGCTTCTTCTTCTCAAGGAACCACTTGTGCTAATGATTGTTAGCGACAAATGGGCTACATATAAGGAGGATGATGTAGGCAAAGCACAATTTGTGAAAGATAAGGTTCTTAATGATGTGTGGTGGGATAAAATCATATTCATCCTGGATTTCACTGAACCTATTTATTCAATGCTACGAGCAGCCGACACCAACAAGCCATGTCTCCATTTGATATATGAGATGTGGGACACCATAATAGAGAAGGTGAAAGCTAGCATTTATCGATATGAAGGAAATGAGCTGCATGAAGATTCTATCTTTTACGATATTATTCATGCTATTTGAGTAGATCGGTGGGGCAAAAGCAATACACCTCTCTATTGTTTGGCACACTCATTAAATCCAAGGTAAAAACACACTATTCTTTCCTTGCCATTTCATTCCCACTTTCTTGATATTTTTCATTTGCCATTCATGTCTTCATTCATAGGTACTATAGTCCAAATTTGCTTTCTCAAGGTTCTAACCATGTATCCCCCCATGAGGACATTGAAATTTCAGAAACGAGAAACAAATGCTTTAGAAAGTGTTTTCCTATTGTAGAGGACCTGAGAAAAATTAAGCAACAATTTGCTGATTTCTCCCTCTTGGGAAAGGCATGCACCTGAATGCACAAATTGATCACGAAAATAACCGTAGTTCAGTATCTATTCAGCTTTGAAAATAACATCTTGTATTTCAATTCGTCATGTGTTCGACAAGGAACATTTTATATCTTCACTCACATAGTCAGGTTTGATACAACTCAATGTTATTTTTCCAACCTGGATTTAAAAAAATTCTACATTTAACTTTTTACATCTAAATAATTACAACCAATTTTACAAGCTTTTAAAACCTCTGAAACTCTGGCTCCCTGCAGCAGGCAACAAACTTTTCCATTGAAGCAACCAAACTCATTCATGGCCTCCATCAGAAGACTTTCTTGCTTCTTGTAGTCCTGCTCTATTTTTCTTTGTTACCCTGAAATGATTTGACAAGGAAATGAGTTGCCAGGACACAGACTACACTACAAAACAAATAATTAAAGAACTTGATCGATTGAATGGTAGGTTGGACTTACGATTGATCAAATGCACATTATTAACAGTTTGTAAAGATGCTACTCCATTTGATATCACCAGTACAATTGGCTTAAACATGGTAATGTCTAGTGCCAGCAGATAATTCTTACATTCAGGCAGTAAGATCTGAACAAGTATGGCACAAGATCAAAGCAATAAACGGAGGCGTTTGAACAATGTACCGGGACAAGAATAAGCAACTGAGATGCTCAGCAACTTGAGACAGGCGCCACGCTTCATTAGAGAAGCACTGTTGTCGAAGTTGCCACTCTTGCCTCATCCACCTCTTCTCCTTGTAGACTAGCTCTACCACAGCGGGGTGAGAGGATCTGAATAGTGGAGAAAGATTAAATGTCATGGACCACCTCAAAAGGGAAGGGAAATCTAACACCAGTTAGGTTTAAATTTTTTTTTGCAAGTTCACGACTCTAATTCATGTACCAACAGTGTGGCTGCTAACAACTAGGGCACTGATTTAATAAAACAACAAATTGGCAAGAAAAAAAATCAATACCATCAGGAAAGCTTGAGATTTGAAGGAAGAGCATGTACATTATTCCAGGCTCAAAAAATTTATACACCCCACCTTCAGATTTGACAAGGAAATTATTAAGGAAGAGCATGCCCATCTATGTTACCCGGATACTCCGATACGGATACGGATACGCGATACGGCGATACCGCGATTCACTATTTTCCTAAAAACACCGATACGGCGATACGTGGATATATATATATATATAATAAAGATAAAAATAAGAAATTAATGAATTCTTATAAGGAATTGAGAAACCGAGAATACCTTAATATTGATGTAGGTATGTAGCAACTTGTTTGGTACTTCAGTTCTCCCTCCTAACTGTTAGATTAATATAATGAACCATCTGCGAAGAATAACAGAATAGATAAGTACATATACGCAAATAATGAAATAAATAGCAGAATCACAACTCATGAATTATGATTGATAGTTAGGTAGTAAAGAAAGCATTCAACAAACCACTTAGCAAATAAACTTAGTACATAATGTGATATGTCCAAAAGACCACAACAAGTCCAAGTGTTCAAGTTCAACAAGACGAGCAGCATTTAGGATGCTCCTAGCTGAGGGGGAGCCACTAGATGAGCCAGGACACGCACTAGTACCAGTGCTACACGACGCACTCGAGCCTCCAAATCCACCACCAGATGCCATAATCTAATCTGAACAGCAGGACAACAAATAGCAAATAAACAAGCTAATGACAACATGAACAAACAAGCTAATAGCAGTAGCAGCTAAATAGCAATTAAATAAGTAAATAGCAACCTGATCATCCAAATCATTCAGTCAACACATAGCAACTAAATAAGTAAATTGCAGTAGCAGCTAAATAGCAACTTGATCATCCAAAACATTCAATCAACATATAGCAACTAAGCACTAGCAGTAGCAGCAGGACGCCAGCACGGCAGCACCTACTGGAGTCTGGAGCAGACGAGCAGTTGAGCGGCCGACCGAGGCGGAGGTTCCAGGCGGAGGCAGGGACGTCCGAGGCGACGGTCGGAGGTGCAAGGCGGAGGCGGCGGCCGAGATGCCAGGCGGAGGCGGCGACGGGCGAGATGCCAGGCGGAGGCGGCAGGCCGAGGCGACGGTTGGAGGCGGCGGCCGGCGGGTGTTGAGGCGACGGCTGGAGTCGATGGTCGGAGGTGGCGGCCGGATGCGACGGGCGAGCCGAGCAGTCGGGCGATGCGCCGGGCGACGGGCGGGGCGGCGGGCGACCGGAGGCGCCGGGCGAGCTGAGGATCCGGCCGATGCGGCGGGCGACCGGCGGGCGGAGGATCTGGCGAGCGGAGGCGGCGGTCGTGGAGGCGAGCCGAGGCGGCGGCGTCGACTTTTTGCCAGGGCCGGGCGAGCTGAGGATCCGGCCGATGCGGCGGGCGACCGGCGAGCGGAGGATCCTGGCGAGTGGAGGCGGCGGTCGTGGAGGCGAGCCGAGGCGGCGGCGTCGATTTTTTCCGTGCGGGCGGCGGGGTGGGGAAGGATCGATTGGATCTGGGGCTGTGGGGGGTGGGGAATATTAGGTTATAAGTATCGGAGAAGTATCGGAGCAGTATCGAAGAAGTATCGGGAATTATTTTCTTTTTTTGAATAATCAGTAATTCCGGATACTTACAGGATACGTATCGGGGCGTATCGGGGCAGTATCCGTATCCGATACGGTATCCGATACCGGTACGTGACTTTTGTGAAGTATCCGCGTAACGTAGATGCCCATTATTCCAGGCTCACAAAACATGAGTAAGTAAAGCAAAGCAGATGGCCTAATCTCTTTACAGATTTGATAGTATTGCACAGGTTTACTCAATTGGCGAGCACTGCAAAACTACAAAATGTTTCAACGTGTACCACTTCAATTGCATCAGTGCTACATTACGTGGGTATCGGAACGTAAGAGAGAGAAATTTCTTACCATTTAGAGATGACCTCGGCGATAAGGGACATCAAGAATTAATTCCCCAACAACTATAGGTAGTAAATTCGCATAGGGACCGCATCTCATCGGACCTGCTCGCCGGACCAGCTCACCGCCTGATCGTCGGTCGGTGGCATCCAAGCATCGCGGCAGCGGTGGGGTGAGAAAGCGCGCCGTCGGCCGTCGGCAGGCGGATTCAAACCCTAGCACGCACTAACCCTTGATGGTGACGGCAGTGGCGGCAGCGGCCTCCATAATACAACATTAGGAGTGGGGTGAGGGTGGGGAGGGGGAAGCATCGAGTACACGCGAGCTCGGGGTCGCCGGGCGTGGTGGCTACGCCGGCCAAGTGCGGCCAGCTTAGGGTCGCCGCGTTAAAGAGAGACATTACGAGCAGGTGAGGGGAGTCAAAATAAAGTGCACGGATAAGTTAGGGGTTTTTCAGAAAAATGTACCAACGAACGGGGAGCAACTAGTGAGCTCCAGTGGGATGCGTAGGGGGTTTTGTACAAATATCCATTGGAACACCTCCACTTACCTGCATCTTGTGCCTTGTTTTCGGATCGAATGGCCGAGATGGACGGGAAATAATATAGCACCCCAAGCGCCCGTCGAGTTCCAAGGAGAGGAAGAAAATGAGGGAAGAAGAATTATAGGGTCTGTTTGATTGCCTGCATGTAGGTGGCTCGTATCAGCTCATGCAGGGAGATGGTGTTTGGTTGGCTGCATGGAGAAGAGAGCCTGCATGAGCTGATGCAAAAAAACAACTGGAGCCAGGCTGAGGAGAAACGTGGCTGAGGAGCTTCCCACCTCAGCCTGGCCACACTCATGCAGCTGTATCAGCCCATACAGGCAACCAAACAGCCCCATAGTAGACACTGACGTGTAGGTCCATTGTATTTTTATTTTATTTGCTTATTCATAAAGAGAGGAAGGGAAGTGGTAACTCATCAGTGGGATAAGTATGCAAATGCAGGCAGGCTGAGGCTATCATGATTCTTCAATCTTCAGACATGAAAAAGATCTCCGAAGTATTTTTTTTTCATCCTTGTCTTAGCCTTTACATGGTAAGATCTCATTGGGTATAGTTGTTTAGTAGTATCAACACAAGGTTTAACGTGAACAGCAGGTTATGTCTGGTTAAGGACAGAAAAATCTCAATGAATCTCGCAAGACAATGGCCGGAGGCTGCTCAGAACTGTACTGCACAGATACATGGCAGCAGGTGACTCGCAGACTCTTACCCTCCAACATTCGGATGCTTCACTTCCAATCTCACACTCTAGTTTAGGGTTGATATTCAAAACATTCTTTTTCTAAAATAAATTATAGTGCGGCCTTAACCAACAAAATAATTCAATAACGTGGTTAAAAAACACAATTGTACAAGCGAACGGCCCCAGTATATGTATATCTGCTGATTCTTTCTCAAGCCAACCTATATCTCCACACGCATGATATATCAATGAATATTTCTTGGCATTACCGCATGCTCACACTAACACATCTCCAAAATTTCTGATTAAAAAAGGATGTTCTCATAAAAAAGATGTTGAGTCAATAAGAAAGGAACGTCTCCTACGAAGAACAATTTCCCTCCAAGAGCACAAGATTGGATCAATACATCAGGTAAAATATGAATTCACAGCAAGCTTAACTGACCACGGCCCCAAAATCAAATCAAACAAACAGCATAATTCTAACTGAGTACGATTCATAGGCAGTTCCTATATAGGCTTACAGAGCAGCACATCAGAACTAGGAAATGGATACATCATACATCTAATGCATCAAAAGTTCAAAACTAGAATCAGTATACAGTAAGCCTAATAGCAATTTTCCATTCTTTGACAACGATGTCAATGCTGAGGGAAAAAAGGTCAGGCGTACTTAATGATTTACACCTTATTTCATCACTGGGAGCAACGTTTCATTATCCCCTGTACACTAAAACCACCCAAAATCTGGCATCCTCATGTTCATACTCACAATCTCTGAGATCAACAACTTTCCATGGAGGTAATGAAATAGCTGTGAAAATACAACAGTAAACTTGCATGCTCCAGCGAAAAAGAAAAGAACAGGGAAGGCAAAGAGAATCAATCTAACTCTTCCCACCAAGGCCCTCATAAAACAAGATGTATCCATGATCTGTGTTGCCTGAGTATTCGTGTGAAGAACCGAAGAATGTTTGCAGGGTCGACTCTTCAACCATCTCGACATTTTCATCATCGAAGAACAACCAGTGGTTGTGGCTTTTAACAAGGCTTACATAATGTCCATGGTTGGGGCCACTTCCAACATGGACCACAACAGCAAAGAGAGAATACTCAGTATCTACATCATCGGATGTACTACTGAGCTTCAGCTCCATGGGGAATACAACTCGATATGAAAGCTTCTTGTACCGGCCAAGCTGCTCAATGTACTTAAAGCGCTTTAGATGGATCACCAATATGTGTGGAGCCTTCTTGATCTTCATGCTCTTCTGTGCTTCTTGCAAACTGGAATGAGAAATGTCGGAGTTCAGCAAAATACCCATATGGTATTTACAAACTGTAATTTGTCTGTTTCACCCAAAATGTACAGCATAAAATGGGTTCTGACACAGGGATGAGGGAAAGGAGACCACTCGGCTTTATGCTGCTGCCCATATATACTAAAAGAGGGTGCTCACCAAGCAAAGATGGATATTGAGTAAGAAAACAAACCCATAGGTCAATGCAGACAATGCTGCATGATGACTACATGAAAAAGCAGTAGAAAGGAAATATGTTATAGGTATACCTGCAGCATTTGTCACAGAAGAATTTGTCCTCAGCATTTAAGGTCTCTGTGGAGCAGAAATTTTTCAAGCAGCTTGTGATAGAACTATTCTGCTCAATGTCAACACTCAGATCAAAAAATGTTTCATCCCTTGCAGTTACTGTTTCGCATCTTAAGCATTTGGTTTCATTGGTCAGTATGCCCTGTGTAGATTACAAGTATATAAAGATAACGATGGATTGAACCCTTGAAGGTAGATACACATAAATTGTAATGCATTTTTCAGTGAATTCAGTCACCTGAAAATTCTTATGGACCAAGGTAACCGGCGGCTCTTTCCTAACTCCATTTGCTAAAGGTTGAACTGGCCCATTTGGAACTTTTTCAGGAGATGATGATTGGGGGGAGTCGTTTGCAGCATTAGACTCTTTCTCCAGAATATCAACAAGCTCATTCAACAGAAAATTTAAGAACTCATGTGCATCCTACATAGCAATCATGGAAGGATATGATACTCAATTAAAGTACAAGCTATTTTTCTTCAACACTACCGAATGTTATCTTTAACGGTTAATCCTGTCACTCGAGAGACTGTTTTGGAAGCTAGCATATAGTTAAACCAAAGCAAAGTACTGGATAAATGAAAACACATGAGAAAAAAGAACAATACTACACTACTACTCATAACATGGCTGAGGCTGCTGACCTGCTATCATGAAATGCCAACAAAGGAACTGCTATCACTCAGATCCATTACTTACCGGAACATTTTTAAAGTAAACACAGCTATGAAGTTTGCCTTATATTGTATTTGTGTCAATTAGGTCATCGTGAGGCTATCATAGTATAACTGATGAAATGTACTGCTTAATATTGGCAGGTTACCTGGTGCATGTAGCTGCGAAATAACTCATTCTGTTTCTTCACTCTTTGGACAAAACGTTTTGGAGCAATAACACCAGTCTTTTTCTTTGATTGGCTTACCTGCATGATATATCATGAGCCATCATTAATTCATTACTGACAACAATATCCTGCCAGAAGTTTCACATGACATACAAAAAGGCTATATGCAGTAACAAACTAACAATAATGCACGTAGATGCAGTGAAACGATGAATTAATGATTAAGACATTAACTGAACTTTTTATTTGGTGTACAACTTCACATAAAGGATCTTAGGATCATATATGCTGGTTACTTAACAGAAGGTCAGTGCTCATCACCCTAAGCAAGTCATCCAATAACTCAGGAGTGGAAGCCAAAAATAGCAATATAAATGCGTTGACAGCTACCCTCATGGAACCCACATTATTACAACTGAATATGCAGATTCATTATTTAAACATCCACTGGCAATACCACTTGCAATACTATCCAAGCAATTCAAGAAATGCGTATATTCAAGGTAGTGGCCTAGTGGGAATGTCGGATGCAAGATGACATGTGGTCACAGAAAAATCACAATTAACAGGGCATTTTCAATTCTTAAAGCATCAAGACTAAAAGAAAATGATCTTGATAGTACTCAAATTCACAAACAAGGCCTCACAGAATACCGACAAAACAAGTTTAAGTGCAGCATGCACTGTGCCAATCAAGTGGCTTCCCATCATAATTCTCAGACTAACTATGAAGCGAAACCCTTAAACCCAGAACAATACAAATTCATTAACAGGCACCATATGAAACCTCGAATCCCAGAGAGAAAAGCCGTGCATGTTTTGAGACAGTGTAAAGATTCATGATTTAAAACCTCTAGAGAATGTTATCCAAGGAAGTGACCAAATCAATGTCGCAAACATCCAGGATACTGGGTGCACTAGAAATTGGATGAAACTCATGTAAGGCCCCGTTTGGCACAGCTCTAGCTCCGAGATCTATGCTGGATCTGTAGTTTGTTGACTAAATTAAAGTGATTTAAATATTTTTATTTAATATATAATATAAATGAAATGAGTCATGTAAATGCACTTAACATGCATGTAACTCTAGAGCCAGGATTTCCTATAGCTACAGATGACCAGCTCTAGGAAATCTACAGATTTTCTAGAGCTAGAGCTCTGCCAAACGGGGCCTAAGTTGGTCTACAAGACTAGACATATGTCCTTACAGAAAAGGAACAATTAACAGGATACTTGACATTCTTAAAAGGTCAAACAGCAAAACAGAGAAGAATATAAACATGAACACTTACCCATCAACCTATACAGATCATCATTTAAACCTCCAGCGAAAGTGTTATCCAAGCAAGCTAATGTTGCATACATTTTGGAGTGTGGTGGAAGCAACCTAATCTACAAGATATGTACTTATTGCATAAGCATAATCAACACGGTACTCAATTCTTAAGATTTTCCCACTTGTAGATGTAGGTCTATGTACTATCACTACTATCAAGTGTGCCTTGAGATCAATGCAAACTTTCAAAATTCAAACTAACCACCCCCATCTTGTAATCATTGTAATGTTCTTGCGCAAATCTTGGAGCACTTTGGAGGGCTAAGATAGTAACATGTATCTACATGTACAAGTGGTGTTGCATTTTCTGAACTAAAATATGTTTTCGAGAATGTTCGGTACGAAAAAACTTAGATGGTTCTGTCTAGGACAGTTACGAGTATTTTTATTTGCAATCCATACTTAGCATCAGCGTGCATGTCATCCTGACGAGAGAAAATGGAAAGTTTAAAGGTTGCTAAAATACAAGTAAATGCTGCCACTCCAAGGCTTACAAAAACGGAAAGCATTTTCACAATAAATAAAATCACATATATTCATCTCCCAAAAGTAAGCCTAACTAACTTATTAACAACTAGTGTCCAATGATAGTCACGCTAATTAAGAACAGCAGTGTACTGATTTCCTTAACAATGAGACATGCAGTAATAAGTAAAAGAAAACCTCCCCTGGATCCAACAGAAAAAAAATTGCCAATAAACTATACCATTCCAAGTTAATTCACAAAGCAACAACATGCTTGAACAAAGTTACAAATCTGTACGTCAATAATTATTTTCTTGTCCACTTTACCTGCATAAAAAGATCCGCCAAACATGTCAAAAGGTTTTCCTCTGCATCTCCAGGATTTTTATTATTTCCATAATATTCCAGCAATTGCTCCCTGAACGGAATGCAAAAATAAAGTGCCTGAAACAAAAGTATCATTGTAAGGTTCATGTAAATATTGTACTTGTCAGATGCGTTAAAACAGTCAACTACACAGTACAAGTTGTAAGCATCACAAACAGTATCTGTGATTAGAATAGGATCTAACAAAACATTTATCACAAAGAAAGATAGGAAACAGAAATAACCCGTACTTTGATATGGCATGAGAATGATAACATTTTTAGATTACCAACAGTCCAAACCTACGAGAATAGCTAAACTTGCTCATCATAAAAGTTGATCCTAGCCAGAAAATATTACGTGCTAATTACAATATTCTGCACAAATTTAGCAAATGGAAGGTACATATGCAGCTAGTGCTAAGATAGTCTTACACATGAATACACAAAAGGATTTCTTTTCCTAGGGAGAAAATATAGCAGCATTAAAAACTAATGTTACTCATGGATCTGCATTATGTCTTGGAAATATGGGGATAATGAATTAATGATAACTAAAAAAACTAGTCTAACATGCCTGCACATTCACAGTATGCATCAAACAATCTCTCTTTATTTTATGCTGAACGTGGTTCGGGCCCTTTCTCCCAGTGATGAAAAGTGACTTTTAATGCATTCTAGCACACAATGGTAACAGTATATGAAAAAGGTGAGTGAACCACAATGGTGATTGCCTGATTGGTGAACAACATGATTGCTTGCTGTGGATTCTATTCACATAATAAGGTTAAGAGTAAAGAGTAATATTCTGCAACTTTGAAGAACACCTCTTATGCAATGGTAATAACTCCATGCAGATAGCTACTTGTTGCAATATATTCCATCAACATGTAACAGTCCCACTGGTTCAGAGTGTCAACCACTGTTTACTCCATACAGATAGCAAGTTATTGAAATATATTCTATCAAAATACAACGGAGCTTCACTAATTCATTATGTCTGCCATTGCTTGTTATACAATTAATTAGGATCCAAGTCATCATGATTACTAAATTCATTATGTCTGCCATAGAAAAAATGATGTATGTCATAACACGATCCTGAATCAAACAAAACAAAAGTTCTAAAGTGGACAAATAGTAGACAGGCATTCCCATCAATGAGCTGCGGCTTTCACTGCCTACAGAACTTCGTAAGTACCTAATGCTTTCACTCAGGAAAAAAAATGGAAAGCTATCTTGTTTGTCTAATATAGCTTGTTTTCACTAGTTTTCAGCCCACTGATGCTGCTACCAGTCACTTAATGAACTAAAATCAGCTTATTATATTGCATGACTAGATATTCAAAGCTTTCTTCTCACATGACAGCCTGATTTTTCTGATTTGACCTCATGTGTTAGGAGCTTTAGACTAGAGACAGACAAGCTATCAAGGCAAATCATCAAAATTTGGCACAGACACATGAGTGGAGGATCTAAATCAGAAGCAGGCAAATAGAGGCATACTGAGTTATTGACACACATCAAAGTTGCAAGTAATCTAGTAAAAAGGGTTTGAATATTTGTAACAGGGCATACGTTTTGGATAAACACGTCAATGCCCAATATCGGGCTACCATGTGTAAATCTACTATGTAACGGCTATATTATAAATGTTCAATTCGGTAGATTTTGGAGGTATCATATATATCAGCACTCATAAAAGGCAAGCTTGTAGAATTTGTAAATGTGCCAGGATAGTCATCATACAAAAAAAACTGGTTGTCTACATTCTTATATATCTCTACATAACATGAACCTAATTATGCGAATATGTGAGCATAGTGCAACCATAACCAAGTATCCACGTGTCACATAACTCAGAACAGTTTGTGTCATTGCATCGTCGAAGGATGCCACCCATATCAACACATATGTCAAATTATACTCGCACAGCCTCGAATCTAGTGACCATCTAGTATACCAACACAATAAGGAGCATATCCAAGTCAACTGCAAACAAACAAAGGCGCCTCAAAGGCTATCGAACATGCCACCTAATCAAGGCATGACAGGTACCAAATCAAACCATTTCGACATGTATACTGCACGGATTACCGCATAGCATGCTATCACAGTTACAAACATCACACCTAACATACAGCAGCTCAACAAATCCATAAGCTACAGAAGTGCAGGGATAGGGTATGGAGACCTGGAGGACACTGTTGCAGTAGCAGGTGTTGCCGAAGTTCTCGAGGCCGAAGTAACGCTCGCCCTCGGGGAACTGGTCGCCGAGGGCCTTCTCGAGCTTGGAGCCGCTGGCTCCCATGACCATCCACCGGTCCCACCACCCGGAGGCGGCGCCGGCGAGGTACCGGACCCCTGACCCGAGCCCGGAGCGGCTCCTCTCGGCCGCCGATGAGGGCTCCACCGTGGGCGATCGTACCGGGTTTGCCGTCCTAGGGTTTGGTGTTTCCCCGCGCGCGCGGCGGAGAGAGAGGGGAGGAGGGGGATGAGGAGGCGGCAAAACCCTAGGGCTTCGATCCGATGGAGCCGGAGCGGCGAGGAGGATTTGCTTTGTTGTCGCCGCCGCTGCTCGTTTGGGGATTTCGCCTGGTTTAGATCGGTGTTCGTGGATGTGGGCTTCTTTGCATTTGACTTACCCGTGGGGTCCGGGTCTGTCTAGAATTCTGGAATTTTTTTACCTCTTTTTTTCTCGGGCAGATGCAGATCTACGGGGCGCTCCAAGTCGTTTTTTTTGGCAAAATTCATCATATACCTTCTTCATAGATGAAAATCTAGAATATAGGGCCTGTTTAGGAGAGCTCAATCACTGAAAACGTGAATCTGGAGCAGCAGCTCCACTGTGGATCTGGGATCCCACCATGGAGTGTTTGGCTTGTACAGCAACTCCAAATCCACGAAATTGAGTTTTTGGTGGGAATAGCCACTTTTGGTGAGATGGGGTGTGTAACCAGTGGCATTGGTGGGTAATTACCACCCAACTCCACGGTGGAGCACCCCTTGAGGAGCTCCATGAAATCCATAGATCTGGCCCTCAGATTCAGGATTTTTGTGGATCCAGATTTCGCGGAGCTGGAGCGTTTGGGTAAAATTTCGTGGAGTGGAGCTGTTTTTCGTGGATCTAGAGCTGGAGGAGCTCTCCCAAACAGGCCCATACCCTCCTACACATCCAAATTGATAATATACCCTCTTCCAATCTATTTGCTTTACAAAACACCCTCTTTATACTAATCTGTATAGGTACAAGGTATAAATATGTATTGTATCGTATTTTGGGACATTAGGTACCGTATTGTACCGTAAAATGGAGTAAAATGGGTACCGTATTGTACCGTATTTTGGGGTAAAATGGGTACATTAGGTCCCAAAATACCGTATTTTGGGACATTAGGTACCGTATTGTACCGTATTTTGGGGTAAAATGGGTACATTAGGTCCCAAAATACGGTACAATACATTCTTATACCTTGTACCTATACAGATTAGTATAAAGAGGGTGTTTTGTAAAGAAAATAGATTGGAGGAGGGTATATTCTCAATTTGGATGTGTAGGAGGGTATATCCTAGATTTTCATCTATGAAGAGGGTATATGATGAATTTTTTGAATTTTTTTAACTTTTTATTATTCCTTTACATTGTTCATGAGAATATAATGATATTCTTTTATCTGTTCCTTATTTTTTTATTTTTTTAATTGAATGACGTAAAAAACTAACAATCGTTACAATATAATTTTAGCCAAAAACCAACAGACATAGCTAAAAGCTTAAACCAATCGAAGCAGGGCCTAAGCCTGTTTCAAGTGCTTGCTCTTTTGGTCTTTTTCTCCTGAAATGGCATAGTAGAGAATGTTAGCCTTTCTGATATATCCAATTAAAGAAAAATAAAAAAGAAAAATTGAAAAGGCACAATTTTACCCCCATGGACAATAAAAAACCAAGTTAAAAATTAACACGTCCTAAACGGCTTTAACTTTTGAAAATCATAAACATTTGAAACGATGCCTAAGTCTAGTTTGGTCTTTCAATGGATCATCAAGTGAATTGTAGCAATTTATTTGAGGCTACAGCTAGATTTGATAACCAGATACACTATAAATGATCTTTGGAGAGGGATGTTGATTAGGCGTGTAAAAAGCACTTTGTAAACCAAGTTCGCACGAAAGTAGAATTTGAGCCTCAGATGGAGCAAAACTAACAAATAAATGGGAAAGATTGTGACATAGTTCTTTTTAACTTATAATTTATAGCTTTATTCAAACAAATAAATGGTATGGTTTTTTCGTCGCTGTTTCGAAGTGGTTTATCGGGATAGCATTTTCAAATCGATGTATTGGTATTCTGTTCGTTCACACAACCACTCGCACTAGGACCAAAAGCTATCAGCTGCAACCAAAAAGAACCCACCCTATCGAGAACGACTGTGTCATGGAGCAATCGAGTGCGCGATTGCCCCTCTAGTGATGACGCTACCACGACAACGGTCTAAGAAGGAAAAAAATGAGTGGAGGGTGAGAGACTAAGAGAGGGTGGGGGCAGGATGCATGTGCACTCAGTCGCTATTGAGTGCACACACTTTGATAGCATTGGGACTTTGATTTATGTCTAGATCCTCTATTTATTCTGAGTTATTCCTATAACCAATGGCTAACTTATATAGTACAACATTGATAAATATCATATTGATACATACACATAAATAAAAAGGGGTATTTGCTATTACATAAGCAATCTCAAGTAGATCTTATAACCAAATTTTACATAATGGACCGACATGGCAAATAGGTGTAAGATCGAGGGGGTTGACTAGAGGGGGTGAGTAGGCGATTTTAAAAATTCTTCTAAGCTACAACCAAATTTAATAATACGGAAGTGATACCAATTTGGCTTTGCACAAGTAGACCTAAATTGTCTAAGTTTGACTAAGTGCACCAACAATATAGTTCTATATCAAGATAAGCAATTCTATGATGACAAACACTCCATTTAATTTAATGAATATAGATTGCTTGAATGTAAATTGAATACAATAGAACAAACCACAATGACACACGAAATTTTACTGTGTTGTTCGAAAACTTGTCGGTTTCAACCATATTGTGTCGACCACTTTGGTTTGACCATGTTGTGTTGACCACGTTGTGTAGACTACGTTGGTTCGACCACGTTGTGTCGACCACGTTGATTCGACCACATTGTGTCAACCACGTGGGTTCGACCACATTGCTCGGTTAAACCTCTAGGTCAGTCTGACCGCTTCACTTTTGCTAGTCAGACCAATTTTCCAGACAGCACACAACTGCATCTTCCCGTGAGAAATTTTCACAGCCAAATTGCAAATTGAATTTTTATGCACTCAAAGTTGGTATGAGATTCTCAGTAGGTTATAGAACACATCCACCAACCTTTTAGAATCATACCACAAGGAGGGAAAAACATGAACTCCAATAATTTGCAAAATGCATTTGCAAACTTCAAGTCACATGTCGCAAGGAACTTATGCATGAGCTACAACCATTTTGAAAACACATTCGAAAATATTAGCATCATACTACGGAGAGAGTTAGAGCAAGTAAATGAGCCATCAACACATGATACGTTCAAGCTACTAGTCATGACCTCTTTTAATAGTACGACATCCTATATTAGCAACCCGGTCTTCCAACCAAACAACAAAACAGGTAAAAAGACTAAAAATACATCCTTAGCACTAGTTAGTCATACCTTTGCCTTGCGTATTTCCTTGAAGCTTGATGATGTATATTTCAACTTCAAGTTCGGATCTTTGACTTTACTCATCAACACATGAAGCCTTTTTCTTGAGGATGATCAATCATATGAACTTATCTCAAGTCATCCATCACCGTGAGACATATCTTGCTCATTCATCTTAATAAAAATATTAGTCTCACAATAAGATTGTTATTAATTACCAAAACATATCGCTAACTCATAATGACGGGTCTAGATCCTTCAATGGGTCCAAAAGAAAGTAATAGCAGAAGATAAATAAACCAAAAGGGACATCTATGATTTTCCACAAGCAATTTATGGGGGGCTACAACCTAGCACTCACCGTTGTCTTCATTGCAAAAGCCTAAAGCATAGAAGTACCAATACACCAGAACTCTACTCTCATAGTCTGAATACACATATATGAGTAACCATGAGTACAAAAAGTACTCAACAATTCCTTACACCAAATACAAGTATATAGATGCTTGGCTTGACAAGGGAAGCTCTTAGGTTATTTTAGCACAAAGTAGGTTTTATTTTTAATTACCATACCACAGCTATTTTTCTAAACCTATCCCCTAGACATTTTATCATATTTCCAATCAAAATTTTTGTGAAACTAACCAAATGTGGCCTACTTCACAACGTCCATAACCGAGGCACGACTATTGAATAGATTTAAACACTATACGAAGGTTGTACAACTTTACCCACAAGATATGATCAACTCGTAATATCGACCAGTGACACACTTCCTTAGACATGCGAGGAAGATGACCATAAAAAGGCTTTTACAATACCTCGCCATAATACTAGGTTATCCGATGGGTTTATTCTCCGACGTTAGATGGTATTGAACTCTAAGGACCCACCATTGAGGGAGTAGACATATCCCAATTTAGTACCACCCAAAAATGGGCATATGATGCCATAAAATAAATCAACAGGTGTGTACATAGAGATATGTGACCCTAGAGTCTAAGTCCAAAAGAACAACCTAGGTTGCCCGTAGTATGACAATAGCAATAATACTTAGGGGGTGCAATCCGAACGGATACGAACGAATATCATTCATCATGTATCCTATTCTGTATTTTCCCTCAAAGTTGGAGTCAGACACGGATAATGTCAGATACCTATTTCTCCATTCCATATTTGTTCCATAAGTCTTCGGATAGTCGGTCAGACGAAAATTATCCGCTTCTTTTACATAGAACATCGGATAGTAAAGTGCAATTAGAGCGAACATGAAAAGATTAATCATCGAGATGTCGAAGAAAGAGCACTTAGTATTCTCCACCTGTTTAGATATGGTAATTCGTCTATATGTTATTTTGTTCTTAAGTGAAATCACAACAGACTTCCTCATATCACTTGACATACGGATATACGGACGGATATCACTCATTCCATATCCTATTTCATATTTTTTCCTCAGAGTCAAAGTCAGACATGGATAATGCCAGATACCCATTTACCTCTTCCGTATTCGCTCCATGAGCATTCGGTTGGTCAGTCGGACAAAAACTATCCGCTCTGTTTGCACCCCTAATAATACTACATAAATTATTTAGCCAAGTCTGTCATATAATCGACTTGTGGTTGTATGATTATTAACTCCGAAAAGTGATACATGATTCAGTCCTTAATTGACTCGGGCGAGGTTAGCCACAAACCCAAATTCCGTGCAACTACTGCACCAGTCTTATACAATCCACTCGCTCAAGTCTCTACTATTTTATAAACTATTTTTATGTTTCTAGTGGTAACCCATGACCACCACACCAATTATTATACAATATTTCAAGTGTTATAATTGCAATGTCTGTGTCAAATTCAAATTAACCATTAAGCATCTCTAAGCATAATCTTTGTTCATTATTGATTAACCAAAGGCAAAATTATTATGATAATTAGCCTAGGGTGACAAGGTAAATGGATTATCAATAATCAAGGATCGGGTATATATAGCAAGTATTAATTTCATGGAATAGCTAAGCATTAATATTTAACACAGGATTTAATAAATAAACATAAGCAAGCAAGTAATTTTTGCAAACAAAGTAATTGCATTTGAAAACTAGAGCCAACATGATCAATCATAAGGATTTACCTTGCTCAACAGTGGATAGGATAGATTCTTGATCGGTAACGATGGGGCATCTAAAGCATCAAAGTCTATAATCGCAAAAAAGCATCTTCAAATTGAACTCAAATAAATCTAAATAAACTTCAAAAAATTATGATTTTTAGTGCCGATGGAAAGATCTTGGGTTTAGATGAATTTAAAAACAAAAAATCAAGTCATTTGGATTTAAGATAAATGAGAACGAGCTCTCTAAAATTTGACCTAGGAGGGAATTTTGAAAATTACAAAATCCTAACAGGTGGGGTTAGTAGAGATTTCAATTTCATTCTCAATTATTTTTTTCTTAAGGAAAAACCTGTGTGGTTGACAGGTGGATCTTTTGGGTTTTTGTTTTCTTTACTAATTAATTTTATTAGGAAAAACCAGAGAGACCGATAGGTGTAACCATGGTCCACATGGACTCGATCCATACGACGGGTCACGGGACTATGGGCCCACACGTTAGCAGCTACATCTACGGACCAAGTCTGCACTAGGTTTTTAAGTGGTGGGGTCGTCATGTCATACACTTTGACATTAATCTAGCTCCTAACTGTGTTTTCTAATTACCACGGGCCCATGTTGCATACTAATTCTAACTACTAATTAAACACTAACTAATCATGGCTTAATTCCCTTAACTACCATGGGGTCCACTGTCAGCATTACTGTGCATCTCTGTTCGAACAAAGGGCACGAACAGGGGATGAAGGGATGGCCATGGCCAACTCGGGTCGAGCACGGTACTGGGGAGGGAAGCTCCGGCAACCCCCAAAATGCGATATGGTAGTCTCAGCTACCTAACAGCAGCAACGACACTGTGGGATCGAGATGCACTGAGGCTGTGGGCTATGGCAAGGATGGCGGTGATGGCACTGTAGGTGGTGGCAACTATCAAACATGGCTTAAACCTAGAAATTGAAGCTTGGTTTACCATCTACATGCTAAAACAAAGCTAACGGTGCCCTCAGTGCTCAAGATGTTGCTGTGTGTTGTGCTACCTATGGTGACCTACAAAGCGCGGCAAGATGCTTTGGGATGGAGATACTATCACTACTACAAAAGAGGCTATACTGGACGGCTACATCACAGACAGTTTGACAAAACTGTCTGTGATTGACACTAACACAGACGGTTTTAATTTGGACACCGTCTATGTTAGTGGTCGAGTATCACAGACGGTCCTTACCGATGAACTGTCTGTGATACTTGTTTTTTATTAAAAATCGTCTGTGATAATCTGGAATTATCACACACGGTTTTTTATTAAAAACCGTCTGTGTTGTGTAGACTATCACAGACGGTTCTTCTTAATAACCGTCTGTGAATGTTCACAGACGGTTTTTGACAAGAACCGTCTGTGATGTCCCTTTGTCTGTCATATTCTGTTCATGATCTCTACTCTTAAAAGAATGAGTTCAAGGTGATGGTGCGTCCTACGCTCTCCCATCCTCTCACACAAAAAAACGTGCCGACATGTGGGGCCTCTCTCTGCTTCTCTCCTCCCCCAAAATCGTGCGCAGCTTCTGCTCCTGAGACCTCCGCCTCACCTCCTCCCCACAGAATCCTCCGGCACGCCAGCACCCGCCCCTCCGCCTCGAACACCGCCCGCCGCCTCGCCTCCGCCATCCGCACCTTGTGCCTCTCGAACCTGCGGCGGAGCACAAGTCAGGAACACACACAAAGAAGAACAAATTAACTGAGCAAAAAAGGGACGGAAATTACTTGGTTTTGTAGATGGATTTTGGGTGGAGCTGCTGATGAGAGGAGGGGGGTTGCGGTTGTGATTGGGAGGGGAAGTCGCGGGAGAGGAGTGCCGACCAGAGGGCGGGGTGGAGGGAGAGGCGGCGGAGGCGACAGGAGGCGATGGCGAGGCAGCAGAGGTCGCGGAACCCGAGCGCGGACGACGCGGCGCCGAGCTCCAGGACGCGCGCCCACAGCTCGTCGGGGAGAGCAGACGCCGACATGTTGGATTTGGTTGGCGTGGGTTGGGGATGGACGGCTGCGACACCGAGGCCGCCGTGCAGGTGTGATTCAAAGCTAGCTGTGCCGTCGCGCAGTTGCGCTTCTCCCCGGGGTGGTTCTCTTCGTCGGCGCCTCGGCGGACCAGAGAAATCAGCAAGGCCCGCGACCAAATCGGTCCCTGCCCTGCCGCTGGGCCCGCCCATGAACGTTTGGGCTTTCGATGGTCGTCTCGTTACAAAAATTGTGAGCTGCTTTCTTATGATTGCAAAAACTGCATCACACGTTGCCACGCGCGCAATCTTCTGCAGCTCCCGCAGAACTGCAGAAGCTCTCGATCTTAGGCTCAGCAAAGGCTAATAAGCAAATCAGAACCCAAATAAGAGAGGAGATCATCAAAGGCCAAAAAGAGAATTGTGCAGACAATGTTTAGTAATAAGATCAGCTGAAATATCATATTACAAGTCTGTGTTGTTCCCGGCCCTAGACTACTAGAAGAAAGATCCTAAGCGAACTGCATGATCGGCTCGGCTGAAAAGCTCGTGGCTTATGGCTGAAAACACTGTAGCTGGCTGAAAAAAGCACTGTAGCTGACAGAGGCTTATTTAGCATAATTAAATTTTAAAAAATTTAAAAATAAAAAATATGTTAGCCCATTACGTATAATACAAACAAATACGGGAAAAAAAGAACCGGCAAAAAAGTTCAACAAAAAACCAAAAATTCAGAAAAAGACGAAACTTATGAATAGTGACAAATAAGCTATGAGCACTGTTGGGCAGCCATGTTGATCGCGGCCAATTCGGCTATTTCACCATGGATGTGTAGTCAGGTCCCAAACGACCGAGCCAGATGGATCATTTTGCACAGGTTGTCCTACTGTGCGCAATTCCAAGCTTTTATGACCAGTGCCTTTGCCGAGAGCATTTCAAAACCTCTGGTTCTGCTTGCTGCAATCTACCAGGGACTAGGGATGGCAACGAGGGACATCGCGCCCCGTCCTCGTATCCTGGGGCCTGCCGTCCGTGGGGATTGAAAATAATGTTTATACATATAACATATTTAAAAATATTAAAGTAGCTTCAAATAAAATATTAAAGTATTTTATGTATACCTTTTCATGAAAATATAACTTCAAAACATAAATCATAATATATAAATGCATATTTCATCCAAATATATGAAAAAAGAATACGATGGCGGTGGTCGAATGTGGCCGTGGTCCGATGGGCGTGGTCGAAGATGGCCGTGGACGGATGGGCATGGTCGAATCGCCCTGGTCGAAGATGGGCGTGGTCGGATGGTCGTGGTCGAAGATGCCCGTGGTCGAAAGATGCCCGTGGTCGACGATGCGCGTGGTCGAAAGATGGCGTGGTCGAAGATGTCCGTGATCGAAGATCGCCGTGGTTGCAGAAGCCCCTGGTCGAAGATGGGCATGGTCCAAGATGGCCGTGGTCGTAGCGTCTCTTGAACACCTTTGATCACCTTCGCTGAAGCTTTGCCGTGGTCGAAGATAGCCGTGGTCGAAGACGGCTGTGGTCGGATGGCCGTGGTCGACGATGGGCGTGGTCGAAGATGGCGGTGGTCGGATGGGCGTGGTCACATGGCCGTCGTCGAAGATGGCCGTGGTCGGATGGGCGTGGTCGAATCACCCTGGTCGAAGATGGGCGTGCTCGGATGGGTGTGGTCGAAGATGGCCGTGGTCGCAGAAGCCCCTGGTCGAAGATGGGCATGGTCCAAGATGGCCGTGGTCGAAGATGTCCGTGGTCGTAGCGCCTCTTGAACTCGTTCGATCACCTTCGCCGAAGCTTTGCCGTGGTCGAAGATGGGTGTGGTCGGATGGCCGTGGTCGAAGATGGCGGTGGTCGGATGGGCGTGGTCACATGGCCGTCGTCGAAGATGGGCGTGGCCGGATGGTCGTGGTCGAAGATGGCCGTGGTCGAAGGATGCCCGTGGTCGAAGATGGCCGTGGTCGAAGGATGCCCGTGGTCGACGATGCGCGTGGTCGAAAGATGGCGTGGTCGAAGATCGCCATGGTTGCAGAAGCCCCTGGTGGAAGATGGGCATAGTCAAAGATGGCCGTGGTCGTAGCGCCTCTTGAACACCTTCGATCACCTTTGCCGAAGCTTTGCCATGGTCGAAGATGGGCGTGGTCGGATGGGCGTGGTCGAAGATCGCCGTGGTCGCAGAAGCCCCTGGTCGAAGATGGGCATGGTCAAAGATGGCCGTGGTCGTAGCGCCTCTTGAACACCTTTGATACCCTTCACCGAAGCTTTGCCGTGGTCGAAGATGGCTGTGGTCGGATGGCCGTGGTCGAAGATGGGCGTGGTCGAAGATGGCGGTGGTCGGATGGGCGTGGTCACATGGCCGTAGTCGAAGATGGCCGTAGTCGAAGGATGCCCGTGGTCGACGATGCGCGTGATCGAAAGATGGCGTGGTCGAAGATCGCCGTGGTCACAGAAGCCCCTGGTGGAAGATGGGCATGGTCAAAGATGGCCGTGGTCGTAGCGCCTCTTGAACACCTTCGATCACCTTTGTCGAAGCTTTGCCGTGGTCGAAGATGGCCGTGGTCGAAGATGGCTGTGGTCGAATGGCCGCGGTCGAAGATGGCGGTGGTCGGATGGGCGTCGTCGAAGATGGCCGTGGTCAGATGGGCGTGGTCGAATCACCCTGGTCGAAGATGGCCGTGGTCGGATGGTCGTGGTCGAAGATGGCTGTGGTCGAAGGATGTCCGTGGTCGACGATGCGCGTGGTCGAAAGATGGCGTGGTCGACCTGGGCCGGCCAAGTGGCAAGCGGGGGAGGGGGCTAGGCGGGATTGGGCGGGAGATCCGGCCGTCCACGCGGCGGCCTTAGGGGAGGGGAGAGGAATTTTAGTTTTAATTTTGATTTTTGATTTTCATAGAGGCTAGAAAATTTAATAATGCTCAGAAAAAATATGAAATAAATTCCAAAAATTCCAGAAAAATTCACAGAAGTTCCTTGGTAAGTTTTGGACTTAAATAAAATATTTTCAACAACAATTCTTGCATTAAATTTTAAATTTTAATTTCCTTCAAAATACTTTTTAATCTTTTAAATAACTTTTTTTTAAAACTCAGAAAAACCATGGGATGTCACATACGACGAGGGAGTAGCGGCGTCTGGTACTGTTCCGAGCGGCGCCTTGACTGCTCCGTGTGTGCTCCTCTCCCCAGACGGCTCGCGCGCCAGTAAAAGCCCCGTTGCTGAGCCCCCGCACACCTAGCCCCTCTACACTCAATCACTGCCAATGGGGTCCGTTAGGACCAGGGTCCATCGCCCAAGGTCTTGGGTCGGTGCGTTATGGCGCTGGACTGGAAGGCCTCTACGCTGCCGCGAGCGCAAGCTGCCGTGTGACCGCGAGACGGTGCTCGCCGCGCGAAGATCTCTGCAGGTGCGTGAAGCGCTCTCGCGCGAGCAGACCGGAGTGGGTTTTAATAACCTTGATTTTCTTTGCTCCCTATTATTTTGCAATTAGACTTTTTAAATATTATGATTATGTTTTAATCCGTAGCAACGCACGGGCATCCAACTAGTCAGAGGTTAATATATAAGTACACGTTGCTTCTAATAACTTAACTACAGAACTAATGAGACAAGAGATCACAAATTAAAGGTAAATTTATTAATTTCAATTAGAGGCAAATTTATTACAAAAGTCGCACAGGTAAAGAGTTTCCCAGATTGTAATGTTTTGGGCTTCGTACGCTTCTTCTTCGACTTTGGGACTTGGAGGATCATGCACTGACTTCTCGAACGCCGTTAAGATTGTCCTTGTCCTTAGCACTTCCTCCTCCAGCCTGGGCAAATAATCAGTAGCATAGCCCATAATGTCGTATAGGATAGCATGAAAAGATTCCTCAGAATCTGCCGTTTCTGCTTGATCGGCAAGGCTATCCATCAGTCTCTCCAATGCGTGTAGAGCTTCTTCCGCTTTGCGCACATTGTGGAGAAGAACCAGGGTAAGGGTTGTTTCCCTTTCTTGAGCGGCAGCGAGACGCCTCCGTCGACGACGGATGATCAGGTCGAGTTGACGGATGCAAGAAAGTCGGGGAAGGAGAGCAGGGCATGTGCGGAGAAGCTGCTCTAGATGCAAATTGCTAGCCGCCTGTGTAAGATTCCGGCCGAACAATTCTTGATGAACAGATGAGAGGAAGGAGATGATCAAAAGAATAGTAGAAGCCATATTGTACGTACGTAGAAGAGACCTGGATTAGGCGCGCATATTTAACCTTTAGCACAGGCGGTTTGTATACCCAAACATTAATGATATAGACGCTTCGTATAATGATCCAGAGACGTTAATTAGATGATCGAAACACGAAGCGTTCTGAGATAAAGCTTATGACAGACGGTTTATACGGAACCGTCTGTGATTAAACTTTCACAGACGGTTTATACTCGCAACCGTCTGTGATATTTTCACAAACGGTTATTAACACGAACGGTCTGTGATAACTGAAACATCACAGACGGCTCGTATTAAGAACTGTCTGTGATAACTGAAACATCACAGACGGCTCGTATTAACAATCGTCTGTGATATTTATTATCACACACGGTTCACGTTAATAACCGTCTGTGATAATCACATATCACCAATAATTGGCGTGTGATAATCACGTGTCACCAATAATTGGCGTATACCCAGGATGTCGATCTCACCCGTCCATTCTCTCCACATCGAATGGCTCCTCCCTCTGCTCGGCCCTTATAAATAACGCCCCATCTACCTTTCCACCGGTACTAGTCACGCGTGAGTTCATCCACTGTGAGCATATATAGCTGTAAGTGTGGTAAGTGTGTCTTGTTCACCCGCACCGTCGTTCCATGAAGAGTTCACTAGCTTGTTATCCTGTAATAGATCTAAATGTGTTGTCGTGCTTGCCTCTGTATTTGCATGTTCCTCGACGATGCCGACTACTGCCGAGATGTGATGTCCACTCCGACAATCCTTCTTTTTCCTGCAAAATTCAAGGCAATTTTATTACAAAAGTTCAAAAAAAAAGACATTCCCAGATTCTTCGGTGAGCAGCCGACATAGCCGACTTCTTCGCTGAGCGACTATCCATCTGCTTCTTCCCACTTCTTTTCTTCATCTCTGGTCTCTGGATCACGTACGCCAATAGCGATGATTGTAGTGTAAACCGTCTGTGAAGGACTATCACAGACGGTTCTATATACGAACCGTCTGTGATACGCATAACCGTCTGTGATTATGTTAGACTATCACAGACGGTTATTTATGCGAACCGTCTATGATAGGCAACAATCACAGACGGTTATTAATTTGAACCGTCTGTGATATTGTTTGTATCACAGATGGTTAATATTAATAATCGTCGGTGATAATTCACAGACGGTTATTAATACAAACCGTCTGTGATATATCATTTTCACAGACCGTTTGTGGTTGGAACCGTCTGTGATATGCTGCGTAGTATTAATTACTTGGCGTACTTGCTTGAAGGATGTCGACACCGATCTGTCTTCATTGCGCTGCATCGGTGGAGCAAGGCGGCCGGCTTTAGGGAGTTGGGGGTGAAAAATATCACCGTCTTCTTAGTGATCTGATCAGAGGTTAGTATACTCAATTACTTAACATTCTTAGTGATCTGATCAGAGATTAGTACTCAATTACTTAACATTCTTAGTGATCTGATCAGAGGTTAGTAGTAGGGGTAATAATCATTTTTGACACCCATTTGTCACTTGTGTAGCGTAGATGGACCGAAGCTGGATGTATATTGAGAACCGTGTGAGTGAAGAGTACATTACTGGCGTGTCTGCTTTTAGAAGGGCGACCGAGCTGGATATGTTGAAGAAGGGGATGAAATATATGTATTGCCCATGTATTGATTGTGATAATCTCAAGATGTTTAGCAACTCAGCGCAGATTGAAGCTCACTTGATTCGAAGGGGTTTCAGAAAAGGGTACAAATGTTGGACCAGTCACGGTGAAGAGAAGAGTACACAAGAAGGTAGTTATGACATAGTCGAGGGAGACAACGATATGCCAGTTGTGGACTGTTCTTTCGATCATGAGGATAGGTCGCAGGATGACAATCTAGATCAGATGTTACGTGATGCAGAAGGGAACTATAGTGGGAGTGAGTTTGGTAAATTCGAGGGCTTGATGGAGGACTCGGAGAAACCTTTGTTCCCGGGCTGCAAGCCGCAATACACGAGGTTGTCATCAGTTCTAGAACTGCTAAAATTGAAGGCAAGCAATGGTTGGTCCGACAAGAGTTTCACGGCATTATTAGGTCTCCTAGTGGACATGCTTCCAACGGGAAATGTGTTGCCGAGAACCACCTACCAAGCCAAGAAGATTCTTTGTCCATTAGGAATGGAAGTAGAAAGAATACATGCATGTCAGAATGATTGTATCTTGTACCGTAAAGAGTATGCTAGCTTACATGTTTGTCCGGTGTGCAAAGCATCCCGATACAAGCGTAAAAATGACTCTGATGATGGGAAGGGCATCGAGGTGAAGCAAGGACCTCCTGCTAAGGTGATGTGGTATCTTCCTATAATCCCCCGTTTGAAGCGTTTATTTGCAAACCGCAAGGATGCAAAGATTGATGCGTTGGCACTGCGAGCAGCGTAAGAAAGACGGAATGATAAGACATGTTGCTGATTCTGCCCAGTGGAGGAACATCGATAGGATGTTTGTAGATTTCGGTGTGGAACCGAGAAATATAAGGTTTGGGTTGAGTACAGATGGAATGAATCCTTTTGGTAACATGAGCAGCCGACATAGCACCTGGCCCGTGACTCTGTGCATGTACAACCTTCCTCCTTGGCTGTGTATGAAGCGGAAATATATTTTGATTTCACTACTTATCCAAGGGCCGAAGCAACCTGGCAACGGTATTGATGTGTTCCTAGCCCAATTGGTGGAAGATCTTGCAATACTGTGGAATGAAGGGGTACATGTATGGGATGCGGACAAACGAGAGAACTTCACTCTACGCGCCATGTTGTTCTGCACCATTAATGATTTTCCTGCCCTTGGTAACCTGTCAGGGTTGAGTATAAAAGGAGCCAAAGCGTGTCCGCACTGCTTAGATTATACCGAGAGTGTGTGGTTAAACAACTCGCGAAAAACTGTGTACATGCGTCACCGTAGGTTCCTTCCAAAGTATCACCCATACCGCAAGATGAAGAAACAATTTGACGGAAAAAAGAGGATGACTCAGTACCAAGACCTTTTAGCGGGAAAGAGGTGTACGATATGGTCAAGGATATAAATGTTGTGTTTGGAAAGGGACGTAAATTGAGGAAGAAAATGTGGAAAAAGAGGTCAATATTTTGGGACTTGCCTTATTGGGAGCACTTAGAAGTTCACAATTGCATCGATGTCATGCATGTAGAGAAGAATGTATGTGACAGTTTGATTGGTCTCTTACTGAACATTCTTGATAAAACAAAGGATGGTGTTAACGCAAGGCGTGACTTGGTTGCTATGAACATCAGGACCGAGTTAGCACCGATAGAGACCGATAAAGGCCAGACGTACCTTCCCCCAGCATGCTACACTCTGTCTAAGTCCGAGAGAACTGAACTGTGCCAGTCCTTACATGGTGTGAAAGTTCCATCCGGTCACTCCACAAGCATGAAAAAACTTGTTTCCATGGAACATTTAAAATTAATTGGCATGAAGTCTCACGACTGTCATGTGCTAATGACACAAATGCTACCTGTTGCAGTTAGAAGTATTTTGCCGAACAAGGTTCGAGTGACAATCATAAGGCTATGTTATTTCTTCAACGCAATTACTCAGAAGGTCATTGATCCGGATGGACTAGATACTCTGCAAACCGAGGTGGTGACAACTCTATGTCATCTAGAGATGTATTTCCCTCCATCATTTTTTGATATCATGGTCCATCTCATTGTCCACCTTGTGAAAGAGATAAAAATATTCGGCCCCGTATTTCTACGTCATATGTAACCTTTCGAGAGGTACATGGGAATTCTGAAGTCCTATGTACGCAATCGATCTCGACCGGAGGGTAGCATCATCGAAGGTTATACAACAAAAGAGGTCATTGAATTCTGCATCGGCTACATGGCTCAGGTAGAGCCGATAGGTGTACCTCTATCTCGTCACGAGGGGAGGCTAGAGGGTATCGGGACTATCGGGAGGAAAGCAATAACTCCGGATCAAAATACGTATGCTCAAGCCTATTTCATGGTTTTATAGCACATGACTGAAGTGATCCCATATATTGAAGAGCACAAGGACATGCTACGTCAAAAGAATGCAGGCCAGTCAGAAGTTTGGATCACGAGACAACACAACCGTCAGTTCAACGAATGGTTCAAGGCGCAATTGACTAGGAGGTCGTCAAGTGAAACACTACAATGGTTGGCAAAAGGGCCAAAATTTATAATTATGACATGGCAAGGATACGACATTAATGGCTACACATTTTATACAACAGATCAAGATAGAAAGAGCACAGTGCAGAACTCAGGTGTCCGCATAGATGCCTATGATGCGCACGGCAGTACCGCTGGCCCAAACTCGTACTACGGGCTTGTAGAGGAGATTTAGGAGCTTGACTACGTAATTTTCAAAATTCCTTTATTTTGGTGCCGTTGGGTCCAACTCCCACGGGGTGTAAAGGTTGACAAGTACGGCGTCACTACCGTGGACCTCGAATGTGTAGGATACAAAGACGAACCATTCGTACTCGCGAGGCAAGTTGTTCAAGTATTTTATGTAACCGACCCGGCAAATAAGAAGCGCCATGTAGTTCTTCAGGGAAAAAGAAGGATTGTCGGGGTTGAGAATGTTGTGGATGAGGAAGAGTACAATCAATTTGATGATTTACCTCCATTCGGAGACGGCATCAGGCTCGAGGAAGAACAAGGCGATGAAGCAAGCTATATGCGTGTCGATCATCATGAAGGGCTTTATTTAAAATGATATAGTCAAAGTGTAATAAATGATATTGGTTATGCTTGTGTTTTTCATAAATGTATGTATGTTCCATTGTAATTGTAAAATGACTAAGGAACTAAGAAATAGTTATATTTATGGTTATGCTTGCGTTTTTCATAAATGTATCTATGTTCCATATTGTAATTGTAAAATGACATAGGAACCTAGCTAGCTGCGGGTATTTATAGTGAACTATCACAGGCGGTTTATCAAAAGAAACCGTCTGTGATAACACATCACAGACGGTTCTATCGATATAACCGTCTGTGATAATATGGATATCACAGACGGTTATATCTATAGAACCGTCTGTGATAATATGCATATCACAGACGGTTATATCGATAGAACCGTCTGTGATACCACTATCATAGACGGTTCGTTTAAGGAACCGTCTGTGATAGCTTATCTTTAAATACCCGCAGCTAGGTCTGCGGAGTCCGCTCTCGCGCAGTCTCTTGTCTCCACTCTGCAGCGCCCCTGCTAGCTAGGTTTTGATCCCTCCCACCGCCGCTCCCTCCCGACGCCGCCGGTCCCTCCCGACGCCGCTCCCTCCCGACGCCCCTCCGACGCCGCTTCCTCCCGATCGACGCCGCCGGTCCCTCCCGACGCCGCTCCCTCCGAGCTTCACATGTATTTTATGTTATATGCTTCACATGTTATATGCTCATGTTATATACTTCACATGTTATATGTTTCACAAGTTGGAAGGCCCATAGCTCACTGCAGTTAGTCAATCGTTAGAACTTTGTCAAAGGGCATAAAGCAAGTGACACACTCCAGTGTATCTTGTTCAATGAACTTGATGCACTGGTTTGTGTCACTTGATTCATAGAACTTTGACAAGCTGGGACCATAGCTCACTGCAGTTAGTTTTTTCTTAGAAGAGAGATGACGTCCACACAGTCTTCGTCGTCGTCATCTGGGTCTCACGCTCCCAAGATTGCGAAAACTAAACGTGGCCGAGGAGTATCGAAAAGGCCAAAGGGCCGAATGACCATCACGGTGGTCTCTCCGAATGGGATCCCTCTGGAACCGACGAAAGCAGCATCATCATTTCGGACTATCTACGGGATAATTGGAAGGCAACGGGTCCCCATCACCATAGCAAGCTGGAAAGATTTGACAAAGGATCACAAAAATCAGCTATAGGAGGAAATTACAAATTCGTTCGAGATCCCAGCAGAAGTACAGGGACTCGTGCAACGGCAAGCGCTCCTCGCGATGGGAAAAGCATGGAAGAATTTTAAGAGCACTCTTGTGATGAAGTACGTGTCCAAGGATGTCATGCCCTTCACGAAGTATCCTTTCGTGTCGCTGGAAACATGGGAGGCCTTTGTGCAGATGAAGACGACGACCGAATTTGAACAACAAAGTGCGACACACAAGGCTCTCCAGTCACAAAACACGCACCCTCACAGACTTGGCACTGCTGGGTACGCGGGTAAAATCCCGCAATGGAGGATGCAGGATGAGGTCGCAATCCGATCGGAGGCCTCTCCGCCATTTGCCGGAATCGCACGAGCGCGCTCGAAACTGGTTAAGAGCGAGGTCATCAACCACATCTTCGGGTGTCTCTTTCAAAAACCCCGCAGATGAGGAAGTGTCCCAACGCCTGGTAAAATATGTTAAACAACATAGTTGTTAACACCTCTTGAACTTCATGGGTTCAAAAATAACATGATTAATTGCCTCTTGCAGCAATCATTGACTACCGAATCTTCTCGTGGCTCCTTTGAAGAATATAGGGAGATAGATTTACTATCACAGGCCTTGGGAAACAAGGAGCACCCAGGTCGCACACGAGGCATGGGGGTTTATGTATCTTGGAGGCACGGATTTCCAGATTACTCCGAGACATATAGGAGTAGGAAGAGATTCAAGGCGTACCGCAGCGAACAAATAAAACAGGAGCTTCGTGCTCAACTTGAGGAACAACTATCTGCCTCACTTCAAGAGCAGACTGCCTCACTTCGAGGAGAGATAGATTCGTTGCGGGAAGAACTGAGACAAGTTTGCAACCAATCGCAACCCACTCCTACTACTGCGGTACCCAGTCCCCCTCAATGTTGCAGTAGCTGCGCGTCCACACCAATTTCTGAACATAGCGACGCCCACTTACCTATTGATGACATTCAGGTAATGTACCTCTTTAGAATGGTACATAGATCTCTCTGGTGGACGCCTTAACTCATCTTGTATCGTTATGTAGGAGCCCATGCCTTGCAGCCTCAAAGTTAGGCTTGTTGGCTCTATTCCCATTGACGCTGGGCGCGGCATGGTGTATCCATTGCTGCCAGGGACGCTGGTGCACGGTGTACAAGTAGACACCGGTTTCATAAAGGTCCAGGTGGACATGATTAATGATATTTTTAAGACCGTCCCTCTTGAGAAGCCCCCAAACGAAGAGATTAAGATATTAGGGGATGCCGTCCATACATTCATTCAGTGGCCCAAGAGGGACATCGTCCTCGACATGTCCGTGCCACAATCTTCACATCCAGTGGCCCAAGTGGGACGTCGCCCTGGACCTGGCACATCGGCTCCGGTGGCTCCACCTCCACCTCCAAATCCAGTATAGTCTGTTGCATCAGCTCCCGCCGAGATGCCACCGGGAACATATCATAAGCGAGGCTCCAAGGCCTCCAAGGCTCATGCGAAGAAAATTAAGCCGCGTCCCGTGTCATGGAAGTTTACTCTAGGAGTGTCGTTGGTGCCCGAGTCACAATTATCCTAGCTTGGTTTGATTTGTAATACATTGCATGCCTGGTACATGGAGAAGTCCAACATGAAGCCAATCCGGCAGAGTGCATTCACTCTAAAATATAAGGAGACGCATTTCCTCCACGACTCGGACTACATCGTCGTGACATTCGAAGATTTATTCTTACTATTCAATCTCGACGAACTCGACGCCTCACTTCTACGATGCTGGACACTGTAAGTGTACTGTACAATGAATACATTCACGTTATACAGATAAATGTCATTACTCTTTCTTTATGTATAGATACATGATCCAAGAAGTCCGGCGATCGCGACGACCGGTGGGTTTCCTCGACCCTCACTTGGTCTCCGAGCAATCTATCAACGCAGATGCATTCTTCGTGCAAGGTTACATAACGAGGGGATTGATTGCTCACACCGACAAGGAGTACGTCATGGTACCCTTCAACCAAGGGTAAGTGCTTCACTAGTTGCCACACATATGTTTCATTTGTACTTTACATGCAGCATGAACTTAGGATTAATCACTATGGCGACACACATGACTAGGCATCACTGGATTTTGATTGTGATTGTACCAAAGCGGAGCAAGGTAATATACCTTGATTCCCTCCTTAGGAGCAACCACGACTTCAGTCATGTGCAAGAAGTACTTAACAGGTAAACTCATTTCCTCCATACATAACTCTATTGTAACATTTCTTTTGTTTGCCACGGCCGAGGCTAAGTTTTTTGAATCACGTAGGGCGTTTGCCGATTATGTTGCCCAAGGAGGAAGACACGACAAATCCAGTGACATGCTACGACACAACACGCGATTTCCGGTACCCGCTACAACACAACAATCCTATATCATACTTTGTTATAATGCCTTTAGAATTGACAATACTGATGTATGTAATTCTATTTTTGAAGTGCCACCAGCAGCTACAGGGCAACGTATGTGGATTCTACGTTTGCCGCCATATGAAGGAAATCATGGATACTAAGATCAATGATCCAGAGGTTTGTCAGGTCCTTCTAATAATTATTATTTTCTGATTATATATATGTATTTATATTACACACACATGCTAATTAATGACTTAACATTGCTCCTAGCGACAGCGGGTGGACTTCGACGAAAGTGCATATGATCTTGACAATCTTGTCGACATTCGTGCAATCATCTCCCGATTCTTGCTAGCAGAGGTCATAAATAAGAGGGGAGAGTTCTACGCCGGCAATGGTAATAATTAGATGTTGAAACATTGGATTCAACTGTACAAATCAAACAATTCCTTCAATTGAATTCATTTGTCAGATTTTGTGTAACGATTTTCATTCTATATATGTATGTGATCTGCTGGCCGTTTGTTACATTCATCTGTGTATCGAATTTTGTTGTAATTTACTATGAGTTGCAATTAACTTATATCTGTCATTTATCTGTAATCTGCTTCCTTGCTTTCAGAGGGCATGGCTAGCATATCCTGAGGCTAGCCAAAAAAGCATATCCTGAGGCTAGCCAAAAAACAGCAAATAAAATGGATGATGCACTTGGTATCACAGACGGTTCGTTGTTAAAAACCGTCTGTGATACAATATCACAGACGGTTTCAAAGAGTACCGTCTGTGGTGTGAATGATATCACAGACGGCCTTTACTACTAACCGTCTGTGATACGAGACCATCATAGACGGTTGTTTATAAAAAACCATCTGTGATAGTCTCGTATCATAGACGGTTTTTTACAACAACCGTCTGTGATACGAGACTATCATAGACGGTTTTTTATAAACAATCGTCTGTAATACTCGTCTATCACAGACGGTTAGTAATAAAGACCGTCTGTAGTGTGAGTTATCACAGACGGCTCGGGAACCGTCTGTGATAACCACCAACTATCACTGACACCTAAACACTGATGATTCAGGAACCGTCTGTGATGACGGTTTCAAACCGTCTGTGATAGGGCTGTCTGTAGCAGTGTATGGTCATCTAGGTGTTTCACTGACTAGCCTAACAGATTGTGACAAGCTGGAACGCATGGGAACGGAAGGGATAACCTAGAAACCAAGAGGGAAGGGAGATCGAGTATGGCAGGGATGTCGAGGCATGTTATGGGCCAATGATAGGGATGAAGGTGCATCCCGCTTCTCTGGTCCAAGAAAACGAAGAAGGGGAGCTATTAGAAAAAGTAGATCGAGGTGAACATGGATGACAAGAACTCCGAGGTCGAAGCTCACCAGAACGGAAGGAATGAGGCGGCGATAGTGTGAGCGCGCTCCGGCCTACTCCGCGGAAGGTGGCAATGTTCCGTTCACCCTACGGGAAAACAAGAGAAAATGAATTATTTGCCACCCCAAAAATTGACACTCTATGAAATGCCACTCCAAAGATTTTCCTCTTGGATTTATCACCCAATTTATGGAAATAGTCAGTATTGCGGCAACGAGACCAAACAGTGGGTGGTTTCTACCCTCTCTCCCTTATGATGTGGAACTAAGAGAGCTAGAGACCACCACTTGTGTGTGAGCTAGTGAGGAAAAAAATGAGAACCTCCCCCAATGCCCCCTTGGAACTTTATATATGTGAATGGGGGAGGATGTGAACTTTATACATATAGCATCATGCTATTAGGCTTACTCTAGGTTTACTTTAGAACCCACTAGGCAACCTTGATGCCACATTCGTGTACTACACTTAGGGGTGCAAACAGAGCAAATAATTTCCGTCCGACTGAAGGCTCACAGAATAAATACGGAAGGGGTAGATGGGTATCCGGCAATATCTGTGTACGACTCCGAGGAAAAAATATAGAATATGATACGGGATAAGTGATATCCATATGTCAAGTGATTCCGAAGTCTGTTGTAATTTCACCTAAGAACAATATAATATATAGGTGGATTACCACATCTAAATAGCACAGGAATACTGAGCATTCTTTCTTTGACATCTCAGTGATTAGTCTCTCCGTGTTCGCTCTAATTGCACCCTAATGTCCAATGTACTATGCAAAGAAGCAGATAATTTTCGTCTGACCGACCGTTTGAAGTATTATGGAATGGATACAGAATGAAGAAATTGGTATCCAATATTATCCATATTCGACTCCGACTATGAGGATAAAATATGGAATACAATACAGGATAAGCGATATCCATCCGTATTTTCGATTGCACCCCTAATTACACCGCCTAGGTCACGGCGTCGCGGTCTTCCTGCCGGAGACCAAGGGCGTTCCACTGGAGTCCATGGGCGGATCTCCATCCACATGAACCGTGCTTGCTCAATAATGAGCCTTCGTGATATGTGATCGTATGGTTGCATGCTTGCTTAACTAATTAGGCCTTAGAGCGTAGCATTCTTTTATACGTACAACTTGCTGAGATGAATTTGAGATCTTGGATAATTGATGTCACCGTCAATATATTACTTGCACAAAGAAACGTGCTTGCGCTATTTGGGGCACTCCCTAAGTGGGCCTTATTAATATGTTGTTCTACTGATAATGCCTAGTAGTTGCCCGGCTACCTGTATGTATGTTATGATCCTCTAGTGTTGGAGTAGGTGAAGTCTATATATTTCTTTCATCTACACCTTTGAAACGTAGGCCATTTTGGCAGAGCTCTCTTTGAGAGGGAGGAAGAAATTGAGGGAGATCGAGAGATGGCCGGAGGAATAATTGCGACCAATGATGGCCCCGCGGTGGACTACGCCGGACGCCTGACGTTCTCGGTGTTCGTGACCTGCCTCGTGGCGGCCTCCGGTGGCCTCATCTTCGGCTATGACATCGGCATCTCAGGTGCATCTCACGCTGATCTTCTTCCTCAGCACTGCATCCATGCTTGTGCTAAGGGTCACCTCGTACGTGTTCCAACTCTGTTTGCCTGTAATCCTATGCACAAGCAAAGTATTATTTGCTTGATTTGAAGTGCTTCACCATCTTGATATGCCTTGTTTCTTGAGCTTAAAACTCCTACAGAAAACTGTGTCAACGAACTAACCCCTGTTAATTCAAGGTGGTGTCTCTCAAATGGAGCCGTTCCTGAAACGGTTCTTCCCGCACGTCCTCAAGAGGATGGCGGAGGCGAAGGGGAACGAGTACTGCGTCTACGACAGCCAGGCGCTCACGGCCTTCACGTCGTCCCTATACGTCGCGGGGCTAGTGGCGTCGCTCGTGGCCAACCGCGTCACCAAGGCGATGGGCCGGCAGGGCGTCATGCTTATGGGCGGGGCGCTTTTCTTCGCCGGCGGCGCCATGACCGGCGCGGCCGTCAACATCGCCATGCTCATCGTCGGGCGCATGCTGCTCGGCTTCGGCGTCGGGTTCACCAACCAGGTCAGTTTCACCTTCTTCCATGAGCGGTCAGGAATTCAGCACCGGCGCATTTCTTTTGTCTAACACGCATGTGCCAGTGAACTGCTGACATGTAGCCAGCCATTGTTCACTGGGCTCGTTCGATCGGGTGGTGGACTTCTTGGATATCTATTCTCAGACAGCGACGTCGTATAAAATTGCTTAGATCATATACTTCGAAACCACTACTATAAAGCTTTCTTACTTAAATATAAGTGCAAGTGGAACCACGTCTACGAGAGAGAAACGATCAAACAAGTGCTAATTCACTAACAGTAGTACACAGATTTTTCGCATCGTTCAAGTCAATGCGATCGCCAAGTATTTCAAAATGATGCAGACATGAGTAGATGCACGATCCACGGGAAGAAACAAACCAGTTGTCACTGATCCATTTTTCTTTTACTTTTAGTCCACGAATGAAGTATCAAGTAGCTAGACTAACAAATACTGGAGTTTTCATTGGCTACTTGTCTAGTTGGCCTAGTGGCATGCATCCCCGACGACTTCAGCTCGTTGGGGACAAGCATTCTTGCTAGCTACCAGTGTTTTTCTTGTCACGCCGCCAGGTAGGCTCAGCAATTGTTTCACTTCGGCGCGCAGCACGCTGGCTGTTGTCCGACTTCCTTGGCTGCCTGCCCTCTCGGCAGTTGCCAATGTTTTTTCTCGAAGAAAGTTACAGCAGTCTTAATCTGCTCACGCACGGCACGGAGACCACGGTTTTACGCTGCGTGCACCATCGTCTGTTGCTCGATAATATCACCTCATACTCGTCATACCATGCTTGCATTGACAAATGACAGGCCACTCCTCTCTTCCTCGCCGAGATGGCCCCGACGCGGTGGCGCGGTGCCCTCACCGCCGGCTTCCAGTTCTTCCTCGCCGTTGGCGTACTCATCGCCAACGTCACCAACTACGCCACCTCGCGCATCTCCTGGGGCTGGCGCCTCTCCCTCGGCCTCGCCGGCGCGCCGGCCGTCGTCATCTTCCTCGGCGCGGTCTTCCTCACCGACACCCCCAGCAGCCTCGTCATGCGCGGGCAGGCCGACCGCGCCCGCGCCGCGCTCCTCCGCGTGCGCGGGCGCGGCGCGGACGTGGACGCCGAGCTCGAGGGCATCGTGCGCGCCGTGGAGGCCGCGCGCAAGAGCGATGACGGCGCGTTCCGTCGGATGGCGACGAGGCGCGAGTACCGCCCCCACCTGGTGCTCGCCGTGGCCGTGCCCACGTTCTTCCAGCTCACCGGCGTGATCGTGCTCTCCTTCTTCTCGCCGCTCGTGTTCCGCACCGTCGGGTTTGGCAGCAACGCAGCGCTGATGGGTGCCGTCATACTCGGCGCCGTGAACCTGGTCTCCCTCATGCTCTCCACCCTCGTCATCGACCGGTACGGCCGCAAGGTGCTATTCATGGTCGGCGGCCTCCAAATGATCATCGGCCAGGTACGTTACCTACCAGTTCTTTTCCTTATGCACGTACATACATGTAATCACTTCAGTTTTCTCCCGTTTTCGAGTCGCGAAGGTTGGGGTTGCGTGGATCATGGGCGCGCAAGTGGGGAAGAGCGGCGACGCTCCGATGGCGAGGCCGTACGCGGCGGCGGTGCTGGTGTTCACGTGCATCCACACCGCCGGGTTCGGGTGGTCGTGGGGACCGCTGGGGTGGGTGGTGCCGAGCGAGATTTTCCCCGTGGACATCCGGTCGGCGGGGCAGGCCATGAACGTGTCCATCGGGCTCGGCCTGACGTTCGTGCAGACGCAGTCGTTCCTCGCCATGCTCTGCCGCTTCAAGTACGCCACCTTCGCCTACTACGCCGCCTGGGTCGCCGTCATGACTGTCTTCATCGTGCTGTTCCTGCCGGAGACCAAGGGCGTCCCGCTCGAGTGCATGGGCACCGTCTGGGTGCAGCACTGGTACTGGAAGCGGTTCGTCCAGGACCAAGGGAAAGAGCGCCAAACGCTCACCTAAGATAGCTAGCTGCCGCATATCCATGGCTAATTAGCTATACATGGGTGGTTGTTTCATGTTTGTGGCTTCACACGTTAATGTGCGTTATATCTCTCTGTAATTTGTAGAGTGAAGTTTGTTTTCTAGTGTACTATGCACTGTTCTAATCAAAACGAGTGGTTAATTCAAACTAGGGAATAATATGTTTAGAGAATTCAAGTAGTTGCTCCTAGATGGCTCCCCCTACTGAATTATGAATCCCAACAGGAAACAGAGATTATTTCCTGTCCAAGCAACTGAAGTAAGACGGAGCGTAAATATAGACGAGATACTGACACCACAAATAAGCATTAACAGTGACGCTTTGTTCAACTACAAAAGCAGAACTTCCGGCATGCTCAAAAAACAGGCTCATGCTCCATTGTGTAGTATAGCTGTATAGGGGCAGTCTGGTACTCTGGTGTGGTTTGGGAATAAACATCAGCACTGTGGTTCCCACTTGTATCCAGGTCTCATGGACAAGTAGGCGACAAGCACTCTCTACTATGTTAAGAAGGTTTGCATTCTCCAATGCAGCCGCAACACGTTCTTTGTCGTTCAGTTGCTTATTCACTGCAAGAAACAAATAATACTGAGATATCTGGTCAGACAACAAGGCAAGAGAATGTAGTGACTATAAGCTGTAGGACATGTACCGGCAGCTTCAGTTGCATGTGATCCAGGGGCTACCCTTTTGTCCACCTACACAAACTAGGGAGTGTCAAGCAGCGCCAAGGATGCAATTTCCCCATCCTATAGATGAAGGAAAAAAAGATAACTTTCAAATTTGCCCCAATAGGTAAAGCAGTTTTATATTTGCCTCTCGAATGGACAGCATGGACTTCTAAAGCTCCGTTTAGAATGCAGGAATTTTATAAGAAACAATTCAATTTCCGTAGGAATCGAAAAAAAATTCATGCATTCCGAACAGGGCGTAAACCATTGACGACCAAGTTTCATGTACAAAAAAAGGTGATTCTGAAATAATTTCTATTCTACATGGATCTCAAATGTAGACATTCAGGTAGGCACCACCTCTGAAACAGTGCCCTGCGACAACTGATGAAGCATGGCTGCTTACTTCCAGGTCTATATGTTTGACGCGAGAAATCATTTACGAATTTCTTGCCCCGAAGTATAAGATGCGAGCGTACCAGTATACTAAAGTACACAAAAATAAATAAACACAACAAAAGATAGAGAAAACATGTATTTATTCATTCATTTGAGAAAAACAAAATTACAAGTTCCCTTTATATATATGCGCTCCATATATTGCTTTATGTAGCAGATCTGATATAGACGATGTGGCATCCTGGTTCTTGAGGCCTCGGAAGGTTCCTGGTTAATTACATCTGTAGGATAAACCCACATAATACCTCCAATTAAGCCGCACATGGTCATCATTTTCAGTCTTCGCTTCACGTTCTCCATGCATGTGATAAATGATTGATGTAGATGTAGACGTTGGTATAATCCATAGCCTCATCGGTCTATGGGGCCGTTGATAACGTAGACCTTGCATTGGCCACGCCCGCCTGTGCTGCTCGACCTCATCGGTATCAAACGACACATAAAATTAAGGGTGATTAAAAATGTGCATGATTCATGTTAAGCATGACTGATCCGACGACACAACAATAGAATCAGTATAGTAGGCGTACTTAATTCGGATGTACTTAATAGGAAACAAGAATAGGATATCGAAAATCTCTTGTTGGCCTATAGCCTCAGCTCCATTTTCATCTGTGGTTTCTGGTGCCTGTTGGATGCTCCTCTCCTCTCTCTCATAAACCAAAGGGTTATCAACCCCACAACCATAATACAATAGCTTTTAGGGGCAACAGGCAGCACAGGTTACATGCATATACAGACGGTAGTATCCAACAACTTGCAGGGAAGATGGGAGATTAGGTCACCTAGAATACTTTGAATGGAAGCAAGTCCGCGGGTAACTAAGACCAACAACAGCACAGGTTACATGCACATACAGACGGTAGTATCCAACAACTTGCAGAGAAGTTGGGAGGAGATTAGGTCACCTAGAATAACAATGTACGCCGGGAATGCTTTGAATGGAAGCAAGTCCGCGGGTAAACTAAGACCAACAACACCCAGGCTATTTACAGGGATGAACAAGTTTGAGCATGCCGAGTTGTGCTTCATACGTCGTCAGCATCGCTCCCACCCACATAAGCATCATGTATAACCCCGTAGTGACTCCCATCAGGACCTGACACCTTAAACCTGCTTAGCCACAAAGGATGATTCCAGTGAATCCAGACTAATATAACGAGGTAAGTGGGATGATGCATAACTCTTAAAAATTGAGTTCTTGAATTTGTTTGAACAAATAAAACATCACAGAAAGTTATAGACGATCACCTCTCCAAAATAAATTTTCCTTCCTTATACCTCTGGCTCTTCTCATGTGCAGCCTCCTAGAGTAGGGGCACCATAGAACTTAGACGCCAGGCAATACACAAGATATTACAAAATAAACATCACAAATTTTACATATTTCCATCCAACAATGGATCCGCAGCCAACACAGAAGATATCAGAAACAGTATGCATTCCTGTGATCATTATGTGATCCTCTTTTACTCCAGCAGTAACATTGACACTGCCCGTAAAGACGCAAGTTAAAGACAAATCTGCTGGCAGACAGAGTACTGTAAAGAGTATAACTCATCTTCAAACACTACGCCTTAGAATCTACCAAAAAGTGAATTGGATAAAATTGGACTAAATGGCATTACTTTGCTACTGGACTACCAAGTGCCACATTTGTTCCTCTATATGGTAAAGAACTTCATAAAACACCATAAAAATGGTAGCTCCCCGTTACGCCAAAGGACACTAACAACACATTTGTTTTTGCTGCACCTGAAGTTTGAACAGTAACCGCCAGTCCCCACAAGGCCACAACACTGGAGTATTCACGAATGGCAATCTATGTAGATATGCATTTCTTTTTAAATCCAATGTAGATGTGTTTTGCCTATGATTAGGCTTATCTATTACGTCTCCTGGTTAGGAGTGGGCTTATATCAGATCCAAATTGAGGAGATAACTGGTGTATATGATGGAAGATCCTGATTGGCTGTTTGATAACCCAAATCTAATCTCATGAAAAGGAAGCTCAGTATCGGGAACAAGAGTCCAATAATGGGAAAAAGCCTTGCATGTTTTGTTTCTATGTGCCCATCTACCTTTCATTTTACAATAATGAACCTCAGGTATCAGCATTCAGTAGCAACTAGTAGAAATGTCAGACACTAATTTAGATAAGACGGACAAATTATTCCTGCAAGTGAAAAACACTAGAATTTGTGACGTCAACAAACAATGATTACTCTGGTGAATACCTGCACTATGAAGTGTGAAGTAGTCCATTGGCTGAGATCAAAGTGGCATCATGCATTACGCCCTTATTTGTAAACTCGTCATGTATAGACCAAAATCAAACAAAGCAAAACACAGTGAAGTTGATCATCAGCAATCACCTAATCAGTTCAGTTCCCAACAATGGACTACCGGCCTAAATACCAGGCCACTCCTTACTGCCTATGGACAAAAGAGATACAACTACCAAAAGACACTTGTATGACAAGATGGGCAACTTTGCCAAACACCGCCTACCAAATTATTTGACTGGGAGTAAATGATTTGACTCCAAACCATCCAATTCCGCCATTGTATTAAAGGTGTTAGTATTACCAATCATCAAGTGTTATATCCTGCTTGGTGTAGCACATCATTTAGTCATTAAATGGATCTTTCAACAGATGCTGTTGACACTTGCAAAAATCAACATTAGCAATTCAACTAAATACGAGAGAGCAATTGCAATTACAAGTGCATATTAACTGTAAGCCTCTCTCTCTCTCTCTCTCTCTCTCTCTCTCTCTCTCTCTCTCAAATTCAAAGTTCAGAATAGGGATTTGGGATTCCCAACTACATTCAGAGTTGGGGAATTAGAATTTGGGATTTGGGAATCACCTTCGGCAGCTCGCAGGGGCAGCAGGCTGAAGCAGTGGCGACTTCCCTTCTTCTATCCGCTCGCCGGTTTGCCGACTGGCCGCCGCACTCGCTGGCTTGCCGCGTCGCCCAGTCAGCAATACCCGTGCCCGGTGCGCCTGGGCCGCCTGCCCAGTGCACACAGCCCACGCCTAGCTGGCCGCCTTGCCATGCCGGAGGGCGGCCCGCTCCGACCGTCAGATCGCCCACCGCCTCCCGCCGTTCATTGCCTCGGTTAGGGTTTCATTTGCTGAGTGCGCGATGCAATACGGCAATACCCACGAACTTCCGGCCCGGGATGCAATACCCACGGCGTCCGGTCCAGGACGCAACTCCCATGAACGTCCGGGTATTAGGGCCTGTTTGGCAGAGCTTCACCAGCTCCAGATCCACTATCCATCAGATCCACCGTGGAGCAGCTTCACCGTGAATCTGGAATCCCACCATGGAGCTGGACAAACTGTTTGGCTTCCACAGCAGCTCCAGATCCACGAAACTGAGTTTTTGGTGGGAATGGCATGTTTTGCCCTTGAGGTTGTATGATATATATCTTTTTTCATATAGCACACATGTTTTGTTCATATTTATTCACAAAAAATGGCGTATTTTTTTTGTGAACACAAATGCAATATTTCGACACAAATATTCATGAGCATTCAACATTGACGCACAAGATAGATAATTAATTAACCCATGTCCATGACAACAAGCAATACTAAAAACTAAATGACAAATAGCACAGCCATTGAAAGTGTGATACAATGAGCCGAGATCCATCAATCCATGACCAATAAGCAATAAAATCGCGCATAAGTCGGTAAGATGAAATCAAGTAAGAACGTGGTGCAGTCACAAGATTAAATACATTGTTGTAGCTAACAATCTGTAGGCAAATAAGTGAATAACAGGTTTGTGGTTTCAAACTTTCAATCAAGGGTAGCATTCCCATGGCTCATGGTCATCAACCTACAGATGTTGAGATGGGTCCTCACGCTCTGCAATGTCCATATCTTCTTCAACAATTGCATCAGCACTACCTCCGTCAATTTCTTCATTGCTGACTCCATCTTGTTCAACATCATTTTGAAGAATATCATCCAAATTGATCTCATCTGAAAACAAAAGAATTGAAAATTTTAAATAGAGTTTACAGTTTAATGGTCGCAGCATGCAACAACTGGACATATATATTATGCTCTACTATTTGAGTCAACAGTAAATTGAAGAATATTTGGCTTGTGTACATATATTTGTCCCTAGATATCATACTAACAGACAAATACGCTTGGCATTCAAACACACCAAACCAAACCTACATTTGTATTCATCCTCACAGCATCATGATTTATATGTAAACACAAAAAAAGAGGTTACCACAAGAGAGTTTATCATATGAATACAAACATTTGAAGAGGTCATATTCTTGCATTTTCTGGTTCTGGTTTTGGGCAAGACAAGATAATATTCTTGCATTCACTGTAACAGTCAAATTACTAGATAAACATAGTAGTAAAATTAATTCATAAAAGTTGTACACAGATGCTCCAATAAACAAGTATACACATTACATATACCCTCAGAATGTCAGAATCACCATAATTTAGAGGAGCTTCTTGCATCAGTAGGTATAGAAAAATAAGAAAAACCGGCAGTATGACATGCAAATGGAACAATGTTTCAAATGCCAGCCGTATCCAGGATTCTTGGCTAAAACCCATCTGTACTAACATCATTTTCTGAGAAGTACAAGTCCAGAACATCCCAAACTCAGTGCTTTCATCCATTGCAATAAACTGAACTCATTTTCTGAGAATCACCATAATTGTATGTTACAGATTCCTTGATATATGCATGCCAAGCAACAAATTGTAAGTAGGTAATTGAGTCGACGGAGCACATTGCACATTGCACATTCATACCTCATCATCCCTTGCCCTCTTGTTGGTCGACGGAGCACGTGTCCTCGCTTGCGATACAGAGACCCCTGCCGGAGCCCCAGCTGCTGCGCCGGCCTGGGCGGCCGCGCCCCAGCTGCTGCGTCGACCTGGGCGGCCGAGCCCCCAGCCCCTGCGCCGGCCGCGCCCCCAGCAGTTGCGCCGGCTTGGGCGGCCGCGCCCCCAGCCGCTGCGCCGGCCAGAGGGGCCGCGCCCTCGGCCAGGGGGCCGCGCCAACGGAGGCCGGGACGGGCGCTGCCGGCTGGTTCCAAAGCGCGCGAGAGCCCAACCCTAGGGGCCGATTTCGCCATGCAGGAAGAAGAAGGAGGTGGAGGAGGCAGAGGGGGGCCGGATCTACCAGATCCGGCCGTCGCCGGAGGTGGCGGCTCGCCGGAGCGCCGGAGGTGGCTAAGCGAGGAGGCGGCGCGAGGAGGGTCGCGAGGAGGCGGCGCTAGGAGGCGGCGCGAGGAGGCGGCTCGCCGGAGCGCCGGAGGTGGCGGCGCGAGGAGGCGGCTCGTCGGAGCGCCGGAGGTGGCGGCGCGAGGAGGCGGCGCAAGGAGAGGAGCGCTCGGTCGCTCGGCGCGAGGAGGCGAGGAGAGGTGCGTGAGGAGAGAAGGCCGGATAGAAAAAACGGTTGGGAGGGGTGTGTAATGGCATTAGTGGGTAATTACCACCTAACTTCACGAATAGATACGAAACAAGTTTTCGTGGAGCACCCCTTGTGGTGCTCCATGGATTTCATGAATCTGGAGGTAGATCCAGTATTTTGGTGGATCCAGATTTCGTGGAGCTGGAGCGTTTGGGTAAAAATTCGTGGAGTGGAGCTGTTTTTGGTGGATCTGGAGCTGGTGGAGCTCTGTCAAACAGGCCCTTAGTTGTACGGGCAATGGACTCAGCCCTATACCACTTCCTAGTCTCGGCCCAGTAATGCCTCCTTAAATCATGTGACGAGCCAGAGACTTAGCAGCGTCGCTCCCAGCCCGCCCGTGTTCGAGCGTTGCTCGGCGCACGCTCACCGAATAATTCTCATGAACAATACTTTCAATAAGAGGTATACATGTGTACATGTTCGGTGGGACATAGATGGGTCTCCGTTTACATCCTAGTGTGTGTAGATAACACACATGTGGATATGCGTGAGTTGTGTGTGTCTGGTTTGTACCTCTCGAAAAAATAAAGAAGTGACGAGTCCACTAAAAAAGTGAGAGAACAAAATGGCGCCGCACGTGCCACCACACCATGCCATTGTGGTCCGCCTAGGCCTCACCACCGGCGGCCTTTGCCCACTCCCAACGGAGCAGCTGCACATGTATTTTCGAATGGGATTCTCTTCCCAGTAATCGACGATCGGCTCGACCAAAGCATAAAAATCGAAGAGCAGTTCGACTGTTCGAGTCTGACTCCGACCGCAACCGTAACACCAAACAGATTCGCCTCTACATCGAGAGAGAAGGGAAGGAAGGGCCTCGGCGATGGCAGTGACGCTGGAGTTCCTGGAGGCGCAGGACGCGATGCGGTTGGAGTTGAAGGAGTGGTTCGCGTCCCTCGCCGGCCTCTACCGCCTCAAGCTCTGGCACCAACTCACCTTCAAGCTCGACCAGTTCCTCACCCTCACCATCGTGCAGGTCCAATTGGGATTGCTCGCTCTTCTAATTATCACCCCTCTGGTTATTGTTAGCTAGTAGCTGTTTTTGTAGGAAGTTGGCTTGTAGCTGTTGGAGCGTGTAGCTGGTGACTGAATTAGATGGCGATCTCGATGTGTTGATACTCCCATGCTAAGTGTCAATGTATTACAGACTAGTTGTTCTAGAGCAGCATCATAGTTCATTGGATTAATTTGAAAATTCTGTTTATTTTCAACTCTAGTATGTAGTGATCAAGAAGGCGACCGCTTAGGCGTTGGGCGCAGCCTCGCCTCTACGATTACATGGTAATTGCCCGGCTAGGCGGGGAGGCCACCTAGGTAGACATGGCAATGGGTACCCGAAACCCGGTGGGTTTTTACTCTATTAGGGCATGGGTTTGGGTCCGTTTCGTAACCCATGGGTCTTTTAATGGGCAAAAAATCCAACCCATCGGGTCTCCGGGTTCGGCTACGTTCTTATATAACCCAAACCCGTAAACCCATGGGTAATATAAACCCGATCCATAGGAGTTCACCAGCCCAGCCCATTAGCCATTTAGCCCAACCCATTAGCCATTTAGCCCATTACTACCATTAGCCATTTAGGCCATTGTCCATTTAGCCGATCCACCGAACTACCGAAGCCCTCCACGGCTCAGTAACGCGACCACGCCGTGGGCATAAGCCCATAACGGCCACTCGGCCACTCCGCCAGGCGCCGCGCCACTCATCCACTCGGCGTCTTGGCCACCGGTAACCCTAGCTCTCTCTCAGTCTCAGACCCTCATCCACTCGGCCACTCCGCTCCGCAGCGGCGGCGCATCTGGCGCTTTGCGCACCACTCGGTCTCCCGTCTCTGGCTCGGTCTCTCGTCGGCCGTCTCCGGCTCTCTGCTCTCCGCTCGCTCTCCACCTCCACGCTCGCCCTCCCGTCCCGCACTCCCGCTCCTGCTCCCGCCACTCTCCAGTTCAGCCCGCCGCCCCCACGCCGCATCCAACGCGCAGTAGGCCATGGCGCTGCCCTCCGGCTCCAACAAAGATGGCCGGTGAACTTCTTCCTTCCTCCTCTCCATTAAGCATTGTTGCAGGCTTGCAGCTCGCATTACTAACCCCACAGCCAACGGTCCCTTTTCGAAGGGGTGCATCCGAAGCTGACCGACCGTCGCCGGACCCGAAGGAGAAAGGCAAGGATGGCCACCAAGTAGATCCGCAAGCTGCTGCCCCAGTTCTTCCACCACAAGTTCGTCCTGTCCAAGCCGGAGACTCGCCGCCACCGGCCACCCCTCCGTCTCAAGTTTAGGTAATGTTTTATCTGAAATTGTGCCGATTGTTGAGAATGAGCTTAATTTCTGAGAAGCATCGGTATTGACAGTTATGCCTACCAATTCCCTTTATGACAGCATTTTATGAACAGTGACATTCTTAGAATCTTTAAATCTTTGCTAAAAAGATACACTATTTGAGTTACCTGTTTGAACTCTGGCACAAACCTGAGCATCAATTGTGATTTAACCAGATAGATACATGAATGTTACAGCATGACAGCATTTTAGCTATCTATTTAACTAAGATAGTGTGCCTTCAACTAATTATTTTCTCATAAACTTTGAATTAAGTATCTTCTACAGTTACTCATAAAATTTGTTTCTGTTGTCCTGCAAAAGCAGCTTAACCTTTTCTCATAATGATTGCCCAGCACATTCTGAATTTTATTTAGTTTGCACCATGAATGCTAATACACTAGACTGTTTTATCAGTTGGTGTAATTTTTTTGCATGTCCCGGTATTTGCCGATTCACTGCTTTATATGGACATTTGTTGACCATCATTCTGTCTATTCTCTTCAACACCATTTCTGCTACTTACCATATCAATCTCATGAGAAGTAAGGTATGTACTAGCAGTCTAGCACTAGCACTACCACTAGCTGACTGCTGACGCCAGTAAGGTATATGTTATATGTACCAGTAATGGCATAAATTCATTCCTTATTTTAATTGCTGTTGTTGGGCACGGGCGACCTGTGGGTACCCGTTACCCGAGTGGGCATGGGTTTGGGCAAAAATTTGCACCCGTCACGGGTATGGGTTTTTTAGCGGGCACGTCCAACTTTCATGGGCACGGGTTTGGGATAGCAAAACCCAGTGGGTTTGTACCCGTTGCCATATCTACACCTAGGCAGTCAAAACTAGCCACCATGTCGCCAGTCCTCCTCTCCCGCCGCCAAATCCTCCCCCTCGCCATATATTGGGCCACCCTTGCCGTCGAATCCTCCTCTAGCACAGTGGATTCGGCCTCCACATCACTGAATTCTCCTTCCACATCGCCAAATCATTGTCCTCGCCGTTGATTGGGCCATCTCCACTGCATTACATCTCTTCTTCTTCTTAATTTTCTGCTCTCTTCTTCCTCTTTATTTCTCTCTCTTCATCGCCCGTGCTCATGGCCTCCTCTGCTGCTACGCCTACTATCGCCTGTGCTACTGGCCTCCTTTGCTGTTGCGCCTGCTATCGCCCGTGCTCATGGCCTTCTCTGCTGATGTTGTGCTGTTGCGCCTACTAGTAAGTAGTAGCATATGAACTTATGAAGTAGACAAGTAGTTATGCTAGTTGCTACACTGCTGCTGCTGTAGGGGGTAGTCACCGATTGATATACTCGCTGCTATGCTTCTGCTCTGCTGCTACTATTACTTTCTAAATTTGATATGTTAATTTGTTAATATAGGATGTCATCCGTTGCATCGGTGCTGGAGGTGAGCACCGCCAAAGAAAGCCTCAAGAGGAAGTTAGGTGATGTAGGGTGGGAATATGGTGTATTGGTGAATCCAAATAATTTGGATAAAGTAAAGTGTATTTTGTGTGATAAAGTTGTTTTGGGGGAGGGGTCTATAGGATCAAGCAGTATATTGCATACATTAGTGGAAGTATTTTCAAATGCCTTAAATCCACAAAGGAAGACTAAGAGAAGTGCATGAATTCTATTGTGGAGGCAGGTAACAAGAAGAACAAGAAAGCAAACAAGGATGAGTTGTGAGATAATGTGATCATTCATGGTGATGGTGATGGTGAGGATGAGGAAGGGCTTGAAGAGATTGGAGGATCGACACCTTAAAAGTTAAGGCCTGTAGATTAATTTGTAAATCCAAGTGATCCTCAAGATAGTAGTTTTAGCACTCGAGATCTTAAGTGGTAACAAAACATTACAGAGACAATTTGGAAAAAGTGACTTCACAAGATGAAGCAATATGTGACGAGATGGATTTATGTATTATGTATAGCTTGCAACACACATAATAAACTTGTTGATATCTCGATATGCATATGCCATTAATTCATATAGTAACATTGTATTATGTTTCTATTTTTACACTTTAGGTGTATCATTCAATGCAATCAACAATGATGAATTCAGGTAAATGTTAGAGGCTGTTGATCGCTTTGGCCCGGGATTGTAGGTCCTTCCCAATACGAATGTTGAGAGCCATTGTTGAAGGAGAAGGTGGCAGAAACCAATGGTTTGTTGAAGGCACATAAAGAAGAGAGCCATGACCAGATGCTCTATCATGACCGATGTTTAAACGGACCAAAAGAGGAGCATAATGAACTTGTGTGTGCACTATAACTTGGGGACATGTTTTCTAGAATCAAAGGAAACCTCGGAAGATGCACGCACAAGTTTTTTGTTTGCAAAGATTGGCCATAAGAATCCTCTTCTTGACCTTAAGTTCATTTAGATATGAAACAAAATTGAGCACTTTTGACATGATAACTCTCAAGTCTTATTAGTCTCAAGTCACAAGTGTAATGCAATCTAACTGAACTTCATTTTGCACTTCGTATATACATACAAAGAAGATAAATAAGCTGAATGCTCATCGTCTCAACAATCTAGTCTACATTCAATTCAATACAAGATTGTTGAACAAGAAAGAGAAGAGCAAACCAAAAAACATCAATGTCCTTCTAGTTTCACATGCTAATTATTCTTAAGGATGAGTACTTGAAGGTGGGGATGAGTATGTTGATCCCAAAATGAGTCTTTAATAGAAAATCATTGATGACGCAAGTGAGGCTAATGAAGCCATACAATCTCGTAGGAACACAATAGTAAGAGAACTTCATAAAATTGATTTCAAGTCCAATACCGAAGAGCAAAAGGAGGTGAATGAGAACCTTGAGGATGTTGAGTTTGAATCCGACTAAGATGAAGTGGCTCCAACCAAGGATTGTGGACAAAAGGATGAAAATTGATTCATGCTTGTTGCCTTATTTAAGTTTCTTTATAAACTATTTTGCTTGCTTGCTTGTGACTTGTGAGAAAACTATATATGGTTGTGAACTTGTGATGTGAGAAGTTGAGAACTATGACTATGTGTGATTGTGAACTTATTTTATTTGATACATGTCTTATTATCTTGTTGTCATTTCTTTCGTTCTTTTGTATTTTACTTTGAAGTTTGAAGCACAATCATTGGGGCATATTGTGTAAATACTAAGAGTCTCATGCATTGCTCAATTTTTAATGTTCAGGTCCATATGAAGTTTTATATCAAAAATTTATATCAAGTGATGACGTGCTCATTATCATCAACTCTATTTTACATCATTGCTATTTAGTCCAGGTAACAATTTTTCCTCTAAACATCAAATATATGTTGTTGTCGCCCACAACCCCCCTGGCCAAGTTGGCCACCTAGGTCCCTGCCTAGGCGCTAGGCCCCATCTTGCCATTCACCTAGTACCTACTCAAACACTTCTAGTATGTAATACACAACTAGCTCCAGACCAGCATCATAGTTCACTGGCTTGACTTAGACCTCTTTCTTTTCAGTTTATAGCTCATAAGTTCCCCTGGACAAACAAACGGGATGGTTTCTTTGTGCCTTTTCAAAGCGGCTTATCAGGACAACCTTTTCGAAATGGCTTATCGGTATTCGGTACGTTCGCACAAGCACTCGCACTAAGGACATAGTAAAAAAGAACCCACCCTTAAACTATCATTTGTCAATCCTGATTATGTCTCTAATGTCAAATTATCCGTCCATATGTATACACAATTATTATAGCTCTCGGTCAAATCTGAAACTAAATAAATTGCAACTAGCAAAGCATTTGTTGTGGCTACGGATTAAACAGTAAATAAGGGGACTGGTAGAGTGAGTAGGAAATGGACTAGCCTAGCGTTCTTCTTTGCCTAGGCTGTATATATACATGGCCATAAGGCCTAATTACAATAATACCCCCACAGTGGTGAACTGTGTCCTTTTATATGAGCAAACTGAATGGATTTAGGTGGGGACCACCCCTACAATAGTAGCCTCTCATGGTAAAGTGTTTCATCTTCTTCAGGCCGAAACCATGTCACTAGGCCTTTTGGCCCCCACCATCCCTTCGGCCTGTTGAGTAGCTGGCCCATGGGCTTGATCATGGCGAGCGCGGTCGTCTGGCTGCACTATAGTGTAGGACACGTGTGTGACTGTGGTTGGCTCGTCGTGCGCTGTCGTTTTACACCCGAAAAAGGTGTGCGCCTTTAAAGCCAACGTTCTTGGTGAGGTGCCCCTCTACTTGGTATTCTTCCTCCTCGTGTGTGCCGGTTGCTGTCGTTGACCTTACCACTCCCTGTAGGTGCTACGACATCGAAGATTACGTCTTCGCTTCTCGCTTGGTTGCCCTGGTTGAAGGACACTTAGAGTTTTATCTAGCCCAAGGCCCGCAGAGGTTGGCCCCCAAAACCTTGGAGCGGGACCCTTGGAGGCTCGAGTCTGCTCCAGGGGATGCCCATCTGGTCAAAGGCCGTGGAAAACAAGATGTCCGTGGAGCTACTTCCATCGACAAGGACACGCTTGACATCACATCCTTTGATGCTGGCTTGGACCACCAAAGGGTCCTGGTGAGGAAAGTTGACCCCCAACGTGTCGGCCATCGTGAAAGTGATGTTAGACTGTGCCCAACTCAGGGGCATCTGGGCGGGGTATGAAGTGACATGGTGTAGCTGATGGACATATGCCTTTCACTGCCGCTCAGACGAAAACTCCAACGACGAACCCCCCGTGCTGACATTGATGACTCAGCATGATTCGCTATCGGAGACCTGTATGCGCAAGGCGGTGGGCACAGATTGAACTAACTGGCCCTCTGGGGGCTGCTACACGTGTGCCACCACCGTCGCTCTTGCTTTGAGGACCATGTCCCTGGCAACGCTCTCACGGAATGTTGTGATGGTCGGGCAATGGTGAGTGAGGTGGTCGCTACGACCATGCACTTCTCACTACAGCCCCTGTTGTTGTCCATCCTCACGGTTCCGTCCCTCGTTGTCACAGTGTTCCGTCCCCCGTTGTCACAGTCACAACCTCATCCATGACCGCGACCTTTGCGGCCACGCCCCCAGCTAGCCAGGGCGTTGTTGAAGTCACCCCCACCCTCAATGTCGAGGATGTATTTAGGCCGTTGAGACTTTTGCTGCTTGCTACTGGAGCTCTCCTTCAAAGTATCAGGTGCTTGCTTTGACTCAAAGACATCGCCCCGACGTCGCTGCACATCCTCCTCCACTCTTGCATACTTCTCTATTTTGTCGAAGAGTTTTGCGACCATTTTTATGGGTTTGCTTGTGTTGTACTCCCGAGCAGCCCCAGACGAAGACTTCGTATTGCTGCATTGATGACGATGGTCTCGTTTATGTCCTTGACTTGGTAGTGAACTTTTATGAAGTGCTTGAAATATTCCCGGAGCTCTTTAAAAGACTTCTGCTTGATGGCAAAGAGCTGGTCTGTATCCACCCGTTCGATGTAATTTCCTTGGAAGTTCTTATATATACGGTCCTGGATTTGCTCCCATGCATATATAGAGTTTGGCGAGATGGTGCAGAACCAGGCGAGTGCTATCCCTTCACCTTTGTCGAGTCGTCCCCCCGGCCGCCTCGATGGACGTATGAAAGTATCTAGGCCCCTAAAAATAGTTTTGGTAATTAATGAATTTATATGAATATGGGACTAACGTGTTTCAATGAGTAATTAAAGGTTAAGTCCATAAGTGGTTGACAAGATGCAAGCTAAGGATCAATGTGAAGACCAAGAATGGCTCAAGACAAAGGTATACTTAGAATATGATCTCTTTTTTACTTTCACCGGTCTTAGGAGAAAAGGTGGAAGACTGGATTATAGGCTAAATAATCGTACCATAAAGAGAGATTATGTCAATTATCTTGATAGCAAAATTATTGTGCCATTGGATCAAACTAGGATCATGCATTCATTAAAAATATATTTTAAAAGTAAATCTATGCTTTGTTTGGAAGAGCGATAGTACAGCAGTTTTCAACGTGAGAACTACCGCAGAGCGGAAGTTCCGCAGGCAAAATCGGAACTACCAGTGACCAGAAGTTCCGAATTCTGAGCGGAGCCTTTTTTCCAGAGAGCACCCTCCGAGTGAGGTTAGGAATTTCACGGGATTGGAAGTACCGGCGATTTCAATGTCGGAACTACCGCTGGAAGCTGTAGTTTCGCAGTATAGAGCAGTACTTCCGGAGCTCGGAAGCTCCGGAGGATGAGCGCAGCCTTTTTTCCCGAGAGCGCCAAGTTGGGCTCCGGCCCAAGCTGTAGTACCGTGCCGACTTTGCAGAACTACCGCAGAGCGGTAGTATCGGACTTTATAACGGCGGTAGTACCGCGCCGACTTTCCAACAGCTACTGCAGAGCTTCTGACATAGCCGTTCTGCCGCGCTAGAGGTGGAGCAGAACTACCGGCCTTTGGCCGGTGGTAGTTCTGTTCGCCCTGATTTTTCTAGAATTTGTTCTAAACGGTTAGTTTTGGTTGGTGAGGGTTATAAATACCCGTACCACTGCTCAAGGACAGTAGTTAGAGACTCATTAAACATTTCTTGAGCATAGAGCATTCACTCCACACCTCTTTTCTCTCTTGAGCATTCATTTGAGGTGGTTGAGCAAAAAGTGCATATCATTTATTAGTTTGATCATTGGCACTTGTTTACAATCAAGTGAGGCCTTGGTTTATTACTCTTGGTGCTTGCCGTGCACCTGGACGATTGGACGGAGTTGGATCAGTGATTTTCTCAAAGGAGTTTGTGAGAAGACCCGGCGTTCGTGTGAAGGTTGGAGCTCACCTACCCGGAGCGGGGAAGAGCTACCTCTAGTGGAGTCGAGGTGTTTCGGCTTAATTTGTGGAGTCGGTCCGATTTGTTCGAGCTAACCTCAACGTGGTTTAGGGGAAACCGGCAAGTTTCCGAACACCACGGTAAAACATCGGTTGTGTACATCTCTCTTATATATATGACAATATATATGAACTGGTCTGGCTCTCTTCTTTGCCCAAGCTATACATATATGACCATAAGGTCTGATTACAATAATACTCCAACCACAGTGGTGGACTGTGCCAGAGATATATATGTCCTTTCATATACCATATTAGATCTTTTGGTCCAGCAACCATTTAGGTAAGGGGCCACCCGCACAACAGCATTATTTCGTTGAATAGGTTTGTTTGTGGATAGATTTGTTTAAGTGGCGGGCCTGTATTTCGTCAGACCTCTGAACCTATCCTACCTGTATCGAGTGGAATTTGAAGCATGAACTTCACCGAGACAACTCGTATATTGGTCCAGCAAAATTTGTTTATTTCGGGAGAGTTCGCTGGCCTAGTCAAATCACTGTTTCTACTTTCTAGCCATCCACTTCTGAGGGATGCAATCAAACGGTAAAATGAAATACTGAGCTCCCTTAATGGTTGAAAATGACTAAATTGTCTTTCATTTTATTTTATCCATTTTAGTTGACCTTAGATCCAAATTGCGGAAAAATGCAATGCAATTTTGCTAGACACTGTCTAATGCAATTATTATTTTTATTTTTAAGACTGTCTAATGCAGTTATTATGAAACTCGATAAAATTGACAATACGAAGATCTGCATACACAGGATTCTATTGCTAGTATTAAGAGACTATATTTTTATTACTCAGTTCTCTCCATCTTTGCATAAGTGTTTTTAGGATATGTACAGCGGAATTTTCTTTTAAAAAAGAAAGTGATACAAACAAGCAAGTTTTCTGTCAGACCCGGATTTTTCAATCCGAATCTTACTGTGTTTCACTGCACTAATCCCTGGATCAGTAGTTAGTGCACGCAGGTACATTGCTGAATCATTTCATACCTCGCATAATCATCCATTATATTACATGAATTGAAATACACCACGTCGGGTGATAGTTTACAAAAGGGGCCGACTAGGCCAAATGTCATTATTACAAATACGCACAGCGGAATTATAACAAAAGTAAACCCAAATCCACAGGCAAGCGACTGGAAGGTACTGTGTGCATTATATGTCACCAGCTAACTAGTAACATACGTGCACACAACGCCGGATGTCCACTTGTCCATGTCTAGTCAACGAAACCTACGCCTTAGTTTCCTTCGTCGTTCTTCTCCTCCGTAGCGGGAGCTTCCTCATAGGCGTAGTGGTCTTGCGCTCCTGTTTCTGGATTTTTGCCGCAAAGCGAGCGTGAGCACTCCGACCCCGTGCTCAGCGAATCAACACACAGAATGCAGTATATAACATGTATGGCTATTCAAAGGATGGCTTTGGTTTATTTTATTTTTGCGAAGAGTGCTTTTGAATACAATTATATAAAAATCCTAAGACCTAGCATTTGAACAAAAGCATAATGTTCAAGGAGTATTAATATGAATTTCCCTACATATGGCATCACACCATATGCCTAATATTACCATAACTTCTCCCTACATACGGCATCACACCGTATGACCTTTTTCAGCGTTATAGCCGCTTAACTTACCACTGGGACGACACCCAGGAACCACTGGAACGACATCCAGGAACAACTGGGACGACACTCAGGCACTACTGGAACGACATCCAGGAACAACTGGGACGACACCCAGGACAACTCAAATCTGGGCTTTCCTCTGCCCTTCCACTTTTCCATTCCCATTTTTCAAATACTTTTGTAAACAGAACTATATCTAATTAAGTTCTCATGTCTGCCCTTGACCGTGGGCACGGCTATTCGAATAGTTTTGACTCTGCAGAGTTTTGCACACTTTACCCACAAGAGATAAATCCACCCGTTGCCCCACATGATTCCTTAGCCATGCGGTTGAGTAGACTATCACAGGATTGTTACAATGCATAGTCCTACTGTGGTTACGCCCGCTAAGGTCTATCTTCCGTAGGATCCGACCATCCCTCGGGAAGGGTCCCTCGTGAGCCATCACGGGCAAAGGCGGGGATGCGACCATCCATCCCTTTGCTCGTGGTCATACCTTCACGTAACCACCTAGAGCCACACAAATTAGTAAACCCTGCCTACACTTTGCCAGCTTGTGGTTGTACTGTTTTACACGGGTGACATGACAAGATTCAGTCCTTAGTGGTATCTGGGCGGTCTACCACTAACCCACTTGTGCAATCACTGCACCACACACATACACACCATCGAACCAATCCGCCCAGATAATTAAGCAAGTTGGGGATCTTGGGAGTGTAAAATAATCATATCCAACATATACCAGTCATTATCACAATGACTGCCCAAACCAATTTCTCATGAATAAAAGTGATGCTCGGGACAATTTCTTGCCCCGAGTTCCTAATCAATGCTAAGCATGGCATACGGTTACGGACTTATTTTCGAAATGTTATTACTATATGTTTGCTAGGGCGACAAAGTTTACACATTCAAATACTCAAAGGAGGGATAATATTATTCAACGTAAACAATGGCACATAACTAGAATATCAATTTAGCATGCATTTGCATAAAAATAACAGCAATGCAATTTGTTAATTTAAAACAAAGTAATTTGTAGAAATGTAGGTTCAACATGATCAAAGTATTGACTCGCCTTGGTCACAGTGGTCGGGTGCTTGATTGTCCGGGGCTTCTAGTGCTGCGGCCTCGATCTCTTCCTCTTGAGCTTCGTAGGCTATTGTAATCGTGCGCGAAAATTTGGATAAAAAGAAAACACCCAATCAATAAAATTTCACCAAAAATTCAAATGAACTCCAAAAATTTTGACTTAAGTTCCATTGGATAGATCTTGAATTTAGAAAAATTTAGAAATTTGTCCCATTCAATTTGGAGTTAAAATGAATAAGTTATGATTATTTGAAGTTCTCAGTTTGAATTAATTCTGAAAAATATGAAATCTCTGACAGGTGGGTCCCATATGTCATATTTTAATTTTTATCCTTTTCTTTTTATTATTTCTTCTGTCTCTATGGCCAGTGGGGCCCGTGTGTCAGCGGCGGCAGACAGGCGGGACCCAGAGGTCAGCCGGCCTGTGGCGGGCGGTCGCTGAGCAGCGGGGCCCAGCTGTCAGTCGGGAAAAAGAAAGAAATGCTCAACCGCGCGCGCGGAGCCGAGGCTCGAACACGCGACGCGGGAGCAAGGGGAAGGGAGGAGTGACGCTGAAAGCCACTCGGACGACCGAGTGATGCTTACCCATATAGGGTAAGTATACCTTTTGAAGTATGTCTTGGGGGAGGCCGGCTGAAGAAGAAGAAGGCGACGGCGCCGGCGGCGAGTGGTGGTCGGAGAGGCTTCGGGGCTGCGTGGAATATAATCTCCGAGCGACGGGGAGTCTTCTGGTGCAGACGGCCGGGGTGGAGAAGCACGGTGGCGGGCCGGCGGCGTGCAACGGCGGCGGCTCGGGAGGGCTGTCGTCGCCGGCGAAGCTCAGGCGATGGGAGACTCGAGGGAGGAGAGGGTCAGCTTCGCCTGGCTCCCACGTAGCTCTGGGAGCGAGGAGGGGTTCGGGGATGGCCGGAATCGGTGGGGAGGGTGGCGCCGGAGTTGGGGAAGAAGGAGAGGCCGGCGGGGATTTGGGGGCTTTTCGGTGCAGTTGCAGCTAGGGAAGGGGAGAGGAGGGAGCTGCGACGCGGTTGAAGCTCCCAGGCAAGGCTTTTATAGCCGGGAGAGGCGCGCGGCGAGGTCGACATGTGGAGCTCCGCTGTTCACGCCGGCGAGGGGGAATGGACGAGATCTCGCCGGGATTTGGTAGGAGAGAGAGGGCGGGAGTGGTGCTTCCCCCCTCCTGTAACCGTACTTTTTAAATCAGCCGCGAGGTGAGAGAGGGAGCGAAGGATTGGCTGCGGCAGAGCGCAAGCGCGAGGGGGAAGGAGCTGCGTGCGCGTGGAGAGGAAGAGGGAGGAGGAAGAAGACGCGGGCGGGGCCACCGGCCAGAGAAAGAAATGCGGGGCGAGGCGGGCCACCGGTCGGGGGAAGCGGTTGGCGCGCGGGGGCCGCGAGGCGCGGGTGGAGGCAGGTCCACCGGCCAGCGGGAGACAACGCGCGCGAGGGAGCGGGCCCGCTCGCCAGCAGAAGCGAGCGCGTTCGGGAGGCTGGGCCGCGGAGCGCTGGCCCACGCGGGCGCGGTCGGGGGCGCGGCGCGAGAAGCTGGGCCGGGGTGATGGCCGGCCTGGCTGGGCTATTTCCATTTCCTTTTTCTTTTCCTTTTGTTTTATTTTGTTTTTGCATTTAAATTATGCATGTATATACATTTTCACATATATCTTGGGCATATACCTATATATATTTTCATCTCCTCAGATTTTTGTGTATGTACCCATATATTTCTCTATTTGTTCATTCATATAGTATACATGTACACATATACTTACATATATTTGTTAACATAACATTTCTATTTTGTATACTCCTTTACTATTTATTCCATAATTTTTAGGGGTGGGAATTTTATGGTTTAACCAAATATTCTCCCTTGAAATTTTATAGATCATCTTTTCAGATTCTTTATTTGATGCTCACGTTTTATTATTCTATGTGTTGATTTCTTCCCTCTTTTTATTTTTAGAATTCCTTTATAAATTCACAAAGCCAATAAACTCCAATTCAAATAAAAAGCAATTAAAATAATCCAAAAACTCCATAATTTATTATTTATATTCCCCAGGATGTTACATTTTCCAACCAATGCTGCACTCTACTCTTGATTCTGGGGTACTATGCTGTCATAGAAGATGGTGGGTTCTTTTTCCATTTATACTTAGATTTTGGCTTATGTTGCTATAGTAACTAGCTTTTAAACGGTGTATTTTTTTCAAGATGAGGTTTAAGTAAGATTGTAGTAGACACTGTACCGAGTTCAGCTATACCGATCAAAATCATATGCAACTATTTTTCTCTACGTATTATCTCTCACAAATAGTCAGAATTCAAAAATTAAAAACCAAATCCACAGTCCAACAAAACCCATAGCTTTCCAAAGTCAACGAGAATAATGTATTCTCACATTGATTGGACTGTACATTGTGGAGCTAGCATGGTAGTGCTGAGAAGTGAGTTAGAACCTGATGCATTCTTGAGAAAAATTTAAGACTTACATGGTGTGTTGTGAAACTTTGCAAAGTGTAGCTCGTGCAACTTAAAGTGTGAACTTGAGCAAGACAACTCGGAACCTGCACTTTCCAGCACGATCGTTTATTTGAGAACTAGAGTTCGTTGACTGTCCTTGTAAGGGTACCTAGCCATCCACTTCTGAAGGATAAAATCAAAAGACAAAGCGCTTTTGCGGAGAATATGAGCTCACTTTAGCATCGAACAGCAAAATGGCTAAACTGCCTTCCATTTCATCCGATCCATTCGGATAACCCTCCCATATAAAATTGCCTATATAAAATAGTATATATATATGAAGTTTTGTCAACATTTATGTTTTATATTTACTAAGCCTCGCAGCGCATGTGATCCATTTTCTAAGTGGGCAAACTTTTGTGGCATACTGGTATATATAATATGGGAGTGTATAGATATCATCCGGATGTTTTCTTCTTAATTATCATCCAAATTTGTGACCTTTGGATTAGAGATCAAAGAGCCCCTTGTTTTAAAGGGGGGAGATTTTTTTCAAGGGGGAGATGGTAGAATTCAAGAGAAGGGAGGAGAATTCATGGCCATTAAATCTCTAATCCAATGGTTCTAAATCTGAATGATAGTTAGAAATAAAACATTCAGATGATGTTTAACAAAACCCATATAATATACCCAGCTTTTCCTATTTCTTCTATTGATTCCCTAATTTGAAGCGGAGCAGCCCGACCATGTACGGTCGCTTTCCCCACACCTTATTTTGTTGCAAATCCATTGTACTACCTCCTCAAGTAGGGGTGTTTTTTTTTTAAATTATAGCTGATGGCTTTTGACTATGATTAATAACTTTTGTTTGTATTTTTTTGACATACCAATAGATGATAAAGATATCGATGTGAATGATACACAAAACTTTAGACTCAGAAGACTGCCCTGTTTTGACATTTGATTTTTAATTTCTGAAAAAAACCAAAATATAAAAGCAAAAGCAAAAAGACAAAAAAAATACAGGCTTACTCACTCTTAATGCCCTCCAATCAAAATCCTCAGGCCTATATAGCTGGTAACCCTCTCGCTCTTATTATAGCGCCTGCAGCCCATCTATCGTCGAAGGCTAGCAACCTGCAAGCTGCTGTGTCTAATCGAGCGTCTGAGAGCGGGCAGCGCGCGCAATGGCCGGGGGAGGATTCGCCGCGGCGGACGGCCGCGCGCACGACTACGGCGGCAGCCGTGTGACGCTCTCCGTCGTGATGACCTGCCTCATGGCCGCCTCCTGCGGCCTCATCTTCGGCTACGACATTGGCGTCTCAGGTGCGTACGCATGTGTCACTCTGCCTGCCTTGTCCATGTATGTTCTTGATGGCTTGGTACATGGTGATGCAGCATGTTCTGTACTTTACTTCCAGCGTGCGTCTTTGCCGCAAGGGCAAGTTGTTCGTTCCCACTCGACCCATCGGAATTTTCGATTTTGGTTTACCAGGAACCTCTTGCACGTCTCACCAGGCCAAACTGAATAACATTCCCCATAAGATCCTTAAATAGTGTCACTGATCACTATTTGAGCTCTGAACAAGACATGCTTGCGTTTGTGCATGCAAGCTCGTCTCATAAGATTTTTGTTATACGCACAAGGATTTTTATGGAAATGTTATCATTTTTCCTTACTACTACTACCACAAGTTAGCAGTAGCATGATATATATTTCCACTTCCAATCAATTCAAATGTGGTAGTACTAGCTATGATCAGAGGCAACGAGAATTCCTTTGGCAGAGATCAGTGGGCACACACTTTTATGTGTTGAAGGGCTTTCCTTTTTAACTTCCAAAAACTACTTTTCGACTTTTTACAGTAATTAATTTTTAAATAGAATATATTTTAAAGTAGAGTTTATAAGTTAATTATAGTATACACTGTAGTGACTTCATTTATATCGGCTAAAACTACCGCGAGTTTCTGTTATTCTGTACTCTCTCACACAATCAGCTCAAAAAACACAAACCGCAGCGAAAAGTCATAAGTCGAAACCAACAAAAAATAGACCCAAAGTATAAGTGAATTGTCCGTCTTCTTTCATTAGCTTAAGTTTTTAGATGAATTGTCTGGTTCATACAACTCAATAGGTTATCAAAGTCAAGAAAGGTCTTGGGTTCAAACTCGACCGGCACAATTAAAAAAATTATAATTCATTTCTATTTTACGTCTTAGGTCTGAGTGGAGCTATACATGAGGGGAATATTTAAATATAAGTAAATTATCTGTACTTTCTCATTAGTTTAAGTTTTTAGATGAACTCGGCGGCAAATACAACTCATACTTTGTTTATTTTCGAGAGTAATGGAAGCACTCGCTCTAGTCCGAAGTAGATGTCATCGCTGACTCACTGTACACATATCATAAGGATCGAGTTAATGATCTAGTTTCTGGTATTGTTTGTCCATATTAGTTGAATTTGAATACCAATCTCTCTACTGCCAGCAAACATTTAATAAAGGTGTTCGGCGGAAATGTTGCCTAAAAGACCAAAGCAATGAATATTTGGAAATCAAATTCAACTTTTTAAAACTTTTAAACTGAACATGGTGTGTTACCAGGAGCTAGCCTTAGAATCTAGATCATGTTTCAATACGTTGCTTAACACGAAAGCTGAGAGGACATGCCATGAGCGCTAGCAAACCTGCAAAAGCTTGCCGGGAATCAGACCATGTGTGTCAGTGTCGCCTCTTTGGGGTTTGTTCATGCCATGCATGCAAACATTTCATTAGTCGAGAGAATCCAATCCGTAGATTAATTTTGGCCCCTTATCTCGCGGTGTTCTCCTTCCATGCACTGCATCGGCATCAATTTCAATTTATTGTCATGTATCTGGTGGCTTGGATTCGTCGGAACCTTGTCCATAAAGCTCCATATTAGCAGTGGCATCCACTACTACTACTGATCATAGCACAGCTAGCAACTTGGCAATGTAGCAAAACCGAAACAAGAAGGTCCCGGAGAGCGAAAACAAATCCACTGAGATAAAATGCTTCATCACCCGTCGGCCTGAGTTTTCTTTGGTTTTTAGCCTGTTTATATTTGTACTATCTATAATAATTAACTTTTAAACGGTATATTTTAAAGTTGTGTTAACAGAAAGATTGTAGTAAAAAGTGTATTGAGTTCAGCTGTATCGGTCAAAATACATATGATTATTTTTCTATACGTACTATCTCTCACAAACAGTTAAAATCTAAATATATATAAGTTATAAATTATAAGCTATCCGTTCAAAAAACCCACTAATATAGAAGCACAAGCCGCACAACTGCACAGAGTAAACGTGCAGGCCAGGGTAACAAAAACAGCACTCAATTTCAATTATTGTCATGTATCTGGTAGGCTTGGATTCGTCGGAACCTTGTCCATACAGCTCCATATTAGCAGTGGCATCCACTACTACTACTGATCATAGCACTGCTAGAGGTACTAGCGCAGGAGTACTTGGCAACGTTGCAAAACAGAAACAAGAAGGTTCCGGAGAGCAAACACAAATCCACTGAGATAAAATGCTTCATCACCCACCAGCCTGAGTTCTTTTTTGTTTTTAGCCGGTTTTTGTTCATATTATCTACAATAATTAATTTTTAAATAATGTATTTTTTAAAGCGATGTCAACAGAAAGATTGTAGTAAAAAATGTACTGAGTTCAACTGTATCAGTCAAAATCACATACGATTATTTTTCTGTGTATACTACCTCTCACAAATAGCTAAAATTTAAATATTCAAGCTATAAATTGTAAGCATATGCTCAAAAGAATCCACCAATATAGGAGCACAAGCTGCACAACTGCACAAAGTAAACGTGCAGGCCAGGGAAACAAAACAGCACTCAAACAGTGCTGTACAAGTAAAACACAACATAATCCATATCTATGGTCGATCCATCAGCGAGCTGCTTGGAAAGGTGACAGAAGCTTATCTGCTTTATGCATGTTTTTGTCCAATGGGTAGGCATCCTTTCGAACGCGGCAACTTTTTTCCATTCCTACGAAAATTAAATCATTTTCTGTGAAATTTATGCGTTTTAAATGAGATTTTTTTTGGAAATTTTAGTGGACATGCTGTCATATTACCATACATAACGATGTTGACCTTGGATGTACGAACATTGCATAAATATATGCTGACAATTACATGCTACCAGAAGTGGAAACCAACACCGCCGATCATGTGACTAGAATACTCTCAATGTGGATTATTTAAGGTTCGTAAGTCCACTCTCATGTCATGTCTAACCAAATGCTTAGACAGTTAGGCAGAACATGAAAAGAATTAGAACATGTCAATAGCCTAGAATTTGTCCCTATAGCTAGTACAATTAATGTATTGATGTAACGCTAGCAGATATGTACGACGTTGACAACAAAAAACAGAAAGGAAAACTAGCATATATCCTTTTGCTTTAAATATTATTAGAGCAAGTTTAATAGTATAGATAGCTGCTACCTCCAATACATTTTCATGTCATCAAAAGATAATGATGCAGCTAACTCATACAATAAGCTGGCTATAAGGGCAAGTACAATAGAAGAGGTGGCTGCCACCTCTAGGACTAGCCACATAAGCAAAAAGACTACATATGGCTCATGTGGAGGTAGCTAATACAATGAGTAGAGTAGAGGTTACCTCTACTAAAGCACTCAAGCATTTAATACTTACATAAATATATCAGGGGTCATCTCTTGCATGAGGGGTAGTTTATCTCTCTCTCCTCGTATAATGTGCTAGAGGTCACCTCTTGCATGAGGGGCAGCTTGCTTCTCTCTCTTCTTTTCTCTCTCTTCCACTTAGGATTGTGCTGATGTGGATTTCACTAGAGGCAACCTAGTCAGCACCATTGTACTTGCTCTAAGTTGTCTCCACAAGAGCTCTCAATCATTTAATACATACATGGGTATTGACAATTTAATACATGCATGGGTATAGCAGTTAGTTCTATTGGTACATGCATGGATAACGCCTCTTTTCCTGTGCTATAGCCTGACTCTTGCATGGGAGCCAGCTTGGCTCTTTCTCTCCTTTTCTCTCCCCTCCACATAGGACTATGCTGACATGGATTCCCTTGTAGTTAGCACAGTCAGCCTTATTAAACTTGCTCTTATTGAAGGCATTCTCAAATTAAGAGTCAAAGGTACTGCTATATATTATTATATAACAGACGATCTTCCAATAATTTCACAAATAAATCGCCTGAAGTCGACGCACATGTGAACTAATTAAGTAATTAGTACTTCTCTGATGATGTCCCGTCAGACCGTCACCGCTGCAAATGGACCCAAAAAAAAATACACAGCGTACTGATGAATTTTTACTCAGGTGGCGTCACGCAAATGGAGTCATTCCTGAAGAAGTTCTTCCCGGAAGTGCTGAGAGGGACGAAGAGTGCGAAGCGCGACGCCTACTGCAAGTACGACAACCAGCTCCTGACGGCGTTCACGTCGTCGTTGTACATCGCCGGCGTGCTGTCGTCGCTGGTGGCGGGCCGTGTGACGAGGACGGTGGGCCGCCAGGCCGTCATGCTGATCGGCGGCGTGTTGTTTCTCGCCGGCGCCACCATCAACGCCGGCGCCGTGAATATTGCGATGCTGATCATCGGTCGGATGCTGCTCGGCTTCGGTGTTGGGTTCACCGCGCAGGTCTTACCGTTTGACTGAATCTTCTCCCGTGCAGTTTCTTCTCAAGACGAATACGAACTAATTAGGCCCAAATCCGCTTAAAAACACCAATTAGGCCCAAACAATGTAGCCGGTGCATATTTGGGCCTAATTACATTACGACCCATTTCCAATCAATTGAAATAAATTTCACCACAGGCGGCTCCGTTGTATCTCGCTGAGACATCACCGGCAAGGTGGCGAGGCGCGTTCACCTCCGCCTACCACTTCTTCCTCGTCCTCGGCATACTGGCAGCGACCGTCACCAACTACTTCACTAACTGCATCCCTGACTGGGGCTGGCGCGTCTCCCTCGGCCTCGCCGCCGTGCCAGCCACCGTCATCGTCGTGGGCGCCCTCTTCGTCCCGGACACCCCCAGCAGCCTCGTCCTGCGCGGCGAGCCCGACAAGGCCCGCGCGTCGCTCCAGCGCATCCGCGGGGAGGACGCCGACGTCGACGCCGAGTTCAAGGACATCGTCAGCGCCGTCGAGGAGGCGCGCTGGAACGACGAGGGCGCGTTCGAGCAGCTGCGCAGCAAGGGGTACCGGCACTACCTGGTGATGATGGTGGCCATCCCCACGTTCTTTGACCTCACCGGCATGATCGTCATCTCCGTCTTCTCGCCGGTGCTGTTCCGGACGGTCGGGTTCAACAGCCAGAAGGCCATCTTCGGCTCCGTCATACTTAGCCTCGTAGGTTTGAGCTCCGTTGTCGTGTCCACCTTCGTCGTGGACCGCTCCGGCCGCAGGTTCTTGTTCCTCGCCGGCGGCACCGCCATGATGCTCTGCCAGGTACCACATTTATCTTGATACGCACATTGTAGTTTTCGTGTCACTTGTCATGTACGTGTATATATGCATGCTCTAACATTTCTTTTGGTATTGGACTAATTAAGGTGGCCATGTCATGGATACTGGTGGACCATCTCGGGAAGCACCACACGGTGACGATGGCGCGGAACTACGCGGTGGCCGTGCTGGTGTTGATGTGCCTGTACTCGTTCAGCTTCGGCATGTCGTGGGGGCCGCTCAAGTGGGTGGTGCCGAGCGAGATCTACCCCGTGGAGATCAGGTCGGCGGGGCAGGCCATGACCGTGTCCATCGCGCTCTGCCTCTCCTTCGCGCAGACGCAGGTATTTATCACCCTGCTTTGCGCCATGAAGTACGCCATATTCCTCTTCTACGCCGGCTGGGTCTTGGCCATGACGGCCTTCATAGCGGCGTTCCTGCCGGAGACGAAAGGCGTGCCGCTGGAGGCCATGCAGTCGGTGTGGGCGCAGCACTGGTACTGGAGGAGGTTTGTCAAGGATGCCAAGCAGGATAGCCAGGTGAACTGCTTGTAAAACGTGTATACGCAAGTTAAAAAAGCGGTGTAAAATCAAATGATTGGTGCGCGATCTGTATGTATGTATGTATGTATGTATGTATGTATGTATGTATGTATGTATGTATGTATGTATGTATGTATGTATGTATGTATGTATGTGCGTGTGTGTGGGTAAATTCTGCCAAGTACAGAATGCTGTAGTTTGGTAAAACCTGCTGGTACTCTTCTCTGCTTGTAATGAACGCGATGTTAGTTGGTGATTTGGCTGTACATGCAGATTCCATGCATAATATATCTCTCTTTCGGTAACTCTGCGGGTTGCCTAGGAGCTAGGAATGGCGCGGCCGGCGTGAGCGTGATCACGAATTGGTGTCATGGACTGGGGCGTCATCGGAACTCGAATTGGTGTTTGACGAAGGGTCGGCCGACTCGCGACTTGCGATTCGGATGGTTGGGTCGCACGAGACGAGCGGTCCCGGAGCGAGTTGGGCTTTGGCTTGTGGCCTCGCTCTTAGGCGAGTGGGCCGGGGGCACCCGAGCAAGCGCGTCGGAAACTGGCACGGTCGGTGAACTCGACGTACTTGCGCGCACACTCGACATCCCATTGGGGGTTGGCTGGGTAACTACTCCTGTTCGGCCTTTTATGCAGCCCATTGGGAACGCAGGATTTTTTTTATTTCAGTTTCCTATAAAATTTAGGGAACGACTAGTGTCTAGACGTTCGATCCAGACGCTAGCTCTGTATGTTCGGATGCAATATTTTTCTACAATATATACAATAAAATTGAGTGTTTTGTATCATACTTGAGTGTTTTGTTTTAAGTTATCGTGTCTGTTATCATATCGCAAGCTATTTTCCATTGCCTCCTTGTGCAATTACTTTCATAAGATCGCCCTTCTTGTGGCTTTACGAGGACAACCATTTCCATTGAATTACTGTACTAAAACAAAGACGGAGACTTAAATGCTACTATGTTTTCTGCCTAGGTTGTTTCTCATGGTGAACAAATATTTCCCCGTGTGAGGGAAAAATGTGCGAGCAAGAGTTGGTTCTCCAGCGGAGATATTGTTGCTCTTGAAGATTTGATAGGTCGTCTTAGGAGGCTTAAAGAAAACCTCGGATTTATAACGAATAGAGTGACCACACTTCAGGCTAGCCTCAACAGCTGGCAATCGGAGCAGATAAAAAAAAAAGCTTGTACTACCTCTCGTTTCTGTCCGTAGTGTTCCTTCCTCTATCCATTGTCACTGGAGGTAAGTTCTTGTGCTCATGTGTACATTCTTCATGTCATTTCTTGTTTAAGGGCTATTGATTACCTGGCTTCTTCACTGTTTGTGCAGTTTTTGGGATGAATGTTGGTGGTGTGCCATGGACTGAGCAGAGGAACCCTGCAAATCGGGACGGCTTCGTCAATGTCATGCTAATATGCGTTGTGATCTTTGTTTCCTTCATTATATTCTCATGTGTCGGCATGGCGAACCCACCGTGAACTGACCAGGAGCAGTTCTCAGAACAGAAGACATCTAAAACTCTTTAAAGGTCACAAGGAAGGTTACATGCGCCTGTGAGTGATATTGCATGTAAATGGTAATAGCCGTTATTTAACATGAATGTAGTCTTCTCATGGATGCTGATCTCCTTAAATCGTTCCATGATTGCAGGTTCTTCCTGTACTTATCACCTGGATGGTTTTGCACTACACAGCCGTGGATAAAAGATCTGAGGTGATGTTGTAATATTGGCAAAAAGGAAAAAAGAAAGAAATCATTGATAGTCCCTCGCCCATGTACAGCTTTTGATTCACAACCTCCACCGGAGATTTGCATCTTGTTCATTGCTTAGTTCTTTTTTTTCTCTCTTGGGGAAGCTTGTTAAGATCGTGGTTATCACTGTACTATTATTTTTCGTGTAAACTGTAACATTATTCAACGAAAACGAGCTGATTGCTTCACCATGTTCTACCAAATGTTTTTACTGCTTATCCAGTACACTGAAACCATAATATAATAAGCAATTGCTTTACCCGTTGTTTTCCCCCCATGGTTTCTTCCGTTATTTTTCTTCATGCATGCATGATTGCATAAACCAGCCAATAGACTTTGCCGGCTCAACTGCCCACGTGGCCTAAATCCTGCATATATTTTCTCCATACAGTTGGATCATGGAAGACACCAAAATGTTTAAATCGTGTACTTAGGTCCTGTTTGGATCAGTTTCAGATTCTTAAAAACCAGCTATTACTTCTAATTTTTAAGAGAAAATTGATCATTTGCCACTTTGAAGAGTGGGCTTCGCAAAATTGCCACTTTCAAAATTGGCTTCGCAAAAATACCATGCAGTACATTTACCTCTTGATTACCATGCCATTTGAGCCATTTAACTCATTTAATATTTTTTTTCTAATTTCAGGGGCTGGAAAAGACCTTTCTACCCTTGCTAAGTTTTGCACTGCATGGGCTTTGGATTGGAAGGTGAAACGTCGCTGCTAGACAAACTTGTCTGTGGACAGTAGATTTCTACCTCAAATCGATCGATCGATCTACAATTTCACAGTACAGCACATACGGTACAATCTCCTTTTCTCTAAATCAATTTGATCTCCCCTTTTTTTCATCAAATCAAACACTGTCACCGAGCTGATCCCCCTTACAATTAACCATATACGTACTACTTCTGTAAATGCATATGTAGTAGACACTCTCTCTTCTCTTGTTGGCATGAAGCTTGTTTAATCAATCATTAATTGTATGCGCAAATTAAGAAGGTGTAGGGCAAGAAGCAGCAAACCACAAGAAGCTAGTCGCAAATTAAAGCAGTTAGGAAGAAGAGGCAGAGAGAAGCTGGCGAACAGGTGGTGGGACAAAGGGCGGCTGGGCCTCCCGGTGAACACGGAGGCGCCGCCGCTCGGCTCCTCAGGTCTCGACAAGGTAAACACAAGCAGCCAGGACATGGCGGCGCCCAAGGACGGGGAGCAGAGCGGCGGAAGCGGCCACGACAACGACCGCGAGAACGGAAATAGCGAGCCCAAGGACTGCAGAGAAATCATTTTATTTCCCTTAGCATGCAGTGTAAAACTTAGCAAGGGTAGAAAGGTCTTTTCCAGCCTTTGAAATTAGAAAAAAAAATATTAAATGAGTTAAATGGCTCAAATGGCATGATAATCAAGAGGTAAATGTACTGCATGGTATTTTTGCGAAGCCAATTTTAAAAGTGGTAATTTTGCGAAGCCAACTCTTCAAAGTGGCAAATGATCAATTTTCTCAATTTTTAAAAGCTGGTTTATAAGCAAAAACTGATGGGGTGTTTGGATCCCCTAATTTTTAAAAGCTGATTTCATTTATGATTGGTGCTAATAGACTATTATACCCTTACATTTATTGCGCGTGGCCTTTAATGGAAGCGTTTGCGCGTGGTCTTTAATGAGGGTAAATGAGTATTTGTGCAAAAAAAAACTGGCAAAAGCTGGGTATCAACAGCTTCTTGGTTTTTAAGAATCTGGGTAGGTAGATTTTAAAAACTGCTCCAAAAATTGGTCTGTTTGGATCCTACCCAGTTTCTAAAAGACAAATTCTTAAAATCTGGGTGGATCCAAACAGGCCCTTAAGGTTCAAGACTTGCCGGCCAGATATTGGCAGTACGCTGATTGGCTTCATTGACTAAACAAAGAGCTGCATGCAATGTTCCATAATTGGTTTAAAATTTGGAAGACCTGGACAGAAAGCACCTTCAGAATATGCACGGTATGTACCGGGTCATTTGAAAACTTAGACCAGTGCCATTGAATAGCATTGAAAACAAAAATCAAACACATAGGTTACGAGGTTACAACATTTTAATTAAACTCGTATAATAAATTAAATAAACAAGCGTAATAAATCCAGCAAACGCCTATGGAGAAGGCCAACATCGAAGAATACCTATTACAATAATATAAAATACTTGATACATCTGGAGACCGAGTGAGGCAGCGCTGGGAAGCAGCAGTGGCTGGAGCCTAAGGGTGACGGTCGGGGACTCGGGCTTGGTCCCAAGGGCCAACGACAGGGGAGGCGCAGGGAGACCAAGAACCTTACAATACTGTAATATTTAAAATAATAGTTATAACATTTTAAAATTGCTCATGCAACAATGGAAATAAATGCTCGTAACAAATTGAGAATCACAGCCTCTATTGCAACAAAAAATATGGCCATACGCAACACATCATACAACCCCTTGCAATAAAAGACAACTCAACTCAAGCACCATTCACTTGCAACCATATGTATGCATGCTAAGTAGTAGTATAGCCGGAACACTCGAACTAGTTAACGTATATATGATTAGAGAGATTTTGATCGATCTCACTTAATTTGGGAGGTCGACGACCTTAGAGTGGCCCCGGTTCTTGAGGACAATGTCGTATATGTGGGTCGAGCAGAACCACGCGAAGTCACGGGGTAGCGAGATGAGGTCGATGCTAGTGCTCCTAGCCGAGCCCCATGAGCCGCCGCTCCAACGCCTCGAGCGACGCCATTGTTTTCTTAACTAGCGTGTACATTAGCACCTTCTGACTCACCGCTGGCTGCTCCACCTACATCACACCATTCATGTGCACCAAATGAGAGATAGAGGGAGAGTGAGAAGATGGAGGAGGCGAGATAGAGAAAGCTTCAGTTGTTTAGATGAAGAACACTACTAAGAGAGAAGAAAAGTCAAAAAAAGTAAAAGGCATCACGTGGGTGGAGAGACCTTCAATACTTTTGTCGGTGGAAGAAGTCGTGTGAGTGAAAGCAGTGTGGGGGAGTGGAGAAAGCAAGAAGCAGCTAGATGGTGATGATTCACCAATCATGTGAGTGATAAGGCGTTTGATATTTTGTGCTCCCATCGAACGTATGAGTTCAAGCAATATCATAAAATTTATGTATAAGTGGACCTTAAACTTGCAAAAGTAATTACTTGCTTTTTATGTGGTACTCCTGTTCAGCCTTTTATGTAGCCCATTTGGAACATGGGATTTTTTCTGTTTTCTATAAAATTTATGCATAAGTGGGACCTTAAGCTTATACGAGTAATTACTTGTTTTTTAAACGACATTTGCTTGCTTAGTGGAAGAAAGAGCATTCGCTAATGCAGCTTAACGCAAGAGAATGCTGTTCACATCCAAAACAACGAGATCAGTTGTTGCCTTTCCGTCCCTTAAGGTTCATACTTCCTTGCCCTCACCTCAGTGTCCATTTAAAATGCAGGATGCCAGACGCACACCCAATGACACACCTGTGTGGTTATGAATAAAGAGAACTGATAATTGAACAATTTCATATTTAAAATTACTTAGGAAAGATCACACAATTAAAATTTAAAAGGAACAGTGGTGCTTCTATCATTGTTTTGAATGGGCAGGAGCACTACCTTATATATTAAAATCGGAAGGAGAGTTTATATACAAGGTAGAGGGTGACAAGCCTAAGAGAGTCGCACGAAATTAAGATGTCACAGAGGAAGGTAAGAGCTCCGCTAGTCTCTTCGCCCTGGCTAAGATTCAGGCTTGAGACTCTTCCTTAATTTTGGTGAGAAGGGATTTGGGGATGACTCTACGGAATGAAAAATACGAGAATCCCACTCTTTTCAAATCTTCCAAGTGACAAGCATCATTAACGAGGCTAGAGGTTTGCGCAGCACATCTGGCTTCAGAATGGCGGACTCCCACCAGTGCCGGATGGAGGCGGCGATTTGCCAAGAAGTGGGTCTATGGAGTCCGAGGTAATCGAGTGGTCGATGAAGGTCCAAATTCTTTTCGTGTAACGGCATTCAGCGAAGAGGTGGATGGATATTTTCGAGTAAATCCTGCAGAGGGGACAAACCAATTGGTTTGGCCATCCCCTCGAAGAGTAGTTCCGACTATTCGAGTCCGACTCCGACTGCAACCGCAACACCAAACAGATCTGCCTCTACATCGAGAGAGAAGGGAAGGAAGGGCCTCGGCAATTGCAGTGACACTGGAGTTCCTGGAGGCGCAGGATGCGGTGCGGCTGGAGCTGAAGAAGTGGTTCACATCCCTCGCCGGCCTCTACCACCTCAAGCTCTGGCACCAACTCACCTTCAAACTTGACTAGTTCCTTACCCTCGCCGTCCTGCAGGTCCAATTGTGATTGCTCCCTCTTCTAATTATCACCCCTCTGGTTATTGTTAGCTAGTAGCTGTTTTTTTAGGAAGTTGACTTTTAGCTGTTGGAGTGCGTAGCTGGTGACTGAATTAGATGGCGATCTCGATGTGTTGATACGCCCAGGCTAAGTGTCAACATTGATCCTTTGGTGTATTACAGACTAGTTGCTCCAGAGCAACATCATAGTTCATTGGATAAATTTGAAAATTCTGTTTATTTTCAATTCTAGTATGTAGTGATCAAGAAGGCGACCACTTAGGCATTGGGCGCAGCCTCGCCTCTATGATTACATGGTAATCGGCCGGCTAGGCGGGGAGGCCACCTAGGCAGTCAAAACTAGCCACCATGTCGCCAACCCTCCTCTCCCGCCGCCAAATCCTCCCCGTCGCCGTCTATTGGGCCACCCTCATCGTCAAATCCTCCTCTGGCGCCGTGGATTCGACCTCCACATCACCAAATCCTTCTTCCACATCGGCAAATCTTCATCCTCACCATTGATTGGGCCATCTCCACTACAGTACATCTCTTCTTCCTGTTAATTTTCTACTCTCTTCTTCCTCTTTATTTTTCTCTCTTCATCGCCCATGCTTGTGGCCTCCTCTACTGCTACGCCTACTATCACCCGTGCTACTGGCCTCCTTTGCTACTGCACCTGCTATCGCTCGTGCTTGTGGCCTTCTCTGCTGATGTTGTGCTGTTGTGCCTGCGAGTAAGTAGTAGCATATGAACTTATGAAGTAGACAAGTAGTTGTGCTAGTTGCTACACTACTGTAGGGGGTAGTCACCGATTGATATACTCGATACTATGCTTCTGCTCTGCTGCTACTAATACTTTCTAAATTTGATATGTTAAATTGTTAATATAGGATGTCATCCATTGCATCGGCGCTGGAGGTGAGCATCGACGAAGAAAGCCTCAAGAGGAAGTTGGATGATGTAGGGTGGAAATATGGTGTATTGGTGAATCCAAACAATTTGGATAAAGTAAAGTGTATTTTGTGTGATAAAGTTGTTTTGGGGGAGGGTCTATAAGATCAAGCAATATATTGACACATTAGTGGAAGTATTTTCAAGTGCCTCAAATTCACAAAGGAAGACTAAGAGAAGTGTATGAATTCTATTGTGGAGGCGACTAACAAGAAGAACAAGAAAGCAAATGAGAATGAGTTTTGAGATAATGTGATCATTCATGGTAATGGTGGGGATGAGGAAGGGCTTGAAGATATTGGAGGATCGACACCTTAAAAGTTAAGGCCCGTAGATTAGTTTGTAAATCCAATTGATCCTCAAGATAGTAGTTTTAGCACTCAAGAGCTTAACCGGCAACAAAAGATTACAGAGGCAATTTGGAAAGAGTAACTTCATAAGGTGAAGCAATATGTAATGAGATGGATTTATGTATTAGGTATAGCTTGCAACACACATAGTAAACTTATTGATATCTCGATATGCATATGCCATTAATTCATGTAGTAACATTGTATCATGTTTCTATCTTTACTCTTTAGGTGTACCATTCAATGCAATCAACAATGATGAATTCAAGCACATGTTCGAGGCTATTAGTCGCTTTGGCCCAGGATTGTAGGTCCTTCCCAATACGAATGTCGAGAACCATTGTTGAAGGAGAAGGTGGCAGAAACCAATGGTTTGTTAAAGGCACATAAAGAAGAAAGCCATAACCGGATGCTCTATCCTGATTAGGCCTGGGCGTTCGGGTTACCCGAATTTTTCGGGTCGGGCAGTTCGGGTAATTCAAAATTCGGGTAATGAAAACTGCTACCCGATATTAGACCCAAAAAAACACTACCCGCAATTTCGGGTACCCGATAATTCGGGTTCGGGTTCGGGTATACCCGATATACCCGAATTTACAGAAAACCAGCTAATTTCCCGACAATTCGGGTAATTTACAGACAATTTCCCGACAATTCGGGTAATTTACAGACAATTCGGGTAATTCGGGTAGTTCGGGTACCGGGAGATATTACCCGAACTACCCAAACTAATTTCGGGTAATCAGAATCGCTATCCGAATTTGGGATCGGGTACCTCGGGTTCGGGTATTTCGGGTTCGGGTCCGGGTAATTCGGGTATGGGTAACGGGTATTTTGCCCAGGCCTAATCCTGATCGATGTTTGGATGGACCGAAAGAGGAGCATAATGAACTTGTGTGTGCACTATAACTTGGGAACATGTTTTTTAGGATCAAAGGAGATGTCGGAAGATGCACACACAAGTTTTTTTGCTTACAAAGATTGGCCATAAGAATCCTCTCCTTGACCTCAAGTTCATTCAGATATGAAACAAAATTGAGCACTTCTGACATGATAACCAAGTCTTACTAGTCTCAAGTCACAAGTGTAATGCAATCTAACTGAAGTTCACTTTGCAATTCGTATGTACATACAAATAAGAGAAATAAGTTGAATTCTCATCGTCTCAATAATCTAGTCTATATTCAATTCAATATAAGATTGTTGAACACGAAAGGGAACAACAAACCAAAGAACATCGATGTCCTTCTAGTTTTGTATGCTAATTATGCTTAAGGATGAGTACTCGAAGGTGGGAATGAGGATGTTGATCCCAAAACAAGTCTTTAATAGAAAATCATTAATGATGCAGGTGGGGCTAATGACGCCACACAATCTCGTAGGAGCACAATAGTAATAGAACTTCATAAAATTGACTTCAAGTCTAATATTGAAGAGCAAAAGGAGGTGAATGAGAACATTGATGATGTTGAGTTTGAATCCGACTAAGATGAAGTGGCTCCAACCAAGGATTGCGGACAAAAGCATGAAGATTGATTCATGCTTGCTGCCTTAAGTTTCTTTATAAACTATTTTGCTTGCTTGCTTGTGACTTATGAGAATACTATATATGGTTGTGAACTTGTGAAAATTGTATATCAAGTGATGACGTGCTCATTATCATCAACTCTATTTTACATCATTGTTATTTAGTCCAGGTAATAATTTTTTCCTCTAAACATCAAATATATGTTGTTGTCGCCCACAACCCCCCTTGGCCAAGTTGGCCACCCAGGTCCTGCCTAGGTCTTTACCTAGGCGCTAGGCCCCAGCTTGCCATCCGCCTAGCACCTACTTTAATACTTCTAGTATGCAATGCACAACTTGCTCTAGACCAACTTCATAGTTCACTGGCTTGACTTAGTCGTCTTTCTTTTTAGTTTATAGCTCATGACTTCCCCTAGACAAACAAACAGGATGGTTTCTCTATGACCTTTTTAAAGCGGCTTACCAGGACAACCTTTTTGAAATAACTTAGCGGTATTTGGTACATTCGTAGAAGTGCTCGTGCTAGGGCCCCAGTAAAAAAGAACCCACCCTTAAACTATCATTTGTCGATCCTCATTACGTCTCTAATGTCAAATTATTCGTCCATATGTATACACAATTATTATAGCTCTCGGTCAAATCTCAAACTAAATAACTTGCAACTAACAAAGCATTTGTTGTGGCTACGAACCAAACAGTAAATAAAGGGACTGGTAGAGTGAGTAGGAAATGGACTAGCCTGGTTCTCTTCTTTGCCAGGCTATATATATACATGGCCATAAGGCCTGATTACAATAATACCCCCACAGTGGTAGACTGTGTCCTTTTACATGAGCAGGCTGAATGGATTTAGGTGTGGGCCACCCCTATAACAGTAGCCTTTCATGGCAAAGGACTTCATCTTCATGGTAAAGCTGACGTTCTTGGCGAGGCGCCCCTCTACTTGGTCTTCTTCCTCCTTTCCTTGTGAGTGCTGGTTGCTGCCGTCGACCTTACCACTCCCTATAGGTGCTGCCTTAGCCGCTGGTGTGCTTTCCGCCATGCCTATGAGCGCGCATGCTACAGCCGCTCCGTTAGTTTGTTTAGTGTAAGGATGGCTCATGGTGGCAACACACATTCTCGATGTAGCACCACAGGTACTTCTTCTAGTCGCGGCGGCTCATTCGACCATGAGAGCTTGTCGGCGACCGAGGTGCAATACGAGTTGGTGGAGCACGACACGTCGACCGCCAACAAGCAGTGGAAGGTGATGAAGAAGGTGAACGGCGTCTACACAAATGTGCTGGGGCTAACTCTGGTGATCGAAGAGCTGCTTCAGTCACTGGTGCGCAACAGGAAGATTTCAAGACGTGAGGTAGTTTGGCGGCCCTTTCCCAGTGAGACGGAGCCCTGGCTGACGCAGTCGGAGACCGTCATCTTCACCGTGTACATCGATGCTGGGCTCCGCATCCCTATGGCATTCTTTGTTGGTGAGATACTTTGGCTATACAGGCTGGAGCTTGAGCAGCTGACCCCTAACATGATTGTCTGCCTGTCCGCCTACAACTGGGCCTCTTAGGTGGAGATGGTGTGGTCAAGCCCAGTGATGTTCGGTTTCCTTCATGACGCCTAATGCCAGCCAAAGAAACACGCTGAGAGTGAGCATTCCAACCTAGGGAGCGTCAACTTCGTGCTTCAGTCTAAATGTATGAAGCTATTCCTGGCAAACTCGATGAGGACAAAGTGGGAGTCAAGCTGGATGCGATGGTGGTTCTACCATTTGGTGGGGGAAGGTAGCTGTCTGAAGTGGTCGGGGCACCTAATGGACTTCAATATGTCCCCGTTGATGACATTCGACTGTGAAGACGAGTAGCGCACACAGAGGCTATTTGGGGTCACCCTCTGATTCAACATGCAGCACCTCACAGAGGAGTATTGCATGTTCGGTGTGTCCTTGCTGGCTTGTCTATGGTATGTTTAATCTGGACACGCTGATGATGATTGGCTGCGCCCCAGCGTTGCCTCATTTCTGAAGCCAACCAAGTAGAGTAAGAACTTTACACTGTCACTGCTACAGTTATTATGTGGTAGGTCGTTGGTGACCCCGTTGGGTACTAATGGCCAGGCTCACCCTTGAGGACACTGAGAGTGTTGCGATTGTCTTCCTTGGGCCATATATCGTGGGGGAGCACAGCCTTCAGGCGTCGTGGATGTCAAACTTCACTTGGCTGAACCGAGTGTGCGAAGCCCTCGGCATCCCCATGCCATGCCCATTAGTGCTTGGCCACGTCCACGCGATGGCACCAGAGTGGAGGTATCCCCTTCGTGTCACATTGTTTGCTCTCCCATCATGGTCGAGCCATTATGCTCAGTGCCCCCTCAGCTCGATGAATCAGGTGGGCCAGAGGAGACCATTGCGACCAACAAGTTGGAGTCCGCAAGCTATGCAAACTCGGACCCTAAGGCTGAGCAAACCGGTCGAATGGGTAGCTTGGGCACCCCGGTGGCGTGAACCCCTTGGAGGGCCTGGGTGATGATGGTGGCAAGGCTGGAGGCCTCGGGAAGACTACAGGAGAGGATGTCAAGGATGCCCCCGAGGCTGCGGCTCTAGCCTCATCGGTCCACAAGGCAACCCCGGCAGCATGAGTGGCGAAACGTGCTTGAGTGTCTCCTCCTCCCGTGCCTAGGGGCGTGGGCTTCCGATTGGTTCTAGTGGCAAGAATCGTGGACTCGAACTCTGATGTGGACCTCGTCGCTCCTGAAGTTGGCTCTGGCATCGGCACTACCAGTGCTATTCCGGTGAGCCCACATATGGGTTCCACAAGCGGTGCTGCCTCTCGACTGGTGTCTCCCACTCGTGGTACAAGTACGAATAACTCATTCTCCTCTCGTGACTTTGCATGGTTCTACCCAATTTGCTCCCTGACACTGTCCCCGATGTCAGCGCATACTCGATCTTCGGGGCGCACATAGGGCTCTAGCAATGGAGCTGGTCATGGCCCGGCTGGTGCTACCAATGTGGATGTGTCGTCGAGTCCGACTGTCCATGAGGCCGCTTTTTTGGAGTCCCGATGGCTCTTTGTGATGGACTTTGTCCCTCATCCGGAGGCATTGAGGGCGTTCCAAGGGGCTGCGGACTACGTGGACACGGCCATGGATCGCCTCATGCTTTCTTCCTGCGGGTCAGAGCTTCTAGAGTGCGCCCTTGAGGTGATAGAGATGAAGGTATGTGCATGACAACATGCTGACTACGCGACTGGTCCGGTTGCTAACCCTGGGGTACCTTGCAAGCCGTTGTTCTTGCTCATGCTGTGCAAGCAGTGAGGTATCATGAATTGAGTAGGTTGCAGGTGGCAGAGTCCATTGCCACCCAGCAATCTGCCGAGGATGCCATTGCGGCAAGCGCGGTGAAGGATGAACACATCCACTTCCTTGAGACGAAAGGCGCGAAGGCCATCGCCAATGCGTGTGCCTTGGTGGAGCAAACCCAATGTGCGGCCACTGGGGAGTGCGAGAGGCTGTTGCGGTAGATCGCTAGGCTGGAAGAGGAGAAGGCTCGGCTATAATCCGAGTTGGTGACGAGGGATCGCGTATTGGTTGACACCTCCCTTTCAGCGTGGAGGTCAGTGGAGGCCCTGGAGGGTACTCTAGCCGAGCTCGTGGTCAAAGTCCCTCCTTGAACGTTTGGACCAGAAGACCTTCTGTGGAGCCTTCAGAGGATTAGAGAGGCATCGTCACTCGCGCTGAATGCTGCACGAGCATACAGCAACCATCACTCGCTTGCAACCACATAGATGGTCATTGGGCTACTGCATCTTCGGGGCTGCCTGCATGTGGGCGAATTGGCCAACCCCACTTGGAGTTACCTGTGGGGAGCGGAACAATGTCCCGGGTGCTACACGTGATACATCAGTCTATCCATGCCTTCCACTAGCAGATATGGCCATATGGGAGTACATTGGTAAGGCCGCAACGAAGATCTCTATAAGGCGTACTTTGCTTGGGGTGTGGATCCCGAAACTTGGCTAGACGCTGTGCCCTGACAAAATGAAGATGGCGAACCCAGCTCTGGCACCCCAGTAGATCAACAGGTGTGACACCAAGGCCTTTTGCTCTTGCGTGTGGTCATTTGCGTGTGTCTAGCCTTCGGTGCTTGTGTGAACACGGTACTTGGTGCCTGCATGACATGTAACTATCATTTTGCAATGAAAAGTATGGGGTACTTGTGCCATGACCTCATGTTAATGTTTGTTTGACAAGCAGGTACTTGAGGAAGACCATCCCCTACTTCCAGACTGCCTTGTTTAGTGTCAGCTACGATGTTAGGGATGGGCAGAAGAGTCATTACGATGTTGGGTGGAGCAGCACACAACGAGCGATGGCTCCATGAGAGAGTACATGAAGATAGAGGGCTCGGATAGAGAGTAGCTTAAGCAACGGCCTAGAATGTAGAACCCCTCTCAATTGGAAAGAGACGGGTGAGAGACTGATATTTGGCCTAGAATGTCTACAAGAAGCGGAAGAGAAAGTGCGTGTGATTCAAGAAAGGTTAAAGGCAGCCCAGGCCAGACAGAAGAGTTATGCTGATACTCGTCGAAGAGATTTGAGCTTTGAGCCCAATGATTATGTGTATCTCAGAATCACACCCTTCAAAGGTGTTAAGAGATTTCAAATGAAGGAAAAGCTAGCGCCAAGGTACGTGGGGCCATTCAAGATTTTGAAGCGCAAAGGAGAAGTCACCTATCAGCTGGAGCTACCTGAGAACTTGAGCGGGATGCACGATGTTTTTCATGTATCTCAGCTAAAGAAGTGCTTAAGAGTGCCAGAGGAAGCAGTGCCAGTGGAGGCTGTGGATCTTCAGGAGGATTTGTCTTATAAAGAGCACCCCATGAAAATTTTGGAAGTGGCAGAGCGTGTAACCAGGAGCAGGGTCGTGCGTTTTTGCAAGGTGCAATGGAGCAATCATTCAGAGGAGGAAGCAACTTGGGAGAGTGAGAAGGATCTCAGAGCGGAGTTTCCAAACCTATTCCTTAGAGAGCCAGAATCTCGGGGTCGAGATTCCGTTTAAGGGGGTAGGTTTGTAACATCCTGATTTTCAGAGCCTTTTTGAAGCTTTTAAAATAATATTCCCCATTTGGATTTTTCTGGAATTAATTAAAGCTTAATTAGAATTTTTATTAATTAAAAAGATTTAATATGATTAAACTAAACATTAACATGTGACCAAAATATTTTATTTGAGTTCCTTGAGTCTCAAGGAATTTTCTGGGTTTTTTCTGGAGTTATTTGCTATTTTCTAAAGCTCAAAATGATTTAGTTGAATTTCTGCAAAAGAAAAATCCTAAAAATCCTAATTTGGCCGGTGGGCCGAAACCCACCAAGCCAGCCACTTCGGCCCAAGCCGCCCCGCAGCCGGCCTGCCCCGCCCCTCCACGCGGCACGCATCTGCGCCCGCACCAGCTTTTCTCCGCTGGATGGCCGACACGCGTCGCCTATCCAAGCGCCTCCCTAGGCCGCAGCCGATCCGGGCTGTCCACCGCCCTGGGCCACTGACAGGTGGGGCCCGCCCGTCAAGGTCGTCCCCGACCCGGACTCCGTCCCCGTCTCCGATCGGGACGCCGCCGCCGCCGTGTCCTTTGCGAACTCCGCCGCCGCTTGCCATATCCGCCAGGGACTCTGAGCCGTACACGAGCCGGCCATCCTCGGGGACCGGGTATAAAAGGGGCCCGACCCCCGGGGTCTTCCTCGTCCCGAAGCCGCCGCCCTCCCCGCCGCTAGCCACCGTGCGCCGTGCCTCTCGCCGCCGCAGCTCGAAGACCGTTGTCTTCGCCGACGTCGTCGTTTCGCCTCCGCCGTGGTCGCCTCGCATCGTCCGCCCTCGTCGCCGTCATCCGCCGTCGCTGGTGAGCCCCGCCACCGTCCTGAGTCACCGCCGGCCAAGTCCGCCGCCACCCGGCCACCCCGTCGGCCAACCCCCGCACCCCGCCGCCCGCCGCCAGCTGAACCGCACCCGCACACCCCACCACTTCGCCTCCCCGTGGAGACGGTTCACCGTGCGCCGTGTCTCCAACTTGTGGGGCCCACTGGTCAGTGTCGGTCCCGTAGACCCGTGCACCGTTGAGCCGAGTCCGCCGCCCCGCAAGCCCAGCCACATCAGCCCTAATCCGAGTCAGCATGCCACGTGGCTGCCATCTCAGCCCTAGCCACCACGCCAGCAGTCCGGTCGCCCGCACTATTTCGTGAGCCGGGTTCACGGTAGACCAGTTAATCCATGAGCTGGGTCCACAGCACAGTGCAATTTTCGAATTTCAACCTTTTCCCCCAAATTAGATTTTCCAAGAGCCCGTTCTCCCTCATGCGAACTCCGATTGACCCGATTCTTTTTCCTAAATTCATCTAAAATTGAGCTCTACCTTTTGGTTCAGGTTTGGAAGTTTTTGGAGTTCATTTGAATTTTATTTGAATTTATTTTTTGTGTTTCGATTTGCTTTCTCTCTCGTTAGATCACGCGTTCGAAGGAGCTGAAGTTGGATTCGAAGACCAAGAGCCGTCAACTGAGCAAGGCCAAGGCAAATCGTATCCTTTGATCATATTGAACCTAGTTTTCAAATCTATTATGTATTATTTTGTTTTACATTATCATGCATTGCTACTTTATTATAAAACCCTTGTATTGGTAGTTAATGACCTAATTGATTATTTCCTCCTTGGTAATTTGAACTCCCTGATTTTATTGTCACCATAGGATGGGATATTATTTAGTGATGCAATAATAGTTGTCACATGGGTTGCACGTTTAGAATCGCTTAGCCATGCCTCTAGTACGTTGGGTCTATCATCACATGTGATAATTAATCTTGATTTAATGATATACTTGAACGTGGTGGTCAACCACAGTTATAAAATTTGAGTACCAAGACATGGGTAGTGTCATTGGTGTTGGTTATACAAAATTGGTTTTCACTCGGGCGAATGATTGTGCAGTAAAGGGGGTGCAGGTTGCACGTGGGATGTGGATATTTTGCCTGGGTAATATCTAAGGACTTAATTTTGTGCGCCATTGATCTGAGCTTTACCGTGCAAACCACATGTCTAGTATGGGATAGACCTGGCGTAATAATTTGTGAAGTCTCAACTTTGGTTTCGCTATTGATGTTGTTGTGGCGCAAGGGGGGCAATTATCGACTAGGGGGTTACCCTACTCGACGGCGAAACCTTAGCGAGTGGGATCAGATTGAGATGGATCATTGTAAAAGTCTTGTTGTGATTTTCTTTAACGTGAAGATTATCACATCGTGTGGGTACAGTTGTGCAACCTCTGCAGAGTGTAAAACTATTCGAATAGCCATGTCCTCGGTCATGGACAATGCTCGGTGATTTCACACGAGGGGTAGAGTTTTCATAAAAACCTGGTTGGGTTAAGTTGAGAAGTGAATGGTTAGTTCACGGGTGTTCATTTCATGGATCTTGGTTCATGGTGGATTCCTTGGGTGAATGGTCAGTTCACTTGTGGTTAGTCTCAATTCCTTTGGTTACTTATTTATTATCATTTACAAAGCTTGCTTTTCAATCTACTTATTGTATTTACCTTAAATTGTTTCTTTATGCAAAATTAACCTTTCAGCCATCCTTTGTTAAGCCTTGCATACTATATTGCATCTTTGTTACAAACGACTTGCTGAGTACTCTATGTACTCATGGCTTCATCCATATTTGCTCAGTTGAGGAAGATGGACCAGATCAACAGGAGCTATTAGAAGGAGGATACTTCGATGACTTCGTGGATTAGGACTTCGCTCCCCAGTCGATATCCTGTGGGCATGTCGAATGGCTACTACGCTTATTTCTGGTTTTCCGCTGCTAGTTTCCTTAAGCCCTTCAGGCTATTAATTGTAAGCTTGACCATAAGGTCGTACTCTGATATTTATCAATATAATTTGGATTTTCCTTATAATATCGTGATGTGGATAATATTTATCTTTGTTTATACTGTGTGCACTAGCGTAATCCTGGACTAGTGCAGAATACACAGGAGAGTCCGGGTTAGCATATTCGGGTCTCGACAAGATGGTATCAGAGCCATATCGACTGTAGGACGAAGCCCTAGTTAGAGTGGTCGAATTAGCAAAGTTTTCAAATTTTATTTTCTAAATCAAATCAACCAAATGATTATTTAGTAATTCTTGATTCTTACCTCATTCTTAGGAGAGGGTAGTTGTCCTTTGGGCACACCTTGTTAAGGCTTATGAAGTCGACACACATGCGCCAAGCTCCACTGGCCTTTTTGACCAGTACTGGGTTGGCGAGCCACTTCGGGTGATGCACTTCCCGGATAACACCAGACTAGAGCAGTTTGATGGCCTCTACTTTGGCGGCCTACTGGCACTCAAGGTACATGTGTCTCAGCTTTTGCTTGACCAGCTTGGCATCTGGGTGCACTACAAGGGTATGTTCAATGACGGAGTGATCCACTCCCATGATGTCGGCCAGCGACCAAGCGAAGAAGTTCGTGTTGTTATCCAGGACCCAAAGAAACTCCTTCTTGACCTCTGAGCTGAGGCCCTCTCTGATGGAGACCTGCCTAGAGGCGTCTGTATCCTGTAGGGGTCATTTGGGCTTCAGCTTCTGGCTTCCGGCTTATTTTTCACTATTCATAAATTTCGTGTTTTTCTGAACTTTTGGCTTTTTGTTGAGCTTTTTGCCGGTTCTTTTTTTCGTATGTGTTTGTATTATACGTAATGGGCTAACATATTTTTTATATTTTTAAATTTAATTATGCTAAATAAGCCTCTGTTGGCTGCAGTGTTTTTTCAGCAAGCTACAGTGCTTTTCAGCCATAAGCCACCAAAAAAAGTCCAAATGATCACCACCTTAACCTCACCCTCTGGCTTGGGCTTGGGCATCCACCTCGGAGCTCACGGTGATGACGGTGTGGGTGTAGCAATGGTCTCACTGACGGCGTGCACCTTGTGATGGGGACCGCACACACTGAGCTCTATTCGGCGAGTGAGGTCCTAGTCTCTGAAGACGGTGACGATTCCTTCATACACAGGAAGTTATAATGTGGGACTACTCCAAATGTGTTGAGCGTCACCCTTCCCAGGATGGCATTGTAGGAGTAGGGAAGATCGACGATATCGAAGATTACATCTTCACTTCTCGCTTGGTCGCCCTGGCCGAAGGACACTTGAAGTTGTATCTGGCCCAGGGCCCATAGAGGTTGGCCCCCGAAACCTTGGAGTGGGACCCCTGGAGGCTTGAGTCTGCTTCGGGGGATGCCCATCTGGTCAAAGGCCGTGGCAAACAAGATGTCCGTGAAAGTGAAAGTGATGTCAGCCTGTGCCCAGCTCGGGGGCATCTGGGCGGGGTATGAAGTGACATGGTGTAGCTGGCGGGTGTACGCCTTTTGCTACCACTCAGATGAAAACTCCAATGACAAACCCCCCGTGATGGCATAGATGACTCAGCGTGATCCATCGTTGGGGACCAGTATGCGCAAGGTGATGGGGGCAAATTGAACTAACTGGTCCTCTAGGGGCTGCTACACGTGTGCCACCACCGTCGCTCTTGCTTCGAGGGCCCTGTCCCTGGCATCGCTCTCATAGAGTGTTGTGATGGTCAGGCAATGGTGAGTGAGGTGGTCACTGTGGTGCACTTCACACCATAGCCCCTGTTATTGTCCATCCTCACGATTCCATCCCCGTTGTCATGGTCGCGGCCTCGTCCATGACGCGACCTTTGTGGCACGCCCTTGGCTAGCCGAGGCGTTGTTGTTGTCACCCCACCCTCAACGTCGAGGATGTATTTGGGTTGTTGAGACTTCTGCTACTTGCGGCTAGAGCTCTCCTTTGAAGTATCGGGTGCTTGCTTTGACTCAAAGACATCGCCCCAGTGTTGTTGCACATCCTCCTCCGCTCTTGCATACTTCTCCATTTTGTTGAAGAGTTTTGCGACTATTTTTATGGCTTTGCGTGTGTTGTACTCCGTGAGCAGCCCCGGACGAAGACTTCGTATTGTTGCATTGACGACGGTGGTCTTTTTTACGTTCTTGACTTGGCAGTGAACTTTCACGAAGTGCTTGAAGTATTCCCGGAGCTTCTCTAAAGACTTCTGCTTGATGGCGAAGAGCTGGTCGATCTATATCCACCCGTTCGATGTAATTTCCTTAAAAGTTGTTATACATACGGTCCCGGATTTTCTCCCACACATATATAGAGTTTGGCGCGATAGTGCAGAACCAGGAAAGCACTATCCCTTGAAGGGCGAGCGGCAATCCCTTCGCCTTTGTTGAGTTGTCCACCCAACCGTCTCGATGGTCGTCTCGTAGACATGTATGAACTCCCAAAGGTCAGTATCACCTTTGTATGATTTGACAGTAGGCATTTTAAAACCTTCTGGCCATGTGGATTATAGTAGGCCGACAAACAGACGAGACTCCAGATCGATGCGTCGGAGTTACTGCAAGCGGCGATAGGGGCCTCGCAGCTGTCTGCCCTTTTGGCAGCGACCTCCGCGACCGTCGTCGTAGGTGCTTATTGGCTCTGAGCCTCTTGCATCTCTCGCATGATGCTCCGGAGATCTACCAGCTCACGCTGCAGCGTTCCAAGGGCCGCCGCTAGAGTGCCTTCCACCGCCTGAGCAGCGGGATCTGCTGGGGCGGAGGTATGTGCGGCGAGGTTGTTGGCGATGATGGCTTGAGCACCGGGGTCATTAAGCACGTTAGTGCGGTAAACGTGGTGGTTAGCGATGAGTCTGACGCGCGCGTCGAAGTCAACGGTCATCTCGAGGCAGGCTCTGGGGTCGCTCGATGTACCAGCGTGGGTGTCGAGGTTGACGATTCTGCCCACGCGGGCGCTCAGATCACTTGACGTGTCAGCACGGGCTTCGAGGTCGACGGACCTGCCGGCGTGGGCTTCAAGGTCAACGGATGTGCCGGCGCGGGCTTCGAGTTCGACGATCATGCTGGCGCGGGTTTCAAGGTTGATAGTTGTGCTGGTGTGGGCATCATGGTTGCTGGTCGCACCGGCGTGGGCATCGTCGCTGATGGTCGCACCAATGTTGTCTTCCAAGCTAGCTCCTCACGTCGACGCTAACCGCTCACTACCCACGACCCTAGGGCATCGTTGCCATGGGGTGGCGGAACCTAGACCATCGGTCCTTGCGTGCTGGCCTCGGCGACCGTTGCCAACATGTTTCTCTTTCGCTCAGCTGTCGTTGCTGCTTTCTTGGGCGCCATTGCTTCTCTCAAGCTCGTAGTTTGCTCGTCGTCCCTTATAGACGACGCCAACTGTTGTGGCTATAGATCAAATAAGAAATAAGGGGATTGATAGAGTGAGTAGGAAATGGACTGGCCCGACTCTCTTCTTTGCCCAGGCTGTATATATATGTGGCCATAAGATTTGATTACAATAATACCCCTATAGTGATAGACTATGTTAGAGATATATGTGCCCTTTATATGCTCTATTAGGCCTTTTGGCCAGTAGATTTAGGTGAGAGTTATCCGTACAACAGCATTATTTCGTTGAATAGGTTTGTTTAAGCGGCGGGCCTGTAGTTCGTCAGACCTCTGAACCTATCCTACATGTATCGAGTGGAATTTGAAGCATGAACTTCACCGAGACAACTCGTATATTGGTCCAGCAAAATTTGTTTATTTCGGGAGAGTTCGCTGGCCTAGTCAAATCACTGTTTCTACTTTCTAGCCATCCACTTCTGAGGGATGCAATCAAACGGTAAAATGAAATACTGAGCTCCCTTAATGGTTGAAAATAACTAAATTGTCTTTTATTTTATTTTATCCATTTTAGTTGAACTTAGATCCAAATTGCGGAAAAATGCGATGCAATTTTGCTAGACACTGTCTAATGCAATTATTATTATTATTTTTAAGACGGTCTAATGCAATTCTTATAAAACTCGATACAATTGACAATACGAAGATCTGCATACACAGGATTCTATTGCTAGTATTAATAGACTATATTTTTATTACCCAGTTCTCTCCATCTTTGCATAAGTGTGTTTGAGATATGTACAGTCGAATTTTCTTTTAAAAAAAGAAAGTGATACAAACAAGCAAGTTTTCCAACTTATGCTGCACTTTACTCTTGATTTTGGGGTACTATGCTGTTACAGAAGTTGGTGGGTTCTTTTCCATTTATGCTTAGATTTTGGTTTAGGTTGTTACAGTAACTAGCTTTTAAACGGTATATTTTCTCAAGGTAGAGTCTATAGATAGATTGTAGTAGACACTGTATCGAATTCAACTAAACCGACCAAAATAGCATGTAACTATTTTTCTCTGCATATTGTCTTTTGCGAATAATCAAAATTCAAAAACTAAATCCACAGTCCAAGAGAACCCATAGCTTTCCAAAGTCAACGAGAATAATGTATTCTCACATTGATTGGACTGTTCATTACAGAGCTAGCATGCTAGCGCTGTCCCGCTCATTTCAGCTTGTGCTTCTGGCTTCTAACTTATTTTTTACTATTCATAAATTTCGTCTTTTTTCTAAACATTTGGTTTTTTTTGAGCTTTTTTGTCGATTCTTTTTTTCCCGTATTCGTTTGCATTGTTCGTGATGAACTAACATATTTTTTTCTATTTTTAATTTTTTAATTTAATTACGTCAAATAATTCACTTTCAGCTACAGTGTAATTTTAGCCAGTTATAGTGTAATTTCAGGCATAAGTCATTATTTTTCAACCTAATGGCCTTAGAACCCGATGTATTCTTGAGAAAAATTTAAGACTTACATGGTGTGTTGTGAAACTTTGCAAAGTGTAGCTCGTGCAACGTAAGGTGTGAACTTGAGCAAGACAACTCGGAACCTGCACTTTCTGGCACGATCGTTTATTTGAGAACTGTAGTTCGTTGACTGTGTCCTTGTAAGGGTATCTAGCCATCCACTTCTGAAGGATAAAATCAAAAGACAAAGCGTTTTTGCGGAGAATCTGAGCTGACTTTAGCATCGAACAGCAAAATGGCTAAGCTGCCATCCATTTCATCCGATCTATTCTGATAACCCTCCCATATAAAATTGCCTATATACAATAGTATATCTCTGAAGTTTTGTCAACATTTATGCTTTATATTTACCAAGCCTCGCAGCGCATGTGATCCATTTTCTAAGTGAGCAAACTTCTGTGGTATACTGCTTTATATTTCCCTGATCGGTTGGGCTTCAGTTTCTGGCTTCCGGTTTATTTTTCACTATTCATAAATTTCGTCTTTTTCTGAACTTTTGGCTTTTTGTTGAGTTTTTTTGCCGGTTCTTTTTTCCCGTATATGTTTGTATTATACGTAATGGGTTAACATTTTTTTTATATTTTTTTAATTTTTTTAAATTTAATTATGCTTAATAAGCCTCTGTCAGCTACAGTTTTTTTCAACCATAAGCAACAAAAAAAAGTCCAACTAATCACCACCATAATATACCCAGCTTTTCCTATTGCTTCTATTGATTCCCTAATTTGAAGCGGAGCAGCCCGACCATGTACGGTCGCTTTCCCCACACCATATTTTGTTGCAAATCCATTGTACTACCTCCCTAGGTGTTTTTTAAATTATAGCTGATGGTTTTTTAGCTACGATTAATGACTTTTGTTTGTATTTTTTGATACAGTAATAGACGATAGAGATATTGATATGAATGATACATACGATTTTGGACTCGAGAGACTATCCCATTTTAATATTTGACTTTTTAACTTCTGAAAAAACCAAAATATAAAAGCAGAAGCAAAAAGACAAAAAAAAAAAAAGAGAAACAGGCTTGCTCTACGCCCTGCAAGTAAAAATCCTCAGGCCTATATAGCTGGTGACCCTCTCGCTCGTATTATAGCGCCTTGCAGCCCATCTATCGTCGAAGGCTCGCAACCTGCAAGCTGCTGTGTCTAATCGAGCGTCTGAGAGCGGGCAGCGCGCGCAATGGCCGGGGGAGGATTCGCCGCGGCGGACGGCCGCGCGCACGACTACGGCGGCAGCCGTGTGACGCTCTCCGTCGTGGTGACCTGCCTCATGGCCGCCTCCTGCGGCCTCATCTTCGGCTACGACATTGGCGTCTCAGGTGCGTACGCATGCATCACTCTGCCTGCCTTATCCATGTATGTTCTTGATGGCTTGGTATATGATGATGAAGCATGTTCTGTACTTTACTTCCAGCGTGCGTCTTTGCCGCAAGGGAGAGTTGTTCGTTCCCACTCGACCCATCGGAATTTTCGATTTTGGTTTACTAGGAACCGCTTGCACGTCTCACCAGGCCAATCCAGGCCAAACTGAATAACATTCCCCATAAGATCCTTAAATAGTGTCACTGATCACTATTTGAGCTCTGACACAAGATATGCTTGCGTTTGTGCATGCAAATTCGTCTCATAAGAATTTTTTTTATACGCACAAGGATTTTTATGGAAATGTTATCTTTTTTCCTTACTACTACTCACAAGTTAGCAGTAGCATGATATATATTTCCACATTCAATCAATTCAAATGTGGTTGTACTAGCTATGATCAAAGGCAGCGAGAATTCCTTTAGCAGAGATCAATGGGCACACACTTTTATGTGTTGAAGGTTCTTTTCTTTTCAGCTTCTAAAACTACTTTTCGGTTTTCTATAGTAATTAGTTTTTAAATAATGTGTTATTTCAAAGTAGGGTCTATAATAATTATAGTACATACTGTAGCGACTTCATTTATATCGGTTAAAACCGTACGCGAGTTTCTGTTACTCCATACTCTCTCATACAAATAGCTCAAAAATCATAAACCGCAACCAAAAGTCATAAGTCGAAGCCAAAAAAGAATAGGCCCGAAGTATAAGTGAATTGTCCGTCTTATTTCTTTAGTTTAAGTTTTTAGGTGAACTGTCTGGTACATACAACTCAATAGGTTATCAAAGCCAAGAAAGGTCTTGGGTTCAAACTCGACTAGCGTAATTAAAAAAATTACAATCCATTTCTATTTTACGTCTTAGGTCTGAGCGAGACTACACGTGAGTGAGTATAAATGAATTTTCTTATCAGTTTAGACTTTTAGATGAACTCAGCGGCAAATGCAACTCAATACTTTGTTTATTTTTGAGAGTAATGGAAGCACTCGCTCTTGTCCAATGTAGATGTCATCGCTGACTCACTGTGCACATAGCATAAGGATCGAGTTAATGATCTAGTTTCTGGTATTGTTTGTCCATATTAGTTGAATTTGAATACCAATCTCTCTACTGCCAGCAAACATTTAATAAAGGTGTTAGGCGGAAATGTTGCCTAAAAGACCAAAGCAATGAATATTTGGAAATCAAATTCAACTTTTTAAAACTTTTAAACTGAACATGGCGTGTTACCAGGAGCTTGCTTTAGAATCTACATCATGTTTCAATACATTGCTTAACACGAAAGCTGAGAGGACATGCGAGCAAGTACAATAGTATAGTCAACTAGTGGCTATAACACTTGTCTATTTCATCTATAGCCTTCAAAAAAATAGTTCATACAATAAGGTAACTATTACAATAACTATTTGGCCCCACGTATAAGAGAGTGAAATGCATATTTTTACGTGCTATAGTTAGCTGTAATTTAGTAGCCAGCTTCTTTCTCTCTCTCTTCCTTTCTCTCTTTGCCACGTAAGATTTTGTTGATATTATATTTGCTATAGCCTGCTGATTAAGTTTTATTGTACCTGCTCTGAGCACTAGCAAACCTGCAAAAGCTTGCCGGGAATCAGAACATGTGTATCAGTGTCGCCTCTTCCTTTGGGGTTTGTTCATGCCATGCATGCAAACATTTCACTAGTCGAGAGAATCCAATCCGTAGATTAATTTTGGTCCCTTATCTCGCGGTGTTCTCCTTCCATGCAGTGCATCGGCGTCAATTTCAATTATTGTCATGTATCTGGTGGCTTGGATTCGTCGGAACCTTGTCCACACAACTCCATATTAGCAGTGGCATCCACTACTACTGATCATAGCACAGCTAGCTAGGCACTAGCGTAGGAGTACTTGGCAATGTAGCAAAACAGAAACAAGAATGTTCCGGAGAGCAAAAACAAATCCACTGATATAAAATGCTTCATCATCCATCAACCTGAGTTTTTTTTTTACTTTCAACGGGTTTATTTTTGTACTATGTACAGTAATTAACTTTTAAATAGTGTGTATTTTAAAATGGTGTTAATAGAAATATTGTAGTAAAAAGTATATATTGAGTTCGGTTGTATCGGTCAAAATCATATGCAATTATACAACCAAAATTCAAATATTTAAACCATAAATCATAAGCTATCAATTCAAAAGAACCCTCCAATATAGGAGCACAAGCTGCACAAAGTAAGAAAAACAGTAATGGATAATTCGTTTTATCCGATATTCATATATAAGAAAACGCGAATGTGGTAAGCAAAATTTGTAATTGAAAATGTTCGTATTTGAGAATATTCATATCTGTATTTGAGAATATTCGCATTCGCATTTGTATTCGAGAGTATTTGTATCTGTATTCGTATTCGAGACTATTCGATTCGTATTTGATCCGTTTCTAGAACCCATGAAACATCTGTACAAGTTTTGTGATTCAAAATTTAAATTTAGGTGGTTTAAAATTGGTAATGGTCAAAAATCAGTGAAAAATCGGCAAAACCGCTAGGATTTCGTTTTATTCGATATCCGTATCCAAAAATATTTATATTCGAAAAATATTCATATTCATATTCGAAAATATTCGTACATGTATTTAAAAATATTCGAATTCATATTTATATTTATTTTAAAAATATAGATTCATATTCGATCTGTTTCCACTCCTGGTTCATGGCATGCATGCAAACATTTCACTAGTCGAGAGAATCCAATCCGTAGATTTTGTCACCTTGGCCCTGATCAACTCGGCTTCGGGTTCTGGCTTCTGGCTTATTTTTTACTATTCATAAGTTTCGTCTTTTTCTGAACTTTTGGCTTTTTGTTGAGCTTTTTTGTCGGTTCTTTTTTTCCCGTATTTGTTTGTATTATACGTAATGGGCTAACATATTTTTTTATTTTTAAATTTTTTTAAATTTAATTATGCTAAATAAGCCTCTGTCAGCTATAGTGCTTTTTCAACCAGCTACAGTATTTTCAGCCATAAGCCACGAGCTTTTCAGCCGAACCGATCACCACTTATCTCGCGGTGTTCTCCTTCCATGCAGTGCATCGGCATCAATTTCAATTATTGTCATGTATCTGGTGGCTTGGATTCGTCGGAACCTTGTCCATACAACTCCATATTGGCAGTGGCATCCACTACTACTACTGATCATAGCACAGCTAGCTAGCTAGGTGCTAGCGTAGGAGTACTTGGCAATGTAGCAAAACAGAAACAAGAAGGTTCCGGACAGCAAAAACAAATCCACTGAGATAACATGCTTCATCATCCATCCACTTGAGTTTTTTTGACTTTCAATCGATTTATATTTGTATTATCTACAGTAATTAAATTTTAAATGATATATTTTTTAAAACGGTATTAACAGAAAAATTATAGTAAAAAATACATTAAGTTCAGCTGTATCGGTCAAAATAATATGTGATTATTTTTCTGTGCGTACTACCTCTCACAGACAGCAAAAATTCAAATATTTAAACCATAAATCATAAAATATCAATCTAAAACAACCCCTGCACAAAGTAAACGTGCAGGCCAGGGAAACAAAACAGCACTCAAACAGTGCTGTACAAGTAAAGCACAACATAATCCATATCTATGATCGATCCATCAGCGAGCTGCTTGGAAAGATGATAGAAGTTTTGTCAACATTTATGTTTATATTTACTAGGCCTCGAAGCGCATGTGATCCATTTTCTAAGAGCAAGTTTAATAAGGCTGATTGTGCTAGTTATAAGAGAATCTATGTCAGCATAGTCCTATGTGGAGGGGAGAGAAAAGGAGAGAGAGAGCCAAGCCGACTCCCATGCAAGAGTCAGGCTATAGCACAGGAAAAGATGCATTATCTATGCATGTACCAATAGAACTAATTGCTATACCCATGCATGTATTAAATTATCAATACTCATGTATGTATTAAATGATTGAGAACTCTTGTGGAGACAACTTATAGTCAGCTTATTGTATGAGTTGACTGCATCATTATCTTTTGATGACATGGAAATATATTGAAGGTAGCAGCTATCTGTACTATTAAACTTGCTCTAAGTAGGCAAGCTTCTATGGCATACTGGTATATACAATATACCCAACTTTTCCTATTTCTTCTATTGATTCACTAATTTGAAGCGGAGCAGCCCGACCGTGTACGGTCGCTCTCCCCACACCATATTTTGTTACAATCCATTGTACTACCTCCTCCAGTATTTTTTAAATTATAGTTGATGGTTTTTAACTGTGACTAATGATTTTGTTTGTATTTTTTGACACAATAATAGATGATAGAGATATCGATTTGGATGATGCATAATATTTTGGACTCGGAAGACTGTCCCATTTTGATGTTTGACTTTTTAACTTCTGAAAAATCTAAAATATAAAAGCGGGAGCAAAAAAGACAAAAAAAAAGGCTTACTCTAAATGCCCTGCAAGTCAAAATCCTCAGGCCTATATAGCTGGTGACCCTCTCGCTCTTATTATAGCGCCTTGCAGCCCATCTATCGTTGAAGGCTCGCAACCTGCAAGCTGCTGTGTCTAATCGAGCGTCTGAGAGCGGGCAGCGCGCGCAATGGCCGGGGAAGGATTCGCCGCGGCGGACGGCCGCGCGCACGACTACGGCGGCAGCCGTGTGACGCTCTCCGTCGTGGTGACCTGCCTCATGGCCGCCTCCTGCGGCCTCATCTTCGGCTACGACATTGGCGTCTCAGGTGCGTACGCATGTATCACTCTGCCTGCCTTGTCCATGTATGTTCTTGATGGCTTGGTACATGGTGATGCAGCATGTTCTGTACTTTACTTCCAGCGTGCGTCTTGGTGCCACAAGGGAGAGTTGTTCGTTCCCACTCGACCCGTCGGAATTTTCGATTTTGGTTTACCAGGAACCTCTTGCACGTCTCACCAGGCCAATCCAGGCCAAACTGAATAACATTCCCCATAAGATCCTTAAATAGTGTCACTGATCACTATTTGAGCTCTGAACAAGATATGCTTGCGTTTGTGCATGCAAGCTCGTCTCATAGGGATTTTTTTATACGCACAAGGATTTTTATGGAAATGTTATCTTTTTTCCTTACTACTCCTTCCACAAGTTAGCAGTAGCATGACCCTCTTTTCTACTCCCGGGTGTAATTACACCCTATGTCGTATCTCACAACGTAGGGAGTATCTCGCGTAACGAGGGGTATGTACATGTAGTATAAGAGTATTTAAGACCATATAGGTGGTATGAATAATTTTTCAGAGGTGGTATGTACATTTTTTTCAACATACTCTTTTTTATGTACGTATAGAAATGTATTTACAAAATACACTAAAAACTATGGACTCCCTTACAATTTTTTCATGTGGTTCACATTAGAATATCTTATAATTAGTATACAAGTATACCTAAAGTGATAAATGAGTATTTCAAGTTTGTTTAGGTGGTATATTAGAGGTAGGTGTAATTACACCCGGGAGTAAAAAATATTTTTCCTATATATATATATATATATATATATATATATATATATATATATATATATATATATATATATATATATATATATATATATATATATATCCACTTTCAATCAATTTAAGTGTGGTAGTACTAGCTATGATCAAAGGCAGCGAGAAGTCCTTTAGCAGAGATCAATGGACACACACTTTTATGTGTTGAAGGGTATTTCCTTTTCAGCTTCTAAAATTACTTTTTGATTTTTCTACAGTAATTAGTTTTTAAATTGAGTGTTATTTTAAAGTAGTATCTATAAGTTAATTATATTATACACTGTAGCGACTTCATTTATATCGGCTAAAACCGTACGCGGATTTCTGTTACTCCATACTCTCTCACACAAACAGCTCAAAAGTCATAAACCACAGCCAAAAGTCATAAGTCGAAGCCAAAAAAGAATAGGCCCAAAGTATAAGTGAATTGTCCGTCTTCTTTCATTAGCTTAAGTTTTTAGGTGACCTGTCTGGTACATACAACTCAATAGATTATCAGAGTCAAGAAAGGTCTTGGGTTCAAACTCGATGGCGCAATTAAAAAAATTACAACCAATTTTTATTTTGCGTCTTAGGTCTGAGGCTATACGTGAGGGGGGTATTTAAGGCCCTGTTCTTTTCGGCTTCTAAAAGCTGTTTTTCGGCTTTTCTACAGTAATTAGTTTTTAAACTGAGTTTTTTTTTCAAGATAGGGTCTACTAGTTAATATAGTACATACTTTACTGACTTCATTTATATCGGCAAAAACCGCACGTGAGTTTCTGTTACTCTGTAATCTCTCGTACAAATAGTCCAAAAGCCACATGTCGCAGTCAAAAGGTACAAGCCGTAGCTAAAACGAACAGACCCTTAGTATAAGTGAATTGTCTGTATTTTCTCATCAACTTAGGTTTTTAGATAAACTCGCCGGCGAATGCAACTGCACAAGCTGCACAACTGCACAAAGTAAACGTGCAGGCCAGGGAAACAAAACAGCACTCAAACAGTGCTGTACAAGTAAAGCACAACATGATCCTTTTTTTGGAAATTTCAATGGACATGCTGTCGTATTACCACACAATATAGTTACTTTCTAGATTACATAATGATGTTTATCTTGGATGTACGAACATTATGTGACGCAGGAGATACCGATCACGAGATCCGCATATCTTGGATAAATATATGCTGACAATTACATGCTACCATAAGTGGAAATATCGGATGGATTTTTTTAGACTGGGGCTTATGGTTTATAGATGTGGTTTTAAAATTTTGGTCTATTTGTAAAAGATAGTACACAAAGAGAAATAGTTATATAAAATTTTGAACAGTACAGCTAAATTCAGTATAGTTTGTATTATAATTTACCTATAAAACCTATCTTAAAACATATCACTATAACACTCTCAACGTGGATTATTTAAGGTTCGTAAGTCCACTCTTATGTCATGTCTAACCAAATGCTTAGACAGTTAGGCAGGACACGAAAAGAATTCGAACATGTCAATAGCCTAGAATTTCTCGCTATAGTTAGTACAATTAATGTATTGATGTAATAGGCAGATATACATATACGCTTGCAGATATGTACGACGTTGACAACAAAAAACAAAAAGGAAAACTAGTATATATCCTTTTGCTTTAAATATTATTATTGAAGGCATTCTCAAATTAATAGTCAAAGGTACTGCTATATATTATTGTATAACTGACGAATCTTCCAATAATTTCACAAATAAATCACGTGACGTCGACGCACATGTGAACTAATTTTGTACTTCTCTGATGATTTCCCGTCAGACCGTTACCGCTGCAAATGGACCCAAAACAAGTACACAGCGTACTGATGAATTTTTACTCAGGTGGCGTCACGCAAATGGAGTCATTTCTGAAGAAGTTCTTCCCGGAAGTGCTGAGAGGGATGAAGAACGCGAAGCGCGACGCCTACTGCAAGTACGACGACCAGCTCCTGACGGCGTTCACGTCGTCCCTGTACATCGCCGGCATGCTGTCGTCGCTGGTGGCGAGCGGTGTGACGAGGACGGTGGGCCGCCAGGCCGTCATGCTGATCGGCGGCGCGTTGTTCCTCGCCGGCGCCGCCATCAACGCCGGCGCCGTGAACATTACGATGCTGATCATCGGTCGGATGCTGCTCGGCTTCGGTGTTGGGTTCACCGCGCAGGTGTGACTGTTTGACTGAATCTTCTCCCGTGCAGCTTCTTCTCAAGACGAATACGAACTAATTAGGCCCAAATCCGCTTAAAAACACCAATTAGGCCCAAACGATGTAGCCGGTTGCATATTTGGGCCTAATTGCATTATGACCCATTTCCAATCAATTGAAATAAATTTGACCATAGGCGGCTCCGTTGTATCTCGCCGAGACATCACCGGCAAGGTGGCGAGGCGCGTTCACCTCCGCCTACTACTTTTTCCTCGTCCTCGGCGTACTGGCCGCGACCGTCACCAACTACTTCACTAACCGCATCCCTGACTGGGGCTGGCGCGTCTCCCTCGGCCTTGCGGCCGTGCCGGCCACCGTCATCGTCGTGGGCGCCCTCTTCGTCCCGGACACCCCCAGCAGCCTCGTCCTGCGCGGCGAGCCCGACAAGGCCCGCGCGTCGCTCCAGCGCATCCGCGGGGAGGACGCCGACGTCGACGCCGAGTTCAAGGACATCGTCAGCGCCGTCGAGGAGGCGCGCCGGAACGACGAGGGCGCGTTCGAGCGGCTGCGCAGCAAGGGGTACCGGCACTACCTGGTGATGATGGTGGCCATCCCCACGTTCTTCGACCTCACCGGCATGATCGTCATCTCCGTCTTCTCGCCGGTGCTGTTCCGGACGGTCGGGTTCAACAGCCAGAAGGCCATCTTCGGCTCCGTCATACTTAGCCTCGTAGGCTTGAGTGCCGATGTCGTGTCCACCTTCGTCGTGGACCGCTCCGGCCGCAGGTTCATATTCCTCGCCGGCGGCACCGCCATGATGCTCTGCCAGGTACCACATTTATATTGACACGCACATTGTAGTTTTCGTGTCCCTTGTCACGTACGTGTATATATGCATGCTCTAACTTTTCTTTTGGTATTGGACTAATTAAGGTGGCCATGTCATGGATACTGGCGGACCATCTCGGGAAGCACCAGGCGGTGACGATGGCGCGGAACTACGCGGTGGCCGTGCTGGTGTTGATTTGCCTGTACTCGTTCAGCTTCGGCATGTCGTGGGGGCCGCTCAAGTGGGTGGTGCCGAGCGAGATCTACCCCGTGGAGATTAGGTCGGCGGGGCAGGCCATGACCGTGTCCATCGCGCTCTGCCTCTCCTTCGCGCAGACGCAGGTGTTCATCACCCTGCTCTGCGCCATGAAGTACGCCATATTCCTCTTCTACGCCGGCTGGGTCCTGGCCATGACGACCTTCATAGCGGCGTTCCTGCCGGAGACAAAAGGCGTGCCGCTGGAGGCCATGCGGTCGGTGTGGGCGCAGCACTGGTACTGGAGGAGGTTCGTCAAGGATGCCTAGCAGGATAGCCAGATGGACTGCTTGTAAACCGTGTATACGCAAGTTAAAAAAGCGATGTAAAATCAAATGATGGATGGATGGATGCATGCATGCATGTATGTATGTATGTATGTATGTATGTATGTATGTATGTATGTATGTATGTATGTATGTATGTATGTAATTTGTGCAAAGTACAGAATGCTGTAGTTTGGTAAAACCTGCTGGTACTCTTCTCTGCTTGTAATGAACGCGATGTTAGTTGGTGATTCGGCTGTGCATGCAGTGGCTGGAGCCCAAGGGCGATGGTCAGGGTTGGGCCCAAGGGCCAATGATAGGGGAGGCGCAGGGAGACCGAGAACCTTACAATACTGTAATATTTAAAAATAATAGTTGCAATATTTTAAATTTGCTCGTGCAACAATAGAAATAAATGCTCGTAACAAATTGAGAACCACAGCCTCTACTGCAACAAAAAATATGGTCATACACAACAAATCACACAACCTCTTGCAACAAAAGACAACTCAACTCAAGCACCATTCGTTTGCAACCACATGCACGCATGCTAAGTAGTAGTATAGCTGGAACACTCGAACTAGTTAGCGTATATATGATTAGAGAGATTTTGATCGATCTCACTTAATTTGGGAGGTCGACGATGTCGTACATGTGGGTGGAGCGGAACCGCGCGAAGTCACAGGGTAGCGAGATGAGGTCGATACAGCTGTCGCAGCGGTAGAGCTGCACGACGACGTGGTCCTCGTAATAGTGCTCCCAGCCGAGTTCCATGAGCTGCCGCTCCAGTGCCTCGAGCGACGCCATCGTTTCGTTAACTAGCACATACATCAGCACCCTCCAACTCGCCGTCAGCTGCTCCACTGCATCACACCATTTATGTGCAACAAATGAGAGATGGAGGGAGAGTGAGAAGATGGAGGCGAGATAAAGAAAGCTTCAGTTGTTTAGATGAAGACTACTAGGAGAGAAGAAAAGTCAAAAAAAAGTAAAATGCATCATGTGGGTGAAGAGACCTTCAATACTTTTGTCAGTGGAAGGAGTCGTGTCAGTGAAAACAGTGTGGGGGAGTGGAGAAAGCAGGAAGCAGCTAGATGGTGATGAGTCACCAATCACGTGAGTGATAAGTCGTTCAATATTTTGTGCTCCCATCGGATATATGCGTCCAAGCAATATTGTAAAATTTATGTTTAAGTGGACCTTACACTTGCAAAAGCAATTACTTGCTTTTTATGTGGTACTCATGTTCAGCCTTTTATGTAGCCCGTTTGGAACGTGGGATTTTTTTCTGTTTTCTATAAAATTTGTGCATAAGTGGGACCTTAAGCTTATACGAGTAATTACTTGTTTTTTAAACGGTATTTGCTTGCTTAGTGGAAGAGAGAGGGTTCGCTAATGCAGCTTAACGCAAGAGAATGCTGTTTACATCCAAAACAACGAGATAGGTTGTTGCATTTCCGTCCCTTAAGGTTCAAACTTCCTTACCCTCACCTTAGTGTCCATTTAAAATGCAGGATGCCAGACGCACAACCAATGACACACCTGTGTGGTCATGAATAAAGAGAACCGATAATTGAACAATTTCATATTTAAAATTACTTAGGAAAGACCTCACAATTAAAATTTAAAAGGAAGAGTGGTGCTTCTATCATTTTTTTGAACAGGCAAGAGCACTGCCTTATATATTAAAGCTGGAAGGAGAGTTTATATACAAGGTAGAGGGTGGCAAGCCTAAGAAAGTCGCACCCAAAAAAGATGAAATTAAGATGTTACAGAGGGAGGTAAGAGCTCCTCTAGCCTCTTCGCCCCAGCTAAGATCCAGGCTTGAGACTCTTCTTTAATTTTGGCGAGAAGGGATGTGGGGATGACTCTACTGAATGAAAAAATACGAGAATTCCACTCTTTTCAGATCTTCCAAGTGATGAGCATCATTAACGAGACTAGAGGTTTGTGCGGCACGTCTGGCTTTAGAACGGCGGACTCCCACCACTGTCGGATGGAGGCGACGATGTGCCAAGAAGTGGGTCTATGGAGTCTGAGGTAATCTAGTGGCCGATGAAGGTCCAAATTCTTTTTGTGTAGCGGCATTCGATGAAGAGGTGGATGGATGTTTCCAGGGAAATCTTGCAGAGTGGACAAACCAATTGATTTGGCCATCCCTCGAAGAGAGGCGGTCTGCGATCCATAGCCTATTTTGTATTGCCAACTATGCAAAGATTTTATATTTTTGGGGGCCCAACTCTTCCAGACTAGGGGTTCATGGAGGTACTTATTGTGCCAAGGAACTACGCTTTGTATGCTGAGGCTGCGGTGTAGCTACCATGCAGTGTGAGTTTCCAAGTTATACTGTCGTGTATCCCTTCCTGAAGGTTCAAGGAAGATATGTGGCCCAAGAGGGTGACGAGTTCCTAAATATGCAATGCTATTGGCCCATCCAACCAGTTGAGATCTTGTAGCCATTTAGTTTCAGTTAGAGCCACATGCAGGGAGCGGTTTTTTCTTTTGGAGGCAGCAAAAAGACGCGGAGCAATATCGCGCGGACGTCTCCCCTGAGTCCAATCCGAGTTCCAGAAGCTCGTTATTTTCCCATCACTAATTGTAATAGAGGTGGTTGTCGCAAAAAGGAGTTTATCATGCTCATCACAAGGGGTTTACATCCTTTTCCACGGCTTGTTTGAAGCTGTTCACTCATTCCATAGCCATCTGATTCGTAAGGATCGCACAAAGTGATGGAGCTCTTGGAGGCCAAGACCCCCAGGTGTGTGGGTTTGCACATCTTATCCCAACTGACCTTGCATTTACCTCCCGTTAATTGTTCAAAACCGGCCCAAAGAAATTGTCTCGTTCACCTATTTAGAAACTAGAGCACTCCAGTTGATGGTTTTATAACCGTGAGGAGGTATATCACTTGGGCATTTAGGACTGACTTTGCCAAAACTTTCCTTCCTGCAAGAGTCAACAATTTCTCGCGCCAGCTCAATAAGCGGCCAGACACTTTGTCTTGTAACCTTTGGAAGTGCAGGTGATGTAGCCTATGAATTGCGAGGGGAAGTCCCAAGTATTCCAAAGGGAAGGAAGCTATAATGGCTGGTAAGTCATATAGCATGGTTTGTAGATCAGTCCCTTCACAACAAATCAGAGCCGCCCAGCTTTTTTGTAAGTTTGTACGTAGGCCCGTAGCTTCACCAAATTTCTTTAGAATGTAGACAAGGGAGGTAACATCTACCCAAGAAGGGTGTAAGATTATGGCCGTGTCATTCACATAGAGGAAGGTTCACAAGGTTGCTACCCGTCCATGCAAAGGTTGTAGGAGACCTTGTTTCTTTGCTATATTGAGGATGTTTTGGATGGGTCTATCACTATGATAAAGAGGAAGTTGGAGAGTGGGTCGCCTTGACGAAGCCCTTTACGGTGTTGAATAGTGCTGCCAGGGACACCATTTAGAAGAATTTTAAATGTTGTAGTGGAGAGGAGGCATAAGATCCAATCCCTCCATCGCGGAGGGAACCCCTTGATTTCTAGCAGCTACAATATGTAGTCCCAGTGTACCGAGTCAAAGGCTTTGGCTATATCTAGCTTGAGGAGGAGGGTGGGCATTCTCGCACGATGAAAGATTCTTGCGAGGTTCCAGACATAAAGAAAATTTTATTGAATACATCTTTCTTTAATGAATGCACTCTAACTCTATAAGACTAGGTTGTTCATGAAGGGGGAGAGGCACAAGGCCAAGATTTTGGTAATAATCTTGGAAACACTATGAATGATACTTGTTGGTTTATAATCTACTGTGGATTGGGGCCCGTCTTTCTTTAGAATAAGAATAATATTGGCAGTGTTGGAGCATTGAAAGTTGGCTACTCTAAGGTTGAAAAAATTGTGTAGGATTGCCATGAGATCCTCTTTTATGATGTCCCAGCTTGCATAGTAGAAATATCCGTTGAAGCATCCGGGCCTAGTGCTTTGTCCTTCAGTAATTGAAGGATGGCTGTGTGCACCTCAAGTTTGGTGAAAGGTGCTCTTGGTCATGTAGGTCCATGCATGGCAGTTATAGCATTTCCCAGTTGAAGGTGGTGGCTACCTGCGAACTGTGTCCGAGTATGTGAGAGAAGTGGTGAAAGAGCACATTGGATTTTTTGTCGTGTGAGCTCGCCCAACCTTGTCCCCTCGTGAGGTGTTGGATAAAGTTCCTTTGTATATGGGAGTTGACTTGGATGTGGAAAAATTTTATGTTAGCGTCTCCTTCTCGCAGCCAGTTGATACGCGATGCTTGCTTAATCCGAGATTTTTGGACGACTGCCAGACCCATGATTCTCTTTTTTAGGCGGGCTCGGAGCTCCGCCTCTTCGGGGATCAAGGCCCTATTTTCCTGAGGGATGTCAAGACGCAGAATGATCTCTTTGGCCATGTGCAACTGTAGCTTGACATTCGGGAGCAACTTGTTGCTCCATGTCCTTAGCCAGATCGCCGTGATTTTCAATTTCCTGTTGAAGGTGGAGATCGGGTTATGGCTAGGTGTGGTCTCTGCCCAAGCCTCTTGGACTACCTGTTGGAAAGTCGGTAGTTGAGTCCAGAAATTTTTAAAGCAAAAGACTTTGGGCAGTGATTTGACATGGACGTGGATAAGGCCTGTAGGGCGTGGTTGTTGAAGGTGGTGTTCCAGGTAGTGTTGCAGAAGCATATGTCTAGTTTGACTAGTGTGAGATTGTCTCTTTCATTGCTCCAAGTATATTTGTGGTTTTGAAGATGGATCTCTTGTAGCTCGCAGGTGTTGAGGGCGTTATGAAACCTTTTAAATTATTTTTTGTCGATGGCCCTGTAGATTAGGTTGAAATTGCCCAGAAGGAGTCACTTGACAGCCGACAGTGGACGCACAAGCATAAGTTCCATAAGGAATCTCTCCTTGTCCTTGTCAAGTGTTGGGTCACACACCGAGGTTAGGACAAAATCGGTAGTGTAGTCCTGGATCATCACATCGATCGTGAAGCCGAATTCATGGCGTCGGGGGTTGGAGATGGAGACTGTATCACTGATCTAGAGGATAAAGATCCCTCCTCTGGTGTTCGCCGCCGAGAGGAAGTCGAATTCATCTAGTCTATTTCCGCCAATAGACTTGGCGAGAAGTTGGTTGACTGCACTCAGCTTTGATTCTTGTAGACAAGCTATGTTGCATAAATTATATATTAGTATATATAGTCAGTATAAGTAGAGTAGTTGATAGTTCCGAATCAAATCCTTAATTTGCTTTAAAAACCATAAACACAGGCCACTATTCGTGAAACAATAAAAGACGATTGTAAGGCAATTAACTAGTATGTTTTATGCAATTGTAAATAGACATTAGATGAGACCAAGACTCTTGATCGATAAAGAGGGAAATAATGGTGTATTTGCAATTGTTGTAGGACAACGCCAACGCCCCTGATGCACATATGTCAACTATATATCATGCTAATATCATCTCATAAAATCTTGCTACAATGTTGTTGGTTAAATTCAAAATTGAACTATGAGAAATTCCTCTATGTCACGGAATAACCCCCTAATCTGCGATCTGCTGCTGAATTACTTGTGGTATCTTACATGGCATTGCTTTGCGAAAGCGATCCCCTACATGCCATCATCGTCAGATTATTACTGTAATAATATATAATCTATGTGTTGTAGTGTCTATACTACAATTGCATGGAAAATTGTGGCTATTGTATAGTATACTACTGTAATTGTTTATGTACAAAAATGAGGCATGGATATAGCAGATTAATTGGCATTGTTGCTCCATCCATGGTCAACATTGCAACTTGTGGCTTAATTAGTCTGGAGATCAAAGGTGACCTTCACTACTAGAAAACGGATCATCCCTCACGGGCTTTAATTTTCCTGACGGGTCCGCATAAAACGTGAGGGATATTAATTTTTGTGACGGGCCCACGTATGACCGTCACAAAAATACATTCTTCTGTCGGGCTCCTTTAGCCGTCAAAAAAATACACTATTTTTGTGACGGTATTTCATAAACCGTGAGGATAATTGGATCATAATCCCGTGAGGCTTCTCCAGCCCGTGAGGCTTCTCCTCCCCATCCCCTCGGCCGCCTCCTTCGCCCCAGACCCGCGCGCGCCAGCCGCCTCCTCCGCCCCAAACCCTCGCGCGGCCCCCGCCGCCCCAGGTCTGCCCCGATGCCCCCGCCTCCGCAGGTCTGCCCCGACGGCCCAGCTCCGCCCGCCGCCCCAGCTCCGGCCCGCCGCCCCGACGCCCCAGCTCCGGCCCGCCGCCCCAAATCCGCCCTGCCCCCGACGCCCCAGCTCCGGCTCGCCGTCCATAAAACTCTGGTGTTGCAGGTACATGCATGTTTGTTACTTTTTAAAGTTGAATGAGGATCAGAAAAGTAGTGAGTTGGAGCTGCACAAAATTACTTCTGTGATCTTGTTGCTTTGATTCCCCACTGTCTCGTTACAGTTCTTACCCTCTGAAGATTGAGATAGGTGCTGACTGTAGCACATTCGACTAAGCTAGGTCTGTCCAGCTAGGTCGATGATTAGTGATTAAGCGTTTACCTTTGAACAATTGGAAAACCATGTAACTAGCTACACATATCTCGATCTATCCGTTTAAAAAAATGTATATATCTCGGTCTACAATTTTCTTTACTGTGCAACATCTTATATGATGTATTCGTCATGTATGATTTGAAGATGATGTCAATGTTTGTCAAAGGTCCGAATCCAGCAGTAAGAAAATACAACATCCAAATTGGGCATAGTTGGCGGTAAATCTTTTAAGAAAGAGAAAATTGCAAATATCCCGGCTATTCTATAATATAATCTGTTGCTGCAGAGCCCAAGAAGCCATCTGATCTTGATTCAGACAAAGTTCCAAAGGTCAAGCCCTCGTTTAAGTCTGAGGCAGCTGCACATTCTAATGTTGATATCGACAACACAAAGGCGGCCAATGGAACGGCTGATGATACATCAAAGCATGCTGATAGTACACCTCATGTAATTAAGCCAAAACGAGGCCGGCCTCTTAGAAGTGTAGCACATTAGATGTGTCTGAAGTGTAGCACATCCTTAAGATGGTTAATTCCTGGATTCTCTAATTGTAAAAGCCTTATTCATTGTTACAATGTTTCTCATTGAGATATCTAAATGCAGCAGATAGATATGATATCACATGGCATTTGTTAGCTCATTCCTGGATTCTCTAATTGTAAAAGCCTTATTCATTGTTACAATGTTTCTCATTGAGATATCTAAATGCAGCAGCTTATGTTTATGAATTCAGTACAATGAATTTTTCTCACGGGTAACATTTTGCCCGTGAGTAAAATTTATTTTTCTCACGGGAATTGTATCGTCAGGTTAAATTATTTCCCTCACGGGTAACATTTCGCCCGTGAGTAAAATTTATTTTTCTCACGGGAATTGTACCGTCAGGTTAAATTATTTCCCTCACGGGTAACATTTCGCCCGTGAGTAAAATTTATTTTTCTCACGGGAATTGTACCGTCAGGTTAAATTATTTCCCTCACGGGTAAAACCGTCAGGTTATATATCCCTGACGGGTTCCCGTCAGCCAAATTTAATTTTCCTTTCCAGCCAGCCCTGAGGGGTTTTGTCTGACGGGAACCCGTCAGGAAAATAAAACCTGACGGTTTTTTGTATTTTTCTGACGGTTTTGAACCGTGAGGAATAGTCTGTTTTCTAGTAGTGCTTCCAGCTCTAGGGTCACAGTTTAAGGACCCGTTTCAAACTACGTTGGCTTCTGCCTTCTAGAAATCAAAAGTCGTTTGAAACACGTTAGCTCCTTAACATAATTTTTCCCTTTCCCCCTTTTTTCCTTTGTCTTATCTGTAGAGATATAACAATATTTTTTATTTTTTTCTATTTTTATTTATTTTCGTTAATTAAATATCTCAAAAAAACTAACAACCGCTACAATATCATTTTATCTAAAAATCACAGCACTTTTGAACATGGCCTTATCTCCTCCCTTTATATTCCCTGTGATGTAAATGGAATATTCATCATATGTTAACCAATTAAAGAATATGTATTCTTTTGGTCAACCAAACATGGCAACATGAGTTATAAAAATTGCTTCAAAAGTGATCATGAGTAACATTGCCCACCATGTGAAAGTTGACTTACAATTTTTAGAGACTATTGAATTATGTACAGGTGGCATCTATTATGTTTACAACACATATCCTAACGACATACAACCTCGCGCACCAACACAACAACCCAACTAATTCAAGCACAGGTAGACATGAAAATTGAGAGAACAGGTTCAAACTCATAACCTCCATTTGTATGGGTACACGGTCTAAACGTCCGGTGTACTGAAATCAAGCGATTGATATGTTTTTGCGCTGCCTTACTTTATGCCAAATTAAAAGTATGTATGCTTTCTTTTTTTAAAGAATATTTCAATTTATGTTTTTTGAACATTTTAACACTACCTCTCATCAATTGTTTTGCTATGTAATAATTATTTCATGACAAATAAAACTCTAATATAGATCTATATATTATAGAATGTAGCCGTGTGGAAATTGCGGCTAGTTGCATAGCATATTACTGTAATTTGTTTGTATATGTACAGAGATGTGGGATGGGCATCACAAATTAATTGGCCGTTGTTGCTTCAGGCATGCATGGTCAATGCCGCAACTTGTGCCTTTTTTTTATTAATACGATGTAACTGGAATATTAATACGCCAGTGAACAAAATAATATGTATTCCTTTGGTCAACTAATCATGCCAACATGGGTTGCAATAATGTCGTAGCCTTGAGGTCCAGCTGTTGTGGTCATTATTGGTTGAGTACAGATTGAAGGCCGAAGATAAGGTACTCGTCTTTATCTAATCACCGGCAGAATTCTTCCGTGATGAGGCTCTCAAGCTTATTTGGAGTACATTTATTTATTCATTTCTTGATTATGAATGGTACGGTTAGCCCATAACATGATAACAATATGGAAACTAATACAATCTAATGTAACAAATCAACTAAAGATAATATCATATCTATTGTGAGACCATGTGGAGGTCATCCCATAGTTGTGATCAGTAATTGACCTTTGGGTTAGAGTTTGTGTAGAGACTGAGTTTGGTTTTTGAGGTTTGTGCTGAAGTTGGCTCTGTCTGTGAGTTCTAGAGCTCATGCCTCTTTCGACTTGCGGTCTGAGCCTCTTACAACTTGATGATCGGCAGGCTTCACGACTTCTGCTCTTACGACTTTATGGTCTGCGAGTGCATCTGTGTCAGTTCCGGAGTTGTCGCTGTTTATGACTTAGTGGTCGGCAGGCTCTACAACTTTTGGCTTTACGACTTGGTGGTTGCAGAAGCTTTTACGACTTGGTGGTCGCGGAATCTTTTATGACTTGGTGGTCGCAGAGGTTTTTATGACTTGGTGGTCGACAATGGCATTTACGATCATGTGGTCGACAATCGGTTTTATGACTTTGTGGTTGGCAGTCGGTTTTACAACTTTGTGGTCGGTAGTGAGTTTTACGACTTTGTGGTCGGCAGCCGATCTTATGACTAGGCGGTCAGCAGGAGCCCTTACGACTTGATGGTTGACAGGAGTTATTACGACTTGATAGTCGTAGCTCTGTCTGGTCGTGATCGATAGTCGTACCTCTGCCTGGCTTGTGATCGATAGTCGTAAGTCATTTTCGGAAGTGGGCCATATGGCGTCGATTGAGATTCAAATTGTTTTTGTCACTGGCTTTGTAGATAATATTGAAATCACCAAGCAGAAGCCACCCAGTGCCGTCAGGTGGTTTGGAGTCCCGTATTTCTGCTAGGAACCCCTGTTTGTTTCTGTCAAGTGTAGGGCCATACATAGTCATTAAAACAAAGTGTGTTGAGCATGCCTTGATTATGACGAGGACTGTGACGCCATATTGGCCGTGGTGGCAACTAGCGATGTGGACCTCGTCACTGTCCCAAAGGATCTGCACTGGCAGGAAAAGGAAGTTGTGTAGTCTATTTCCACCAAGCACGTAAGCCTGGGCAACCTCAACGTCACTTAACTTAGTTTCTTGCAGGCATGCGATGCGAGGCTTGGTGTCTTCAATTGTTTCACGAACCACTGTGCAGCAGGCAGGTGAATTTAGTCCCCTAACGTTCCAAGAGAGAATAGTGAGCCTAGGTTGCATCATAGGATTTCTGCATTGGTGTTGCATGACGGGTGGTTACGTTGGCAATTTGGGTGCCGTGGGGAGCTCGCATTATTCAATTGTTTTGAAATACCTTTGTGTAGATACCAATAACTAAACATAAATATTTGGAGACTTACAACGGTGCTTATGGACACAGGCTTGCTGCACTCTTCAATGCCTCCAAACTCAGAATACAAACCCCCTGGCTTAAAGTTATATATACAGCGTTGGTGGCCTAGCCTCCAACCCATAGTTCAACCAAAACAGAGCTTGCCAGCGCGCACCCCGAGCAATCGAGAGCATACAGTACGCATACATAATGGCCGGCGGAGGATTCGCCGCGGCGGACGGCAGTGCGCACAACTACGGCGGCGGCGTGACTTTCTCCGTCGTGGTGACCTGCCTCATGGCCGCCTCCTGCGGTCTCATCTTCGGCTACGATTCTGGCGTCACAGGTGAGTACTCTATAGTCTATAGCACATCTGCACGCACGAACACGGTTCTAACAAGCATAATTCCATGGCACAGTTTGGTTCGTGGTTACAACAACTAGCTAATTCTTTTTTTTACGGAAAACAGTAGGAAATAATCCCACTGTTAGCTAAGTTGATTTTGATATAGACTAACTAGCTTAACACAGATCTGTTTCTCCTGATTAGTTGGTTTAGTAGAGTTATCTGGAGGGAAGAAGGATTGCCATACCTTTTCACCTGTAAAGACGGTCAGCCAAAATGACATACTCCATCCGTTTCCGAATAGATGATGTTCTAGTATTTGAACTCCAATTAATCATCCAAAAGAAGAAAATGGAATTTAGGGGGTGTTTGGGACTGCTCCACTCCACGTTTTTCAGCTCCGCTCTATGTTTTTTAGCCAAACAAGTTCAGCTCCACGCACTCTGTTCGAGGAAAAAATGTGGAGTTGTGAGAGCACCTAAAGGGGTGCTCCACAAACTCTAGGTTTTTTGTGGAGCTGCTCCACGGTAGAATTCGTGGAGCAGAGTTTGTGAAGCAGTGCCAAACACCCCCTTAATACAAAAAGAATCTCTCGATTACCCCATTCAATGCATGTGGTACAGGAAGTACTGATCCTGATATGCATTAAATTATAAATGAATTCCATTTGTTTGGTGGAGTATATAGCTTTTTTTAGAAGTTGTGGAGTATGTAGTGTGCGTCGGTTTTTTTAATATAGTTTGAATTTTTATAGTAACTAACTTTTAAATGAAGTATCTTTTTAAGACGAAGTCTACAAGTCAATTATAGTAGACATTGTTCCGATCTCATCTATATCGGTCAAAATAGTACGTAAATATTTCTCCGTACTTTCTCTATTATAAACAGATAAAATTTAAAATTTTAAGTCATAAAATATAGCAAAAAACCTATATAGGCAGGCCTGAGAGTAGACAATATTAGAATAAGCACTCACCCAGCCCTAGAGGGGAAAAAAAGAGAATGAGCACATGCACCATCGTGTGCTAAAATATGCTATCTGAATTATGGGGATTTCTAATTCGCACGCACCGTCGCGATCGTTTATAGCGGACGATCTGATTTTCCCTTCTTGGAAAGCGATTGCACGGCGTATAAACACAGTTATAAACACAGTACCCCACGTGTTCCCCGATCCTCGCTGCAAGAGAAAACCAACAATGTGAATCTATCTACTTCCCCTTGATGCATCTCTCTTATTTTTCAAGTTACAAATCAAGTGATGACGTATCTAGTTACAGGAAACTTTCTACTCCATAAGGCTTTCAAATGTAGATTAGAAACTTTCATCAATGCTACGCCACTCTCATCTAGGTGAGGGTGATGGCTTCTTCTCCTCGTCAACCCTGAAAGGAAGAATCCAGCAACCGTGCCTTCGTCGTCTTCCCTATGCCTTCGTTTCGTTGTTTGCCAGATATATATGTAGTAACCTCGTCAATCAGTCCCTTTTGGAAGTACCAATCAGCCCCTTAATTTACACGTAGTACTTTTGGTTAAATCAGGTGGCGTGACGCAGATGGAGTCGTTCCTGAGCAAGTTCTTCCCTGAAGTGCTTAGCGGGCAGAAGAACGCAAAGCGCGACGCCTACTGCAAATACGACAACCAATGGCTTACCGCGTTCACGTCGTCGCTGTTCATCGCCGGCACGCTGTCTTCGCTGGTAGCGAGCCGCGTGACGAGGAGGGTGGGCCGCCAAGCCATCATGCTGATCGGCGGCGCAATGTTCCTTGCCGGTTCCATCATCAACGCCGCCGCGGTGAACATTGCCATGCTCATCATCGGCCGGTTACTTCTCGGCTTCGGTCTTGGGTTCACGTTACAGGTGCGAGTACGATATAACAATATAATCTGGTGTACGTTGAGGCCCAGTACCAGCTAATTTTTTTTGTTACTACAGTCAGCTCCAGTGTATCTCTCCGAGACGGCACCGGCAAGGTGGCGCGGCGCATTCACTTCGGCCTACAACGCCTTCGTTGTCATCGGCATACTGTCCGCGACCATCACCAACTACTTCACCAACCGCATCCCCGGCTGGGGCTGGCGCGTCTCCCTCGGCCTGGCGGCCGTTCCGGGCGCCATAATCGTCGTGGGAGCCTTCTTCGTTCCGGACACTCCCAGCAGCCTCGTCCTGCGAGGCCATCCCGACCGGGCTAGGGCGGCGCTGCAGCGCATCCGCGGGCCCGATGCCGACGTCGACGCCGAGTTCAAGAACATCGTCCGCGCCGTGGACGAGGCGCGCCAGAACGACGAGGGCGCTTTCCGGAGGCTATTCAGCAAGCAGTACCGGCACCACCTGGCGGTAGGTGTGGCCATACCCGTGTTCTACGAGTTCACCGGCATGATCGTCATCTCCATTTTCTCGCCGGTGCTGTTCCGGACGGTGGGGTTCAACAGCCAGAAGGCTATACTTGGCTCCGTGATAAATAGCATGACGAACTTGGTCTCAACAATGTTGGCCACCTTCGTCATGGACCGCACCGGCCGCAGGTTGTTGTTCATTGTAGGCGGCATGGGCATGATGCTTTGCGAGGTATCCTAAACATGGCGTACGTCTGCTAGTATACGTAGTACATAACCGTTGACTAGCTAATTGCTCGATCTAACCTTTTGCTTCTGAACTAATCAAGGTGGCCATTTCTTGGGTCATGGCGGATCATCTCGGGAAGCACCAAACGGTGACGATGCCGCGGAACTACGCAACCGGCGTGCTGGTTCTGATTTGCCTATGCACGTTCAGCTTCGGCTTGTCGTGGGCGCCGCTCAGGTGGGTGGTGCCGAGCGAGATCTACCCCATGGAAATCAGGTCGGCCGGGCAGGCCATGAGCATCTCCATCGCGCTCTGCCTCTCCTTCGTGGAGCTGCAGGTGTTCATCGCGCTGCTCTGCGCCATGAAGTATGGCGTGTTCCTGTTCTACGCCGGCTGGCTCTTGGCCATGACGATCTTCGTGGCGGTGTTCCTGCCGGAGACGAAAGGCGTGCCGCTGGAGGCCATGCGGTCGGTGTGGACGCGGCATTGGTACTGGAGGAGGTTCGTCAAGGATGCCAAGCAGGACAGCCAAGTCAGCGAGTGTACGGATTAATATCCTCGCTCAGTTGGGCTAAAAAATAGTGGCTTATGATTGAAATTGTATTATAATTAGTTAAAATTACACTATAGTTGAAGGTGACTTATTTGGTGTAATTAAATTTAAAAAACTTTAAAAATAGAAAAATTATGTTAGCTCATTATAAACAACACAAATGAATACGAAAAAAAGAATCGACAAAAAAGTTAAAAAAAATCAAAAGTTCAGAAAAAAATTATAAATAATAAGAAATAAGCTCTAAACCAAAAACTCAAATCAAAATAAACGGAACGTAAGTCGGTGTGAACTCAACTGGATGGTGTGATGTGTGTAGTTTATTTTTGCAAAATCTGGTCTACTTTGGTAGAACATGCTGTACTACTACTGATGTCTGCTCCTATATAAAGCTGGGGTGATTTGGTCGTACAGACCTCGATGCATAGCGCGACCGCAGCTTCAAGATAGCATTTTGCGGGAAATGGACCAGCTGCAACAAGTCAACAACTGTTGTGAGATCAGATGGATCAACTGTTGTGAGATCAGATGTACTAAGGGGTTGTTTGGTTGCTAGCTATACTTTACCAATAAAAATTACCACACTTGTTTAAGTTGACGTGCTCAAATTCTTTGCCACACCTTAGCAAGTCTAAGGGAATCTTGGCACACTTTTTTGAGTCATTGACGCGTGGGACCTAGTTTGCTGGAAGGGAATCTTGCCACAACTGTGGCTGCAACCAAACAGCTCCCAAAGTTGGTCAAACTTGCCTAACTTTAAGCGTGGTAAACTGTGGCTGGCAACCAAACATCCCCTAAGATACCACCCAAGAATTCGTGAGTTAAACACGTGCAGAGCAAAATTCTGTGCTGGATTTGATCTGAAACTTATCTCCCGTTCAAAAAGGCTCCTCACGTAGCTTTTAGCTTTAACTTATTCAGAAACTAAAATAAAATAATTTTTTTAAATAATTTTTGAAAGCTATTTTTTCAAATAATTTTCTAAACCTACTATCTCATGTGCTATCCACATGATTTCCCTATCATCTATAGTTGTCTTAGAAATATAACTAAAAACTATCGGTTACACCTTTTAAACAGGATGTTGATAGGCTCTCGAGACGGGTACTTGTCCCGCCAAGCCGGTTTCCATCAAGCTCGTCCAATTTGATTTGTTTATGGACAGCTTGTGGTAATATTATGCAAAGTAGGATGCTAAGTGCACTTTCGGGTGAAAATCCTTTATCTGAAAAGTGAGATTTGAAGCTTGCTAGATTACCGTGTGCCGGTAAACGAAAAAATTCTGCCCATCCACTTGGGAGATGAAATCAAAAGGTAAACCGTTTTATGGAGAATCAATGCCCATTTTAGCATAGAATTTTAAAAAATGAGTAGATCTCTAAAAAAGAGTAAGCAGTCTTTCATTTTATGCTGTACATTCTTATGCAAGTTGCTTCCAAAAATTTTATAGTATTTTTTTATGCTAGTCCACCGGTATGGTACGCCTGTCTTGTAGCTAATGCTTATGTCTGGTTTTGACTTTTGAGTCCCACTAACTATAAGGTTGTGATCAAAATGGCTTGAGCTTTTGGCTTCAGCTTATTTTTGCACTATTCATAAATTTCGTCTTTTTCTGAACTTTTGGCTTTTTTTTGAGTTTTTTTACCGGTTCTTTTTTTCCTCGTATTTGTTTGTATTATACGTAATGGGCTAACATGTTTTTTCTATTTTTAAAATTTTTTAAATTTAATTATGGTAAATAAGCCTCTGTCAGCTACAGTGCTTTTTTCAGCCAGCTACAGTGTTTTCAGCCATAAGCCACGGGCTTTTCAGCCATTTTGATCACAACCTTAAGTTGAGTGGGTTTATTGTAGATTTTCTTGATAACTATGATAAATTAATCAACTCACACCTTTGGAAAAAAAAACAAACCAACAAATACGAGCACAAGGAATTCCGAGTGGAGTGTGAAGGTACACGAGCATAAGGAGTAGGGTTCGATTCTCACCCACACGGGCAAAAACACCCTTTTTCAGACGAAGCTGTTGCAGCAGCGTATGCAGTTGTTAGCGCCTAAAAGTTAAGGCTGGGTTCCAGAGGGGTGTCGGCTTTGGCTTGTTGACTGTTTGCTTCACTTGGCGTCCATCCTCGGCTCCCAGTCCTTGGCCTCGCTGGGTCGACGACGTCTGGCGTGGATGCCTCCAACATATCTATCTTAACGTGAAAAACCTATACACTTGAACATATCTATATAAATGGTACATAACAAAATTAGCCGTGTAAACACGTGAGCCATCCTTCTAGTTATGAATATAACACTTGACCGAAGATTTATGAGCACTTCCGTTTTTTCTATCGTTGGATCTAGATAGACGATCCAAATCTCTCCCCTCACTCCCCCTACACAACCTCCTCCCCTTCGCCCACCCTGCTCCGGTGCCGGTGACAAGGACATTCAACGCATCTGCCGCCGAAACAACTCAAGGGGAAAAACAATCTATATAGGAAGAGCTGAAGAAACATTTCACAGCATTAGCCATCAGATGGATCTTCTCAATTTCATCCTAGTGCTTAAGCCACCACTCTAAGTCTTGTTTTGATACGGAAGATTTGGATTACGATCTTTAGGATAGACTCTAGAACTCCCTAGAGCAATCCCCTCGTCCAAACACCTCTTAGCTAAGCTAGTACTGCTCTTTGTGTGTGTGTGTGTGTGTGTGTGTGTGTGTGTGTGTGTGTGTGTGTGTGTGTGTGTGTGTGTTCGAGACCTCTTTGTGTTTTGGCTTGCAAACATGGGAAATCAGCTAGAGAAAAACGATACATGAAAGGTTCTCCTATGTACTACTATATTTAAGGCGACTAGTAATTCCGATGTAGTACATGGTTGAGCCGTTAAGCCTTCATGAACCAACATTTCAGTCACCACTCACCACACACAATATACACTACGGTCCATTCTTGATTCACCCCATTTCCCATAATACAAATATACTACTAGTATATACCGAGCATCTGAAACCAAACCAACAACGCACGTAAATCAGTTGGACTCGTCGTCGAACTTCTGGTCCTTGACGAACCTGCCCCAGTACCAGTGGCGCGCGAAGACGTGCCCCATGGACTCGAGCGGCACGCCCTTGGTCTCCGGGACGAACGCCATGGCGAAGGCGGTCATGACGACGAGCCAGGACGCGTAGAACAGGAAGGTGCCGTACTTGAAGCAGCACAGCATCGCGAGGAAGCACTGCGCCTGCACGAAGTTGAGGCCCAGGTTCAGCGCCACGGCCATGCCCTGCCCCGCCGACCGGACCTCCACGGGGTATATCTCGCTGGGGATGGTCCAGTACAGCGCGCCCCACGACCAGCTGAAGCTGGCGGAGAAGACACAAGTCAGGACCAGCACCGTCACCGCGTAGCCCTTGGGCATCTTGCTCCCGTGCCCGAGGTGCGAACCCACGATGCTCGCCATTGTCACCTGCAAATGCAAAGAGCAAAGGCGTCATGTGTTTGACACGCTGCAATTAAAATGTACGTGAGGTTGATGTACTATAGTCTTTGTATGCCTGGCAAGTGAACATGAGTGCGCCGCCGATCACGAAGAGCAGCTTCCGGCCGTAGCGGTCCATGGAGAAGCCCGACGCGAGTATGCCGCCGATGTTCATCAGGCCGAGGATGACGGCGCCCATCAGTGCGGCGTCGTTCTCGAACCCCACGGTCCGGAACAGTATCGGCGAGAAGAAGGCCGTCACGGCCACGCCGGTGAGGTTCAGGAACACCGGGAACGCGACGGCCATTACCAGGTACGGACGGTACTCCCGCCGAAGGATTCGCCGGAACGCGCCCTCCTCGTTCCGCCGGTCGTGCTCCACGGCGGATAGTATGTCGCTGAACTCGGCGTCGATGTCCACGCCCTTGCCGCGCACGCGCTGGAGCGCGGCGCGGGCAAGGTCGTGCTTCCCGCGCAGGACGAGGCTGCTCGGGGTGTCCGGGATGAACGTTGCGCCCACCACCATAACGGCTGCCGGGAGCGCCGCGAGGCCGAGGGACAGGCGCCAGCCCCAGCCGGGGATGTGTGACGTGCCGTAGTTGATCAGGTTGGCGACGAGGTACCCGATGCTGATGAACAGAGGGAAACCGGAGATGAACCCGCCGCGCCAGCGCGGCGGCGATATCTCGGCGAGGTAAACCGGCGTGGCCTGGCCGGAGAACCCGAGGCCCAAGCCGAGCAGCATCCGCCCAATGATGAGCATGGCAATGTTGGCCGCGGCGGCATTGACTAGCGCGCCGACGAAGAACATGCTCCCCCCGATCAGCATGATAGCCTGGCGCCCGACTCGCTGGGTGACACGGCTCGCCACCAGCGTGCCCACCATGCCGAACGCGTATAGCGACGAGGTGAAGGCCGTGAGGGCTTGGTTGTTGTACATGCAGTACACGTCCTTGTTCGCGTGCGTTGCCCTCTTCAGTAAGCCCGGGAAGAACTTCTCCAGGAAAGACTCCATCTCCGACACGCCCCCTGGTGTTGTTGCGACATGAACAGGATTTGGTTCAAGTGAAGGAAATTAATCACTTGCAAAAGCAGTAGCATCACTTCAGTGCCATTGGCAAACTTAAGTGCAGATAATGAGAGACGCATAAGATAAGAGCATGAGAAACTACAGACTCGAGCCAAACAACGCCTTAGTGCGGATACTTGATATTCCTTGAAGCTACTCTGTCATTTAACCGAATCTTATGATATTCTCTTCGATGCAAATACTAGTCTTTATCAATCATCACATCCACAATTCCACATCTTTTGTCTCCTTAAAAAATTCCGATCTTGTCAAACTCGTACATCACTCGGATATGATACAGTCCTAATCCCAGCCGATCCTAGCTTCGCCATATCGCGCGCACGATCACCGTTTTTTTTTAAATAATTTATTTTTTATTACAAATTACAGTATTACATATACGCTTTATTTTTTTATAGTTTTAATCATCTGTCATTCTATAGTTGAATAACTTTAACTCGTCCATGTTAGAGTGATCTCAGGAGCCCATCCCTTGACCGCGCCCTGATCGGGGGCGCCCAGCCCGTTTGGCTGGTGGGCCCCTGTCGCCAGCGCTATAAATACAGAGGTGGGGGCCGGGCGGCACGCATCACGGGGTTGACCGCGCCGCCGTCACCCCACCGACAAACCCTAAGACCGATCTGTTGAGAGGGCGCTGAGCCGACGGGAAGCACCACCGCCGCCGTTCACCGCCGCCAGGGAGACGCCGCCGCCCGGGACACGCCGCAGAGGAGCCCAGCACCTCTTCCCCGACCGTCGCTGCCCGTGCGCAGATCTTCACCACCGAACCCGAGATGGCCTCATCCTCCTCCAACGCGTCGGAAGGTTGGTACCCCCTCTCCCTCTCAGTGTAGCACTCGAACCCCAAGAGAAAAGGATAGCCCCGCTAGATCTACCCTAGAGATCCCTAAAGAAACTAGGCTAACAATGGTATCAGAGCCCCTAGCATTTAGATCTAGACGGAGGAAAAAGAAAAGAAAGAAAAAGAGGGGAACGAAGAACCCTAACCCTAACCCTAGAAAAGAGACGACTGGGCTTACCTGGCCGTCGTCACCGGGCCGTCGTCGTCGCTGGCGTGCGGGAGATCGGCCGAGTCTTGGGCTCGCCGGCGCTCCACGTACGGGCCACCGTCGGCGTGCGGGAAAGATCCGAGCGCGCGCGCTCGGAGGGGCGCCGACACAGAGCCGCTCGACGGCGGCGCGCTCCCTCTAAGGGGAGCGCGCACGCCGGCGAGAGGGCCCATGGCGGCGCCGGTCTTCTCCTTCTCCGGCGGCGTGGACGCAGTCGCCGTCGCCGCCGCTTCGCCGCTTCGCTCGCTCGGTCGGGTGCGGACGAGAGAGAGGGGAGAGAGAGGAATGGATTAGGGTTTCGGGGGCGTCCGCCGCGCGCCGTTTTGATCGGGCGAAAGAGGCGCTGAGCCGTCGGATCGCATCGGGCGGCTGAGATCGCGCCAAGCCGCGTCGGGCTGGCTTTTGGCCCAGGCGGGCGAGCGCTTTCCCGGCCCAGGCCCAGGTTGCGGCCGCGTCCGCTCGGCCGAGAGGAACGGGAGCCGTCGGATGTGAATCCGACGGCTGATGTTTTTGCGGCCGGGGCGCGGGGTCGGCGCGACGTCCGCGCGAGCGCGTGGGCGCGTGAGAGAGGCCGAGCGGGCCGCAGAGGCCGCGCGCGAGCAGGCCGCTAGGCCACGAGCGGGCAGGCCGCGCGTGCGTGAGGCCGCGGGCACGCGCGCGCGCGGGAGCCGGCCGAGCGGGCCGTCGGTGGGCCGCGGGCGCGAGGAGCGGGCCAAATTGGCCGGATGAACAGTAAAGCCCGAAAAATGAATTTTATTTAATTTCAGAAGCTTTTTTGAGTGTATTTTAATGAAATTTGCACCAATTTCTCTGTAATTTTTGCACCAACGTGTTAATTTTTCCAGAGATTGATGTTTACAGTATAATGCTTCTGAATATTGAATTATTTTTAGAATAATTACAGTTTCCGCTGCAAAAGTTAATATTGATTGTTTTTCATTATTAAATTCGAACCAACGGGAGAATTTAATTTTGGAAAAATAGATAAAAATTCCCAGAGATTTATGATACTGTTATTTTCTGACCAACGTTGTTAATATCAGTATTATAAATTTTTAATGTTGATTTCATGCATTATTTCTATTTCTGCCCAACGGTGATGTAGATTTAATGTATGATAGAATTGTTTTTAAATTGTATGTCGTATTTTTAACCAACGTTGGAAATAAGGCATATGATTTTGATGTTACGTTCTCACTGTATTTGAAATATTTTTCAGGAGGATACAACTTAATGAGTTGTATTAGAGAAATCCCCACTCTCAAAGGTGATAATTATGGAGAGTGGAAGAAAAAGTTAGATTTAGCTTTTATCTTGGCTGAGGTGGACTGGGTCCTCACTACAGCACGTCCCACTGAGCCTTTGGCGCCAGTGAGGGAACAGAATGAGGATGACACTGCATGGCAGAAAAGACAGAGGGATCATGCTCCCTTACAGATGTCTTATGACCTTGATCATAAGAAATGGACCACAGCCAACAAGAAATGTATGGCTGTGATAAAGAACACAATTGAGCCTGCTATTCTGGGCTCAATTGCAGAGTGTGACACTGTCACTGAATACTTGGATAAAATAAAGAGTCAGTTCACTGGCTCTTCAAAGACTTATGCTACACAGCTGATTAAGCAGCTGGTAACAGAGAGGTATTCTGGCGGTGGCAATGGCATAAGAGAGCACATTCTTAAAATGAGCAACTTAGCATCTAAACTGAAACCGATGGATTTGGCTCTCAAGGATGAGTTCCTTATTCATTTGGTTTTTGCTTCTTTGCCAAAAGAGTTTGACACTTTTGTTGTCAACTATAATATGCAGCCCGAGAAATGGGACATGGAAAAGTGCATAGCCATGTGCGTGCAAGAGGAGGAAAGAATCAAAACCTCACATGGTGGTTCTATCAACTTTGTGAGGGAAAACAAGAAAAAGAATTATAACAGTAACCCCTTCTCAAAGAACAAGGGTAAAGCCTCTGTACATCAGCCTCAACAGAATAAATTTGCTGTAGACAAAGACCAGTGCCTTCACTGCAAGAAGACGGGACACTACAAGAAAGATTGTCCTGACTACTTAAAGATGATAATGGCTAAGAAAGGTGAGAACATTATTACCTTTATTAATGAATGCCTGTATGTGAAATATTCGAAATCCACTTGGTGGATTGACTCAGGAGCAACTGTTCATGTTGCTAATTCATTACAGGGATTCCGTTCGACGAGGACTACGCAAAGAAAAGAAAGATGCATTAAAGTTGCAAATGGAGTCGAAGCTGAAGTGGAAGCCGTTGGCGATCTTTCATTAGAATTAGCTAATGGCTCTACTCTTTTACTTAGAGATGTCCTTTTTGTACCCTCTTTACAGAGGAATTTGATTAGTGTGTCAAATTTGGACAAAGATGGTTATGATTGCAATTTTGGAAATGGCAAGTGCGAAATAATGTTTAATAAAGAATGTGTTGGTATTGCCATATTACAGAATGAGCTTTATTTGTTATCATTATGTGATGATGTGAATGTCGTATGCGATAATGAGAACGTTGCGTGCGAGAAAGTGATTGAATCCTCGTCTACGAATGTAAACAGAAAACGAAAGAGAACTCTAGATGAGTCGTCGAAATTATGGCACTGTCGTTTAGGCCATATTTCGAGGGGGAGAATAGAAAAATAGAAAGACTAGTAAAGAATGATATTCTTCCTCCATTAGAGTTCTCAGACTTAGAACAATGCAGAGAATGCATTAAAGGAAAATATGTAAAGAAAATAAAGAAAGACGCTAAAAGAAGCACAGGAATTCTACAAATTATTCACACAGATATTTGTGGTCCTTTTCCTGTAAAAAGTGTGGATGGATATGACTCGTTCATAACATTCACAGATGATTACTCCCGTTATGGATATATTTATCCAATCAAAGAAAGAAATGAAGCCTTGGATAAATTCAAGATATTTAAGGCTGAAATTGAAAACCAACACGATTTAAAGATTAAGATAGTCCGATCTGATTGTGGGGGGAGTACTACGGTCGACATACCCCATATGGACAAGTTCCTGGACCTTTTGCGAGGTTTTTACAGGAAAATGGAATAGTGGCCCAGTATTCGATGCCGGGCGAACCTCAGCAAAATGGAGTAGCTGAAAGACGCAACCGTACCCTGATGGATATGGTGCGAAGTATGATGAGCTACTCCACACTCCCATTGAGTTTGTGGATGGAGGCGTTGAAAACCGCCATTCATATTCTCAACAGAGTGCCTAGTAAGTCGGTGCCCAAAACACCGTACGAGTTGTGGACAGGAAGAGTTCCCTCACTAAACCACTTACGTGTGTGGGGGAGTCCTGCTGAGGCTAAAGTATTTAACCCAAACCTTGGGAAACTTGATCCCAAAACAGTAAGTTGCCATTTCATTGGCTACCCTGAAAAGTCAAAAGGTTATCGTTTTTACTGTCCAGACAGATATACAAAGTTTGTAGAAACGAGACATGCTGTCTTCTTAGAGGATGAAATGATGAGGGGGAGCATGGTAGCTCGAGAGTTTGATCTTGAAGAGAAGCGGGTGTTTGCGCCCACTCCGATGATTCAAGAGCCATTCTTCACACTACCTGCTGTCGCTGCACCGACGGTGCAAGACACCGTGGTGCCAGCACCTGTTATTGTTCCTCCCGTGGCAACAATGAATGAGAATGAAGAACCTGTTCTTCAGGATCATATAGAACCTATTGCCACAGATGAGGGGGAGCAACAGCAGCCTCAAACAGTAGATGTACCAAATGAGGAGGCCCCGAGGAGGTCTCAAAGAGTAAGAAAATCAGCTATTTCTGATGATTATCAGATTTATCATACAGAGGAATTTCAAATGGAGGATGATCCCACCTCATTTGAAGAAGCCATGAGAAGCGAAAATTCCTCAAAATGGCTTGAGGCCATGGAAGAGGAGATGAGGTCCATGAAGACTAATAAAGTCTGGGACTTGGAAATTATTCCTAAAGGAGCCAAAACAGTAGGCTGTAAATGGGTCTACAAGACTAAACATGACTCCCAAGGGAATGTAGAAAGACATAAAGCGCGACTTGTGGCAAAAGGCTTTACGCAAAGAGAAGGGATTGATTACAATGAGACATTTTCTCCAGTTTCATGTAAAGATTCCTTCAGAATCATAATGGCATTAGTAGCACATTATGATTTAGAGTTACATCAGATGGATGTAAAGACGGCATTTCTTAATGGGGATTTGGAGGAAAATGTTTACATGGCACAACCGAAAGGTTTTGTTGTGGAAGGAAATGAAAGAATGGGATGCCGCCTAAAGAAATCAATATATGGGTTAAAGCAAGCTTCAAGACAGTGGTACTTGAAGTTTGACAGTACAATAAGAAAATTTGGGTTTAAAGAGAATGTAGAGGACAACTGTGTTTATGCAAAGTTTAAAGATGGGAAGTTTATATTCCTAATCCTGTATGTGGATGATATCCTACTAGCTAGTAGTGATGTTAGTCTGCTACTGGAGACAAAGAAGTTTTTATCCTCAAACTTCGATATGAAAGATCTCGGTGAAGCCTCGTTCGTTCTAGGGATTGAAATTCACCGAGATAGAAACAAAGGGGTATTGGGACTGTCACAAAAGGCATACATAGAGAAAGTCTTAAAGAAATTTGGTATGCATAAATGTAGTCCATCACCTGCACCTATAGTCAAGGGCGACAGATATGGGGATTTTCAATGCCCCAGGAACCAGTATGAGATCGATCAAATGAAAGCGGTTCCATATGTTTCAGCTGTCGGAAGCTTACAGTATGCTCAAGTGTGCACACGCCCTGACTTAGCATTTGTCACCGGGTTACTTGGCAGATTCCAGAGCAATCCTGGAATAGAACATTGGAAATTGATAAAGAAAGTCTTGCGTTATTTGCAAGGAACAAAAGGCCTCATGATGACATACAGAAGATCAGATTCACTCCATATAGTGGGGTATACAGATTCTGATTTTGCGGGAGATGATAGAAAGTCTACATCCGGATATGTGTTCACTCTCGCTAAAGGAGCTATATCGTGGAAAAGCTCAAAACAAACCGTCACTACATCGTCCACAATGTATGCCGAGTTTGTAGCATGTTATGAGGCTACAGGGCAGGTGAACTGGCTAAAGAAGTTCATACCCGGTTTAAAAGTGGTTGACGACATCAATAGACCACTTAAGTTGTACTGCGATAATGAACCCGCAGTAACGTATGCCCACAACAATAAGTCAAGTGGTGCTGCCAAACACATTGACATAAAGTACTATGTTGTGAAAGATAAAGTTCGGGATCAAATTATAAGTCTAGAGCATATAAGTACCGCAAAGATGTTAGCGGATCCGCTTACCAAAGGCTTACCACCCAACGTGTTCAGAGAACATGTAGCCGGCATGGGTTTAAGGGAAAGCCTATGATTCCTGGACTAAAAGATGGCCCAAAGATTAAAGTAACTGTTTCAGAACAGAGAGGTGTATTGTAACTGTTGAATCTATCGGCGATTGACCGTGACGATGAGACATGTTCTATGCACTAATCTGTGATGGAATGTGTAAAGTCAAAAGTAATTAAAGATAAAGTATAGATTGAGATCAAGGGGGAGAATGTTAGAGTGATCTCAGGGTTTTGGCCCAACGGCCAAAGCCCATCCCTTGACCGCGCCCTGATCGGGGGCGCTGAGCCGACGGGAAGCACCACCGCCGCCGTTCACCGCCGCCAGGGAGACACCGCCGCCCGGGACACGCCGCAGAGGAGCCCAGCACCTCTTCCCCGACCGTCGCTGTCCGTGCGCAGATCTTCACCGCCGAACCCGAGATGGCCTCATCCTCCTCCAACGCGTCGGAAGGTTGGTACCCCCTCTCCCTCTCAGTGTAGCACTCGAACTCCAAGAGAAAAGGATAGCCCCGCTAGATCTACCCTAGAGATCCCTAAAGAAACTAGGCTAACAGTCCAACCGTTAAACGATACGCGGGCAAATTATTTAACTGTTAAACGACTAGTCTTTATCGCGGTTGAACGACAAGACTCAAGTGAGTCTAACGGTCGGCGACAAGGGGTTCTGCCCCACGCGCGCGGCTAGGAGCGGTCATGCCCCTCCCACTCGAGCGTAATGGGATAGCGATACCGCACGCGACTCCTCGCGTCTACTCGATCGTATCTCGCAAGGGACGGTGCCTCCACTCGACTCCGCGGTCTTGCACGCAACGGCGTCGAGTAGCGATCCCTTTCCCCACGCGATGAGAAGCCTCGGTAATCGCCTCATTCCTCTCCCATCCTGCATCAGTGTTCTTGGTGCCCCGCTCCGTCTCAGTCTCTACAGGATCCCAGGATGCCGCCGCCGCCGCAACCCACGAGCTCGTTCAACTTCATGACCCCCTTGGGCGACAAGGAGGACCTGCCGCCTCCAGCTACGCCTTGCCCTGAGATGTGTGCCCATTGCTCGCTGCCGACTGAGTTGTTGGGGTCAACAAGATCCAAACTCCTCCTAGATCCAATCGGAGACAACTTGATAGGTGTGTTCTTTCTTCTGTCACCACTTCTGTGTGATTTTTTTCTCTATTTTTTGTGATCTTTTTAAGGTTCTTGTAGTGATGGATTTGGTAGTGGAAGTAGAAGTGTTTGGTTTTGGTCCAGTTGGCAACAAAAAGTGAGTTGTTCTTGTGAGTTTGATGGTTGAATCAGCTGTTTTATGTTTGGATCTGTGAAGAAAATTTGTATTTTGATACCACTACCCCAACCAAACACAGTAATGGTATCAGAAACCATCCCCGTTCGAACCAAACAAATTGAGTAATCAATCATTCCATCTCTTATTCCCGTGTAAACCAATTCCCTTTACATTTACCTTGACGATGCTTGAACCAAACACCATCTAAGATGGAATCAGCTACCCGACGTCCTCGATCAAGCCAGCCGGTTGCGTATCAATACCGGCTGACTAGGAACTGATGGCTCAACTATTGAGTGACTAAGAGGCTTGTCATCTAATCATTGAGTGATAAGGACTAGTTGTTTAATAGTTGGGCGACTTGACGCTAAGGGTGGGCATTCAGTTTATACGGTTCGGTTTATTAGGTGAAAAAATATTTCAGTTTTTTGAAGTTGACAACCGAATTAAATAAACTAAAATAGAAAATTGAACCTAATTAACCGAATTATTTCGATCAGTTAATTCTATTTTTCAGTTAACCGAAATATACACAGTGCTTTAATGTATAATAATATATTTTTGTCTAATGTTATCATACCGGATTTATTTTTAAGCGAATGATATATCTAGAAACTACTAATATTTTTCCTTTTGAGATGTTGAAAAATACCTACAAAATTACATGAGAATAGCCTTTTTTACTACAAATTCACATAAGGGAAAAATAATATTTCGGATGTTTCGGTATAAAAATGCCTACCCCTATTTGGCACCATATGTCGTCCAATGATTGGGCGGCTAGCCCCTCCTAACCATAGAGCGATAGATGATCAGAACTACAAAAAAAATAAAATGCAGATGTAATACTATAATTCAAAATAAAAATAGATTATTTTAAAAAAATTCGTGTCATGTTGCCATCTCATGTGTTCGTCCTTTCCCGTCGCCATTTTCGTGGGAGACGCCGATGGTGCACGCGACTTTCCCACGCTCTTCGAGCTGTAATTCACGGGCATCTTCCTGGAAGCCTAGCGAGACTGTGTTACTTTTTCTCCGAAAGAAAGGAGATTGGGACTGTTGGTTTTCCACACGAACGGCTAGGTGAAGTTAAAAAAAAACTCGATCTGCGGGGGGAAGAAACCCCCGGATATTTGCTTAAGAAGAAGGTTTTCTCATGCAGACCGAGAAAATCCCCGAACCTTTGCCCCACCCTAACACAGGTGCATCAGCCCATGTGAGAACGACCAATCCAGAAGCGAGGGAATTTTTTCCCCCAGCCTGAAATTCGCTCCCACTGGGAGTCGAACCCAGGACCTGAGGGGTGCTACTGAGACGCTTTAACCGCTAGGCTTATTTGATACTGTTGGGATTTTGGGAGCGGGTTGTGTGGTATATGTAGGCCCACTCGATGGCAATCTTGCTTGGCTATCGCAAAAAGCTCTACTAACGCCAAGCTTGAAGCACCGCGGAGACGTCCTGATGCGCGAATAAAATGACAGTGTTTTCTTAAACTGTGACTGATGGTTTTTTCTATATTTTTATGATAGCAGTGAATGATGAAGATATTAATATAAATGATATATATAATTTTAGATTTAAAAACCATTAAAAATCCACTTTAAAAAATTGAATTATTTATTCTGAGAAATCAAAATCAAAAGTAAAAAGCCCAAAACAAAAATAGCATAATGAGCACAAAAGCAAACTGTAGCTGAACTGACGTGTCTACTGGTTGCTCCACAAGACCGGGGGCAGGCCATGGAATCGCCGTACGCGGATGGCCCCGGGGATACTGTGCAACCCGATGTCGATCCGATCGTGTGGTGTGTGTCCCAGGCTCCAAGTCGAGAGTTGGACACCATGGGGAAGGAAGAAACTCAAGAAAGGGTGGCCGGGCCCACCTGTAAGAATCTCTGCCTGGTGGGGCCCTCGCTCATGCAGCCCTTCTGGTCGTCTGAGCGTGTCATGTGGCTCTGTTCGCGTACGGCTTGGCGCACAAGCTGCATAGGTGGAGATACGTGGTGTCGGAATATACACTTTTTGGCAGTATAGGTGCTTTTTATGTTCGTATTTATAAGAATGCCAATCGTTGTGTGAAAATGATAAAAATAACATCTTCACTATATGGCCAACACGCGGCATCGATCCTGATGTGATACATGGCAAAACCGCACGATAGAGACTAAACCACATGACCACTATACGGCGGAACACTGTAGCACCACATGTTGGTCATGCGGTGGTGGAACACTATAGCACCATATGTTGGCCGTGCGGTATATTGTAGCAAGTTTTTCATGAAAATTTATTTATGTATACTTTTTGTTAGAATTTTTAAATATAGCAATTGAGCTCTGAAAATTATGAATTTTTTGTGGAGCCTCCCGATATAGTGCACTTGCCTATGTAATTTTAATTTTTTTCATAATTTTATTCGTCCTAAATTTTCAAGAAAAATTCCTACAAACTATGTACTAAAATAATTTTTTTGAGAAAAATTCAGAACGAATAAAATTATGAACAAATTACACAGGCAAGTGCACTATGTTAGGAGACTCCACAAACAAATTTGTAGTTTGTAGAGCTCATTTGCTATATTTAAAAATTATGAAAAAATTATACATAAATGGATTTTTCCCAAAAACTTGCTACAGTGTGCTACAGTGCATCGCATGGCCACCTTTCGGTGCTACAGTGCTCCACCGCACGGTGGCCATGAGATTTCACCATGTGTCACACCGGGGTCGATGCCGCACGATGGCTGTGTAGTGGAGGCACCATTTCTACTATTTTCGAGTGATGATTGTCATTCATACAAATACGAGCGCAAAAAGCGCTAAAACGGCCACAAACTCTCAGAATATATATCTTTATGTGAGTGGAACTGTTTATACATATGACCTGAAGTGACGTTTTTTTAATTTTGACCCTTAACATATTTTTTGGTAAAAATAGACCTCTCCTCAAACTCAGAAGGTGCGGTAATCAACACGTGTTACCTGCCACACCACCGTAGCTCGGCAGGAGACGGTACATGCAGCAAGGAGAGCTACTGCAGGCCAAAATTTTGGCCCCTGGCTCGGCAGGAGCCTTGGCTAATGGGCAGTAGAAAAAACAAGGGTGGCAAAAAAAACCTCGTTGACTTAATTCAAAAGTGTTTTAATTATACTCATTAATTTGATTTTTACTTTAGCTTGACAAATTAGCTTGCTTCTAAAAATACGTGCAAACTATACATAAAATAATTTTAAAGAAATCTATGCTAATTTTGAGAAAATCTTGATAAGATGAGGAGTCATTAGCTCGTCTCGTTAGCTCGACTCTTTAGTTGGCCTTGCTGTATGTACCCGCTCCTACTGAGCTATGGCTGCACGGCAAGTGACATGTATTGTCTGTCACACCTTCTGGCTCGGAGAGGGGCTTATTTTTACCCAAAAAAAATGTGCTAGGTCAAAAGTGAAAAAAAAGTCTGATACGTGAACAGTGTGCCGGGCCCTCTACTGTACTACTGTATATTGTTCCAAGTATACGATTTCTTTTTGTATACTGCACATTAAATTTGCACGAAAGGACACGGGCTGTAAGCCCATTTCAATTGGATCTAGTCGTATGATTTTAAAACTGATTTGTTTGCCTGTTTGGGGATTGATAGAGGCACATACCTGACATGGCTAGATTAAAAATTGAGTTCCGATTTGGATATCTCTGGGAATCGGACATGGAAGGAGACTAAGCAGGAAGAACCAAAGAAGAGCACAGCAACAGTTTTGATGCACTCCATGGTCTCGGATCAAGAGTTCGATTTGTTGCAGATGACTACTACTATACTAAAATTAAATCAAGAACCCCAGTGGACTTGGGTATCAGGAAGAGGATCGATGAGGCCGTAAGGGAGATGAACTGATCGATCAAATCCTGTTTGGCATGTGTTCAGCAAAGAGCAGCAAATGCATATACCAGACGAACCTTCCATCCATCAAGGAGAAACAAGCGAACAAAGTGCACCGGTATCCGCATCCATACGAAAGAAATGTACCGACGACGAGGGGACGACGGCGCACCTGAGATGCCAATGTCGTAGCCGAAGATAAGGCCGCCGGAGGCCGCCATGAGGCAGGTGACCACGACGGGGACGGTGAGTCCCCCGCCGTAGTCCGGCACGCCGCCGCTGTTGAGGAGGAAGCCGCCGCCGGGCATTCTCCGTCCGCGCTAGCTCCGGCCCCGGTCAAAGACCACCTCGATCGATAGGAGATGCGCTATGGACTACGACTCCACGAGGTAGGTAGCGCGACGCAGGCTAGCTAGCTACACAAGCAACGCTGACGTTGATGCTCTGCTGGTGTGGTGCCAAATGTTAGTGTGCAGAGGCCTCCAGACACAGTCCTTATATTGTCCCCTACCGTTGCCCGGCTTCATTGAGGAACTTGCTGTGTAACCCTTCGCTTCTGTCCCCACAAAGGGCATCCGAGGAATACGAGTGACAAATATCAGGGAAGGTGCGTGTATGTACCCTTGCAAATTAAGGCCACTGTGTGTGTCGAGTTAGCTAATTGATTTATGTTTGTACTATCTACAGTAGGTAGCTTTTAAATAGTATGTTTTTTAAAATAGATCAGTACGAAGATTGTAGTAAAAATTGTACCGAGTTTAGCTATATCAGTTAAAATTGCATGCGACTGTTTTTCTGTGCGTACTACCTCTCGTAAATAATCAAAATTTAAATATTAAAATTATAAGCTATCAGTCCAAAACAATCCACCGTAATCTGACGTAGTATCGTTGATGAAGGTTGCAATGGCCCGTGGTTCCTAGCACATAAATCCCTATAGTTTGGACCTGCCCGATTGGTTGGCCGTCATCTGTATATGATCGATGGCACTACTTGACTCTCGAGCATACTGCAAGTGCCTTGTGCGTACCTATTGTCTTCTCGGCGATGATATTACAAGCGATAGTTGAGTCACTCTCACCTCTTACTGTCACTGGCCGAATGTACTACGGTTCATTCGTTAGCAGGCTCTGAGAAGTCTTTTTTTCAATATTATGAGAGGCCTTTTGCCTGGTGCGGGTAATTGTGCGGTGAGTCTTACCAACAGAACAGATACTAACAATTTAGGGCACGTTTGTTTCAGCTTCTGGCAGCTGCAGCTACTCCTAGAATCTGCAGCTCCCCCAAACAGTCCAGATTTTCATCCAGATTCTAAGTAGCCAGAAACTACAGAATCCAGAAAATGAACTAGTAGCCAGAAGCTGGGGTTATCCAGCTTCTCCAGATTTTGACTAGCTGGATACTCATCAGCTACTTCTTAAAATCTACAGCTGAAACAAACAGGCCCTTAGTTCACATTAAACAAGCAGCTCCTTGATTGCTACCCAAAAGGAAGTGCCAGTTTGTAGATGTTATGCTGTGCTTCTATCGAGTCTAGTTGGTTACTCCCAGCTGATATGCTGGGAAGTTTGAATTGTATATATGCAACGGATCCGGATGGATTGATAATTTAAGTGGGATCAGTTAGGCTTTTTTTGATGGCTTATGGTTGAAAGTATTGTAGCTGGCTGAAAAAAACACTGTAGCTGACAGAGGTTTATTTAGCATAATTAAATTTAAAAAATTAAAAATATAAAAAATATGTTAGCCTATTACGTATAATACAAACAAATACGGGGAAAAAAGAACCGGCAAAAAAGCACAAAAAAACCAAACATTCAGAAAAAGACGAAATTTGTGAATAGTGAAAAATAAGCCGGAAGCCAGAAGCTTAAGCTGAATTGATCGGGGTGTTGAATTTTTGTGGCTTATGGTTGAATTTGCACTGTAGCTGACTGAATTTACACTATAGCTGATGGTGACTTATTTAGCGTAATTAAATTTAAAAAATTTAAAATAAAAAAGGTTAGCCTCGTACGTATAATGAAAATGAATACAAAAAAAGAATCGGAAAAAACCTTTAAAAAATCTAAAAAAATAAGAAAAAAAATTAGAAATAGTGAAAGATAAACTACAAACCACAATTCCAAACCTAAACGGGGCGGAACCTTCACCAGCAGGCACCAAGATAAGGACGAGAATATATGGAGTATCACTTTTTTCTCTGCTATAAACAGGGAGTACGTTTTGTGCGCGTCAACAGAACGTCACACATTAAGCATTGCCCATCAGCACCTCACGGCGCACGCATGCATTGATCCGGCACCCCTCGAGCAAAATTTCTGAAAAATGGGCAAAACCTGGAGTTATTGCAGAACAATATGATCATTTACTGATAAGACCATGGGGCGCTACAAATTTACTGGTAACATTTTGAACTTTGCTCAAAGGTTCGTCTAGCACTTCTAACTATAAAATGGTTTTACAGGGTAATATTACCCATGTGATATAATAAGTGAACGATTTTACCATATGAAATGACATGTTGATCAAATTAGGTGAATGATATGTGAGACCTACAAGTGTCTCCCCCAAATCAACTCGCTCAGGAACAAGTCATGCACAAGCCTTCTTGACCAGGACATTACCAAAGAGCCACCGCCATAGATGAGCATCACCACAACCTCTTGCTCACATCCACCAGCTTGTCAACCCACATGGCAAAACTGTCCTCTCATCATGCAACACGAGCAATATCACTTTGTGAAACCGGGTAAGGATGTTATTTGAATCGTATTGAAAAGTTCAGGGGGTTAGATAACTAGTTCCATAGTTGGAGGTGCCGGCTGGACTTTCAAGCAAAGTTAAGATATTATAGGCTTTTTCCATTTCATATGCTCTAGCTAGGCCTGGGCGTCAGTATTAAGACGAAGGGAGTCATTATCTGTTGGATCTGATATGGCAATCAGAGGAGTGAATGATACCTTCAAATTCAACCTTTTAAAAGGTATTATAAAACTTTCACACCACTAGCTACTAGAAGCTAGGAAAATCATATTGCTCATCAATAATAGCACTCACAAAAGTGCAAAAGCAAATGGAGTTCAACTTCTCAAGGGTGGTCAGGCCACTATGAGGAAGTGGTTGAATCAGTCGAGCAATCTGACAGACGGAGATGGCCGGTCTAACCAGCCTCTGGTAGGATTGTAGGTCTGGGGGTGGTCGGACCACACCACTGTTCCGAGAACTGGAAATCAGTCTGGGCCAAAATAAAAAATGGTGCAATCTCTAAAATACATCTCTAAATGATGTAAAACTTTGCATACACCTTACTAAGGATCTTAGAAATTTAATTCATCTATGGATCACATAGATCTTAGCTAAAGTTTTAACCTTTTATCAAGACAAGTAAGGCTAAACTAAAATCAGGCAAAACTCAACAATTTAGGGATATGACTTGTCCGTGGGTTGAAGATAGCCAAGAAGGGTCCAGATGAGTTTCCATATGCCACAGCAGCACCTAAAGATTCGAGTCCAAAATCAAGAAATAAGATATCACTAGAAGCACTTCAAATTGAACCAAATCGGGCAACCTTTAAGATCTTGCTATAGTTGTTCCCTAGATGGATGGAATATCATCTTTATGAGGCATCTCTATCATTTACACATCCTTAAATTCTAACAAGATCAAGAGGAAAGCAGAGAGGACAAAACACTAACCAAAACAAGTGCAGAATCAACAAGAGAAAAAAAAACACATCAAGTGGGGTGAACAAGATTGATCTATTGCAATTTGTAGATGAAAGTTTTATAGTCACTCTACTATAGAGGACAAAGCTTTCACAAGAGCACTCATCCAAAGTTTTCACCATAAGAAAACCCTAATGAATGATGGTTGGTTAGTCTCCTTCACTACCTTAGTCATATAGCTCCAACCCAACCTACTTGTATAGATAGAGCAACTAGCCCACATCTAATCCTAATGGATACTATCCATTAGTACAATTGGAGAAACCTGTTATCCCCCTACACCAGATTTTACACTCATACATGATTTATACATACTTCTCAAAGCATATAAGCCCAACCAATTAAGGAGCAATCTTCCCATCTACTTGGCCTCCTTAGCCTCTCCTTGACCTATACCGCTCTCCCAACACCTCAAACACCATGATTTTGGTCCCATAGCCATTTTTGGTATTTTGGCTTCCCCGACAAAACACCTTCGATTTGACCATGGACCTAACCTCTTCCTTGAGCCTAGTCTATAGTCATCTCCTCCTTTACAAGCAATTACCATACCTGCAATGTGTAGGTTCACCAATGGCTCATACATCGGTAAGTTTCTCTGTGTCGGTTCCCTTTGACCACATCTCACTTGCATCAATTGTACCATTCGATGAACCATTGGTCAAACTGTGGTAGGGATGGCCCCCACCTAAGCTCATCCAGCTGTTAGGGACTACAAGGCCCAGTGAGATATGTACAAGGACATATATATACCCCTCTACGGGATACCCAGCTATAAGGGTATTGTTGTAATCATGCCTTATGGGCATATATATATATATAATATGCGCTCTGGTCATAGTTTATTGTTTGGCCTATAGTCACAATAGTTGGCACCGTCTGTGGGAATGACAATGAGCAAGCCGTGGACCTGAGAAGCGATGGTGCCAAAGAAGGTATCATTGACAGCAAAAAAGAAGCGGAGCACAATGGCGGCGGTCGCGAATGCCAGGGCCTCAGGTGGTGGGTGATCTGTGCCAGTACCTGAGGCTGGCCTCGATGGCGACATCGGTGCGGTGAATGGCCCCGACGTCGATGTTTGCGTGGGTGCGATCGGCCATCACGAAGACAGTCGTGGCACGACGGTCGACCCCATCGACGGTGCAACAGTCGACCCCATCAGTGGCGTCTGCGTCGGTGGGATCATCGGCGCCGACACTCACGCTGACATGTCCAGCGACATTAGAGCCAGCGCAGGGGTGACCAGTGGTCCTGACGCTCACGTCGGTCTCATCGCAATCGTGAGACCAATCGCACTGATGTACCAAATGGCTCTGGTGGGTAGGCCATTATAGCCAGCAACCTCACAGCGTGTGCCTCCACTCAAGTGGGTACAGCCGCCCTAACAATAGAAGGAACTCTGATGGCGGCCCTCGGAATGTTGCAGTGCGAGCTGGCGGACCTCCAATGGGCCATGCAGGAGATGCAAGAGGCTCGGAGCCAGCAAACGCCACCGCCGGTGGTGGCGGAGGTCACACTCGACTGAGCGGATAGCCGCGCTGCCCCTGCCTCTAGTTGTGGCACACTTTGACACGTAGATCTGGAGTCTCCGCTCTCTGCGACCTACAATAGTCAGGATGGCCAGAAGACTATAAATTCCTGACCATCGAGCCATACCAAGGTGAAACGAACCCCAAGGAGTTTGTTCGAGTGTATAAGACGGCTATTAAGGCAGCCAGTGGGGATGAGTCCACCAAAGTGAAGGGATTGTCGCTCGCCCTACAAGGGGTGGCGCTTTTCTAGTTCTTCACCATTGAGCCAAACTCCATATATGCGTGGGAGTAGATCCACAATTGCTTGTACAACAATTTCCAAGGTAATTACATCGAGCGGGTTGATGCAAACTAGCTCTTCACCATCAAGCAGAAGCCTTCAGAAAAATTCTAAGAGTACTTTAGATGCTTCACCAAGGTTCACTGTCAAGTTAGACATGAACGAGACCACAATCATCAACGTGGCGATTCGGGGTCTTCGCCCGGGGCCACTCGCCGAGTACAATGCGCGCAAACCCATAAAGATAGTTGCCAAGCTCTTCGACAAGATGGAGAAATATGAATGAGCAGAGGAAGATGCGCAGTGGCGCAGGGGAGACACCTCTGACACCAAGCAAGCATAGGACCTACCGAAGGACACCTCCATCCGCAAGCAACGCAAAGCCCAGAGAGCCAGATACGTCTTCGGCATTGACGGTAGGTCCAATGACAGCACCCCCTCTAGCTGAGGATGGGGTCACAGAGGTCGAGGATGCGAACAAGGCCGAGGTCACGAGAATAGAGTGCACTGCGACGGAGAGCACCAACAGCATGGCCTTTGGTGTGAGATACATGGGTATGGCGATCACCTCACTCGATGTTGCCCTACCATCGCAACACTCCGGTAGAGCATCTGGTGGCCCACGTACAACAGCTCCAGGAGGATCTTCTATGACCCACCGAGGGAGGGCAGTGCTGTGTCATAAATATCATCTCAGGTGGTTCATTGCTAGAATTCTCGTCTGCACGATAGCAGAAGGCCTACACCCATTGGCTGCATCACGTGGTGGCATACCCTGCCCAGGTGCTATCGACTTGGGCACAAATGACATCACCTTCATAATCGCCGATGCGAACGGAATCGACGTCTCTCATCAAGATCCCCTGGTGGTCAAGGCTGCCATCGTTGGATGCAACGTTAAGCGCGTCCTGGTCGATGGGGGTAGTTCTGCCGACATTCTATTCACGGGGGCCTTCGACCATATGAGAATCCCTCGTAGTAGACTCGGACCCCAGGGATCCCGCTCCAGGGTTTTGGGGTCCAACCCCTGAAAGCTGTGGGTCAAATACGACTACAAGTGTCCTTTGGGTAGGGTAATCAAGTGAGAAGCGAGGGCGTCACTTTCGATGTCGTTGACCTTCCCTACTCGTACAACGCCATCCTTTGATGTTTGACCCTCAATGTTTTTAGGGCGGTCCTGCACCACAACTTTCTGTGCATAAAACTTCTGGGTCCATAGCGATTGTCACCATATTCGGAGACAAGGATCTCGCTCGCCGTATAGAACTCAGCACAACAAGGTCCCCTTCAAAAGGTACACGCTGTCAGGGACACCCTCTGCGCAGATACACCCTCCGCCCTGGGGTGGACGTCCAACCCAGGCCTGACGGTGGAGTCAAAAGAATCTCCTTGCATACTGTAGACCAACAAGTTTCCATTGGCGAGGGCCTCCTCCATGAGGTTGAGCAGGCCCTACTCCACATTCTTCGCAACAACACAGACATCTTTGCGTGGTCACCAGCCGACATCATAGGTATAGACCGCGTCATCATTGAGCATAGCCTCACGGTTCGCCCTGATGCTAACCAGTCAAACAAAGGCTCCAGCGCATGTCCCTCAAATACCAACAGGCTGCCAAAACCAAGGTCATGAAGCTACTCAAGCCCGGAGTCATACGCGAGGTGCATCACCCAGAATGGCTAGCAAATTCGATGCTGGTCAAAAAAGCGACTAGCGCATGGCGTATGTGCGTCGATTTCACCCCTCTTAATAAGGCGTGTTCGAAAGACAACTACCCGCTTCCTCATGTAAACCAGGTGGATGACACGGCAAGGTGTGAGCTAATGAGTTTCCTGGATGCATACTCCGGCTATCACCAGATCCATATGGCTAAGGAGGATGAAGTCAAGACAAGCTTCATAACCCTAGCAGGCACATATTGCTTCGTCAGAATGCCCTTCGGCCTCAAGAACATGGGAGATACGTTCACGCATCTGGTGGCCCTCGCCCTCGCCTCCCAGCTTGGAAGGAACATCAAAGCTTACGTCGACGATGTGGTCAGATCAAGACTAGATAACTTGCCTCCCATGGCCAAGACCTCCAGGAAACCTTTGACAACCTCCGGTGGGTGGACATCAAGCTGAACCCAGACAAATGTGCCTTCGGCATGCTGGCAGGAAAGCTGCTCGGCTTCTTGGTGTCAGGACAGGGGATACAAGCAAACCCTGACAAAGACGACGTAATCCTCTCCATGGAGCTGCCCAAGATGGCAAGAGAGGTCTAAAGGCTCACAGGACACTTGGCCACACTAAGCCTTCTCCTATCCAGGGCAGTCTAGTGAGGCCTCCCATTCTTCAAAACTTTTCGCGGGTGCGATGGGTTTCATTGGGACGATGGGTGTGCGATGACCTTCGAGGACCTCAAAAAGCATCTCGCAAAGCTCCTCACTCTCGTGTCCTTGGCCCTAGGGGCATGCAATTTGTCATGGCCACCCTCGAGTATTTTTCTAGATGGCCCAAGGTGGTCGCCCTCGCCAAAGTCACCTTCGCAGCGGTGCAGCGGTTCCTCTGGCAGAACATCATTTGCCGCTTTGGATTGCCCAGGGAGGTCACTGTGGACAACAGCTTGCAATTTGACTCTACACCTTTCAAGGCGTTTTGTGAGCGCATGGGCATCACGCTCTGATACGCCTCCGTCAGATACCCGCAGTCCAACGGGGCAATCGAACATGCAAACGGTGCAATCTCCACTAGGGTCAAGAAGCGCCTTGTAGTCCTCCCAAAAGGCAAATGGTCGGAAGAACTTCCCAGCGTACTTTGGTCCCACCGACAATGGTCACACGCCTAATAGGGTTCATGCCATTCAAGCTTCTCTTTGGAGATGCGGCAGTCACGCCAGAGGAAATCAAAACTGGATCAAGGAGAGTCCTTAGTCAGGCTCAGCCAGGAGTGTGAGTGCTATCTCTGGACCTCCTTGACGGCACACAGGTCAGTGCCACTGAGCATGTCGCAAAATACGCACACCACACGGTACACGCATACGATCGCACCGTCCACCCACGGGAATTCAAGACGAGAGTCCTTGTCCTCAGAATGGCATTGCATGCGGCGACGGTGGGAAAGCTCGAGTCCAAGTGGGAGGGCCCATACATCGTCAAAGCAGCTCTACAGCACGGGGCGTATCGCCTCGCAACCCTTGAGGGAAGAAACCTCTGCTACACATAGAATGCAGATCGCGTATGGCGGTACTATGCATAGGAGCAAAGGGCCTCCCAGCTTCCTGGTAGTGCAATACCATGTGTAACAGTTCACTCGTGCAAATGAGAAAATAAATAAAGCTCAGTGTTCATGAAGAGATTTGTGTCCCACATTTTCATTCGCGGCTAGCGGAAGATGGTCGGGAAACAGCCATGCCTGTGGTCTCTAGAGGTGTGCTCATGGGGGCATTACCGGCAGCCCTAGCCGCGGAGGCAGGCATATGGGGCAGTGACGCGACGACTGCGATGGCTTTAGAGCCTATTGCCCTCCTCGGCTGCGCATCGGGAACCCAACCGACAAAAACCGGTAGTGCATGACACTCCAATCACGCACGATTACATGCCCCACTACGCAGAAACGGCTGCACGACCCTGGTCAAACTTCACTACAGTTAGCGATCAGTCAGCCCACGATCAACTGCAACACAGGCTGCAGGGACGGAGGGGGCCAAAAGGCTCGGCGACATGGTTCTGTCCTGTGAAAAGCCCTTTGCTATGAGAGACTCCTGTGGTAGGGATGGCCCCCACCTAAGCCCATCCGGCCTGTTAGGGGCTACAAGGCCTAGTAAGATATGCACAAGGACATGTATACCCCTCTACGGGATACCCAGCTATCACTACTAGAAAATCCCCCTAATGCCACGAAACACATTGCAACGGCACAAAATTTGTTGCAATAGGTAGGCCTTATTGCCATAGTTTGGAAAAAATATTGCGATATGTGGTCAATATTGCCACTAATTTATTGCGTTGCAAAAATCTTGACTTTCGTGGTAAGAGGTAGGTGTTATTGCCACCACTTTCAAAATCGTTGCGATTAGCTGACAATATTGCCACGCAATTTCCTGTGTTGTGATAATCTTGAATTTCGTTGCAATATGTTGATGTTATTGCAACAAAATTCTAAGTGGTTGCGATGAGTTGACAATATTGCAACGAATTTATTACATTGCCATAATCTTTAAATTACGTTGCAAAAGGTTGATATGTATTGCAACGAAATTGTAAAGCGTTGCATCAATAAATGTTTTATTGCCACGAATTGATTGCGTTGTCATAATCTTTAACTAGTGTTGTAAAAGGTTTGTATATGTTGCAACGAAATTGTAAAGCGTTGCATCAATAAAGGTTTGCAACGATTTAAATTTGTTGGAAGAAAAACTTGTTGGGTGGCAAAAAGTAATTGTGTTGCCACAATTTATTTAAGCGAAAATAGAAAAAAGAGCATGTCCTAGGTCTTGAACCCAAGATCTTCACGGTCATAAACCTTTTTCTTACCACTAGGCTAGGCATGTGTTTTGTTCAAATATTTGTGCACTTATTCTTTTACAGTTTTTGCGTTATGGGAAAGGGCACGTGAGTAATCCCTGGGAAATCAATCTCGCTGACGCGGATACACTCATGTCTTGCACTTCTCAGTTAAATATATTATTTAACTGGAAGGAATTATTGAGCCGTATTAAATATTATCAGGTGAACTCTAATTTAATTGGGTATTTAATGATTATACTTGGAGTTTGTAACATCCTGAATTTCAGAGCCTTTTTGAAGCTTTCGAAATAAAATTCACCATTTGTATTTTTCTGAGATTAATTAAAGCTTAATTGGAATTTTTATGAATTAAAAAGGGTTTAATATGATTACGTTAAACATTAACATTTGCCAAAAATATTTTATTTGAGTTCCCTGAGTCCCAAGGAATTTTATGGAATTTTCTGGGAATTTTCTGGATTTATTTGCTACTTTCTAGAGCTCAAAAAGTATTACTTGAATTTCTGGAAAAATAAAAACCCCAAAAATCCTTAAACCGGCCGGTGGGCCGAAACCCACCAAGCCGGCCCAACCCGCCCGGCCAGCCTGCCCCGCCCCTTGCCACGCGGCGCGCATCCGCACCCGCCTTGACCCGTCCGATATGCGCCACATGTCGGCCATCGGACACGCGCCGCCCGCATCCAACCGCACCCGCAACTGCACCCGCGCGCCCCGCCGCTTCGCCTTCCGGTGGATCCGGTCCACCGTGAGCTGTGTCTCCGACCCATGGGGTCCACTGGTCAGCTTCGGTGCCGTAAACCCGTGAGCCGGTTAGCTGCGCCAGCATGCCATGCAAGCCAGCCACGTTAGCCCTAATCCGAGTCAGCACGCCACGTCAGTGCCACCTGTCAGCCACGTCAGCAACCGAAGCCGCCCGATGCCACGTAACCCCGCCCCGTCAGCATGCCACGTCAGCCAGGTTGCACACGTGTCACCACGCCAGCGCCGAGCGGTGGCCGCCACGCCGCGACGTGGTGGCCTGCGCGTGCGTCTGCCAACGGTGGCGCGACGTCGCCGTCTCAGTCGTGCAGCCGCCACTCGAGTGCGGGAGGATCACCTTCCCTTCATCGCTCAAGCAGGTGAGGCCCCGCCAAACCCTAACGTCTTACCGTAAGTTGTCTCGATCTGGTTTGTAGGTCACTTTTGGCCAAGGGCGGAACTGGGCCTCGGGCTGGGTGGGCTATAGCCCGAGACCCAGCAATATTACTAGCTATACCCCTAGAAACCCTAACCCTCTAATCCCCAACCGCCAGAGCCAAATCCCAGATCGGCGATCCAATCGCGTGCGGCGCCCCCCACCGCCGCCCTCGCTTGCGCGCGCCTCCACCGCCGGCCATCGCCTCGCCTGCGCACGCCTCCACCGCCGGCCGCCGCCCTCACCTCACCTGCGCTGGTCACCGCCCTCGCCCCTCGCCCCCGACGCAGAGCGGTGACCCCGCGGATTAAATGTTACCTGAGGAGTCACTATAACTATGATGTGGGCATAGAGACATAGAAAGCAGGCATTATGTAGACATGTTTTCTTTTTATGTGTTGCCTGTTCATTCCTTTCAACCTTGTTTTTATTGCTGATATGTTCCTCCCAATAATCTTATTATTATTTGAATAGTATACTGAATAAATATCTCATCTCTTTATTTCTTATAGTTAATTTGTTGCTGTGCATATGCATAGTCATGTGTTGTGATTGCATCAGGTAATGAGGAAACTGCTAGGAAGATTACAGCTACCTGATTTTCTGCTGATCTGTAGGATTCAGCTAACAATCACAAACATCCAGCCAAGTCACATTTTGAGTTATGGCTCATTTGTATCAATGAAATGGTATCTGCCTTAGAGATCCAACTTTTTTCTCTGTAATAATGCAAAGCCAACATGATGAGATTGAGGCAAAGTTTTTTGAAGAACGAGCTGCGCTTGAAGCTAAGTACCAGAAGCTTTATGAGCCATTGTACACAAAGGTACACTTGTTCTTTATGTTTTACTAGCTGAATGTCCGTACGTTGCTACGGATTTAAAAAAATTAGAACATATTTGTATGCATGTTCCAATAAATGTTACCACCGTTAGTTTTAGAACATATAGTATGATAAAATTTTAAATTTCAGTTGTAACTCGTATCTCTAAACTTGCACTATGATGTACTTAAGTATGTGCTGCTGGACAATACTCACATTAAGGTCCCTCTTTATTGTTCATGTTCTATCAGGATGAAACAATTTGATTAGAGCAAACAGAGTCGTGGCGTCAAGTCAGGAAATTCAACATGGCAAACAAGCACGGACAAATGGAATGGAAGTGATAGTACTTTTGTTATTAGTTACAAACTTTGTAGTTTAAGTATGGAGATTGCTATGTAATTCCTGTATGAGTGGTGGCACTTTTAAATTATTATGTGTTGAATTAATATATGTATTTTTGATCCAATTGTGTTCCTAATTTGATTATTAATTTGCAACAACAAATTATAATAAACTATCATATGCTCAATATGCTACTGCAAATTTTACCGTTGCAATAAATCTGTATGCAAAATTGGTATTTCGTTGTGATAGGCTGTTGCAACGCCGCTACTATGCTGCGATTCCACTGTATGCCATGAACAATGTTCGTTGCTATAGGATCTATTTGCCACAAAATATATTTCGTTGCAATAACTTTATGGCAATGAAACGCCTTCCGTGACAATAAAACATATTGCAACGAACCGCCTCCCGTGGCAATTAAACCTGCTGCAACGAAACGCCTCCCGTAGCAATATATCCTGTTGCAACGAAATGCTCTCCGTGGCAATAGGGTCTATTGCCACGAACCATTGGCGTGGCAATAGAACCTATTACCACGCAATATTTTCATGGCAAATGATACTATTGCCACGACCAAACTTTGTGGCAAAAGCAGCTATTGCCACGTAGTCAGCCGTGGCAATAGCCTATATCGCCACGACATCATTCGTTGCAACAACAAACAATTACCACAACACATTGCATGGCAATAACCATAGGTATTGCAACGAAACCACAATCCGTTGCACAACCTTTTAAGCACGCAAGTACTTGCCACGCTTGCCAACGGAAGTGAAGTGTTGCAATAGTTACATATTGCATCTATTTTGACCCTATTGCAACGATTTCGCTCCGTTGTCCTAGACCTGAAAACTAGTAGTGTATGAGGGTATTGTTATAATCATGCCTTATGGGCATATATATATATGCACTCTGGTCATGGAGCCAGGGCAAGGATAGCTCATTTGTCATAACCACTTTACTACTCTCCTAGTTTATTGTTTGGCCTATTGCCACAACACAAACATTTTCTTCAATATCTCTAGTCTTTCCTATGTCTTGCTTAAGATCAATCATCCCGCCCGATGTAAGTTTAAGCTCCATTAAGTTGGTTTTAGTGATAATGACAAATCTAATTGTGAGACTAATTTGTTTATTGATTATGATATTGCTTAGTATCATTTGGATGAAAAGGTAAAAATCATAAGAGGTATGCATTCAATATCAGATTTTTATATCTTAGTGCATTCCTTAGATCCAAAATATAGACTGAACTGCATAAAAAGTCAAACATAAAATGTGCATATGTCTTTATTATATACTCTAGTATACACACATTTAGGAGGAGTTCACTCTATATTTTAAGGTTTCATTAGTATTGATCCACATTTATCTTTTCATATATTAAGGATCTTTACATTGAAACATATCCCTTGAGTACATATAACTTGTATAGTTCATATGTACTCATAATCGGGTTATCATCTAGTTCTTCCATTATATGTTAATGGTTGAATAATTAATGACAACCGGATGAATAAGCTTTGCTTTAAAAAGCTTATCTCAGAGTATACAATTGTTGTGTACATGTTGTATACTCGAAAATCAATATTTATCTCATTATTTGTTGAGATTGTCATGAATTTCCAAAAGGGAAGATTGTTGAATCTAGTCCCTCCATTATGAGTTAACGGTGAAGTTCTGGTAATTGATGACAATTGATTTGTGTACTAATAGTTTTCATGAGTTGGATGAATAGATCAGGTTCCACAAATAAGGATGACTTAGTATGGCTTCATGTGTTAAAGATCATTAAGTCAAGTGAAGAATGCATCATGAGTTGATGCATGTCCAAGATGAGTTGATCATATGTTGATCATCAAGTCAAGAGAAGAACCATCATGTGTTGATGGAGTTCAAGTGATAAGGACCCAGACATGAAGTGAAGATATGTGTCATCAAGCTTCAAGAAGATGCTAAGGCAAAGGTATGACTAGTTAGGGCTAAGAATATGTTTATAATCTTTTACCGGTCTTGGTATTTAGTTGGAAGACCAGATTGGTAGTATATGTACAGGGGTCATGTCTAGTAACTTAAGTCTCATCATGTGTTGATAGCTCAATCTCACATCATCTAGCCATCTGTAGCATGATGCCTATATTTATGAATGTGTTTTGTAAATAGTTGTGGCTCATGTATTGAATTCTTGTAACATGAGACTATACATTGCGAATGTACTTTTCAAGTGTTTGAAGCCCATGTTTCGTATGAGGCTTATATTTGTATATGGTTGAAGCTCATATATATAATCCTTGTATCATGATTCTAAAAGTGTGCAAATATATTTTACAATTTGTTAGGAACCATAGATAATCCTTGTGTACATGATACTGTAGTATGCAAATGTGTTTTGTAAAATCTGTTGAAGTATATGCACTTCTCAGGGAAATCGAAACTACCACAGTGTATTCTATGGTACTACCGCTGAACGGAATTACCGGCACTGCAATCACATAACTACTGCATTAGCTGGTGGTCAAAGACCTGTGTGGTCGAGGACGAGAGTGGTCGGAACAAAATTGGTCAAACTAAAGTGATCGAAGACCAATGTGGTCAAAGATCAATGTGGTCAATGACCTACGTGGTCGAAGATCGATGTGGTCGAACCAGAGTGGTTGAACCAACACAGTTAGAACCAACGTGGTCAAGATATGTGTGATCAAAACCAGCGTGGTCAAAACCGACGTGGTCGAGATCTGTGTGATTGAAGACCAGTGTTGTCAAACCAAGACGGTCAGATCCGATGTGGTTGAGATATGTGTGATTGAAACCAGCATGGTTGAAGCTGACATGGTCAAGATCTGTGTGATTAAAGACCAGCGTGGTCGAACCAAGACGGCCGGATCCAATATGGTCGAGATCTGTATGATTGAAACTAGCGTGGTCAAACTAATGTAGTCGAGATCTGTGTGATCGAAACCAACGTGGTCAAATCGACGTGGTCGAGACCTATGTGGTCGGAACCAATATGGTTGAACTGATGTGATTAAAACAACGTAGTAAAGGATTGACATGGTGGTCGGAGATATGTGTGATTGAAGATTGATGTGGTCAAAAATTAACATGGTCGACATGGTTGAGACCTGAGTAGTTAGAGACTAGTGTAGTCGATGACCAGCGTAGTCAAAGACCTGTGTGGTTGAAACTGACAACATGGTCAGAGACTAGCATAGTCAGAGACCTGTGTAGTCAAACCAGACAATATGGTTGGAGACCAGGGTGGTCGGAGACCTATGTGGTCGATCCGGACAACGTGGTCGAAGACTTGGGTGGTTGAAACATCCAATGTGGTTAAGGACCAGTGCAATCGATGATCGGTACTTCTAGCTCTATGTGAGCGTACAACCAGTAAGCGGTGCTACCAACTCTATGTGAGTGGTACTTCCGATTTGCAAAACGACCTACTTGTGTAATGGTACATTTTTTTCCAGAGAGACAACTCCATAGAGTCTTCTCGTCCCTGAAGAAATCAGTAGTTCTGCTTGTGTGGCGTGGTACTTCTGATGATTAGTAGTATCGGATTTTAGCCATTGGAACTAACAGAATTGTCTGTAACGACTAGTTTTCTAACTGTTACTGAGGGGAGCGGAAGTACCAGTCGTAAGCTAGTGATACTTCCGAAAATCCTATTTTTTTCAGGTGTTTTTCTTTCAACGACTAGTTTTTTTTGGTATGGGTATATATGTACCTCCTTGTGGCCAGTTGGAGATATTGTTGCTTTATTGTATTTCACTCTCTTGAGTTAGTATGAGGTCCTCATCTCAATTGTGCATGTGTTGCATCTTGTGAGCAAAGAGGAAGGCTCTAGATTGCATGTGTTGCATATAGAGGTGAATTGAGTATCCACTTGAGCTTGAGCACGTGGTGAGAGTCAAGCGAGAAGCTTGACTTATTACTCTTGGAGGTTGCCGACTCCTAGGTGGCACTGGAGGTGTCGTGCGTGGCAATCTTCTCAAAGAATATTGTGAGAAGACCCGGCAAAGTGTAAAGGTTGGAGCTCACCTACTCGGAGCGGGAAAGAGGCATTACTAGTGGATTTGAGGTGGAATGCTTAATTCGTGGAGCAGGTCCAATTCATTTGAGCTTACCTAAATGTGGACTATGAGAGACCGGCAAGTCTCCGAACACCACGGTAAAAAGTAGCCGTATCAATTGTAGTTTATTTTCTTGTGCTTAATTTACATTCAAGCAATTTACATTCATAGAATAAAATTGATTGTTCGTCATCCTAGAATTACAAACCTTTGCTGAACTTAGTTGTTTTATGCATTATTTATGCTAAACCAATTTGAGTTAAGCTTCCGTATTATATACTTGGTTTAGCCAAATAGAAATTGATAATTAATTGGAAGAGAATCTTTAAGACCGTCCATTCACCCCCACTAGTCGGCTTCCTCGATCTTACACCTGTCTTCTTTGACCATACCTTAGCTAATCCTCGAGCCTAGTCCTATTCCACGCAGTCGTCCATGGTTGCCTCCATACTTCCTACACATCAAAGACAAAGAAATCATTTTCGGGCATAAATTCTTCATAACTTGACCCACGTTAGTCCAAATATGCTTCATGCACCATGAATGCAATGACATAGAACTCCAAAACTCAACTGACGAGGATTGTATGATCCCTTACATATGGCTTTAATACTTGATTAAAGTTGTAATACCTATGTGGTCGTAACTTTCTAAAGCTGCTTCCCAAATACCCTAGTCGGAGGATTACTGTACATTTTGCCCAACCAGTAGGCCACTCGGAGAGTTTGTGAACTGGTATAAGGGCCTACTTCCATGGAACTTCTCTCGTGCGATGGATAAAACATGTGCCTTATCCATCTCATACAGCACAATGGTTTGGCCTGTATCTCTGATAACAACCGCCATGCAGTTGTCCCATGATTATCTCCCATTGATAACAACTGAAGATCAGTTATCATCAAATTTTCTCTCTAACAACAACCACCCCTCTGATTGGATGCGCTGATTCCACAAAATGTCTTATCAGACAGATAACTAACGCCTCTTCAATGATATTTAAAGATTGATGGGAGAAGACAGAAATGAGATCGATCCATAAAAGGAATAAGAGTTTAGAGAACAAGTCAAGCCAACTGGCATCTTCCAAGTAATAGGAGATTATAGATTAGGGCTATAGTTAATTCTCCTTGGTAGGCACCTTTGTAACTAGTTCATGACAATAAAGGTCATCCTTTTCTCTTGCTAAAATACTTCCAAGGAATCCTGCCTCATTTATCAAATTATTCGTAAGATCGGCGACTTGATTCGATATCAACCCATGACCAAAACCCACAAATATCCAAAGCCGCTTGGATATTTTCAGACAAAATTGATCTAATCAACATTGAGCGGTCAGTTTGTTTGCGCTAGTCAATCCCTAGTAACAGGGGAGCTGGTCAGATTGCAGTAATCATGCAGGTCAGACTGCTTGGCCAAACCCTATTGGATCGCCACTCATTGGCTGGTCGGACTGCTCATATTTTCTCTCGCACACACAAGTGAGCTCCTTTCTGAAAAAACTAACCGCCAACTAAAAATCGGTCGCACCGATCGCATCGCACCTATGGTCCGACTCACCCCAAAATCAGTTTACACCAAACTAGCGGTCAAACTGCTCTTATGGCCGGTCAGATCGCCCTAGTCTGATATTAGATCTGAAAGCTTGTAAACTTTTGCAAATTCAAAATTTAATTTGACGTAAATGAGCTATAGACACGTCAAGTGGCAACACAATCAAGTGGACACATCAAGGGAAAATCAAAGCGGTACGAATATAACACTGAGAGTAAGCACCGATCTGATTTGCGTGTACACGTGGCTCATGGTAACGGTCGATCGTGAATGCTCCATCAGGGCATGGCTCATGGCTGTCGCGTTCTAACCGCAAGCAAGCCGTACTAGCTGCTGCTCACATCACACACGCTTCCTTTTGGATTAGGCGAGCGAGATTGCGACGCGAGTCGTTAGGGGGTCATGCAAGTTTGTTTCAGTTGCTCGTTGCTGTTGTTGGTTGCGAGTTTTTTCAACTCTGCATTGCGCACGAGTCACTGTTGCTCGACCACACTGAGCACCTCACTCACTGTCACTCGTCTAATTGAGACTGTTTGATCAGCGTGAGGATCTAGCATTCTAATCTAGCTAGCATGTGGGTTTAAGTGGGTTTATCATAATTTTTTTAAAAAGATCCAGCTTTTGCTGGCTTATTATATTAAGTAGAAGAAATAGAAGCCAAAAATACAGAGTGCAGAAGCGCCTGGTAGTTTTTCAGTAGGTAAATTACACAGAGAGGAGAACAACTAATGGGACTAAGAGCATCTCCAAGAGATGCTCTTTCTCACCCCCTATCTTAAAATATTAGGTATGAAACTAAAAATAAACCTCCAACAGATACTCTAAAACACGCCCAATAATTTTGGTACTCTAAAATTGAGGTGGATCACCATCAAATATACAGTGCCTAGATGGTAATTTTAGGGATCCAAGTTTAGAGAAGCTGCTGAAGGAGGGGAAAGATTTAGAGGATAATTTTTTTAGAAAGGCTCCCAATATGAAATTTTAGAGGACAAAATATTGAATCTCTCTTGAAGATACTCTAAGGCAGAATTAGTTCTAGGCCTTCTCCGCCCGCCGTTCTCCAGGAACGAACTTCCTGTTTCATTATCTCGAAACAGGTGGGGTATCCTATAGAAAGGACATATTTGTCAGCTAAGGAGTTCTGGAGGATGTGCGCAACCATCGATCATTGGAGGCACTTGCACGGTTGCGCCCTGTTATGTGGTCCAAAAAGAAAGCATAAAATTAGCTCCCACGCCACAATCCTATACCAAACACAAGAAACGATTTTAGAAATTGAGGCACTGCAAATTTCTTGCCTTATGCTTTCGTCTGAACAATTCTTGCCAGGTACTAGTAGTCTAGCAAACAGAAGTTCCCACCGGCCGAAATCTCTGGCCCTATTTGGAAAGTAGGATATTTTTAGGGGATTTTCTTGCAAAACTTCACATCTAATGAAAGTGAATATTTCCTTTTGTTATGAGACTTTTTAGTTTTAAACGCGGCCTTAGCTTATCTTGGACTGAACAGTTCATGCGCAAGGAATGTTCAATAGGAGGCATCCCCTATTGAGGTATGTGTAGAATCGCAAGAGACTTCTCATTCTCAAAAGCTAGCTTATGAGATTAAGGACTTTCTTACCTTTAAGTTAGATCTTTTAACCTTTCACAAATTAATAAAAGACTATTCAAACAATCTCTCTTTCACACATTGGTATCCATCGGTCATTCACCGCCCCCTTTATCGTACAATAATGGTTCCTTAAGGTCACAATCTATCAAACGTTCATACACTAGTATTTATTGGGTCGAAGATATTAGAATCAGACTCTGATATTACTTGTAGGATCGTAAGAGTCTTCTCATCCTTAAAAGCTAGCTTGTGAGGGGAAAATTTTTCTCACTTTTAAGTTAGATATTTTACTCTTCCACAATCAATATAGGACTATTTCAGCAACATATGATAAATTGAGTTGCCGGAAAACTTCTTAGATACGAGTGTCCAAAATTTCTCATCTTTCTCGGTATCATGCTGATTAAGGAGAAGCCATGGAATACGCATTCAGTTTTCCACCTTTGCGCCTGAAGGATTGCTCTTACCAGTTAGTTCTAACATGTATCTAGTTTTATCTAGTTTTATACATGTTGACATTTTACCAATATCTTCCATTTTTAACCGCTTTCTAAAGAACAAACAAAAAAAATCTTCCGATATGCATTCAGATCCCGGATGCTTATCTGATCTCGAAGACAGGATAGCTTGTATGGGGGGAAAAAAAGAGGCAACAGCATGGATGGACTAGTACCAATTATCTCTCATCTGGTCTGCGCTGGGTGGGTGGGACTATGACCTAGGTGGAGCGTGTTCACCCGGCCATGCACGCACTCGAGCTGCTCACATGCCGCGCCTCCCAAAAAAGCAAGATCGCTAGGCTAGCACTGCTGACGGCTCATCGTCCCACCGAGAGTGGCCGGCCGGGACGCGCCCATCATTCCGCCGTTGAAAGGCCGATCCCCCGGCGGAAAGAGCCCGCAAATTTGACGTCTCCCTCCGTAATTAGTCAACGTAAGGGGACCGGGCGGCCGAACCCACGATGTGTTTCGCGACGCGCTGTTGTCAGCTCGTCGCTTGTGTCGCCCCCCGGTCAATGGCCGTGCGTGCATATGCGCTCCGTTTGCGTCCCCCGGTGAATTAAACGCGTGCAGTGCGGAGACGAATTGGCGATGGAGATGCACGGCAGTTTTGGAAGTTCACTGTTTGAACGGTATAGATATCTATGGTTGATTCATATTCACTGTACGACTTATCTCCTCTCTCTCTCTCACACACTCGTCCCTTCCTCTCTCTCTCACTCCTCCTGTCGGCATCTCTCATCGACGTTGCCACCTCCCCTTCTACTTCCTCTTTCCTCCTCTGTCGGCACCACCACCTCTCCTTCCTCGTCCTCCTCCGTCACTACCGCCCCTCTCCATCCTTCCCCGACCAAGGAGGGCAGTCGGCAAGCCGATGGAGGATGGCAGCCTCCCACTCCTCCTTCACCTCCAGCGTCACCCTCTCTCTCCTCCTTCACCTCCGATGCTGCCCCTCCACCATCTCCTTTAACTCTGGCGCTACCCTCCCCTCCTTATCTGGCTCCAGATCTGACGATGGTTGGCAACGGCAAGGCTTAGGACGTAGGTATCAGGTGGCGGCACAACTCCAGGCTGGGTGGCACCAAGGGTCACCACACTCTTCTACTCGCTGGCCACTGTGCCCTTCGGGTGTCGCCTCGATATCCATACCGTGGAGCGCCGCAGCCACCTGTGCAAGCCGCCACGCTGGTATAGTTAAGTAAACCTATTAGAATTTGTTGAAGTTCCTTGCTAAAACTTGTTAAAACATGATGAAATTTGTTGAATTCTTGGTTGAAATTTGCTAAAACTTACTAAAACTCGCTAAAATTTGTTGAAGATTGAATTCCAAAATTTAAAACTAGTTAAAATTATGGCTTGGAATCTTTTGGAAACACCTAGAAACACGCAAAACTAACTCTCCTTGGTGAAACTTGTTGAAGCCTAGTAAAGCTTATTGAAACTCTTGGTTAAAATTTACTATAACTTGTTGAAACTCCCCAGCTAAAACTTGTTAAAATTTGAGTTCAAAAATTTGCAACTCGCTGAAACTTTGGTTTAGAATCTTTTGGAAACTCCTAGAAACACATAGAACTAATTGAAACATACAACTTTTTAAATATTTTCTTAAAATTTACTAAAATTATATAAAACCTATAACTATACCGTCGTTGTGTAGTCGACGAGCCCGCACTACGGCTTTCCTAGGACAGCATCCGTGCAGCGGTGGATGGTAGCACGCTAATCAAGAATTCAGTCACGTAAAGGTAGTAGTGGTGTACTACCCGGCGGGGACCCGGAGATTTTTAAGGCTCGGAGAGCAGCTTTGTAAGACGAAACAATGCGAAGATCTACAAATTTAGTCCCAGAACACTTCGATTCTTCAGCAGTTCGCAGTTAAATTTACGTCGCCAATTCTGAAACAGAAGCCAGGCCATTTGTTGGTTCGAATTGATTAGTCGTATATGGGTATTTTTTTTTGGCTGTGGTTAGGGGTTTTGGTTGAAATTTTTAAATTTTGGTTGTTCGCGATAGATATTACGAAGAGAGATATTCACATACAATTTTGGTTGGTACAGATGATGAGCTTTAAATATATACTATAATTAATTTGTAGATTCTGTCTTGAAAAATACTCTATTTAAAAACTAGATGCTTAACAAAAAATAAAAGTCGCTTTTAAAAGCCGGATAGAACACGTCGTATATAGCCCATAGTGTGCACGCATGATACATCATACATCCCAATACAAGTACACAAGGCATGTTGGCGCGATACATAGGCCTCCGTGGTCTACGCTAACTGCACCGGCTCACGGCTCTCACACAGCAGAGAATGAATTCGCGTAGATGGGGACACACAAACTAAAGCATCCTTTTTTTTTCGTCAGTTGAGCCAGAAGGGTGGACAGATTCGAGTGCCACCGCAAGCCGGCCACCATCTTTATCAACGGCGAGAAGCGAGCACAGCTGCATACACGCACGAGAATACGAGATCGAGCAGTTTCCTGCAGTACATCCAACTCACATTATTCCGCGACCGATTCTGCCTGTCTATAGCGCTCTGTACATGCATCGATCGCTCTCCCCTCGAGGCCGAGGAGTGCGTGTCGATCACGACCGAATACAGACGGCGTAGTACGCGAAGACGGCGTGCTTGAGCTGGCGCAGCATCAGCAGGAAGCACTGCATCTGCGCAAAAGCCGAGCCCGAAACCGGACGCCATCCCCACCACCTGCCCGCCGACCGGATCCCCTCGCCTGGCACGGCCCGGAACAGCGCGCCCCACGGCCAGCTGAACCCGCCCAACACGGGCATCGGCCTTGAAACAATTAGCCTAGCCAAGGCAAGACAGATAGATGTCTTGGTAGCGGTGCCTATGCCCATAGAATCGGCCTAAGCAAGTGCATGGCCCAAACGGGTTAGATAGCCACATGCTAACGTCAAGGGCAGGAGGTATACAACAGTCAACAGATCATCCATAGATTGCCGAAAATAGCTTCGTTCTCACTTGCCACCACGTCGCCTTCGCCGTTGTTTGCCGAGTCGGCCGACGGTGGCTGCTCAAGCCGAGCCTGCGAGCCATACATTTCTAGTGGTTGTGTCAATGTTAGGTACTGAAAAGCACATACTATACTCCTATACCGCGTTGCTTCTGCAACTGATAACTCTCTCGCCATACTTAAATAATTTTTTAGTTGTCAACATGAGAGAAATTACTAGTTTACATATTGTCATACCAGTCCATTGCAGAAGGTCGGCGGAATATTTAGACTGAACAAGAAAAAGATCATCCCATGTTCGACATAATTCGATGTCGAAAAAGTAATGAAGATTACCAAGATCCTTGAAGGCAAACTCCGATTGCAATTTTTGAATCAAGGTATGAATAGTCTGAGGAGATGAGTTAGTGACAAAAATGTCAACAATATGAACTAGTATATATGTGATCATGCTACTATGATTATGGATGAACAGAGACGTGTCAGCTCAAAAAAGAACAAAACTAAGTTCTTGTAAATAAGAACTAAGTTGAGAATACTAGACACAAGGTGATTACTTCAACACATAAAGAGCTTTATCCAATTTGCACATATGATGTGGAAACTATGGATCCTCATAACCCGGTGGCTGCCGCATGAACACATCCTCTTCTAGAACACCATGCAAAAATGCATTCTGTATATCCAATTGATGAAGCAACCATCTACATGACACTGCTAATGATAGAACAAGACAAATTGTAGCGGTTTCACAACCGGGCTTAACGTATCTTCATAATCAATTCTGTATTATTGTTTGAATCCTTTTGCAAACCAATTTGACCTTACAATGTTCAATAGAAGTGTCAGCCTTCTTCTTCAATTTAAATACCCACTTGCAGTCAATGATATCGCGACTGTTTTGAGATGATGCCAAGTGACATGTCTTGTTCTTTACGAGTGCATGATATTTAGCATCTATTGCCTCCTTCCAATTTCTTTCACAAAGAGCATTCTCAATGGCTGCCGGTTCGGTTACAGTAAGAAATATGCGCCGATGGGCATCATATTGCACTGTAGCGTCAATACGAATACTTGGTTGACGAATGTTGTTCCGCAGTCTTTGTTTGCATGGGATGAGACGGTGGTACAGGAAGATTAGACAGTGGAGACAAAGACGTGCTGAGTTCCACAATCGTATCAAGGGCACGTGGAGTAGGTGAAGCATCAAATACATATGTTGAGCCGGTAGGATCCTCCGCAGAACTCACGCTTTGAGAAATCAGCACCCCTAGGATCTACGCCAGCAACACCCACCGAATCGCCCCTGGGGTCTGTCTCGTTTTCTCCCGTCTAGAATCATCACTTGGATTTGTTGTGGATGAGTCACCTGTAGCCTGCACAGAGGGGAACGATAAATTCGGTTGGATAGTAGGGTCAAATAGCACAACAAAATTGGAATCAAGTATACCAATACCCATATTAAACTCTCTACCATCTATACGTCCCATAACTGGAGAAATATTTGCGGAAGCCAAGGAAGGAAAGATCAAAATTTGGTCAAGTAATAGTTGATCCGATAGTGGTGTTTTTTCATCAGCAAAAAGAAAATTGTTGCTCGTCAAAGATTACATCATAAGAAATATAAATCCTACCAAAAGAGACATGCAAACACTTGTAGCCTTTATAAAGAGAGCTATAATCAAGAAAACACACCGTTTAGACTGAAATTTGAGTTTCTGATTATAGTATGGATGGAGACAGGGCTAGCATGCATACTCGAAAGTTCTAATAAAGGAATAGTCTAGAGATGTTCCAAAAAGATGGTCTAGTGGAGTTGAATTCTATATCGCTCTGTTAGAAAGGTGATTTATCAAGAAACATGTTGTTTGAAATACCTCGTCCAAAAACGAACAAACATAGAGGCATAAGCGAGTAAAAACAAGCCAACTTCTACGATATAGTGACGTTTTCTCTTAGCTGAGCTATTTTGTTGATAAGTGTGTGGACAGAAACATGATGAGTGATCCCAATTTGTTGGAAAAAGGAATTCAACTTTTGGTTGTCGCCTCCCCAGTCGATTTGCATGTGTAGGATTTTTTATTTAGAAGGTGCTCAACATGAGTTTGGAATTGGATGAATATGCGATAGACATCAACTTTACTTTTGAGACAATGCATCCAAGTGAATTTACTAAAATCAGCAATAAAGCTCACATAATATTTTAAACTACCAAATGATGTGCACGCAAGCTCCTAAATATCGGAGAAAACAGGTTCAAGAGGTGACGATAACTGCCGGAGACCAAGGGGTGCCCCTCGAGGCCATGGGCGCCGTCTGGGCGCGGCACTGTTACGGGGGGCGGTTCGTGCAGCCGCCGGCCAAGAACGCCGAGGCCCTCATGAGCTGATGATGTTTGTGCCTTCGCTGTGGTGGTAGTTCAGTGGCTTTCTCAGACGTTTTTACGGAAGGCGCTTCGGTTTTCCGTACATGTGTTTTGTTCATCATGTGGGGTATGGCAAAGAAAAATCAGAATATTGTTCCGTGCAGTTTTTTTACCGGATTTAATAACGTTTGTTTTCTTCTCTTGCGAAATGCAAACAACACTTGTTTATCAAGTTTATGGCTAGTCCAATTGATTTACTACCCCATGCTGTGTGGCTAAAAGTCAATATTCAAATAATCAACTACACCCTTCGACAAAAAAAGCACTTATTTGAGTACAAGTTTATTTCAAGTCTTTTTGACCTGAACTTGTGCAAAATGCCTAATTAGAAGGCACAAAACGAAAAACATAATAATTGTATAGAAACGTCGGTGCAATACTTCGCAACACAAAAATAGCGGTCTCATAGAAATCACGTACGGACCATATGACTATGAGTCCTGTGCAGTATTAGCAGACAACAGCTTCATCGTGATGACTATTTTTTTGTTACAAAAGGTTATATATCAGAGTTTCCTTAGAACAAAACTATACTAAGTCAGCAAACATCTTAGCATGACGACTCCGTGGCCCAATGGATAAGGCGCTGGTCTACGGAACCAGAGATTCTGGGTTCGATCCCCAGCGGAGTCGTTTCGTTTTCTTTTTATTTTTTTATCTTTCTGCTGTGTCATTCTAAAAAAGAACAGCTACAGAAAGAAAGGTACTACGGCAAATTTCAGCTTTCCTTTTTCACAGGTGTTACCACAAAACTTGCTCTACTTCGTTGCCAAAGATGCTCGATTCAACCAGCCGAACACATCTATTCCGTACACTCCAAATCAATTACCAGCACCAAAACAGTCGTTTCGTTTTCTTTATTCTTTATCTTTCTGCTACATCATTCTCTAAAGGAACAAGCAGAGCTACAGAAAGAGAAGGTACTACGGAAAATTTCAGCTTTCCTTTTTCACAGGTGTTACCAGAAAACTTGCTCACTTCGTTGCCAAGATGCTCAATTCAACCAGCACAAAAATTGCTCTATCTAAGCTCCAAATAACAGTCTTTTCAAATGATGTCGTAAGCTCGCAAAATGAGTCCGTAAAACTTATTGCGTAGGTTCTCAGTACGGAGAGATTAATACATAAGCAGCACAAAACAAAGATGAGATCACGCGCAAGTGTATCAGATATGAGCCAAGTCAGATTCTGCTGACTCTACATCATACTGGGCTATGATATCCAACATAATTAACATCTCAAGCATGATCAATAACTGGGAGGTCAAGAAGAGCACATGCCGCGCTTTGAAGACGAGGAACTAGCCAGTCCAGATTAGAGCAGTCTACGATAATTAGATCAGAGCGATGCTACTCTCCCCACCAGGGGGCTTCCGGACGCCGCCAAGGTAGTCCCGGGAAGCCGCCATTCCATCAGCGAAGATGTCGTTGCCGCTCATCTCCTTCAGCTTCGCCGAGCTCAGAGATTTCTCACCTGAGGCAGGGGCAGCATCCTCTTTGAAGATGTTGTTGCCTGTCAACTCTTGGAACTTCTGGTTGTGAATTTTCTTGGCTGTTTTCACTTCAGGATCCTCACTGAATGAGATGTTGCTTGGACCTCCAGCAGGCTACAAAAGCATTCCAAATCATGCAAATTCAGAGGGTGAGATATTTATGCTAACAGGATAAATAACAAGTAGATTTTGTTGAATGATGGCAATGCAATGTCACAAAAATATCGAGGAAAAGATCAAATAAAAATGACATTGTTTCCTTAAAAAATGACACATTTTTTCCATATGCAGTAGCTGATGCATTTTACATTAAAAATTTACAAGTGCAACCTAATTTGAGCATACTTATAAGGCGTAATTCCGATTGTAGTTCATTCATTCCCTGTACAACCATGAGGAACAAAAAAAATCCCCTTTTGTACTGCCCTAAAGAAAGGTGGTATGAATTCCTATTTAACATATCTAACCAGCATTCTATTAAGCCTAAGGAAGATTCAGGTGATACTCCAAAACCCAAACTTGAAACTCCCCATTGGCCAACATTTCAACAGAAACAGATTTTAAATCACCATGCAGCATCTAGCATGTAATTAACATAGTACCGAAGCATGCAATCAGCAGCATGCAAGCACATCAAATGGGAACCAATGGTGTGTGCATTACAGAATTATGCATGTGCACAGTGAAATTTCGAATTAAATTAGCAGGGGATTCAAATATTTGCACCACAGGAGAACACTAAAATAAATAAAAACATATAAAGAATTGCATGATATGAAACACAAGATTAAGAACATAATGCAGAATTCCATGTTCAGCTATGTATAGTCAAAATTTATCTTTTGTTCCTGAAGACATGAAGTGCCAACTCTCTATAATTAGGGGTGTCAATGGATCAAATACGAATCAAATAGTCCGAATACGGATGCCGGATAAAACGGATAATAAATATATGATTGACACTCTTTGAATCCTAATATATCAAATACGAATTAAATCGTCCAGTTACGGATACCGGATAAAACGGATTATCCGGATCTAATTGACACCCCTATCTATAATAGGACTTTCATTGTTTGCTTGACAGATGTACAGTAAAATGGAATCAAATTGTAAACAGGAAGGTCATAGACCCCATTCTTTTTAACTTATAGCTTCTCCCGAACAAATAAATGGGATAGCTTCTCCGCCGTCTTTTCAAAGCGATTTATCGGAACAGTCTTTTCGAAGAGACTTATCGGCATTCAGTTCGTTCACACAAACGCTCACTTTAAAAGTAAAAACCATCGGCTGCAGCCGAAAAGAACGACATGTCACTTACATTAGAAACTTTCACTGATGTGTGGATGCTTCTCGGCTGTGGAAGTGCAAAATCAAGATTTCCTTGTAGCTCCATATTACGAGCAGCCAATGGCCTTGCAGGGATCTCACGAGGTGGACCAAAGATATCACTCCCGGTGAGCTCCTTGCTCTTGGCTTCAGAAAGCTGCTTATTGATTTTAGCTTCAGCATCACTCTCCAGTGTACCACTAAGCTCTCGTTGCTTAGCCACCTCAGGCAATGAGGATGGCTTCTTTGGAGAAACACTTCCATCAGCACTAAATGAGATCTGACTTATTCCAGTTACAGATTGCTGTCATGAAAAGGTTCATCAGTGAGTTACATTGTTGAAAGAAATCAAAGATTGAGCTTTGGATTAATCAACCCAAAAGAAAAAAAAATATTCTTGAGAGACATTTAAGGGTTACAAACGTAAAACATAATAAATTATTCTTGCAAATATGCTTCTTTTCAAGTCTCAAACCAAATAGCAGTTTTTCTTAACAGAAAAAGTATGAGGTATGTATTAACTTAGAACTCTGTCCATCTACACATACTATAATATTAATACCACCAGAAGCAATCACAATAGTGCCAAGTGGAGAAAGACATACGCAACAAAAAGCGGGGACCGCGACATGTTTCTAAACAGGAAAAGTACCTGATACATCCTCACAGAAGTTTTGTTAGCAGGATTTGAAGCCTCTGAATCACCATTTTCACTCTTTTCAGCAAATATCCCACTCCCAGTCATTTCTTTCAACTTCGAGCCCGAGCAGAATTTCCTTTCACTATAATAGATCAACAAGGTTAGAGTTCGATGTATTCTATCCTCAAATAAGTATGGCATACGAATAAAAGAAACTTGACTGATTTTGTTACCACTGAAAGCAAATGAGTTTCCTATCAGACTTATTTTATGGTACATAAACCAATGAAGCCAGAAATAAGATGGACGTCACATACCAGTATACCACTTACTGCCAGACTTTTGTCCAGTCAACAGTAATATCACCACATTCAGAAAATGCATATCTTCAACAATTTCAACTAGTATTATCTCTGTAAGAAACCCAACTACAGCTTTATCATGCAAGCCTAGGTAATTTCAAGCAGAGCCTTCAACCCATGCAAGAGCTAACTTTCAAAAGCAAGACTGAAGGTAGATAAACTAGAACATCTATTATGATTTGGCTACCAAGGGAAACAATCCATCACCAAATTCTCGAAAACTGATTTTCCAAATCATACACATAAAAAGAGTCCATACCCTACGAGGCTCATCGTACTCAACGAAATTGCACGATAGTGAGTTTATGAACAATTACCAGAAGTAATAATATAGAAAACAGACAATGACACGGCAACAACGGTAAGTCAGTACACAGTGTCAGGCACCACATGACTCGACTTATTCAGCTAATTTCTGGTCTGTTTGCGGCACCCACGGCAGAAATATCCAAATTTTGGATCAGACATTTGCCGTTTGCATAACCCCAAATCACTTTCAGGCATTATTACCAGTACTGCTAAAACTTGGACTCCAGCACCACCCATAATTCAGTACTAATACCACAAATTTGGACACTAGTAGCATCGCATGTTTGCACTGTGCCACAAACGCACGGTCCAGCCTCACATGAACCAACCGCCAGCTGCAAGCGACTACCCTCCAGCAACCCACCATGAGGAGGCGTCGCAAGCATTAAAATTTTCAGTTGCCACTTCTCGCAAGAACCAGAGCAATCCCACCAGCCGTCGTAAATTTGAAACGTCGATCGGCCAAACCAGACATCCAAACAGAGCAGAGCACACATTGCTAGGTCAGATCGAGTTAACCAAATCAGAAACGCGGAACGAAATCACAGATCGAGCAGATCGGGACGAAATGCGGCACAGGGAGGACCCAGATCTCACCTCTTGCTCAGATCCTCGGCCTCCTGCTCGCTCACCGGCGCGCCGAACATCTCCGGCGTGATCCCCCCGGCCGGCTGGTCCAACAGCAGCAGCAGCAGAGAAACACACAGGCACCCAAAGTCAGCCCCATCACACAGAAAACAGCAAACCGATTCGATCGAACACATGCAGCAAGGCGGCGAGACGCGCGCGCGAGCGCTTACCTTGAGGCTGGGGCGGGAGGAGCCGGCCGGCGAGGCGGAGGCGGCGTCGGGCCCCGTTGCCGACCACGTGAGCAGGTCGGCCGTCGAGGCGTGCGGCTTCCGCACCGGCACCGCCCTCTCCATTGCTTCCGACCGCCGCTGCGCTACTGCCTCTGCTTAGCTCGCTCGCTCGGGTTCGTTTCTTCGCGGAGCTAAACGCGAGCACTGCTGCTGCGTAGGGTACTAGTGGTAATACCCATCCATGTCCGTCTGCGTCAGGGAACAGTTGCTGTGCAGTAACTGACACGTGGGCCCGGGAAACTCTGGAGCCACTTGTCGGTGGTTGCAGGAGAGAATACGACGGGAAGGGTTGTTAATTAGGCAGGGTGCCGAGGGGAGCAGCGGATCCGGGAGCCACGGCTCTATGCGCCTAGTTGGGTTCCGTGGTGGACGGTGAGTGGTTGCGCGGACGTGGTTGTTCGGGGACGAGTGTAGAGGATCCTTCATTGGCGAGGTGCCGGTGGGCACGTGGCTCGCCATTCCAGATGATACGACGCGGTCGGCGGTTCCATGTATGGCGCAACCCTCCCCTCGTACACGTTGCTTGGCCCGTGTGGCGCCAAGATACTTTGCAAATGACATTTCTCGTGTGGCGTCGCGTGTGCTGCTACGCGTGCACCTCTCCGCGCTCTACCCTCAAATGGGGGCCTCCGTGTGCCTCTTCTTCTTCTTCGTAACTTTTAAACGAAATATAATTTTTAAAATAAAATCTATAAATTTATTATTTTTAAAATAAAATTTATAAATTAATTATAGTATATACTATAGAGACTTTATTTATATTGATTAAAAACGCACATGAGTTTCTCTTATTTCGTACTCTCACACAAAACAGCTAAAAGGTATAAGCCACAGCCATAAACCGTAGCCTAAAAACAGGCCTATGTCTGAGCTCAGCTTCTTATTTTCATGCTTTGAAATCGGGTTTGAAGTAAATTTGACTCCACCAGAAGCAAAAGCCCAGATGTGTTTACCTAATATTGGGCTCGGCTCCAAAAATATATGAAATATTCGATATTGCCCTCTCCTTTCTAATCAATCCTAATTCCAAACCCAGTCGGTCCCGATTTCTTCTCCTACAAATCCAATTGTCGCTAGCAACTCCACGTCTCCGCCCCTTATCTTCCTCTCCGACGACGGCATGGCAGAGCAACTCCACCCCTTCTCTTCCTCTCCCTCTTCCTCTCCGATGGAGGCACGGCAGATCGAGTGAGTGGCGAGGCGGATTGGGCGGCGACGTGGCAGATCGAGCTGGCGGCGAGGTGAATCAGGCAACAACATGGCGCATCGGGCGGTGGCACAATGGATTGAGTCGGTAGCGCAACGGACGGTGACAAGGGTAAGGATGTATTTTGCGCCCTCTCGTTTTCTTCGGGAGTTGTCGAAGCCTTCCATCCCATGCTTCTCTTCTCACATTGATTTGGCCTCAGGCTTCTCCCAGCCCTCTGAAGCCCAGCTTCGGAGCCCGACCGTTTGGCTAAAGAAATGGCTTCGAAGCCTAAAAAACTTGGGCTCAAAGCCTGGCCAAATGGCACCTGATTTGAATTGTGTTTTGTCTTTAAAAAAATTGAAATGTGTTTGAAGGACTCTGGTCTTACGGGTGTAGCTCCTGTGCTTTTGTATCATGTCTAGGCTACATAAATAGTTCCTGAGGATTTTTGCCGACTCTTGCACTGTATTTGCAAAGAGATGAACTGATGCCTAATGTAGTACTCATCTAGACTATAAAGGTTCGAAAACAAAGAGATATTGTGGTTTGTTATCTTTCTTTTCGTAAGGTACGACATGTGTTATCACGTCGATCATGCAGGCATCCTTGGTAGTTCATGTGTTGTATTGTCTCGATAGGACACACGACCAACAGATACGTAAGACATTGTATCGATACAGTGAGCGACCACTAGAAGTGATTGGGTTTTATTCTTGAAGTGCCTTCTTATCAACCAATGTGTGAAGTATAAACAGAGCAATGGTGTTGTTACCTTAGTGTTTCCGTCCAAAGCAAATTATAACATACAATGCGGCACTATCCAACTTCTAGACATGATATTACGGGCCAATTCTTTATGGCTATGGCTTATAATTTTTGAGTTATTCGTGAGTTATACTTTTTCTAACTAATCATCTAATTTTTTACAAAACAATCTAATCTTTTTATTCTAGAGTAATCATCGATGGGCTTCCCACCCAGGGGCTAACCCTGGATAAAAATTGAATAGGGGTACAAATGACTTTGGGATTAGATTTTTGCTTTTTTTGGACTAATTCTATGCCCAATAAGAGCACTTTTGTTTGGCCAATAAAGGCACAAATGATACATTTTTAACTGATATAGATATGGGTTAGAAATTGAGTGGGGTCGTGCCCCCACTGGGCCTTTACTAGGTCCACCCCTATTCCCACCTAAATCTCCTTGAATTTTTGTTACCCTAAGTGAGGAGTAGTACATGGAATATTCATTTTCCAGCTAGAAACATTTATTATATTTGTTGGGGGAGTCACCCCAGCCACTCCCAATCGGCCTATCAGGGCAAAAAACCTATTATATGTGTAACTAAAAGACAGACCCACTAAGGCCATGATAGTGAAAGGACATGTTTGCCCTTAATAGTGAAGACCTCAAGAGGTGTATTGTGTAAACAATTTTTTCCATAGCTATAAATATGACCTCTAGGGCACCATAGGGGGAGAGAGCATGTTGAATACATAAAATAGACTTGAGTTTGACTTGGGCATCAGCCACACTCTATACCACTCTCCTCTCTTAAGTTTTAGGCTCTAGACATCCCTCACAGGTCTCTGGAAGCCCCTGCATCCACTGTTTGGCATGTAATCACAATAGTTGGCGCCGTCCATAGGAAGCGGCGTAGAAGCTACAAGCTAAAGCGACAGCTCCAGGGCCAGATGGCGTCGAAGAAGAAGATGACATTGGGCCCAAGTGAAAGCGTAGCACCACAGCCGACACCATAGCCGTGAGAGTGAGGGAACCTGTTGTCGAGGGCCCCCATCCCTGTGGCAGCAACGTACCAGGGTGGCCATGACCAGGGCTGCAATAGGTAACGAAGATGGCTCTGTAGCGGTGGCACGAGACACGAAGCGGGCAGCATCACAAGTAGAGGACCTTGCTTCAATGGCTCCTGGCGGTATCAGTGTCCCCATCATCAACGCAACGACCTTCGACGGCCCTGACACCTTCGTCACCACCACACAGCAAGTAGAGGGCGCCCTAGTGCCAACGCTGGGCCCGAGTAGTGGCGATCTACAGAACCCTACATCGAGAGATTGTAGACGTGTGGAGGGCCACGCGTGAGATGCAGGAGGCGCGAACCTAGTAGACCCCATCACCGTTGCGATGGAAGTGGCCGTGGAAAGGACAAAGAGTTTGGATGCCACTGCCAATGCCCGCAGTGCCCTCCAACCAGTGGATCTCGAGTCCCCCCTTAGTGTGGGCCTGCAATAGTGTGCCTGTCCAGAGAACTTCAAAATGCCCATGATGGAGCCTTACAAGGGCAACACTGATCCCCATAAATTCCTATGCATTTATGAGATGGCCATTGAAGTCGCAGGAGAGATGACTCGACGAAGGCGAAAAGGCTACCGCTTATCCTGCAAGGGGTTGTGATATCTTGGTTCTTCACGATCGCTCCCGGCTCCATTTACGTGTGGGAGCAGGTCCGCGACCTTATGCACAACTACTTCTAAGGCAACTGTGTGGAGTGAGTCGATGCTGACTAGCTTTTCGTGATAAATTAGACCCTCGGAGAAAAGATGCAGGAGTATTTTGGACGTTTCGTGAAGGTTACGTGCCATGTGAAAGATTGCAATGAGATGACAATCACCAACGCCGTAATCCGCGGCCTTCGGAAGGGGCCCCTCACATAGTGCAACGCCCGAAAACCCATAAGAATGGTAGCAAAGCTCTTCAACAAGATTGAAGAATACATAAGGACTGAGAAGGACGTGATGAGGCACGATGCCAATGTCATAGGGCCCACTGCTAAGGCCGAGCCCACCCCCGTGGCCCCAAAGGAGGGCTTGAACCACAAACAACAAAAGAGGCCCTGAGGCAGGTATGTGCTCGGCATCAAAGGGGGAGGCGATGAGGTCTCGACCACCAGAGGCCATAGCCATGGCAGAGGAAGGGGGCACAATCGTGGAAGGGGGTGAGGCTAGGAGGACGGGCATCAACAGGGGGTGTGGTGCAAAATGCATGGCAAGGGGTAGCACAACATGTGAGTGCCCCACCATTGTGGCGCTCCATGAAAGCGCAACCAGGGATCATGCCCAAGACGCGAGGACACTGGTGGTGGGCATGTGCAACAGCCTCCGGAAGTAGCCCCCGACCGATAACCACCCGGCGTGCTACGGATAGACGCTTCTGATGCCAGACATTGCCGAGTGATCAACACCATCACGGGGGATCATCACTCGAGTTCCCTTCTGAGCGACAACGGAGGGCTTGCGCGCACATCGGATACACACATCGCTATGTACCTAGCACAATTGCTCTTGGGATGGACCTAGGTGTTGTCAGACCCGGATTTTTCAATCCGAATCTACTGTGTCTCACTGCACTAATCCCTGGATCAGTAGTTAGTGCACACAGGTACATCGCTGAATCATGACATACATCGCATAATAATATTACAGAGTTGAAATACACCACATCGGGTGACTGTTTACATAAGGGCCGCTTTGGCCAAATGTTATCATTACAAACACGCAGCGGAATAGTTAGCAAAAGTAGACCCAAATCCACAGGCAAGCGACCAATAGGGTAATGTGTACAATATATGCCACCAGGGTCCCGGTAACATAAATGTACACAACGCCTAGAGTCTACTTGTCTATGCCTAACCACCGAGGCCTACGCCTTAATTATCGCCTTTGCTTCCGTCGACGTTGGCGGGGGCCTCCTCATAGGCGTAGTGTTCTTGAACTCCTGTTTCTGAATTGTATCGCAAAAGCGAGAATGAGCACTCCGACCCCGTGCTCAGCAAGCCAACACACAGAATGCAATAATTAAACATGTATGGCTAATCAAAGGATGGCTTGGGCTCATTTTATTTTGAGGAGAGTGCTTTTGAATATAATTATAGGAAAATCCCTGAGACCTAGCAATTTTAAACTCAAAACCTCTGTTTATAAAATAAGTTGATCTTATAATTGACACAGATTCCATCCACCATTACATAGCATCTGCGCCCTATAGCATCTTTCAGCGTTATAGCCGCTTAACGTACCACTGGGACGACACCCAGGACAATTCCAAACCAGAGCAGTCCTTCGCCCTTCAAGTTTCCCTTCTCCCAAGTTCTAATTATTTTGTAAACAGAACTATATCTAGTTAAGTTCCCATGTCTGCCCATGACCGTGGGCACGGCTATTCGAATAGTTTTGACTCTGCAGAGTTTGTACACTTTCCCCACAAGAGATGAACTATCCTTTTTGCCAACATGCTTCCTTAGGCATGAGACCCAGATAATTTATCACAAAGCCTTTACCTTACTCCGATCTAGCTAGACACCACCCACGCTGAGGTTTCACCGCTGAAGGGTTACACCACCACAGTCAGAAGCCCCCTCTTGCGCCGTGCGAGTACAGTACACCCTGTGCCTCACTGTGAGTAAACCAGTACACCCTGGCACCCACTTCCCTCGGTGATGTCTGAACTAAACCCTTGCAAGTTATTCAGCTAGGTCGTATCCATTATAGACTTGTGGTTGTACTATTTTACACGGGTTGACATGACAAGATTCGGTCCTTAAAGTTACCCGGATGGTTCTACCATATTTCATGATTTGTGCTCCCACCGCACCACATACCAGCCCCCAACCATCCATCCAGGTGTTTAAGCAATTTTAGGATTTTCCAGAGGTAAAAATATTGTGTCCACCTACTACAGTCATTCCATCCATGACTGTCCCCAAAACATATCATACTTTGCAATTGTTGTTTTCGGGGCAGCTATGTACCCCCGTTTTATCTAGCAATACTAAGCATCGCAATATTTACTTGGACTTATTGATAAAAAGCTATGATAGTATAAGTTTTGCTAAGGCGACAAGGTTCACATGTCCAAATATTTCAACGGATCATTATAAGCAAGCATTACAGTAGGTGTATAGCTATCATTTCTGGAAATGAACATATTTTACCACATGGAATAACAGCATGCATGTTGATATTTAAAAGAAATTACTTTGCAAAATCATAGGTTCAAGATGATCAAGGTGTTAACTCGCCTTGCTCGCGGGGGTCTTGGTCTGGGTCTTCGGAAGCTTCCAAGCTGGCTGCCTCAACTTCCTCTTCCTGAGTCTCGTATGCTATTTAATCGTGCGAAATACCCAAATAAAAGAAAAGCAATCAATCAACAAAATATCACCAGAAATTCAAATGAACTCCAAAAATTATGGTTCTAGTTCCATTAGATAGATCTTGAATTTAAATAAATTTAAAATTTTGTTTCATTCAATTTGGTGCTAAAATGAAGAAGTTATAAGCAGTCAAAGTTCTCGGTTCCAGTCAATTCCAAAAATAATTAAATTCTGACATGTGGGGCCCACTGTCAGCCTCTGATTCATTTTAATTTTCATTTTTATTTACTTTTCGGTTCTCTGTGCTACTGACATGTGGGGTTCAGTTACTGTTCATCAGGGTCCACATGTCAGTACGGGATCTGCACCGGTGTTCCACTGACCAGTGGGGCCCAGCGGTCAGCGGCCGCTCTGGCGAGCTACCACTGACAGGTGGGGCCCACCTGTCAGGTGAAAATAAAAGAAAGTTCAACCTCGGTGCGCTGCGGAGCCGGGGGCTCGAACGTGCGCGGCCGAGGGAACGGGGGGGAAGAGTTAACGCTGATAGCCAAGTGAGCGGGGAGGCTTTGCCTACCCTATAAGGATGAGAAATCCTTTTGAAGGATGCCGACGAGGGGGCCGGGCAGAGGAGTCGGGGGCGACGGTGGCCGGCGGCGAGGGGATGTCGGGGAGCTTCGGGTGAGTGCCGAAACGCGATCCTTGCGCTAAGGTGAAGACGGTGACGCGGTCTCCAGGGGCCGAGGGGGTCCGGAGATGGGTCGGCGTCGAGCGGCGGCGGCGGCTCGGGGAAGCTCTAGGCGGCGGCGAACCACAGGCGACGAGGAGATCGGACGAGGGCCGGGGAAGCTTCGCGGCGCTCTGGAGACGATCCTAGCTCAAGGAATTTGGCTCTGGGACAGTAAAACAGTGGGAAGTTAGTTCGCCGGAGTTGGGGGAGAAAAAGCTCGCCGGCGGCTACGGGGCACGAATACCCGATTACCTTCTGATGAACGGAGAGGGCGGAGTGGGGAACTCAATGGGGGGTCCACTGCCTTATATACACGCTCGGAGGGGAGCTGGCAACGGGCGGCGCCCGTGCGGTCACGTTGGAGCAGGTGGCGGAGGCAGGTGGTGTCGCGGGCGGCATTAATGCCAGGCGCACTGTGCGTGACGCAGCACGCCCACGCCCGCGCGGTCTCCTCCGCTTTTGCTGTCTCTCACGCGCGAGGGGGGGCGGTGCAGAAGACCGGCGCCACGTGGCCGGGCCGATGCGACGGGGCGGGGAGAAACCGGGGGCGGTGGCGCCGAACCGTGGGCGGAGGCGGTGGATCCAGGGATGGCGTCGGCTCCGCGGGCTTTTCCACCATGGCGACGGGACGACACAGGCAGGCGGAGCCGTCGCATGCGCGCCACGGAGGCGCGCGGTGTTGTCCCCGCGCAGAGAGAGGAGTCGGGGCGAAGGGGGAAGAAGACCCTGACAGGGCGGGCCCGCTGTCCAGCGAGAGAGGAGAGGGAAGGCGCGGCCGGTGCGGATGGAGCCGGCGCGCGCGGGAGGGCGGATCGGGCCGCACGCGTGTCGGCCGATGGGAGAGGGTAGGCGGGTTTCCGGCGGGATCTGGCCGCCCACGTGTCGAACGGAGATGGAGGGCTGGAATTTCTATTTTCTTTACTGAGTTCTGGGTTTTCAGAAAAGCCCAGAAATTCATTTAGTCTTGGAAAAATATGTAATTACTTCTAAAAATTTCAGGAAAATGCACCGAAGCTCCTTATAACATTTTGGACTTAATAAAAATATTTCCAACTATTGTTGGTATTTACTTTACTTGCTTCCATTGTTTTTCATGCCATTGTTTTCAAAAATAATATTTTATGCCCTAAATCAAATTTCTTTCTTTACTTTTATGGATCATCTTTTCAGATTCGTGTTTACAAATTTTTGTCTTCCTTCCATTATTTGCACATTCCTTTTTAGGGCATTATCAATACATGTCTTTCTCTTTTATTAATTCTTCGATTTTTGGAAATTCAACCAAATTCAGGAAAACATCGAAAAATCCAAATTCAAATGGAATATATTGCAAAAGTAATTCAAAAGCTTCTCATTTCTAATTTCGAATTTTCGGGCTGTTACAGGTGTGGACCTCCCTCATCAAATGAGATGGGTCCTAGTGGATGGAGGTAGCTCTATGGACCTCTTGTTCGTCGGTGCATTTGATCAAATGGGCATTCTGTGAAGCAAGCTCTAGCTGCCCAGGATCCTACTACAAGGCTTCGGTGAGAGCCCTATTAGGGTGCTGGGCAAGGTGGTGCTCGAAGTGGCCTTCGACTAAGGCGAGCAAATTAGAGTGGAGGTGATCAACTTTGACAGGTGGATCTCTCGTATACGTACAACACCATACTAAGAAGGGCTATCCTCAATGTGTTTAGGGTAGTCCCACACCATAATTACTTGTGCATAAAACTCCTAGCCCTAGAGGGGCTATCACAGTAATCAGCGACTAGGACCTTACACGACATATCAAAATGGGCACACGAAGCCCACTTCAGAAAGTGCACGCATTGAGCGAGGACCTTAACCCTCCCTCCGCACCAGGGTGGACGGTGAAGCCAAGGCTGGATGATGAGGTGAAAAGAATATCGCTCAAAAGCGATGACCCATCAAAACAGGTCTCGGTGGGGGCAGTATGGCCCCATAGGCGCAAAGCAAAACCTGCTCAAGGTCCTCTAGAAGAACGTGAACATCTTTGCATGGTCCCCCAGATACGAATCTCATTAAGCAAACAATGTAGAGAATGTCCTTAGATAGGCAAGAGACTGCCAAGGCAAGGGTGGCCAAGCTAATCTCCTCTGGCACCATCCAAGAGGTAGTCCACCCCTATTGGCTCGCTAACCCAGTGTTGGTCAAGAAGGTGAACGGGAGCTGGCGCATGTGCATCAACTTCACCACCCTCAACAAGGTGTGCCTCAAAGACAATTACCCCCTGCCATCCATCAACCAACTGGTGGACACCACGATCAGGTCTGAGATGATTGGCTTCTGTGATGTGTATTCTGGATATCATCAGATCCTCATGGCTAAACAAGATGAGGACAAAACCAGCTTTATCGTCCTCAACAGACATATTTCTTCGTTAGGATGCTTCTTGGGCTGTGGGGCTACGTTCACCAGGCTCGTAGCATTGGTCCTCATGTCCCAGCTAGGTCAGAACATCAAAGCTTATGTGGATGACGTGGTCATCAAGAGCATGTGTGTGGCTTCGCATATGACAGACCTCTAGGAGACCTTCGGCAATCTTCACTAGACCAGCATCAAACTCAACCCAAAGAAGTACATCTTCGGGGTTCGGGTAGGTAAGCTACTCAGTTTCCTAGTGTCTGGTAGGGGTACCAAGGACAACCCCAACAAAATTGACATCATACTATCCATGAAGGCTCCCAAAACTGACAAGGAGGTCCAGAGGCTAGCAGGCCACCTCGCCGCTCCTAGCTGGTTCCTATCAAGGGCTGTAGAGTGAGCACTCCCCTTTTTTCAAAACCCTTCATGGCTTCAGTGATTTTTAGTGGACCGACGAGTGTGCACAGGCTTTTCAAGACCTAAAGGAATACCTCACAAATCTCCCCAAGCTCGTATGCCCAGTACCAAAGGCTCTGCTCCTAGTGTATCTAAGAACAACCCCACAGCTATCAGCGTGGTGCTGGTGCTAGTGGAAGGATGAGCTCAACGACTGGTGTATTATGTGTTTGAAACACTACAAGGAGCCACGCAATCACCTGCAAGCAGTTATTGTCATAGGCTTGGGCTGTGTTCAGGGAGAGTTTGGATGCATCGTGTATACATTGAATGCTATTGGCGAGGTCCTCCATGTTGTGCGACCTCGTGGGCACCGAAATGGCCAACTCGCCGAGCATCCCCTCTAGCACTTCCATTGACTCTCGTGCCAAAATATGGTGGTCCTCCGCAACCTTCGCCATCAGGTAGGCCTTTTCTTGCTCAAGGCCAGCAATCTGCTGCAGAAAGTTATGCCTCTCCTCCATCACCCAAGTGCTGGCCTCCAGCGCTACAGCCTTCATGTCGGTAATGGCCTTCACCCCCTTCGTCTCGAGGAAGTTAATGCAATCCGCCTGCTCGGCAACGAGTGCCAACACATCCTCCTCAGCTCTACAAGCAACCCCAAGCTGCTCATGTGCACTCATGGCCTCACATCGGATTGTAGACTAGAGCACACGTGATAGAGCCACCGTTTAGAAAAATAAAATGGGGCACCACATGAATTGCCAAAACCAAGACAAAGAAGAAAGAATTCATCAGCCAACATACCTTCACCTTGCAGGCCTCAAGCGTGTTGAAAAGCAGGTCCGTCCCACACTATTAGAGCACCCTCTGATTCAATGAGGCATCCACGTAGTTCGTGGTGGCTCACATCGTGCGAAGAACGTTCGGCCAGGGAATGAAGTTGCCCAGTGAGAGCTGACGGGTGTCACCTCCCAGGACCCTCATTGAAGCCAACCAAGAAGCTTCCTCAACAAGCACAGTGGCTACACCATTCCTAACTATCCCATCACAAGATGTCTACATGATCACTACCGAAGGAGGAGTGACTGTTAAGGGTGACATTGTCAGGGAATAGAGCAGGGACAGCCGCACGAAGTCCCAAGAACTAAAAGGAAGGTCTCTTACCTACAGCGGAGTCAGCGGAGTTGTGAACGAGATTTCGGCTGCCATCAAGATGTGTGGGAATTTACGTAGGGGGGATAGTTGGAGCAAAGTCCGCCACTTCGCCTAGAGGGCTTCAAGGTGTCGCTGCTTTAGAACTAGAATCCTCCTCCATCACATTCAAAGCAACCACGTACCCTGTGGTACGGATGGCTCGTGGAGAATTAAAATAGGCACGCTTTGCTGGGCGCCTCGGTGAAGCACCAGAGTCAAGATCCGTCGCCATCTCAAAAGGCCTCAAGGTGTGCAAGTCTGCTTCCACAACATGACTCGCCTCACCTTCGGGAATAGCCCTTGGGTCATCCAGATAGTGGCCAACATAGGCGATATCCTTGCTGTCACCCTCCCCGTCCCTTGCCACGTCAGCTTCGCCCTCCCCCTCCCTCACTGTGTCATCTTTGCCCTCACTTAGCGCATCCCCGCTGGCCTCAGGTGCAAGGGGAATGAGAGTGCTAATGAAACAGGGATTGCTGCTATATAGGGAAGTGAATCTTCAAGCCCATTGGGGTCCCCGCGGTTGCCACCATCCTTGTTGTCACTTTCCCACGATCCACAGGTGTGACAGGCACCAGCGGAGGGGACGGGGCGTTTGGGCACCAGAATGCTAAGAGCCTTGCACACACGATTCATGCGAGGCCTGTCAGAAGTGGTACCGGCCCAAAGGCTATGCTTCTTTGGGATATAGGGCTCGAGGAACACGGCTGCAACCCTTTCAACCTCCTCAAGCGATAGCACTGAAACACGTTCACTGAGCAAAGATCAATGGGAAAGCCAACAAAAAACATCCAATCATAAAAAATAGTAAATCATGTAGTACCTAGATCCTGGAGGCCGTCCTCCCAGGCTACCCCAGTCTTCAGCAACCAACTTCAGGCCAACAGGGCCATACGGAGCATATAAAATTCCTCCACAAGATCACACATATTAATGTGCCATGCAAGCATATGCAAAGCCTCTTCACATGAATCTCATTATCCTGGTCGAGCTACATGAGCAGACAAGGCACGAATTCCATACTTTGCCCAGTCCAATGGAGGTGGCTACCCGGCTCCACGCTGTGGTAAAATCACCTTTACACCCAATTCAACTCCCACTTTGTCCGTGTGGAGTTGTATGGGAAGTCCTTTGAGTAACCCGAGCTGACCTGGAAGTTGGCACTCGCGAAGTTGAAAAACTGGCCATCACCTACCCGCTTTGATTGGCACCAAGCGTCGTGCAAGGACACATAGAGCGTCATGCTCGAAATGATGGCCTCCGACTAGGCGGCCCATAAGGAGACTACTAGACTGTGGAAGCTCCAAGTCGTACGCCTAGAGCACCTCACGCACAAGACATGCAGATGGAATATGAAGACCGATGTTGAGGTATGCGGCAAAGACCATCGTCTCGCTATCCCTTGCTCAGGGAACCACCTTCTCTATGGCCAACCAGTGAACGAGCTATCGATCGAACAACTTGCCATCCTGCACAAGCACATCCAGTAGGTCATCTATCCAGCGTGTTCATAAACACAGTGGCTCATTCTGACCCCTCACGGTCAGAGCGATCATTTCCTTTGGTCATGCTATGAATGATCACGACAAGAAAGTGCAGGAAGGTAGGATGACTAGGCGTCGGCCAAAAACAGGCGGCGTAAGCTAAGGATCGATGGATAGCAAGAAGAAAGAAAATAAGGGGCGGCAAAAGGAAACGTGAAGACAAAATAAGGAAACACAAACCATCATACGCCTTAATGTCTACAGGACAGGCATGCCTTTTGAGAAGGCATGTGGGTGCGATAAACAGAGCAATCGCCCAAGTCCACGCACCCACAATAACTAATGCAAATACCCACGTCCCCGCGACTGAATCGGTGCCACGTGTACGATACCAGCAGCATGGACTAAGGCTGTCACATGAGGTGGGTATGGTAGCCCAAGAGGCGAGACACAGAAGCAAACACAAACAGCGAACGGATCAAGAGAGACAATGGAGCGCACACAAACCGAAGCTATAAGCTAAGTGTGGCCACCCCCGCGTGGGGATGGCATGCCTTGGCCAAGGCCCAAATGGCAAAGGTAGCACGTAGGATCAGACGAGGGCCCAGCAAACACGTGAAGGCCAACTGGCAGGTGACGGCGTTGAAAGAAGTGAGCCCATAGGGAAGGCCACCTGGCGAGTGGACGACGACAAATTGGATCCAACTGCACTACCTGAGGGTGCCCTGAACAAATGTATATGCAGCAACCTACAAAGTGCAGGTGTACAATATCTCAAGGAATGCAACGATGAGATGAAGGGACGGAGGGTCCAAAGCACGAATGGCATGGTGTCAGCCTAGCGGTTGCGAAGCCCAAGAGGCTACTATTGGGAGAGTGGCCCCCACCTGCACCTAATCAATCCACTAGGGCAAAAGACCCATTATGTGTGTAACTAAAAGATAGATCCACTAAGGCCATGCTAGCGAAAGGACATGTTTGCCCTTAATAGTGAAGACCCAAAGAGGAGTATTTATGTAAACAATCTCTCCCATGACTATAAATATGAGCCCTAGGTCACTATAGGGGAGAGCAGCATTTTGAATATATAAAATAGACTTGAGTTGGAATTGGGCATTGGCCACACTCTATACCACTCCCCTCTCTTGAGTTTTAGGCCCCGGGCACCCCTCACGAGCATTCCGAAGCCTCTGCATCTACTGTTTAGTGTGTAACTACAACAATATTTTTCTCTTTATTTCTCTCTCTACTGATTGTATTTTACTTTGAAATTTTGTAGAATGTTATAACACCCTGTTCCCTAACACTAAGATTTTCTTTGGAATTTTTATGCTAATTTAGTTTGTGATTCATGAACAAGGGAGATACTTCTGGTTAGGGATCGCAGTGGCTCCAGTCCCTGGCAACCCGTAGGAAATTCCCATATTAGAGGATGTATGGGTGAGATTTTATCCCCACTACATTATATGGGAATAGGGACGGGAATGCCTCCTTTCCCCCATTCCTCGCTATATCCCGATATACACTCATATATATACACATAGATTGATATATCTACATGTCTAAAATATAGGTATTTTATCTTGAGCCTAATATATTGTGGTGTAATCTATAGTACACAACTCATTTAGTATTATTCTACCTTTTTATGTATTAATAAACGTATGCATTTCTGCACAACTACATGATAAATTTATAAAACTACCTCAATGTTATTCAGATTGAGGGTTTTATTAGGCTCTTATTTTTGAAGTGTTGACACATCTAGCACTGTAACCACTTTTTCCAAATTTGACCCACAAATGCCCGTTTTACAAATCTAGCCCACTTCGTGAGCTTGGTAGCCACGGCAAACGACACGTGTCGCCTGTCATGCTACAGTAACTTGATAGGACCTGTCGAGCCACTAGAACTCGGTAGCACGCTCGGCAAGTTAGGCATCAGAAATCGACATGTCAGCACTAATTAATGCATGTAATTAATTAGTGTTAATTAATCATTATTAGTAGTAATTAGTGTTAATTACCATGATTAGCACTAATTAAGCACTCTATTGCATAATCAATGCTAATTTGTGCTCACTGTGCATCGGCTGGCTCACAGGTCCACGAAGGAAGTTAGATTTGCAAAACGGACGTTTAAGGGCTAAATTTGAAAAAAAAACTACATAGTTATTTATGTGAATAGTTCCTCATTTTCCGCCAAATTCTCGATGGGAATAGAAATAGAAGGAATATCATTCTCGGTGTTTAAATAGAGTGAGGATAGGACTGCAGGGAATAGCCCGTTGCCACCCCTGCTTCTGGTCATTGGATTGTCCAGCGACCTCGTTAAGTCCAAGAGCATTGATGGGTCAACAACTAGCAGGCCATCACCTGTTCTCGCCTACAAGTCAAAGCGGCCTACGGCTCTACAGACTACAGCCAAAATCCAATGGAGCTACCACCCCCTTCCCCTCACTACCTTGTAGGCCCTACCCCCCAAACAACCAGCCTGGCATCGAAGTGGTGCGAGGCATGTATGTACGGGAGTGGTGAAATGTTGAAACGTCTCGTTGGCTTTGTTGCTAGGTGTCACGCGGTGCGGGCGGAAAGGTGGTGCGTGGTACGTACGAGTGCAGTGTCACCGCACTGCCAGAGCATGACGCGCAGCCCATCGGTCGTGCAACGCATCAACGCGGCAGATATATCGCTGGCGCTTGGCAGCCAACGAAGCAACGAGAGGTTCTGGAATAGAGGGAGAGTCATGCTTCTATTAGAAATAGTTCCATATCGATTGTGGGAAGAAAAAATAAAACTTATAAGTATGAAGGAGACCTCACCCATGAGACTAGTCTTTTGAGAGGAAGAAGACCCAATATCACTTATAAGATTATTGCTTTAGGGCTTGCAAGCGGTAGCTTATTGGCTTAGTTGTGTTATACCCATTTGGACATGTGGCTCGAGGAGTAAACCCAGTTGGACCTAGGCATGCGGCTAAGGTCTGATCTAACAATTGGTATCAGAACTCAGGTACCTAACATCTCCTTGAACTTCATGGTTGTGGGGGCAGGAGTGCACACCTGATGTGTGATGGGAAGAATATTGGGAATAATCTCACATCGATTGTGGAAAGGAAAAAACATAACTTATAATTGTGAGGTGGACTTCACCAATGGGACTAGTCTTTTGGGGGAGAATGTCTAATACCACTTATAAGGTTGTATGCTTTAGGGTTTGCATACAGCAACCCGTGGGCTTAGTTGTATTCAACCCATTTGGACCTATGGTCCAAGGAGTAAAGCAAGTTGGACCTAGGCATGTGGCCAAAATCCGATCTAACAGTTTCAAAGTAGCAATTTCAAAATTTCATGCCTTACTTTGCCTCAAAATCCACAAATTTTAGCACCCCAAGTGTGAAATGAGTGGTTTCCACCTAAGGCTGCCACTAGGTAGGGTATGGGTAACCTAAATCCATACCCAATTTTTATCCATACCCATTTAAAGTAATATTACCTATATCGAAATAAAAAAAAGAGCATACGCAATAGGTTTGACTAACCCAGTGGGTAAAGAAGAAGGAAAGGGAGGGGTTAAGTCAAAGAAACTTATGAAAAAAATTTTATAAAACTTCGGTATTTAAAATTTCAACATCGTGTTCACACACAAAAGTTTCTCGAAATCAATTGAAATTTATTGGAGATGATTCTGCGTGTAGAAGAGCTACTCTATGCAAATTGGCAGGGCTGGACGTACACGTGTGCCCCCACATACTTTTATAGGAAGATTTCGTAAGACTTCGGTATTTGAAATTTTAATCTTGCGTTCGCACCACAAAAATTTTACGAAATCGATTGAAATTTGTTGGAAATGATTATGTGTGTATGTGAGCTACTATGTGCAAATTGACAGACACAGGTGCACACGTGACTCATACATGCTTTTACTGAAAACTGTAATTGAGCATAGGTAGTCCAAGTATATGGATAGTCCAAGTGTACTATTAACACTAGGTTTGAATGAGTATAGATAAAAATGGTTAAGTGAGTATTACCCTCTTCACACCCAAATATAAATAAGTATTTTATTTTTTTATCTATAACCTACCCAATAGTATGGGTATGGATTTGAGCAAGAATAATAGGTACCAATGACAGCCCTATTTCCAGCCTAACTGGGTAGGCTCTCCATTACAATCTTTGCTACTACCGCTGACTGAACGTTGCTGCAAGGAACATGTCCTCCTCGCTCCCGACCCACCCGCACTGACCGCAGTGCTCGCCGCTACTGCAACACTCGTTCTTCATGCCGCCGAGTTTGCTCGCCTTCACTCCGTGATCATCGGCAGTGGCGACGGCGTTTATCTTGACCTCGACCAGCAGCTTAGGCGCCTTGCACCCGCCTAGCTCGCGGCTCGCCGGCAAGAGCCTTAGCCAGCTCTCCGACACCGACGTCGCGCCTGCCGCCACGGCGATGTCCTGCCACGCGAGCTCGGCCCGTGCCAGAACCCGCGAGGAAGGCCTCCCCGTCCCCAGGAACGCCGCCAGCCCGGACGCCGGCCGCGGCCTCCACCGGAGCTCGAACGCGACCCCACCCGACGCGGGCGACGTGGCGCCGGCGCTTTGTCCGGCCCCGACCGCGTAATTCCAGCGCTCGAACCGCGCCAGCTCGCCCCAGAACACGTTGCCGCCGCCGCCGCACGGGACCTCCCGCGTGTCCACGCGGAGCCGCCGCCTGCCGTCGCCGGCCGGGACGTAGTACCTCACGAAGAGGCCGCCCTCGAGCCGGGGCTCGAAGCCGGCCACCCTCACGACCTTGACCTCAAACTCGAGACTCGGCTGTCTCCACAAGTTAGCCGCCATGCATGCACGCGCGCACTTGCGCAACAACAGTAATGTCAACACTGCAGCAAGCACTAGCTAGCTAGTACTGAAGCTTTCTCAAGCCAGCTAAGGCACTTATATAGGAGTTGCAACTGCAACTATGCCCGCAGATGCGAGTGCTCGGTGGGGGACAAGCAATGGCAGCCATTGGCTAGCTTGCGATGGTCGTGCATACCGTGGTTGAAATGGCTCTCTCTTTCTAGTGGCCGGTGAAGCTTGCGCGAAACAGGATCGAACCCTTGGGCGCGTCAAGGGCTGATTTGGCCGTAGAGACGGCACTAGAGTGGCGCTGATGGGGAGAAAAGTATGTCCACGGTGAGGTTGATGACTTGATATGGATAATTATGGGTTTGAACGCAGCAGCCTAGGACGCCTTTTTCCACTTGAGCACAGCGTTGCTTGCTGATAACTACCTGCACTCGAGTTTTATTTGATACCGTAGCTTTTGCCCTCAGAAACACGAGTAAATTAAGCTAGCCTCCGTCTGAATCGGATTCAGATAACTAGATCACGATCCTGCGAGACAGATCAGATAGATAATTAAGCATGTGTGCTTTACTAAACGGTAAATTTATAGGGTGTTTGGTCTAAACAATGGGTTGATCTAGAATCGTCCGATCCTGATTCGGAACCTGATTATCATTCTTGTTTTGTTTCGAGGGACGTAATCAATCGCTACTACATTCCACATGGCTATGGGCTGTTTTTTACCTCAAAAGCCGGTGACTTTTACCTTTTACTACAGTATCTAACTTTCTCAAGACGGGATCTACAAGTTAAACGATCTACACGTTAAAAGCCCAACATCTGTACCAGCCAAAATCGCAAGTGAGTATCTGTTTCTCTGTAAGCTGTACCGTAAACAGCCAAAATTCAAAAATTTCAGCCATAAGCCGTAGCCGAAAAGAACAGACCCTATAACGACAATAGAAGATGAGAAGAAGTTATTCCTCAAACCAAACACCCCTCGATTTGCGGTCATATATGTACTACCTTTGTCTACAAATATAAATCACCGTAGGTTCCGTATGGTTAAGCTTTGACCATTAATATATAGAGAAAATCTAGCAAACGGTACACCATTTTGACGATATACCATCCCCTCTCTCTCTCATGCTCCTCCTCACTCCCGGCCGCCGCTCCCTCCCTCTCATGCTCCCTCTCGCTCCCATCTGTCTCTCCCTCCCTCCTCGCCGTTGTCTTCCCTCATTATCCTTTGCCGCTAGAGGGAAATTCGGCTCCCCTCGCTATAGATTCACCCTCCCCCAGACATAGAAGGAGGTCGGGGGAGACGGTGGCCCAGCGGTAGGTAGGGGCGGGGGCGATGGGCAGGATAGGAGGGCGGTGGACAGAGCTGAAGGACGGTGACAACGACGGCTGTGACAATTTTGTTGGGCGGGGCAGCGCGATGAGGAGGGGTCGGGAGGATGCACGGCAAGGCGACGACGGCGCTACTGGCCACGGATGGTGGTGGAGGGGCAAGGGATGGCGGGGGAGGCGCACGGAGTTGGACCGGCGCCAAAGAAGAAGGCGAGGAGGATGGCGTTGAGAAGAGAGAGAAAGGGAGGGAAGTAGCGGAGAAGAAGGTGAGTAGAGCGGCACTAGTTGGATGCTATACCGTTTGGATCGATCCGAATGGTATAGCGTGGCATAGTAGCTCTCTAATATATATTAAAGTATATAGATTGTCAATATGAAAATAATATCATTGGATTTAGCTTACAAAATTCTTTTATAATTAATATATATATATATATATATATAATTTTTGCTAATATATTATAATAATAAATCATAGTCAAAATTTTGTATTGCTGACTGTAAAAAGTTAAAATAACGTATATTTGTGGACAGAGGGAGTAGATAATTTTGCAAATTATGGACACGGAGGGCCAGCTACAGGGAAGCTGCATCTATGAGCTAAGCCTGACTTCTTGGTAGTGCTGGTTTGACCCAAACCCACTGCTACAGTGGCTGGAGAAAATGGTGGGACATGCATCTTCCTAACCTTCAATGGGATGTTGACAACGCAAATAATAATTCTGATAGTTCATGTGTGTAGCATTATCGCATTACACTTTGGATCCTTTTCGGGACAAGGCACCAATGTGATGCATCAATAATATCCGTAGTGGTGTACTTTACCCCTAACATTCCTCCTATGATGAACCTATTGCAGGGCCCTGTCAAGTTGACCACACAAAGGAGGGTCAAGTTGACTTAAGAAAAGTGTGATTCGCGATTTATGGATTTGTGGATTACAAGCACAGCACATGAGGCATATGGACAAAATATTCAAAGGTAAATTGACTGATTTTGTCCCTGCGACTGTTACAACTGACAATAAATGATTTTGATCAAATACAAAAACGTTTTGTTGGATTTTTTGTACATTATAAAGCAATAGGGAGTATTCAACTTGCAACGGAGTATGAAGAAATGCAGAGATGGTACAGGTGACTAGGTGAGGAGCTGGGGTAATTTATTCTCTAAAATGAAACGATTGCCAAGACGACAAGAGAGGAAAAAAAACATGTTTCTCCAATTAGAACTTAGAAACCACTGAGGAGCTTATTTGCAGTGTAGCCATGTCAATGAATGGAGGTACTGTCAACTATAAATTTGAGTCTGCATAGGCAGCAGATTTTGCTCTATCGGCTTCAATCATAGCCTTGATGTAGAATTCGCCCGCTTTGTAGGAGGACCGAACCATTGGACCAGATGCAACATAACGGAATCCCTGTCATTCAAGATCAAGCCATTTTGTAAGCAATCTGAGCTAAATAAGTATGATGCAAAATATAGCAGTGTTGCCTAAAGTCTTTTAACAGTAAGAAAGATTCTGGGAACCAAAAGGGATAATGGTATTAAGGATGGTGCACATGAGTGTAAGTTCATATTTGCAATTCCCTGGTATTCAGCTTTATATATGAACCATTGATGCAGATTACATGAAAAAAAGCAAGTTCCTCAATCTTCACTTCTCTGGAACAGCAAACTAAATTGGATCACTAAATGATAGAAGTGATAAACAAGCTATTCAGACTTGCTTTCTTCTCCTGTGGATCATGTTCCTCATTGACAACCAATACTCCAACAGCAAGTTGGTATTATAGTTATTAGTTAATGATAGATTTGCCACGTATAAGATGAATAATAGTAATTATGGTTGATAATAGATCTTGTTTTGTATGATGTAAACAGCTCAAAGTAGATGGGGCAGATGGGCATACCATTTCAACACCAAGGGTTTGGTACTTCTCGAAGGCTTCAGGTGTAACATACTCAGATACAGGCATATGACGCTTTGAAGGCCTCATGTACTGACCAAACGTCATAACATCAACACCAGCAGCCCTCACCTTTTCCATTGTGCTGATAACCTGATCAGGAGTCTCCCCACAACCCAGCATAATTGATGTCTTTGTAAGGGTGCCAGGAGGGGCATACTCCTTTGCCATTTTCAGAACATCTATAGACTGCTTAAAGGTTGCACGGTAGTCTCGCACACTTCTTTGCAGCTCTTCCACCGTTTCAATATTGTGTGCGAAAACATGCAACCCAGAAGTTGCAACCTGCTCTACACAGTTCGGATCTCCGCGGAAATCAGGTACTGCAAAATTACTTGTATAAGGGAACAATACATGGAATGCCTAAAATTAATAGAGGACAGAAGACGTATCGACATAATGAAAGACCAAACACTATGACCAGACATATGTCGCTTACCGAGTGCTTCAATAAGCATTTCTGGCTTCAAAACCTTCAACTTATGTATTGTTTCAGCAAAGTGGCCACTCCCCTGATCAGGTAAATCATCCCGGTCAACACTTGTGATGACAATGTAATCAAGGCCCCATGAGGCAATAGCCTGCGCAACATTGGTAGGCTCATCGGGATCTGGTGGAGGGGGAGTCCTTGATGTCTTGACATTACAGAATCTGCAATTTGACGACTTCTCAATTTCTTAAGCTATCAAACAGGAGCTTTGTGCTCCTTTCTCTAAAAGGTGACTCCTAAATCGCAATAAGGTAGATTGCAACATCTGCAAATCTCAAATGGAATAATACATTGACAAAGAAATCTGTACTCAAACAAAATACCAACAAGATTAGTTTTTGCACAGCCTAAAAAAAACCTAAACCTGAACCTTCATCAAAATGGATGGCATGACTGTCAACCACAGCACCTAATTTAAACAACATAAGAAGCTGTCAATCATAGCTCCTAATCGGCACAATAGAAAGCAGATTTTCTATAGAATTGCATTATACTGTCTATCTAGACGTGCCGTTTTTTTTAAGAAATAGAGGGCTCACACCTGACACCCCAGTCCCTTTTATTAGTAAACCAGAATCAAAGCAAGACTGCTGTTCACAATTTCCGCATTTCTTCCCATAGAACTAGACTGGACCATTTTATAAAACTTTAAAATTGCTTAACTTCATATTACCTGACGGCTAGGATCAGCAATTCCTAAATCACAACCACTGTCATAGCATCCACATAATCTAGGGCAAGCAACTGAAATATGTGGCAACATATCTGGTGTAACCCACCCTTATGGTGCAGCCCGTGCAACCCAGTCCGAAATATGTAGCCACAAAAAACACATCATTTGTACTAACACAGTTCAAGGTGTAGTGTGAAAAACAAAGCTGCAACATTTCCTCGAAATGGATATAACAACCCAATCTAATCTCTAAAGGCTAAGATACCACAATAAGGTTTCCTTAGGTATAGTCTAAACAACCTAAGCAGTTGTCCGCAATGCCTACTACAAACAATCGAAGAAGCGGTGTTTTCTCCATAACTGCTACACGATAGCCATCCACACTTAACTATTTCTATGATTTTAATTTTAATTCATATTACACAACAGCTGGGCTGCACAATTCCTAAATAGTAAGAGTCAAAGCATCCACATAATCTAGCACAGGAAACCGAAATACATGAAGCTACAAAATCACATCATTCTCAGTCACACGGCTCAAGGCGTAGCATAGAAAACAGAAATCTGGAAAATTCCCTAGAAATGGATAAGCATATAGAACAGTCCATTCTAATCCCTAAAATAGTATAATCGCATCAGAGTTTCGTTGTGCATAGCCCAAAGCACCTATGCAGCAGTCCACAACAAGTAATACAAGCAGTAAAAAGGAGAGGATTAATCCCTTACCTACAGCCGCGCGTGCAGGTGTCCCCGAGGATCATGATGGTGGCGGTGGCGGTGCCCGTCTCGCCGCCGGACCAGCACTCGCCGAGGTTGGGGCAGCGCGCCTCCTCGCATACGGTGTGGAGCTTCAGCTCCCGCAGCTTGGCCTTGATGCCCGCGTACTTGGCGCCGCCGGGCACCGTCTCCTTCATCCACTTGGGCTTTGGCAGCGGCCGCTGCCGCGTCCCCACCTCCACCGAGTACACGAAGTCCCCCAGCGACGGCGCGTCGGCCTGCAGCCTCCGCCGCAGCTCCGCGAGCCTCCCCGCCGCAGGCGGGGCTGCGGCAGGCGACGGGGCGGACGGGTCGAGGGTTTGGAGGAGGGGAGGGGTGGAGGAGATGGTGCGGGAGGGGGCCCGGGCCAGGGTTCGGGCCAGGTAGGCCGCGAGGTGCCGGCGGCCGTGCATGGCTGCGGCCTGGCGGCGGACGGCTGGCGGCGGACGAGGCGGTTGGTGGAGCGGGGACGGGAGAGGTGGGGGGACGGTGGTGTTTGTTTGGTGCGGAGAGGATTATCGGCCCTGTTTTTTTTTCGTGGCTGATTTTTTTTTGCTGCAGTGGAATTTTTTTTCTGTCGCCGCTGTTTTTTTTTTGGTCTGCTTTTTTAAAACGACAGCAAAGGTAAAAATATCCATGTGGACACCGTATGCAGTTTTATGCTCGGAAAACTAAAGAGTCCGCTTCAAAAAAAATTCATATTTGCACAACAGCTGAAACAAGTTCTTCATGCTTTCAGCGGAGGACGAACAAGGGGACGCAATCACTTCTGCTTGTGGAGACATGATTCTTTGCATTTATCTAATATTACAAGTCTTAACAGCTCAAAAAATACGTAACGCCATAAATAACAAAATCCAACTTATTCAGGAACTCAGAATGGGCGTTTTTTTAATTACAGCCAACATAAACATAAGACCCCTCGCAGAAAAAACATAAACATAATATAGACGATATGCATTCTTCATGGGATCCTATTGTCATCCGCATCATCACCTAGTCAGCTTGAATATCTAATACAAAGTTCATGACACTAAACCGAAGTATAGTTAACGAACTAAACTAGCAGAATATTTCTAGACAGCCACTATGATATCAAATATGACTAGTTTCCTCATTGAGTAATCTCAAAAGCCCATAATCTATTATGCAAAGTCCTCCCAGTGTTAGCAAGTATCACATATTTCAAAGATAATTAAACAGAGATATCACACTAGCACAGCAAACTCATGCACAATAGAGATTTCATAATGTAAATGCTCACTGGGCAGTGGCAATCCAAGCCACTGAGAAGACAGTAGGGGCAAGACTCGTCGCAAGAACGATGTCCTAGAAAATCAACACCGGCGTATGCCCAGATATCGCTTGAGAGGCTAACGAAGATACAATGCCCAGCTTCACAAGTCCGTACTCACCAAATTGCGAAGCCGGGGTACGGGTGATGTCGCTCAAAGCCAATGAAATCTCCAATCGGATGAGGCAACTGAGAGTTTGTGAACACGATAACTTTCGACCACGACTGATCACGACCATGGAAGATCATTGCAATCAAGACTGACTACACAACTGCAGATCAGCTGAGTCTCCCCAACGAGAAAATCACCGAGGTCCTGATGAGCTCATAAGTGCAAGCCGCTCGGGAGACCAAGAAAAGTCCTCGCCGATTGCTTTTTGATTTTGTGGGTAACTTCTTAATTGTGATCTGTCAAAAGCTCTCCCATGGCTAGAATTAAAAGGAAGTAAGGGAGCTCCGAGATAAGGGAAGAGGATGGCAGCGTAGTCAAAACCACCAAAGCGAGAGCCACACGAGGAGAGGAAGGGATTAGATCTGATCCCCTTTCATCAGGCATTCGGTGAAGCCGACCACCTCCTTCCCTCTCATCTCTCTTACATCTGGGCCACACACTGATTTTTATTTTCCTTTTCTTTTATTCCAAAATTGAGGAGAATTCCCAAATTGCCCAACAATCTCCACCAATTTACCTCAATTTGCGACATCTCGAATAGGATTGAAGTAGCTTTGTTTGATATACAGGTATTCGACAAGGGTACCTTGCGAGTTTGAATCCAATGACTAGCAACAAAAGCTATGACTCTGTACAAACAAAGGAGGACTGTGCCTTGATCCGGTGTCTTGGTGTGAGAGCTTTCACTTATGTTGCACTCTGTACAGGGCACCTATATTGCACCTCTTAGTTGGAACGTTATGATCATGTTCTCGTATCTTTTCATGAGTATTTAAGAAAGCATACCTAGACTTTCTTTTGATCGCGACCCCACGACCATACTCACTTAGGTGAATTCTCCAGGGAACTCTGTAGGATAGTTCCCATTGCCGTATAAGGCATCGAATTCATCAAGAGCTATTGCACAACTTGTCATACAGTTTAGAGTACTGCAGCTCACAAGGACCATTCGATTTATCAAGGGGATGGCCCATTTGTAAGGTGGGGGACTCTAAGGTGTACTCTTGGTCTTTTATAGTTTGTTTTCCTACAGCCTAGTTTATGGGATCTCTGCTCTTCTAGGTTATGTTACCACCGTTCAAGACCATCAAATAGGTATGAGCCCTACTCCCTTTGATGCTGCCAGAATGCCATTGCGCGTCATTCCTTTAGTGAAAGGATCTGCTAGAATCCTTTCAAACTGGATGTATTTCACAGTGATTACATCAGTCTCTCTGGCATGCCGAATTGACTTAAGTCACCTCTTAATGTGTTTTGAGGACTTCATGTTGTCTTTCCTACTCTTAACCTTGACCAACATGGTTTGGTTATCACAGTAGATTAAAACAGCTAGAATTGGTTTTTCTAATATCAGTAGGTCGGAGAGAAGCTCTTTGAGTCATTCCACCTCTACTACTGTTGAATCAAGTGCTATTAGCTCAGTCTCTGTGGTAGACCGTGTAAGGATAGTCTATTTAGAAGACTTCTATGCAATAACCCCACCTTTAGAATGAATACATAACCACTTGTAGCCTTCATATCATTCCGAATCACTGATCCAGTTAGAGTCACTAAATCATTCAAGAACTGCTGGATGGCCAGAATAATGTATACCCAAATTCTTGGTTCCTTTCAAATACCTAAGGACCCTTTCTAATGTTATCCAATGATCATCTCCTAGATTGGTCGTGTATTGGCTCAATCTGCTTACAGTATATGAGATGTCAGGCCTCGTTGCACTAGTTAAATACAACAAGGATCCAATTATTTGTGAATATTTAAGCTAGTCTTTTCTATGTCCAGTGTTTTTATGTAGCTTAACATTTGGATCATATGGTGTGGCTACAGGCTTAGCATCCATGAATCCAAAGTGGCTTAGGATTTTATCCACATAATGAGATTGTATTAAAGTACTTCCATTCTCGCCCTTTGATAGCTTGATGTTTAGAATTACATCAAGTTCACCAAGATCTTTCATATCAAAGTTCTAGGAGAGGAACGACTTGGTTTTATTGAGTATATCCATGTTGGTCTCGAGCAATAGTATGTCATCCACGTAAAGACAGAAGATGACACCTTCACTCCCATTGAATCGATAATATACGTACTTATCGACTTCGTTTACACAAAAACTGACTGAAGTCAATGTATTATTAAATTTCTCATGTCATTGCTTAGGAGTTTGTTTTAGATTGTACAGGGATTTAACCAAACGACATATTTTCCGCTCTTGCCCTTTAGCCACAAAACCATCAGGCTACTGCATGTAAATGTCCTCATCTAACTCTCCATTTAGGAAAATGGTCTTAGCATTCATTTGATGTACTTGAAGTTTACATGCAATAGCTAGTGCTAAAAGCAAACGTATTGTGGGTAATTGAGCCACAGGTGAGTATGTATCAAATAGTCTTCACCCTCCTTTTGCGTGAAATCCTTAGCCACTAAATGGGCCTTGTACTTTTTAGTAGTACCATTAGGTCTTCGCTTTCTCTTGAAGAACCATTTGCAACCCACTGTTTTATATCTATTTAGAATATCAGTAATCTCCCAAGTTCCATTAGCTATGATAGAATCCATTTCACTATGGACTGCATCCTTCCAGTACTCTGTATCTAGAGATGTGTATACCTCTAAAAGAGTACGAGGTTCATCATCCATGAGATAGGTGACAAAGTCATTGCCTAAAGACTTTTGAGTCATGTGTCTCTTACTCCTCTTCAACTCCAATTCAGGAGCAATATCGTTCACACTGGGAGAAATAGAGTGTTCATAAGAACCATCAGGAACAATGACTTCATTTACTCTTATAGGAAATACATTTTTAAAGAAAGTTACATCACGAGATTCCATAAGGATGTTCTTAGCGATATCGCTAACCTCGGATTTGATAACTAGAAATTTGTATGCTGCGCTGTGATAGGCATATCCTAGAAAGACACAATCAACAGTGTTGGGACCAAGATTTCTTTTCTTCGGCAAAGGCACATGCACTTTTGCAAGGTAGCCCTAAGTACGAAGAAAGAACATGTTTGGTTTCCCCCCTTCCATCCTTCATAAGGTGTTTCTTCACTATTGTGGAAAGGCACCCTATTCAGGACATAATTTGCTGTGAGAACCGCCTCACCCCACCATGAGTCCGACATACCTGAACTCTGTAACATGGAATTCACCAAGTCAAAAAGAGTTTGGTTCTTTCGTTCAGCTACTCCATTTGATTGGAGAGAATACGGTAGAGTAACTTCATAAATTATTTCACCTTCTTCACAGAATTAGGAGAATTCCTTAGAAATATTTACCACCTCGATCCGATCTTAACCATTTAATACTATGGAATTATTTTCGAGGCTGTTTTACTTGCATACACACACTTCACACTTTGAGCCCTTCTCATACTTATAACTTGGAATTAAACTTATTTCACTTAACTGATTAATTCCATATTTAAGCAATAATAGTGAAGCATATCACAAGCACAAAATAAATGACATGAATATTAAACAAATATCTCTCAAGATAGATATAGCATTCAAGTCATTTAATAGAAACAACATGCTTAATTGATCAATATAGATGGCAATTAAAATTTGCTTAGTACACATTATTTTTGTATAAAATTGCTCTCAGCTAAGGAATTACTCAAGTTATAAGCTTGGCATTCTCAACTCTAATCAACATATTAATAATCTAAGTGGCACTCCTTTTGTATTCTGCTAGTTTGTCAATCTAAACATTACTTCAGAGTAGTGATTGAACCAATTTCATATTCTAATCAAAACATATAATAGAAATGAGCTACTGCAGTATTAATTTGTTGTCGGCAATATTCAGAACAGAGATAATAATGTGCTACTACTGAATCAACAGATCTCAGGTTATTACCAGAACAGAACAACAATGAATTAACACTAAACTGAAGTATAGTTAACAACCAAACTAGCAGAATATTCCTAGACAATCATTGTGATATCAAATATGACTAGTTTCTTCATCGAGTAAACTTAAAAGCTCACAATCTATTATGCAAGTCCTCCCAGTGTTAGCAATTATCACATATTTTAGAGATGATTAAACAGAGATACACTAGCACAGCAAACTCATGCACAATAGAGATTTTAGAATGTAAATGCTCACTGGGCAGTAAATGCTCAATGGGCAGTAGCAATCCAAGCCACTGAGAAGACAGTAGGGGCAAGGTTCGTCGCAAGAACAATGTCCCAGAAAACCAAGCACCGGCGTATGCCCGGATATCCCTGGAGAGGTACAATACCCAACTTCACAAGTCAGTACTCACCAAATTGTGAAGCCGAGGTACAGGTGATGCCGCTCAAAGCCATTGAAATCTCCAATCGGATGAGGCAACTAAGAGTTTGTGAGCACGATAGCTTTCGACCACGGCTGATCACGACCACGATAGATCACAACCACGGTTGATCATGACCACGGCAGATCACTACAATCAAGACCAAATACACCACTGTGGATTAGCTTAGTCTCGCTGACGAGAAAACCACCGAGGTCCCGATGAGCTCACAAGTGCAGACCAAGGAAAGTCCCCGTCGCTTGCTCTCTGATTTTGTGGGTAACTTCTTAATTGTGATCTGTCGAAAGCTCTCCCATGGCTTGAATTAAAAGAAAGAGAGAGAAAGCTCCGAGATCAGGGAAGAGGATGGCAGCGCAGTCAAAACTACCAGAGCGAGAGCTACGCGAGGAGAGGGGGGATCAGATCTGATCCCCTTTCCTCAGATATTCAGTGAAGCCGACCACCTCCTTCCCTCTCATCTCTCTTACATATGGGCCCTACTCTGGTTTTTCTTTTCCTTTTCGTTTATTCTGGAATTGAGGGAAATTCTCAAATTGCCCAACATTTATTACACCATTATCTTGTCCTTTTTAATACTTATCTCTATGTTCTTGTTGTTAATGTACCGTTAATGAGCTTCTGTTTCTGACTTCTAATTTCTTACTTTCGTCTTTTTCTAGCGATATGGTTTATTTGCCTTTTTCTTCCTTATTCCTTTTTACTGTCCACGATGATATAACTTTTTTATTTTTTTTATTTAATTATGCTAAAATAGCTACCAGCAACTATAGTTTATTTTTGATCGCTAAGCACAAAAAAGCTATTTGCCATAGCTTTTAAACCCAAATGAGCATCATCATGATGTCTACCATTCGGTCTCACTTGTAGCTTGTATCTAGTAGCGTAACTCAAGCGCTTCATCAAGAGATCTAAAGTTGGGATAAATAAACTTTAATAGGCCTAATATTTTTTATATCTTAGAGCAAAGGGGAATGATATCTTCTTCTTTTTTTCCATCAACGATACATTTTTTATGGGAAACGTTACATTTTTATATAGCAGTCTCCACTCTCCACGATGTTATCTGTGTATGGAGTTTGCTTAGCTTTGTTTGGGCTCGGACCTTTTAAGATGGTGTAATATCATTAGGCTTTAGTATAAGGCCTAGTTTTTTTTCAGTTGATGATTTATAACTTATCTTAAATAAATAAATATGACAACATTCCAAGTGGTTTATCATGATAGTATTTTCAAATCGACTTATCACGACAGCATTTTCAAATGCTCTCGCTAGATCAAAAACCATAATCTACAATCATAAGTCACAGCCGAAAAGAATCCTATATTTTTGTGGCTTATGGCTGAAAAGCACTGTAGCTGGCTGAAAAAACACTGTAGCTGACAGAGGCTTATTTAGTATAATTAAATTTAAAAAAAATTAAAAAAATATAAAAAAAATATGTTAGCCAATTACATATAATACAAACAAATACGAGAAAAAAAGAACCGGCAAAAAAGCTCAACAAAAAGCCAAAAGTTCAGAAAAAGACGAAATTTATGAATAGTGAAAAATAAGTCGGAAGCTAAAAGCTGAAGCCAAACCGATCACAACGTCTATATTGGCTAATCATGGTACTGTGGTAGTGCCTTTGATTTTTAAATGCCAAATATTTTAGATTTAACAAGCTGGCCTAGCTCTTTAGATCCATGCAGGGATGGAAATTTTGTAAAGATGATATAAACATTAAATAAATTGGAGTTGCCCAATTATTAATGTGTGTTCGTAACATATGATTCACACAATGATTTTTGGAAGAGAGGAAATATAGCAGAGGGTAGTACTTCACTTGGATGCCTTTTTTTTGGCCTTTTGCGCACTTGTGCACCACTTGCTCAGGAAGACAGCTAGAGAAAAGCACTTTTACCGCTAAGGGAAACAGCTCCCGTTGTGTGACTTCAAACTCCATCCTCCTGGAGTCCCTCGTGCATCACATGATCATCACCTGCTATCCGTTCTAGAATCCTTCGCCCCTCGTGTCCTTCATTCAACTCATTAATTAAGCATAAAAAACGTTGTAAAATGCATATTTAGACAAGCATGTATTTATTTCTTTTTCTTTTTTACTTAACTTATTAGAATCCGTGACGTTAAATCTTTAAAATTTAACTATTAATAAATTTAAAATTATCTAGATTGACTATATAAAAAATATATCATTAGATTTATCATTAAAAATAATTTTCTAATATTATAATTTATTAATATATATTTATGTAAAGTTATAAAAATTAGCGGAGAAAGTCTTATATCAAAGACAGCAAAAATTGAAAAACATAAGTAAAAAAACACATAGAGAAGTACTAGCCTGCATTGTCCCCTCTGGCTCTCTCCAAGAAAATTTAATGTAGCAAGCCACTGTTCTGACTCCCTCTATAATATATCGGAATGAGATTCTCTAATTTTAGTGGGCCAAAGTCAAAGTGACTTTGGTGCATTTCAACCATTGGATCTAGATTTGGATGGTTAGGATTGATATGGAAAAGACATTTTGAGGCTTTTCAATTTCTCACGAGATAATCATAATGTCTCTTCCACATCAATTCTAACCATCCAAATCTATATCCAACAGTTGAAATGCATAAAAGTCACTCTGATTTTGGCTCACTAAAGTCAGAGGATCTCATTCCTAATATATCATCCTCAGTAGTCTCTTCTTCAGCTCACACCGTCGCGTGATACATCCGAAAATCCAAAGTGCGAGGCAGTTAGGGCCTATTTGGTTGGTGCCTAAGCTTACCATGCCTAAGCTTAGGTAATGTGTGGCTGCCACAGAAAGTGTGGCTAACAAAATCGAAGCCACACTTGTGGCAAAGTTTGGCAAGAAACTGAGTCTATGACGTGTGGGGCCGGGTGCTAAGAAAGTGTGGCATGTCACAGTTGCGTTAGTGAACCAAACAGTTACCTAAAAACTGTGACACGCCTAACTTGTGGCTAGACAACTTCTGATCATGAACCAAACAGACCCTTAATTTGGTTCTTGAAGTCTTCAAGATGGCTGACAAGATCCTCTGCTTCGCCAATCGCCATGCTCGTTTCCTTCGTGATCTTGGTACGGACGTTAATTTACATTTCTTTTCCGAGCATCATGGATCACACATCTCGTACAGTGAGCTGACCATATCCCGTGGCTGCACAGGCCGCCGGATCAAGATCGCCGGACGTGGCGCCGCTCCGGCACTCGGTGGGCGAGAAGAACGAGTGCGTGTACACGCTGTAATTGGAGACCGGGATGATCTGGAAGGCCGGGACGGACGCGGTGATCGGCGTGGCACTCGCGGCGGCGGACGGCAGTAGCTTCGCCATCAGGGACCTGGAGCGGTGGGGCGGGCTCATGGGCGCGGGCCACGACTACTACGAGCGCGGCAATGTGGACGTGTTCAGCGGGCGCGGGCCATGCCTGCCGTCCCCGCCGTGCCGTATGAACCTGACGTCCGACGGCTCGGGACCGCATCACGGGTGGTACTGCAAGTCCGTGGAGGTGACCGCCACGGGACCGCACGCCGGGTGCGCCAAGGAGGCGTTCGGCGTCGAGCAGTGGCTCGCCAGGGACGCGCCGCCGTACCAGCTCTACGCCGAGCGGAGCGTCTGCGCCAAGAGCAGCGAGGGTGAGGAGGAGCGCTGAGCAGCGGGAGAGGGTTGCTTGTTTTTGTGTTAATTCTGTCATTTTCTTGAGGTGGTCCTGCGCTTTTGTGGCAAGTTTATTTGAACTTACGAAGTTTGAGCGTTGGTGAATAAATACCCATAACCTGTCTGGTACTATCTGGCAAAAAATGCTTTAAGTGGCAGTGAGATTTTGCATGGATTATTTTGCCAGCTTAATCGACAGTACTCTTTTTGCCCTTGATTCATACACAGATACACTTCATTTTTCTCTTCTTTGTTGTAAGCAGAGTTATGGGTTAACCCAGATTTCCTACAAAAAAAAGAAGTGTTAAGCCAGCTTATGGCTATATTTTTTGGATCGTAGTTTTTTTGTTATGATATGACCTTTAGTTGTACTTTTTAAAATAATAAAATATAATAAAAATATTGATATGAATAATACACATATCAATAAACTCAAGCTATTTATAGAAACAACTTCGAAAGACCGTTTCAAAGAACTGATGTTTTGGATTTTAGAACAGCCGTAGGTAAAAAGGGGAAAAAAACTATGTCCAACTGATCTGTAAGAGAAGTCAAATACTGTTAAAAATGGTGCTCGCTACGTCACCGATGGAATGGCGAACCAATAGCAGATGAATCGCATGAACCTATGGCTATGGATCATGGAAACTTGGGCACGGTCTTCTTTTGCTCCATGTGCTAGCTACGAAATGCTCTGTCAGCTAATAATTCCTCGTGTGACACCTGCCTAATGTCACAGTCTTCGCCAGCTACTCCAGACACGCACTGCGGTACTAGCTAGATCGCCACATAATCGACACATACACATCGACCATTAAAACGCCTTGTCCTTCACAGAAATAGCTACGTGCACAACGTGCGTGGATCTGCGCCAGTGTTTCCTGCGGTTGCTCGGATCCCGCCAGGTCTGTACACACTTTGTCGTACATTACTAAACAGGAGCCAAGTCCCAAGAATATGCCACCTCGGATACCCTTCCTCCAGTTTGATTTTTGGATATTTTAGATCTGAGCACGGCAATACCACAAATAGCCCCTAAATATATGCAATGCCATTTCTAACCTCCTTTCTGAGCTCGAGACTTCGACCGATTGGCGTGTACACAATCCCGCGCATCGGCACTGCAGCACCCGAGTCATGCGATCTAGGAGCGCATGATTTCAACAAAACCAGTAATAGTTTAAGACTGTATGTGGTCAAAAAGACTGCCGTGGTCGAATACGGCAGTAATCGAATGGTAATGGTCGAACATAGGTATGGTCAAAAGCGGCGGTGTCGAAAGCGGTTACGGTCGAAAGCGGAGGTGGTCAAAAATGGTAGCAGTCGGAAGCCAAGGTGATCGAGGGAGGCAGTGGTCAAAGGCGACTGTGGTCGAATAGCTATGGTCGGAGCGACTACGATCGTGCGCGACCGTGGTCATGAGCCATGAGGAGGGTGGCGGCGATGCTTTGGCTCAGGCGGTCGAGGAGTTTAGCGGTGCTTGAGCTTGGCGAAGTGGTCGATGGTGATACCCTAGGTATGGTGAAGCGCTTCACAGTCGTCGCCGAAGCTAGAGGCGACCCCGAGTGAATCTCGCGCTTGGGGAGAGAGCCAGAAATATTATTGCAGGCTATTTCTAGAATTGCTATGCTGCACACATCCAGTTTCTCCCCCCAAAGTATCACTGTCCAGTGGGTCCTCCCCCAATCCCATTATAGACCCACGCACCGCAGCTCTCCTTGTCCCATCCCCAAGCACTCAACTTTCCCAATTGCCATGAAGCTCTCCTACCTTCTCGTCGTCTCCTTCGCTGCCGCGGTAAGCCTCTATATCGTTTACTACCTAGGCTCTCTTCTACATGTACTGCGATCGCCGTGTGATTTACACCATGTGGCACGCGCGCGCGCGCGCGCGTGCGTTGCTTGATTAGGCGTACGCGTTGGAGGGCGCCGTCACGGGCGGCGGCGGCGGCAGCTTAGCCTTAGCGTCGGACCCGAAGAACAAGTGCGTGTACACGGTGTACGTGCGGACGGGGTCGATCTGGAAGGGCGGGACGGATTCGGTGATCGGCGTGACGCTGCTGGGCTCGGACGGCACGGGCATCCGGATCGGCGACCTGGAGCGGTGGGGCGGGCTGATGGGGAGCGACCACGACTACTACGAGCGCGGCAACCTCGACATCTTCAGCGGCCGCGGGCCCTGCATGGCGCGGGCGCCGTGCTGGATGAACCTCACCTCCGACGGCACCGGCCCGCACCACGGCTGGTACTGCAACTACCTGGAGGTCACAGTCACGGGCCCCCACCTGGGCTGCAAGCAGCAGCTCTTCACCGTCGAGCAGTGGATCGCCACCGACGCCTCGCCCTACCGCCTCTACGCCGTCCGCGACTCCTGCCCCAATAAGCAGCCCGGCTCCGTGCCGGCCGCCGCCGCGGGCGACGACGAGGCCGCCAGGGTCACCGCTCTGTGAAGTTTATGCCCGTGGCGTGAACTGCGGTGTGAAAAGCCTTTGATTCCCGTGTAATTATGTAGCGGTAAACGTGATCTGCCAGCGTTCTTGATGTGCGAATAACTTTGCCGGCCTCCAATTATTATACGAGGAGGCCGTACGTTGTTCTACGGGGAAATAAAGCCAGCGTTCCTTGCGTTCTGGAACGATCTGACGAGAGTCGATCCGACTGGGGGCGAGTTGGTATCATGTCGGCATCGGTTTACCTGTCTCGCGATGTGGTATTTATCACTTACTGTCTACTATCCGACGGCAGAATCTGTAGAAGAAATCGGCAAATTGTTTCAAGGGTCCAGTCGGGTGCTCGTGTAGGTAGCACTAAGGGCGTCTCCAACAGCTGGCTATTTAGTTAGCTAGATCTGATATGGCAAGGAAAAAGTAGGAGAGAGAGTAGTCACTAGCGACGAGCAAATAGCTGATCTATTTTACGTAGTCCAAGAACATGAGAGAGGAGCATGTGGGTCCAACAATATAAAATAGTCTTTGCTTTTGTCTCTCACCTCTACGTCAGCTGACTATATAGCTAGTACTAGCTAATACCATTGCGGACGCCCTAATGCATGGGATTTTAATGATGTCGTCTGGGATTTGCGTTCCATTCTGAAAATCCGAAGCAGCTGAAGATTGGTTGTTTGTCTACCAAACTACCCAGGATTACAGTATTTCACTCGATTGGGCCTCCGCTTCTGGGGAAAAAAATGTCAGAAAGATGTGCGCCTTTTCTGCCTAGATTAAGTGGCAGGTTTGACACCAGAGTGAAGGATATTGGCCCAACCAAATCCTTCTGGAGCGGCATGAAGCCTGAAGTTTTCCGGCCCGTGGTCCACGGAGAAACGCTCTTTTGCAAATTGCAACATGCCCATCCTTTCGGACCTTTCCTCACACACGCAACCAGGAAAGTTCTTTTTAGTTTATGATTTATAAAGATATTGTTTTAGATTGTGATGGATGGTTTTTAGTTACGACTGATAATTTTTATCTGCGTTTTTCGATATGATAGCGGACGACGAAGACGCCAATATAAATGGCACACACAATTTTGAGCTTGAGAAGTTATTTGAAGAATATACTTTAAGAGTTCATCGTGTTTCAATGTTTGGCTTTTTAACTTTCAAAGAAACAAAAACCTAAAAGAACATAGACAGTTTTTCTCGAATAAATAAATGAGACGGTTTCTCTGTCACTATTTCAAAATGGTTTATCGGGCCAGTCTTTTCTTATCGATTTATCAGTATTCGGCCTATTTACACAAACACTTATGTTAAAACTAAAAACATAAATCATAAGAGCAAGTCTTATAATACAGCCTTCAGCTGGCTGTATGGATACTTACAGCCCACTTATCAGCCTACTCATATAGTAGTTACAGCCAGCTGAAGGCTGTATGATCTACCCCTTCCTCTCACAAAGTTTCTTGGTTCTTGTGCTTCAGCTGGCTGTAAGCTTACAGCCCACCTCTCTTCTCTCTCCTCCTCTCTCTCCTCCACCTCAGCATACAGCCAGCTTACAGCCTCTTATAATACTTGCTCTAATCATAGCTCATAAACCGTAATAAAAAACCCACCTAAACAGTCGTGAGATTCAGTGTCATATTGTCATCTATTGGATATTTGTCAAAAATTCAATACTTAACAAGCAAGTCCAACGGCGTTACTAGTAAGCAGTCGTGCTCCAGCATCCCTACGTCAGCAAATACGTACAGCATGGCATGCACCGTCACAAATGGCATACATGCATCTGAACTGTTAACGTATTTGGTATTTTAGTCACTTTTCTCAATTTAACCCTTAAGCACTTGTTTTTTTTAAAAAAAACCTCTTTTTAAATTTGAAAAAATATAACAGACAACATGTATTACCTATCGTGAGAAACTGAATAGAAACCAAACAACACGACATATGTAACCGAGGCACGATAAACAGGCAACCTAGGCAGCTATCGAACTGTGGCTCCTCACAGCTTGGTAGTAGCCTATCGAGCAGCTGCAGCTCGGCAGCTGCCCAGCCGAGCATAGGGAGCGGTGGTGGCGTTGTGGCGCCTTCATAGTGTTTCTAAGAGCGTTTACAGTGCTGTGCTTTGAAACTTCAACATGATGTGGAGTCCAGAGAACTCAACGACGTTGGTGGATCTTTAAGGGTACTCCCAATGCAGAAACTATGAGATAGTTTCTATACTTGCCAATTAATGTAGACACTACCTATAGAAACTATACTCCCAATGAATAGTTTCTACAAATAAAATTTTCATCCAATCATCTATCTTCTCTCTCCTATCATCTACCTATCACGGCTCTTTCTATCTTGGTTCCTGTGTAGATATGGTTTCTATATAAGAAATCATTTCCTTATCTCTCCTCCTTAACTCCAATGACACATCAGCATTTTACTTACTTGGCACCTTATTTAATGCCATAGAAATCATCCATAGTTTCTGCATTGGGAGTGCTCCTTAACACATCAGCAAATGATCACTTAACCTTATGCCTGTGTCATAAAGTTGATAGACTGTACAGGAGCTGCGTTGCACGGTCCGCATCAACATGTATACGTCACAAAACATGTACAAATTACAAAAGTACATGAGCATGTCTAGGGTCTACATCAACATCTATTACTGATGTATATCATGCATATGTCTTACGTTGTGTGACCTTAGATTGAGCTGTGAGCCTGTGACTTTTGTGGCTAACTGCATGTGCAACAAGGAGAGATCAAAATTACCACTTTTTTTTTACCAGAAGTTGCCTATTACATAAAAAAAACTTAAATAACTTGCATAGCGAGTACAGATGGTTCATCTTGGCATCCGATATATTCAAAGTCCACAGTAGTGACGCCGTACTTATCGACCTTCACACCTTGTGGAAATTAGACTCAACGACACTGAAACAGGGGGTCTTGAAAAGTACATAGTAGAGTTCCTAAATCTCCACTTTAAATATATAGTAGGAGCTCAATTCACATTTCATTACGTTTGGCCTAGTGGTATTGAACTGCTCGTGAAACACATCTATGCGGACACCGCTATTCTAGATTGTGCTTTTCCTATCCTGAGTTATCGTATAAAATATGTACTCATTTATGATGTATCCTTTCCAGGTCACAATTGTAAATTTTAGCCCTTTTGCTAACCATTACAGCATAGCATCACTTGATGACCTCCCAGTAAATCGCACCTTTAACTATTCATTGAATCGGCGATTGTGCTCTCTCATGATCCAAACCTTCGACCGGTCTGGATTCTCTTGGCGTACCATATTTTTGTGCTCATCGATATACAGGGATACTTCGGTCATGTGCTGCAAGACCATGAAATGAGCTTGAGCGTACGTATACAGATCAGGAGTGATTGCTTTCCTTTCGATGGTTCTAACACCCTTCAACTTCCTCTCATTACGAGATAGAGGCACACACACCAGTTTCACCTGTGCCATGTAGTCGATATGGAACTCAATGACCTTTTCGTTTGCATAACCTTCGATGATGTTGCCCTTCAACTGAGATCATTTTAGTATATAGGACTTGAGAATTCCTATGTACTTTTTGAACAGGTACATATGACATGGCAACACAGGACCACATATCTTTATCATTTTCATAAGGTGAACAATGAGATAGACCATGATATCAAAAAATGATAGGGAAAATATATCTCAAGATGACATAGAGTCTTCACCACTTTGCCCTGCAGACCATCTAGTCCATTAGGATCCATAACCTTTTGAACAATTGAGTTAAAGAAATAACACAGTATCATGATTGTCACTTGGATCTTGTTTAACAAAATACTTCTAATTACAACTGGAAGCATTTGTGTCATCAGCACATAACAATCATGAGACTTCATACCAATTAATTTCAAATCTTCTATAGAAACAAGTTTCTTCATGCTGGCGGAGTAACTGGACGGAGCATTCACACCATGCAAGTTGCACAGTTCATTTCTCTCAGCCTTGGACAAAGTGTAGTAAGCTGGGGAAGGTATGTGTGGCCTTTATCAGTCTCTTTTGGTGCTAACTTGCTCCTTATGTTCATATCAATCAGGTCACATTATGCGTTGACACCATTCTTTGTTTTGTCATAAATGTTTAATAAGAAACTTGTCAAGCTATCACATACATTCTTCTCCACATGCATGACGTCGATACAGTGGCGAACATCTAAGTGCTCCTAATAAAGTAAGTCCAAAAAATTGATCTATTCTTCCAGATGTTCTTCTGATGGATCCTTAATTTATGTCTCTTTCTTAGCATAACACCAATATTCTTAACCATATCATAGACCTCTTTCCCTCTAAAAAGCTTTGGAGCTGAACTGTCCTCATTCTTTCCATCGAATTATTTCTTCATCTTACGGTATGGGTGATAAATGGGAAGGAATCTACGACGATGTGTGTACATAGTTTTGTGCAAGTTATTCAGCCACACACTCTTGGTATCATCTAAGTAGTGAGGATAGGTTTTGGCTCATTTTATACTCAAGCCTGACAAGTTACCAAAGGCAGAAAAGTCATTCATGGTTCAGAACAACATGACGCACAGGATGAAGTTCTCTCGTTTGTCCGCATCCCGTACCTACACCCATTCCTTCCACAATGCTACAAGATCTTCCAGCAATGGTGCTAGGTATACACCAATATCGTTCCTAGGTTGCTTTGGCCCTTGGATAAGTAGTGACATCAAAATGTACTTCCGCTTCATACACAGCCAAGAAGAAAGGTGGTAGATATATAGATTCACAAGTCAAGTATTATGTCGGCTATTCATGTTATCGAAAGGATTCATTATATCTGTACTCAACCCAAACCTTATATTCCTTAGTTCTTCATTGAAGTCTATAAACATTCTATTGATGTTCCTCTACTAGGCAGAATCTGCATGGTGTCTTAGCTTTCTATATTTCTTACACTCCTCCGAGTGCCAACGCATCAATATTGCCTCCTTTCAATTCACAAATAAACACTTCAAATAGGGAATTACAGACTGGTACCACAATACCTTAGTAGGAGTTTCTTACTTCACCTCAATGCCCACACTATCAATGGAGTGATTCTTATACTTGTTATCGGGATGTTTTGCACACCAGACATACATGCATGTTTACATACCCTTTACGATATAGGATATAGTCTTTCAGACATGCATGTATTCTTTCTACTTACATTCCCAAGGGGCAGAGAACATTCTTAGCTTAGTACGTGATTTTGGGTAACACGTTTTCCTCCAAATGCATATCCTCTAAGAAACCTAACAGTGCCGTCAAATTCTTGTCGGACTAACCATTGCTTGCCTTTAACTTCGGTAGTTTAAGTATGGATGATAACCTTGTGTATTTTGGCTTATAGTATGGGAACAATAGTTTCTTAGAATCCTCTATCAAGCCCTTAAATTTACTAAACTCTCTCTCACTATAGTCCCCTTCTACATCGTGCAACATCTAATCCAGATTATTATCATGCAACCTATCCTCATCGAAAAAATAATCTACTTCCAGTATATTATTGTCTCTCTCGACGATGTTACTTTCTTTCTATATAATCTGTACTACACTATGACTGCTCCAACATGTACACCCATTTTTGAAACTCTTTCAAATCAAGTGTTTCTATCTATGTTGAATTAGTAAACATAGTAAAATTCTCGTAATCAATGCATAAACAGTACATAAATTTATCCATTCTTCAACATATCCTACTCGGTAGCTCTTCTAAAAGCAAACACACCATCGATGTACTATTCACTCACACGGTTCTCAATGTAAATCTAATTTCAATTTATCTATGCTACGCATATAACAAATCAATGTTAAATTTGATTAATGCTCTCCTAGGTAGCCATTACATATATGTACACTTACGTATAATTATCATTCACCATAATTTGTCCATCTAAAGTAGCTAGCTATGATTCATGAATCTATCCAACAAGAATTAAAGTAGATAAGAGTGAGATTCACTCTTAAATTGGAGTAAAAACTACCAAGCTAGACATATCTTTCCTTGCAACTAAAAAGTGCACAGTTCTAGCTAGAGTATAACACATTTCATTGCATATAGTACCAATCACTAACCTTAGATCATCAAGAATAAATGGGTACATAAGCACCCTTCCAAATCTCTGGTCTCCTTTCACCAAATTGCTTCAAAGCCGCCACCTAATAGACAAATAAGTTGGGACGAGGGTATTTAATAATGCAATGAATATCACAGATGTTTCTATTCATAACCTGTTTGTGATAAGTTGGTCATTACAGACGGCTTTTCACAAAAACCGTTTGTGATAATTCCATACATTACAGATAGTTTTTATTATGAACCGTCTGTGATGTAACATAGATGGTTTGTATAAAAAACTGTCTGTGATAAGCAGATCATCGCTGAGGGTTCTTACCATTGGTTGCAACATAGACGGTTATGCTGGTAAAACCGTCTGAGATAACTGTAATGTAGCTTAACACTGAAGGATTTTGTAGAACCATCTGTGATGATACGTTCAATATGACTTTCTCTGTAGTAGTGCATGGATCTTAGCACAGCTCAAAAGCGTTTCAGCTCATAGACATGACTTTTAGTTTTTGGCTGAAATGATACGTTACCGGCTGTTAGCCTTTTCTAAGGTATTTAATTAAAGAAAAAAACATGTTATATCTCATGGAAATGCAAAGAGAAAAAAGAGAAAAAACCACGTTAAAAAACCAACACATTCTAAACAGCTTTTAGCTTTTAAAGTCAGAAGCTGTTTAGAGTAGAACCTCAAAGTAGCGTTGAGTGTTGACCAGTAGTCCAGTACTGGAGATCGAAACAACGAATGTTTTCTCAAGTATATTTATCTTCTTCTTCTTTGTGGGGAGATATTTTACACGTAAGCTAGAGGACTGAAGGAACTTCTCTGTTGTTGGCTGCTCCCTGTTCTTTTGAGCTTGTGACTTGTGGTTTTATCTAGGAAATAAATGAGACGGTTTCTTCACCGCCATTTCAAAGCAACTTATAAGGATAGTCTTTTCAAAGTGATTTATCGGCTTATCGACATTCAATTTATTTGCACAAATGCTCGTGCTAAGGCTAAAAGCTATCAGCCACAATCATAAACCATAAACCACAATAAAAAAGAATGCACCTGCTATCTAGTGATCTTTTCAGCTTCATCATAATTTTCTTGACCGAGATCTATTGAGTTTAGCCACCTGAGAGGCGTTGTAGCTCGAATGGAGCCCAAATTAGGTAGAAGATGGCTTTATGTAAGGGCATTTTCAACTCTAATAGTGGCCAACTCAGTCGTCTCTTATGTGTCACATCATTCAAAATCTTGGTTGGAAAAGAGAGGATGTGAAGAGAGAAAATACTACTCTCTCCATCTAAGTTTGTAGAGCATATTTTTTTAATGATCTTGTTTGTAAATATATGACGTATTTTATGTTTCAATGCAAAAATAGTGTAATGTTTCCTTTATATCGTTAATAAATATACAACTTTATTTGTTATTATCTACATACATGCATTGAATATACTACTTAGATATTATAATTAGGGGCAATCTAGTCATTTTTATTATTTCCTTAATCTATGTGTTAAAAAAATACGACTTATAAAGTGAGACGGAGGAAATATCTCTTACACAATAGATGATCTATACACATAAATCATCGCAAATAATAAGAGAGTGTGAGTAGGGATGTTATAGTAAAAATAATAAAAATAGTTAGATAAATGATTTTAGAGACAAATTATTAGAGATGTTGTCTCTAGTGTTATCTTTAGATGAATTAGGGTGCACATTAGAGGTTATAAGATTTAGCTGTGGGTTTATTTGGCACTATAAAGATATTTTTACTGTAGCTGTTATTAAATTTTTTAGCATAATTAAATTCAAAAATAAAAAATATGTTATATCATCGCAGTAAATTAAAAAAGAAAAAAATTAAAAAAAACCAAAAACTAAAAATAGAAATTACGTAGTTAGAAGACCAAAATTAGAAATTGAAAGCTGAAACTTCAATGAGTAGCCTTAAGAGTTTACACAATGTTAAGAGAAGATGCCTATCCGGGATAGCCAACTATGCTATATACGGCCACAGCATATAATATCGCAGAGTCCGCACTACGAGGATGAAAGCTTAGCCACGTGTGCTTCTCTCCTGGAAGAGAACCACTCAGGTTCGTGAGTCACTGCCCAGCCATGTGCCGAGAGCAAAGCAGAGGACACCGCCACCACACCGGTGGGCCGCGCGCGCGGCTCGCATCGCTAGGCGGCCCTTCCGGCTCCAAGGCGCTGCATCATGCCACACCTCGCCTCCTTCTACATTCTTCTCCGCGCACGTATAGCGCAGTTGGACGCGACCATTCTAGCTAGCGCCCTGTACCACCTTTCCACGCGTGCAGCTTCGCACAGTGTAGTTGTTAGCCACATTCCCGTCGGGAAAGCCCTGACCATCAGAAACCTCCTGCAGCAGCCACCGCCAGCCATGGACAAAGGCAAGGCCAGGGCCGACCTTGCCGACCACCATGCTTCCGAGGAGGAGTTCTTCAGCGACTCCGAGTCGGGCTCGGAGTCCATCGAGATCGCCGACCTCAAGAAGCGCATGTGGAAGGACCAGCTGCTCCTCATGAAGCTCGAGGGCCGCTCGGGCCACGACCGGGGCGATGCGCAGCGGCCCGGCCCGGCCCAGGCTCAGGAGGAAGCCCCTGAGACCCGGTACCGCCGCAAGGCGATGCTCCGGGCGCAGGACGGCGTCCTCCGTCACATGCTCAAGATGATGGAGGCGTGCAACGCGCGTGGTTTCGTGTACGGCATCGTGGACGAGGCCGGCGTTCCCGTGTCCGGCTCCTCCGACAGCCTCCGCGGCTGGTGGAAGGACGAGGTTGGGTTCGACCGAGGCGGGCCGATGGCCCTGATCGGCCTGGGAACGGCCCTCGAGAACCCGGTGTCGTCGTTCCTCCACGGGCTCCTCGACATCCAGGATGGCACGCTGGGGTCGCTGCTCTCTGCCCTGATCCAGCACTGCGAGCCCCCCCAGCGGAGCTTCCCGCTGGACCGGGGCCTGCCGCCGCCGTGGTGGCCGACAGGCCGGGAGCTTTGGTGGGGCCTGCAGGGCGAGGCCCAGGCCCACCAGGGCCCGCCGCCGTACCGGAAGCCCCACGACCTGAAGAAGGCGTGGAAGATCTCGCTGCTGAGCGCGGTGATCAAGCACCTGAGCCCGCGCTTCGACCAGATGCGCAAACTCGTGTGGCAGTCCAAGCGGCTGCAGCACAAGATGAGCGCCAGGGACGCCGACACCTGGTCCAGGATCATCACCCAAGAGGAGGCGCTCAACCGCCAGGTGCAGCGCTCGCTGCAGATCACGCCGCTCAAGGAGGACGACGACGACTGCGACCTCCTCCTGGAGGAGGACAAGGACGCCGGCGGCGATGGTCCGCAGGGAGCGGTGTGCGGTGGCGCGCACGTCGACAAGCGCAAGCGCGAGGTCGGCAATGAGAACCCGGGTGGCAATGTCGACAGGGGCGGTGGCGGGGAGCTGGTGGCGCTGACGGACATCGACGGCGTAGCGGAGGTGGACCGCAACTCCATCGATGAGCTGGTAAAGCTCTACTACAGCTGCATGCAGGGGACAGATGGTGGTGAGCAGCAGGTCAAGGACGTGGCGCCCGCCGGACTTGGAGGTGGAGAGCAGAGCAGTGCTGCAGCTGAGACCGCCGCGCAGGACGCGGGGACGATGCATGACGATCTGCTCGAGGGTCTCCTAAGCGTCGCGGATGTGGTGGACATGAGTGACTTCCCGAGAAGTCCTATCTGGCGCTGGGGGAGCACGGATTTGGACTAGTGTGGTGGTTTGGTTGTTAATTAACAGGATATGTAATTGTGTGTGGGTATGGGTTTATGTTAATTATTTATGCCTGTTTAATTAATTAATCACGGTTCTTTAATTTTTTCGAGAACACTACACTTTTTTAATTTGATATTGGAGAACGGCAAGCAGGAACCGGCAACGCTTATAAGCTATTAAGCTGGTTCTTAAGTGAACTCATTTAGCTGGTTGTGAGACCATCTTGAGGTTATTCTATGTTATGTGATGAATATTTAATTTTGTTCTGTTTTGTTATCAAAGTTTTAGTTTAATTTTATGTCATTTGTATTTTCTGGTTATACTGTTAGATAATCAGTGGTCAAATCACTAGTGGGTGGTGGTCTATCTGGAGAGCGGTTGTATTGGTTCGAAGTTAGCGGTACATTTATTCTAGAGAGGTTTTCGTCTTGTTGCGCAAAAGATTTGAGAGCAGTGCGACCAGTCGTTTGATGGCGGTCCGACTAGAGGTGTGTCGAGCGGTGTGATTAGTATGATTACCGTGGTTTGACTGGCTCCTTTGTTACTAGGATTTGACCAAGGTTGACTAGCGAGGTCTGATCGGCCGTTGGTCGGTAGTCAAATCGGCTTTTGAGGAGTTGTGTGAGATGAATTTTATCTAGTTGTGTTAGTCATGGTGGGAGTTTGTGCAAGTGTTAGTTATGACGGGAGTACATGCATTGTGTTTAATCATGGCCAGGAGTGACATGTGGTGTTTGCTAATGAAAGTTAAGTGTATGTCATTTATGTTCGTGACAATTATTTGTTTTTTGATGTGTATGGTACTTGGTGATTGTTGGTGGTTAACGCTAAGACCAAGGCTAGGGGAGTCCAAGGCCATTAAGGGTCGTGTAAGTCCAGGTGAGACTACATCTCAAGTGGAGAAGCGCGAGAGAAAGATAAATATCGTGATGGGGCAAGTGCATGCATGTGATGTGTCATTGGACTTGGGACGTTTCAAGTGGAGACGATCCGAGAAAAGACTAGAGGCGTATAGGCTTGACGGCAAGTCATTAAGCATTACGGACTTCGTATTGGAGTTTGCTTCGGTAAGTGGTATCAGAGCAAGGTTTGATATTGATAAAGTGTGAGCTCCTATTTAGTTAAATTTATCAATTTTGAAGCCTTACTTATTTTAAATTAATTTGAATACTTTAAATTGTGCTATCTTGCCTAGATTGGTTATATGATTTATCATGATCTAGATAACTTTGTATGCATTCTATGGTTTTAAGTGGTATCTTTTTAATTTGAACATTATTTTGGATAATTTTTAAAGTTCTTTTGGATTTTGCATTTTCATTCATGCGTACATACTCTTTCTTTTGCTCCTTTGTGCTTTACTTTTTAGCATGCATTATTTAAGGGGGAGAATTAAAAAAAATGAGTTTTAGTGAGCTTGCTTAGCCTCTTGGCTCTTGATAACTATTTTGCCAAATGGGGAGAAAGTTTAATGCAAAATTTGGTTTTAGTTAAAAAGGGAAAAATATTGAGAATGGTCTTGAAAGGGGCACAATGCTCATAAAAATAAAGAATGAACTAAAAATATACAAAATGAGCATTGTGAGATTGAAAAGGAGCAAAATGAGCTATTGAGTGAGAAAAATGGATCTTAAGTCATAAATGAGATCTTGAGTTGAAGGAAAACTCATTTGCATTGCATTTGTTCTCTTTTGCTCTTTTGATGCCTTGTCTTGCTATGAAAATGGCCATATTGACCAATTATTTTTTCTTAGAAAAAAAATAAGATTATGGCATTTGAGAAGCTTTTAGTGTGGATTGGAGTTTTTGTTGAAAACTTGTTCTTTCTTGATGTTAGCACCATTCCACATCTTGCCGCATTGATCATGTTCATTTCTTTCCCTTGGAAATGGACATCTTGTGGTTTTTGCAACTCGCTTGTTTTTCTTGCCCAAATTCAAACTTAAATTCTTGCCTTTTGGGATGTTTGTTAAATTACTCATCAAATGGGAGATTGTGGGACCATATGGAGGTCGTCCCATGTTGTATGATGAGTATTTGACTTTATTGTGCTTAGTTGTTGAAGTTTAAATTTGATTTTGTGTCATTTGCATTCTTTGGTTATGCTAACAGGTGATCAGTGGTCTGACTGGTTGTGGGCGGCGGTCTGACCAACCGTGGGCAACGATCTGACTAGGATGCGATTGTACCAACCCTAGTTGATGGTACATTTATTCCAGAGACGTCTTCATTTTGTTGCACGAAAGTTTGAAAGCGGTGTGACTAGCCATTTGACGCATGGTTGTCATGGTTAGACCGGCTCCCCTGTTACTGTGGTTTGACTAGTGTTGACTGGGGCAATGTCAGACCCGGATTTTTCAATCCGAATTCCTCTGTGATTCCACCGCACTATTCCCTGGATCAGTAGATAGTGCTCACAGATTACAGTTCTGAATATCAAAATTCATATCATGCGGAAGCGTAATTATAATAGTAGACTTACTCATGGGCCGATTAGGCCGAAATCAATAAATTGCAGCAGCGGAATGAAGCACACAGGTGGGACCTTCAGGACTTGCCCACAGGCAGCCAACTGGAGGTTCGCGACCTAGCCCTTGACATCTTCATCTTCTTGGACAGCTTGTCCAATCTTGTTGCTGAGGCGAGGTGATTTGATTTCCTGATTCTGAATTTTGTCGCAAAGCGAGCGTGAGCACTCCGACCCCGTGCTCGCGAGCCAATACACAGAATGCAAATAAATAGTATGCATGGCTTAACAAGGAGAGGCTCGGGCTATTTTATTTTGCGCAGAGTGCTTTTGAATACAATTAATTAAAATGTCCTATGACTTAGCAATTTTGGAACAAATCATAATGTACAAGGAAATGCATTATTAATATCGATTCAGATTCCATCCACCGTTACATGGCATCTGCACCATATAGCAATTTCTTCAGCGTTATAGCCGCTTAACTTACCACTGGGACGACGCCCAGGACAATTCCAAACCAGGGCAGTCCTTCGCCCTTCCACTTTTCCATTCCCAGTTTTCAAACATTTTGTAAACAGAACTATATCCAGTTAAGTTCCCATGTCTGCCCATGACCGTGGGCACGGCTATTCGAATAGTTTTAACTCTGCAGAGTTTGTACACTTTCACCACAAGAGATGAACTATCCTTTTTGCCAACATGCTTCCTTGGGCATGAGACCCAGATAATTTATCACAAAGCCTTTACCTTACTCCGATCTAGCTAGACACCACCCACGCTGAGGTTTCACCGCTGAAGGGTTACACCACCACAGTCAGAAGCCCCCTCTGGCGCCGTGCGAGTACAGTACACCCTGTGCCTCACTGTGAGTAAACCAGTACACCCTGGCACCCACTTCCCTCGGTGATGTCTGAACTAAACCCTTGCAAGTTATTCAGCTAGGTCGTACCCATTATAGACTTGTGGTTGTACTGTTTTACATCAGGAGGTCATCACAAGATTCAGTCCTTAGTATTATCTGAGCGGTTCTACCACACTCCATAATTTGTGCTCCCACCGCACCACATACCAGCCCCCAAACCATCCGCTCAGATATGTAAGCAATTTAAGAGTTTTGGGAGCAGAAAATAACCATGTCAAAATATACCAGTCATTCCCACCATGACTGCCCAAATCAATTTCTCATGATTAAAGTGATGCTTGGGCGCCTTCGCGCCCATGAGTACCTAAACATTACTAAGCATGGCATATAATTACGGACTTATTTTCGAAAGGGGTATTATTATAATTTTTGCTAGGGCGACAAGGTTCTCGACTTCAAGTATTCCAACGGAGGGGTAATATTAATTCAAGGCACACAATGGAATATAACTAGAGTCTAAATTAACATGTATTTGCATATAAATAACCGCATGCAATTTGATAATTTAAAGCAAAGTAATTTGCAGAAATGTAGGTTCAACATGATCAAAGTATTGACTCGCCTGGCGCGGTTTACCGCAGTCTTGAGCTCACTCAAAGCTATATCATTTGATGGCCTTGAGCTTCCAGCCTTTATCTTCAACTTGATCTCGATCTTGCTTGATCCATTCATTCTTCGGGACTCCAGTTTCTAACTACGCGATAAACGACTGAATCCAAATAAAAGCAAGTAACTCAAAAGATCCAAATAAATCCGAATAAACTCAATTTAGTTTTATTACGAGTTAATGGGTGATTCGGTGATTTGAGGCAAGGTTGGTAATAGCATATGATAACTTGATCTTTTTATTAATAATCTCTTTTTATTATTTTGTTATTTATCAAGGAAGTTCCATGAGTCGGGTTAGACCTATAGACTGGTGTAGGAGTTTAGTGTACAAATTTTATCTCTAGGGTATGCATTCCTTGCAACTCAGGTTATGATAAAGGCAGACTGGACTGATGGATGAGATCTGTACTTATTCTATAAATCTTTTAGTCGAAGGTATTATAACACTTGGATATCTTTATTAAGTTTTAGAATAATATCTGATATAGGCTTTTACTTATTAATTAGATTAAGATAAATAGCAAGGGCTCAATATTTATTCTTATATGGTAATTAATTAAAACTTAAATATCTAATAATCCCATTATCATATTTTAGGTATCTTCATTCATAGCTAGGCCAAATTTAGGTTGAATTAGGATCCACTCATATGGGTCCTAACTTGTTATATATACAATTATGCTTAATACTATTATGTACTAAAGCTAGTGTCAAGATTTAATTAGTGGTACCATTATTAGCTTGCCCTTACTCTAGCTGCTATTTGGCTTAGCTTTATTTCTAATTTTTTTTAAATCTTTCCTTTAATTTAAGATTAGATTTAGAATGGATATTATTTTGTCGAGCGTTAATCTTCAGAGCATAGGTTATATATATAGAGATGTATATAATTTTTAGTTTAGCAATTAAACATTAGAGTCCGGTTTCATAGCATTTTATGGCTCAACATTTTATGTATCCTCAGGTATTACTAGTCTTAGTTTAATTTGAATTAGGATCTATTTATACGGGTCGTTGCTTGCTATACTCAATCATGCTTAACATTATTATTTACTAAATTTAACGTTGAGGTTTAATTGGTGGCACCATTATCATTTTGTCTATACCTTGGTTATTATTATTAGACCTAGCTTTATTTATTTATCTAGCAAGGCTTGTTTTTATAATGTTATATTTCAATATTTGCTATTTAGCAAAATCTAACACTAAAATTTATTTATCGACGGCACGCTAGTGATAACTACTATTTACGTAACTACTTTAGGTAGCTTGCTTTTAATCACCCGATGACCAAAGGGGCTACTTTATTATAATTGCCACATATATATTTTTCTAATATGACATTTCTACTTTATTACTTTACTTAGCTTCTATCATGCTTTAATCCTAATTAAATTTCATTTATATAGGGCCAAACTTGCTGTACAAAACTTTATCATTATTGACTATAGGTATACCGTTGAGATTTATTTATTGGTGGCATTTTAAATATTAGAACTTTCATTTTTAATTACTATTAAAGGTACTCTTTAACTTAAACCTTATGGTTATAGTCTTAATGCATCATCCAACTTATTTCACTTGAAAGCTTAGTCTAATTTCACAACCAGATTTATCCTCACTTTATTTGTAAGACCATGCTTTTATCGAATCCCCATAAATCCATAACTTCAATCTTACAATTAAAACTTTATCTACATTGCTGAATTGTCATCAAATCCTCATGTACAGTATACAGATATATATTTACTTTTGGTATTCTTGTTTTGGAGCAGTTGGTATTGAACAAACTTTCTAACATGCAATAACCACAAAGGAATTAGGCCCACCTGTCATGGAGAAGGAGTGAGGATTAGGGCTGGATATCGAGCTGGCTCGGCTCGGCTCGGCTCGGCTCGGTCTGGCTCGGTAGGATAACGAGCTGGCTCGAGCTGGCTCGTTATAACTAACGAGCTAAAAAGCCAGCTCGGCTCGGCTCGACAAAAAGCTCGAGTTAGCTCGTTTGGCTCGTGAGCCAGGGCCAAAAAATATCTCCATCATATATTCATCAATGGAAGTTTGGCTCGTTTGGCTCGTTAGGCTCGTTTGGCTCGTTTGGGTACAATAGAGTACAAATTAACACATGCATGGCTCGTTTGGGTACAATAGAGTACAAATTTACACATTAACACATGCAATAGAGTACAAATTAGGTCCATGGAAGCAGCATATGCATATCTAAATTCCTGGAAGCATGGCTCGTTTGGCTCGTGAGCGGCTCGCGAGCTGGCTCGAGTTGGCTCGTTATAGCTAACGAGCTAAAATCTTGGCTCGGCTCGGCTCGTTATCCTAACGAGCCGAGCCGAGCTGAGCCGAGCCAGCCACGAGCCGAGCGAGCTAACGAGCTTCGAGTTTTTCGTCCAGCCCTAGTGAGGATAGAGGGCAGCTACCCCATTCGGCTAAAGCAGGAAGGGGTGGGGGAGAAAGAAACAGGGGAGGCGGGCACACGGAAGAGATGGCGGTGCCGGCGTGGGGAAGGGCGAGACGGCGGAAGCTCGAGTGGGAGGAGGGAGGTAGAAACCTTACCGTGCTGTCGGATTAGCCGGAGGAGTGCCGAGGGTGGCCGGCGGCGGAGGCAAGGGGCGGCATGGGGATGTCTACGGCGCCGGCGAGCTGGGGTGGAAGATGGCTCCGGCCGGCGGTGGGGCTGAGCTCAGGGCACCGTGAGGAGGCTCCCCGAGCATGGAATTGAGACGCCACGCACCGTGGAGGGAGAAACGTCAGCGGCGGCGCGGAGGGCAATGGCGGCCGGCCTTGAAGAAGAAGGCCGAATTGGGGCTCTCCGGCGCATCGATTTTCAATTAAGTTGGCGGGGAAGCAGGTGAGGCCTAGGGGCACGAAGGGGGGTGCTCGATTTTTGGAGGGGGCTCGCCGGAGGACGGAATTCGGCAAGGAGGCGGTGGCGGCATTGCTTTCGAGCGGAGGGAGAAAAATAAATGGGGAAGGAGAAGAGATGGCGCGGGGGGGGGGGCTATGGGGAGCCGGGCTACTTATTTGTAGCAGAAGGGAGGGGGAAGGCGTTGTGGCCGTGCTGTCGCCGGAGACTGACGGGACGCGGCATGGCCGGGCGACAAGCGCGCAGGGCGATGACGACTGGAGCTGGTGCGCAGGGCAGGGGATAGGCGCAGCGACGGGGGCAGTTGATGCCAGGGCATGCGAGGCGCAGGGGCATGACGCGCGCGAAGAGATGGGAGAGGAGGGAGTCCGGGCGTGGGAGACGTGCGCGCGCAGGCATGGTGACGCGAGAGCAGCGGCAGCAGGATTTGGGGCGATCCACGCGTGCCTGCTTGTGATGGCCGGGGCGAGATGACGGGACGACGCAGGGTGGCGACGGCAGGAGGGTGCAGTGCATGGCTGCCACGGGGCGGAGAGAAGCTGAGCGCAGCAGAGGAAAGAAGCGGCATGGGCGCACGGGGAAGGAGGAGGAAGAGAGGGGGATGCGGCGAGGGCACTCGGGCCGCTACGCAGAGAGAGGCGCGGGAGGCTGGGCCCAGCGGCCAGAGAGGGGAACGGGGATAGAGGAGAGAGAGAACGGGCGAGAGATCGGGCCCGCATGGCAGTGAGGGCACGGGTAAATGAATTGGTGGAATGGAAAAGAGAGGAAGAAGAAAATAAATGCTTATGCTTGGTTTTGGAATTTCAGAATTCTAATCTAAATTTTTGTTTTACCTTTTTCATGACATTTAAATTTTCAACTATTAAATATGGGGTATTATTATTATTTCCAAAATGGGGTTTTGTATTTTTAATTCAAATTCCTCCCTCTTTATGCTGGATCATCTTTTCATATTCGCATTTACAATTTTGAATCTTCATTATTATTCTTTTGTCTTTCTTGAACTTCTTCAATTTTTAGAACCTCAACAAAATTTAGGAAAACACCATAAAATCCAAATTTCAATAAAATATATTGCCAATCATTTCAAATGCTTCACATTTTCAAATTTTAAATTTTTGGGATGTTACAAACCTACCCCCCTTAAAAAGAATCTCGACCCCGAGATTCCGGTAGAGTAGAAAGAAAGGAGGTGGGGTTATACTAGCTAGCAATGGGTTTCCGGGTATTGCTTGACATATAGTTCCCTAGCTCCTCGGGGAGACCAAGATCTGCACATTAGGGGTTAACACGTGGAGATGTCAAAAAGGGAAAAGAGAAGCCTTGTTCTTCTGGATAAGTCGTAGACTTCCAAATACTTGCTCTTTGACGTTGTTGTCTTCATGTCGTCGTGGAATGGAGTAGTTGCATCGTTTATTGGACATATGTTTGTAGAAGTTCCTTACTAATAGGTGGGTAGCAATGGTCTGTGCCGTAGGGGTAAACAGAAGGGGAGAGGACCTGCACTTAAAGGAGGCAAAAAGGGAGGGAGGAGATCTTTATTCTTTTGGAGAGGTCGTCATCTTCAGGGTGCTTGCTCCTTGATTTTTGCCGTAGTTTTTCGACATTATATCTTGTAGTGCTACCCCCCTTAAATAAATGATGATTATCAGGATTCATCCATTGTACTCTAGCTGCCTTGGTCATCACGAGATTGGCGGGTGGTCTTCTTCACAGTGATGTTGTTTTCCTTAAATATTGGAAGGTTGCAGAGTCTCCACATCTTCTTGATTGCACTGGTTTTGGGTTACTTGTTATTTCGTTCCTTTAGATTCGATGGGGTTTTCAGAAAAGGTGAGAGGGAATAGCATGAGATGAGGATTAAATCGCGGAGATAAGGTGTTCCAACCCATTTATCTTTAAAGGAAAATACCCCGGAAACTGAGGTGATACAGAACCACACAAATTTTGAAAGCAAGCTTTTCCTGTGACTGCGAAATAGGACGCCCAAGGGCAAGAAGGCAGTGCACAGAGCCAAATAAAGTCTTGCAACAATACAGCGTCTACTCGGGGAGCACACCTAATGGGGCACCGGGTTTATCTGCGTAGTCCGTTTAGAAGGAAACCACCTTATCTTCACGAACATCTTCGACGTTCCACCTTAGATTTTTAGAGCGAGGGTACGAGAAGAGGAAAAAAAAAGTTTCCTTTTGTAAATAATAGAAAGAAGTGAAGAGTATTCGGGGTAGTTTCATTGGTTTTAGCACTCTTTTTTTTTTAAGATATCCTAATCTCTTCGAATGCTCAACTATCCATTACTGAATCAATTCACTCCCATATGAGTTTTTTTTTTGGTACATAAGGCTTAGAATCCAACGGCCTTTATGATTTAACTTCCACTTTTGCAACCTGCACTTAGGCTATCTTTCTCCATTAATTGTTCATGGTATTACTGCCATCTAAAACTCCAAACAGCGAAGGAGATTATTTATTTTGTTCGATTCACCAATCATACTCTTCCTATTGTATCATCCATCATTTCATTAACCTGTCATGGTTATCTAAGTCTCGCATAAATCTTTGACTTTCAATCATATATTTGTGGATTAAATATCATATTTTCACTATGACTGTATAATCAAAATCTCGGATCCACTATGGGTCAACTTATTAACTCTACAATCCAATGAAAATCCAACGCCTTTACTTTAGATCCACCAATATAATTCTTCCTTTTAAAATTTTATTAATCGAATCGTAGTTACCAAATTCTTATAGGGGCCTGAATTTCCACCACATCTTTATAAATCCAATCTCAGATTTGTCAATTGCCTATTTTATCAACTTTCCAATCCTATAAAGATCTAGCTTTCTTTATTTAGATCCACTGATGACTTTCGTATCGTGAACTCCTAATAATCCAGTCTGGTGTCATTGATCCAAATCCATAGCTTGCTTCTCCAATGATCAACCTGAATCTTTATTGTCTATCTACTCCTCAATTCTGAATTCTACTGATTATCCATCATTATTACTTTTAAATCCACTAGTGTCATGCGTACCAAGACTTCCTCATAATCTAAGATTGTATTCAAAATCATAATTACTCCTCTAGTAACCACCTAAATCTTCAGTGACAACCTCCGAATTAATTCATTATTATGAACATCTTTCAGGAATAATGTTACTAATCAAGCCTATACTTTGATAATTGTTGTCATCCCTCTAGTTTCTTAAAACTCTATCAATTTGTCTAGCAATCGATCATATTCCATTATTCCACTATTGTAGATATCTCCCAAGAATTATGTTATTTATCAATGTTGTATTCCCGCAATTATTTTCATATTGCCTATTTCTCCAAGAATAACTTAATTCCTCCATCTAGGCATTCTAATTCTTTCCGTTAGGCGTTAGGCTCCACCAAAAAAAATTTTTTTTTTTTTTTGCTCTTCCAATTTTCACCCTTTTTTTTCTTCAAAAATAAAACAATCTTCGATATTAAGCTTCAGGGTTACGCACCATGACTCTTGGCCCTAAGTGCGTTTTCATAAAAAAAAAATTTTTTTTACAAGAGAAGTACTGGATTTACATCACTTTGAATTTGGGTAAGAGAGCTTCAGAAGTAAAATGGCTAGGGCAGCATATGGATGAGGGGAATCATCTAAGAGAGATGAGAATGAGTGATACAACTTATATTTTTCGAAATAGATTTTGAAGAAATAATTCTAGTTATGAAACTAACGACCATGCTAACTAGGTCACGACCTGCAGTCGATATGCTCTGATACCATCGCTGTCAGACCCGGATTTTTCAATCCGAATTCCTCTGTGATTCCACCGCACTATTCCCTGGATCAGTAGATAGTGCTCACAGATTACAGTTCTGAATATCAAAATTCATATCATGCGGAAGCGTAATTATAATAGTAGACTTACTCATGGGCCGATTAGGCCGAAATCAATAAATTGCAGCAGCGGAATGAAGCACACAGGTGGGACCTTCAGGACTTGCCCACAGGCAGCCAACTGGAGGTTCGCGACCTAGCCCTTGACATCTTCATCTTCTTGGACAGCTTGTCCAATCTTGTTGCTGAGGCGAGGTGATTTGATTTCCTGATTCTGAATTTTGTCGCAAAGCGAGCGTGAGCACTCCGACCCCGTGCTCGCGAGCCAATACACAGAATGCAAATAAATAGTATGCATGGCTTAACAAGGAGAGGCTCGGGCTATTTTATTTTGCGCAGAGTGCTTTTGAATACAATTAATTAAAATGTCCTATGACTTAGCAATTTTGGAACAAATCATAATGTACAAGGAAATGCATTATTAATATCGATTCAGATTCCATCCACCGTTACATGGCATCTGCACCATATAGCAATTTCTTCAGCGTTATAGCCGCTTAACTTACCACTGGGACGACGCCCAGGACAATTCCAAACCAGGGCAGTCCTTCGCCCTTCCACTTTTCCATTCCCAGTTTTCAAACATTTTGTAAACAGAACTATATCCAGTTAAGTTCCCATGTCTGCCCATGACCGTGGGCACGGCTATTCGAATAGTTTTAACTCTGCAGAGTTTGTACACTTTCACCACAAGAGATGAACTATCCTTTTTGCCAACATGCTTCCTTGGGCATGAGACCCAGATAATTTATCACAAAGCCTTTACCTTACTCCGATCTAGCTAGACACCACCCACGCTGAGGTTTCACCGCTGAAGGGTTACACCACCACAGTCAGAAGCCCCCTCTGGCGCCGTGCGAGTACAGTACACCCTGTGCCTCACTGTGAGTAAACCAGTACACCCTGGCACCCACTTCCCTCGGTGATGTCTGAACTAAACCCTTGCAAGTTATTCAGCTAGGTCGTACCCATTATAGACTTGTGGTTGTACTGTTTTACATCAGGAGGTCATCACAAGATTCAGTCCTTAGTATTATCTGAGCGGTTCTACCACACTCCATAATTTGTGCTCCCACCGCACCACATACCAGCCCCCAAACCATCCGCTCAGATATGTAAGCAATTTAAGAGTTTTGGGAGCAGAAAATAACCATGTCAAAATATACCAGTCATTCCCACCATGACTGCCCAAATCAATTTCTCATGATTAAAGTGATGCTTGGGCGCCTTCGCGCCCATGAGTACCTAAACATTACTAAGCATGGCATATAATTACGGACTTATTTTCGAAAGGGGTATTATTATAATTTTTGCTAGGGCGACAAGGTTCTCGACTTCAAGTATTCCAACGGAGGGGTAATATTAATTCAAGGCACACAATGGAATATAACTAGAGTCTAAATTAACATGTATTTGCATATAAATAACCGCATGCAATTTGATAATTTAAAGCAAAGTAATTTGCAGAAATGTAGGTTCAACATGATCAAAGTATTGACTCGCCTGGCGCGGTTTACCGCAGTCTTGAGCTCACTCAAAGCTATATCATTTGATGGCCTTGAGCTTCCAGCCTTTATCTTCAACTTGATCTCGATCTTGCTTGATCCATTCATTCTTCGGGACTCCAGTTTCTAACTACGCGATAAACGACTGAATCCAAATAAAAGCAAGTAACTCAAAAGATCCAAATAAATCCGAATAAACTCAATTTAGTTTTATTACGAGTTAATGGGTGATTCGGTGATTTGAGGCAAGGTTGGTAATAGCATATGATAACTTGATCTTTTTATTAATAATCTCTTTTTATTATTTTGTTATTTATCAAGGAAGTTCCATGAGTCGGGTTAGACCTATAGACTGGTGTAGGAGTTTAGTGTACAAATTTTATCTCTAGGGTATGCATTCCTTGCAACTCAGGTTATGATAAAGGCAGACTGGACTGATGGATGAGATCTGTACTTATTCTATAAATCTTTTAGTCGAAGGTATTATAACACTTGGATATCTTTATTAAGTTTTAGAATAATATCTGATATCGGCTTTTACTTATTAATTAGATTAAGATAAATAGCAAGGGCTCAATATTTATTCTTATATGGTAATTAATTAAAACTTAAATATCTAATAATCCCATTATCATATTTTAGGTATCTTCATTCATAGCTAGGCCAAATTTAGGTTGAATTAGGATCCACTCATATGGGTCCTAACTTGTTATATATACAATTATGCTTAATACTATTATGTACTAAAGCTAGTGTCAAGATTTAATTAGTGGTACCATTATTAGCTTGCCCTTACTCTAGCTGCTATTTGGCTTAGCTTTATTTCTAATTTTTTTTAAGTCTTTCCTTTAATTTAAGATTAGATTTAGAATGGATATTATTTTGTCGAGCGTTAATCTTCAGAGCATAGGTTATATATATAGAGATGTATATAATTTTTAGTTTAGCAATTAAACATTAGAGTCCGGTTTCATAGCATTTTATGGCTCAACATTTTATGTATCCTCAGGTATTACTAGTCTTAGTTTAATTTGAATTAGGATCTATTTATACGGGTCGTTGCTTGCTATACTCAATCATGCTTAACATTATTATTTACTAAATTTAACGTTGAGGTTTAATTGGTGGCACCATTATCATTTTGTCTATACCTTGGTTATTATTATTAGACCTAGCTTTATTTATTTATCTAGCAAGGCTTGTTTTTATAATGTTATATTTCAATATTTGCTATTTAGCAAAATCTAACACTAAAATTTATTTATCGACGGCACGCTAGTGATAACTACTATTTACGTAACTACTTTAGGTAGCTTGCTTTTAATCACCCGATGACCAAAGGGGCTACTTTATTATAATTGCCACATATATATTTTTCTAATATGACATTTCTACTTTATTACTTTACTTAGCTTCTATCATGCTTTAATCCTAATTAAATTTCATTTATATAGGGCCAAACTTGCTGTACAAAACTTTATCATTATTGACTATAGGTATACCGTTGAGATTTATTTATTGGTGGCATTTTAAATATTAGAACTTTCATTTTTAATTACTATTAAAGGTACTCTTTAACTTAAACCTTATGGTTATAGTCTTAATGCATCATCCAACTTATTTCACTTGAAAGCTTAGTCTAATTTCACAACCAGATTTATCCTCACTTTATTTGTAAGACCATGCTTTTATCGAATCCCCATAAATCCATAACTTCAATCTTACAATTAAAACTTTATCTACATTGCTGAATTGTCATCAAATCCTCATGTACAGTATACAGATATATATTTACTTTTGGTATTCTTGTTTTGGAGCAGTTGGTATTGAACAAACTTTCTAACATGCAATAACCACAAAGGAATTAGGCCCACCTGTCATGGAGAAGGAGTGAGGATAGAGGGCAGCTACCCCATTCGGCTAAAGCAGGAAGGGGTGGGGGAGAAAGAAACAGGGGAGGCGGGCACACGGAAGAGATGGCGGTGCCGGCGTGGGGAAGGGCGAGACGGCGGAAGCTCGAGTGGGAGGAGGGAGGTAGAAACCTTACCGTGCTGTCGGATTAGCCGGAGGAGTGCCGAGGGTGGCCGGCGGCGGAGGCAAGGGGCGGCATGGGGATGTCTACGGCGCCGGCGAGCTGGGGTGGAAGATGGCTCCGGCCGGCGGTGGGGCTGAGCTCAGGGCACCGTGAGGAGGCTCCCCGAGCATGGAATTGAGACGCCACGCACCGTGGAGGGAGAAACGTCAGCGGCGGCGCGGAGGGCAATGGCGGCCGGCCTTGAAGAAGAAGGCCGAATTGGGGCTCTCCGGCGCATCGATTTTCAATTAAGTTGGCGGGGAAGCAGGTGAGGCCTAGGGGCACGAAGGGGGGTGCTCGATTTTTGGAGGGGGCTCGCCGGAGGACGGAATTCGGCAAGGAGGCGGTGGCGGCATTGCTTTCGAGCGGAGGGAGAAAAATAAATGGGGAAGGAGAAGAGATGGCGCGGGGGGGGGCTATGGGGAGCCGGGCTACTTATTTGTAGCAGAAGGGAGGGGGAAGGCGTTGTGGCCGTGCTGTCGCCGGAGACTGACGGGACGCGGCATGGCCGGGCGACAAGCGCGCAGGGCGATGACGACTGGAGCTGGTGCGCAGGGCAGGGGATAGGCGCAGCGACGGGGGCAGTTGATGCCAGGGCATGCGAGGCGCAGGGGCATGACGCGCGCGAAGAGATGGGAGAGGAGGGAGTCCGGGCGTGGGAGACGTGCGCGCGCAGGCATGGTGACGCGAGAGCAGCGGCAGCAGGATTTGGGGCGATCCACGCGTGCCTGCTTGTGATGGCCGGGGCGAGATGACGGGACGACGCAGGGTGGCGACGGCAGGAGGGTGCAGTGCATGGCTGCCACGGGGCGGAGAGAAGCTGAGCGCAGCAGAGGAAAGAAGCGGCATGGGCGCACGGGGAAGGAGGAGGAAGAGAGGGGGATGCGGCGAGGGCACTCGGGCCGCTACGCAGAGAGAGGCGCGGGAGGCTGGGCCCAGCGGCCAGAGAGGGGAACGGGGATAGAGGAGAGAGAGAACGGGCGAGAGATCGGGCCCGCATGGCAGTGAGGGCACAGGTAAATGAATTGGTGGAATGGAAAAGAGAGGAAGAAGAAAATAAATGCTTATGCTTGGTTTTGGAATTTCAGAATTCTAATCTAAATTTTTGTTTTACCTTTTTCATGACATTTAAATTTTCAACTATTAAATATGGGGTATTATTATTATTTCCAAAATGGGGTTTTGTATTTTTAATTCAAATTCCTCCCTCTTTATGCTGGATCATCTTTTCATATTCGCATTTACAATTTTGAATCTTCATTATTATTCTTTTGTCTTTCTTGAACTTCTTCAATTTTTAGAACCTCAACAAAATTTAGGAAAACACCATAAAATCCAAATTTCAATAAAATATATTGCCAATCATTTCAAATGCTTCACATTTTCAAATTTTAAATTTTTGGGATGTTACAGGCAATCTTACCGGTCGTTGGTTGGCGGTCAGACAGACCTTATAGAGTTGTGTGAGCTGAGTTTTGTCTCGATTATGTTAGTCATGTTAGGAGTCCACGTAAGTGTTAGTCATGGCAGGAGTCCATGCATTGTATTAATCATGGTCGGGAGTGCCATATAGTGTTTGCTAATGAGAGTCAAGTGTATGTCACTTGTTCTAGGCACGATTGCTTGTTCTTTGATGTGCATGACGCTTGGTGATTGTTGGTAGTCAACAGCAAGACCGAGGCTAGGGGAGGTGCTTGAGGCCATGGAGAGTCATGTAAGTCCAGGTGAGATTACATCTCAAAAGGGAGAAGCATGGGAGAAAGACAAGGATCGTGATAAGGCAAGTGCATATATATGATGTGTCATTGGACTGAATCATTTCAAGTGAAAATGATCCAAAAGGAGGTTAGAGGCATATAGGCTTGTCAGTAAATCATTAGGTAAGTGTTTTGTCTTACTGACTTTATGTGTTGATATTCTCATTGCTTCTAGTGACAACAATATATTGATGGAAGTGAAAGCTTGGTTATCTTTTAAATTTGATATGAAATATATGGAGGAAGCTTCCTACATTTTTGGAGAAATATATAGAGATTGGAATAAAAGGTTTTTTTGTTGTCCCAAAAGGTATACCTCGGAAGTGTTTTAAATGATTTTCTACGGAATACAGCAAACCTGTTAATGCACCTATCATGAAAGGAACTATATTCAGTGAGGAATTATATCTAAATAATTATGTCTAAATACTCACGAGGAAGAAGCTAGAATGAATGAAATTCTTTATTCTTTAGCTTTGGAATATCTTTTGTATACTATATTATTAACACGATCTGACTTGGTCATGCCGTTGGAATTCTCAGTGAATATCAAAAGAAACCCGGGGAAGAGCATTGGAAACAAATTAAATATGTACTGCGTTATGTCAAAGGAATATATGGATTATTCATTATATTTTAATGGTCATAATATTCAACTACAAGATTATTCTGATGCTGATTGGCAAATGGCTTCTGGTTATCTATTTACTTTGGCAGGAGGTGTTATTTCTTTGTGCAGTAGGAAATAGTTTATAGTTGCTCATTCCTCTATGGAAACCAAATACATTGTTGTATTTGAAGCAACAAAGGAATATATATGGCTAAGGAAATTTATTGCATCACTTAAAATTGTGGAAAGTGCATCACAACCTATCACTTATTTCAAAGTAAAAAATAAATACATTGAAGGAAGATCCACCGACTAAGCCAGTTAGTCAGGAATTATTTTCTAAGCATGATTAAGTCATCAGACTTTGATTTATTGATTGAAATATTTTCAACTAAGTGGGAGATGTTTATTACGGTTATTGTCTATTTTTACTCAATGTGAAATTACTCATATTATTGATGCAAGTGATAGGGAATATTTTGATGCGGAATTTAACTCAATTAATACTCGATGTGCCGAGGACGGCTGTGCCAGAATATGGTAGACATATTTGTTGAGATTAAGTATACTGAAATTTGATATGCATGCATTTGTTTAAGCCGGGCACAGCACAGGTGGAATAGCTGGGTTTGTTTTGCAAGATCGGCTCTACAAGCTGTTGACCCACATGATCAGCTTAGAATTGATCTCATAAACAATTTGATCATGACGTATGACTCACACATGTCTGCTTGGGACTAATATATTTTAGGCTCATAAAAATGACATATCTGCTCGTGGTTAGTAACATGGTTTAGGAGTCTCACAGAATACCGGAAACAGGTGGGTCACTTTATAACATCTGGAAGTGGAGTCTATAAATAGATCTCTACTCTCTAGCCTCATTATACATTGTGAACGACACTACGAATAAGATAGAGAAATAGAGAAAAGACTAAAAACCTCTATAGAATCAATCATAGGTTTAAGAAAACCCAATTCGTCAGTTATCAGAACAAACACTAGTTTTTTTTTACTTCAATGCGATGAAATTAACTATCTCGCGCCGACTAGTAGTTAAGACTAGCTAATATTGCGCATGCGAGCAGTGTTTTAATAGACTTGGTAGGTCACACGGCTCATCGTGAGAACAATCAAATGTCCTTGCTCATCCTGCCTTAAATCCCACATCAACCCAGGCTATATATTACATGGTACATACACCGGAAAAAGGAGAACTTAATTCCCCATTCGATTCACACACACCAGTACACCACCCGAAAGAAGTCACGGACACAGATACATTGCTGCTGCTTCTCTGACCTCCAACCGATCCCCATGCGTCTGATCAATCTGATGCAGCAACCCTCACTGATCACCAAGAGCGCAAAGCGAACTCTTGTCGACAATCGACGAGTACGTAGTCGTCGTGCGTTGCGGCTCATAGGCCGAGCGCGCCGAGCGGCGTCTTGCCCTGTCCGGCCTCGAAGTAGAAGATGAGCATGGCGAGCATGGCGATGCGCGCGTGCTTGATCTCGGCCAGCTTGAGCCGCTCGAGCTTCTCGGTGTCGGTGATGTAGACGCCGTCCTTGATGGTGCCGGCGAGGCCGAGCGGGTCGAAGAACTTGCCGCCCGGGTACCCTTGCTCGCCGGTGGAGTTGGCGAAGTTCTCGGCGGTGCGCGACCACGGCGTGGCCCACTCCACCGACTGCGAGTCCTGGTTGAAGAAGTCGACCCACCGCTTGGACTCCACCCACCCCATGAGCAGCAGCTGCGTGCCGAGGAGCGAGCCGAAGGAGAAGGGCGCCACCGCGCCCGGCTGCGCGCCGGCCTCGAACCACGGCACGCCGCTCCACGCCTGGCCGATGAAGATGCCCAGCACCGCCGCCATCGCCCACCGCCCGTGGATCAGCTCCGCCTCCCTGTACCACTTGAGGAACGCCGGGTCCTTGCCCAGCCCCAGCGGGTCGAAGCTGTAGTCACCAGGGAGCCTGCAATAGCGGAGCTCCACGCGTTCAGTCCCAGCACTGCCATGGAGGCCTCGTGCAGAACGCAGAATTAATTAAGAGAAAGAGGAGGAGACTTACGAGCCATCGAGCCACGGTGGGTTAATGAACTCGGCGTCGCTCTTGAAGGCGGGGATCCACGACTTCTTGGCTGCGGCGGCGGCGGCGACGACGAGCACGCTTCGGGAAGCGGGCTTCGCGGCTCCGACGGATGCGGCATTGGCGAGCGCGCGCCTCGCCCCAAGGAACGGGCTCTTGAGCACGGCCGCGGAGGCGGTGGCGGAGGTGGACGCGAGCGCCATGGTCGGCTAAGCTTCGCCGGGCGAGCAAGTCTTTCCTGTGGCGGAGTGGCTGGGTAGTCTGTTCGGGGGAGCAGGACGTCACAGGCGGTTTGGTATTAATCGTGGCGTCGCGGCGCGGGGCAGCCACAGGATTCGGACGGGGGAAATCCTGGGATGGATAGGGCGCTGACCAATGGGGAGCGCGCGCCATCGGATTCTGCCGCGCCGGTTGACGCCACGTGGATTATATTGAGTTGCATTCTTCCTCTCCTCACCACCAGAGATAAAGGCAAATCACCATAAATTTTTAAGCAAATCAAAATGAATTTAACTAGAATAATGTTTGGAAGCAAGTCAAAACAAATTTGAGAGCAAAGTACAACAAATTCGAATGCAAATTAAGACAAATTTAGGATCAAATCGGGATAAAAATGTGAAAGCAATACAGGATATTTTGGAAAATAAACTAGGGTTATTTCTAAGTAAATAGGGGTAAATTTGAAAGTACTAAGCATAAATTTCAGAAGCAAGTCAGGTTAAATTTCAAAGCAAGTCAGGATAAAATTAATAAACAAGTTGGGACAAATTTGTGAGCACATTATCAAAAATTTGAGAGTAATCCAATGTCCTTCTATAGGCAAATGAGTACAAATTTGGAAGTAGGTTGTGGCCTCACCACCAGGCCATGTTATGTGGCTTTGTCCCATCGCGCCAAGCGTTTCTCATTGTTTTGTTGCCTTTGCTTCACCTCTGGCACTGCTCCAAGGCAACCTCGATGGGACTGCATTCACTCATGAAGGGCCATCTTGATCTGCCCTACAATCCAGCGTGCATGGTGGATAGGCTCACCGGTTCCCAGAACTCAAGTCTCGCCATCTTCGCTGCCTCGAGCGTTGTGATCGAAGAAACCTAAACCATCCAGCAAGAGGATGTTGTGGGGAGCCTAGAGACTGTCGTTGGCAGCGAGATTGTTGTTTGTTTTGCAAGATTTGAGGTGTGTCGATGTTTTACTATCGATCTTATGTATGATTATTTGGGTTCGGAGGAACTCTTGAAGACCTAGCTACGATCACACAGAGAAACGACACAGGGATTTTTATATAGGTTCAAGCCTTCTACTGAGAGAATAACAACTCTACTTCTATGTGACTATTGCTCAATGAACATATTACAATCGAGAGAGAGGTGGCTAAAGTCTTGCTTCTACCACTATTCTCCCTTTAGTCTCTCTCCTGTATCCCCCCTTTCTTCCCGATGCGAACCTTTATATAGCTTGTGAAGCGGTGGTAGTTTGTTCCATGTCAAGAGGCGTCTTAATGTTTTAGATGATAACTGTCCAACGGGAGTTATTGTCAAAGAGACGTGGTTCGCTCGTCGTATGGCGATTATTGTTAGAGAGAAGTTATGCGTAGTTATTTCGAAGAAGAAATGCACGTGCTAACTGCCTCATCAGATATACTCATGATACGGCAGGTCATCGCAGACAAGCCAGTTGAAATTAAGATAGTTGTAGAAGAACTTACGAACACGGGGTGGTCGTAGAATAACTTACAACCACATCATGCTCGTGTAACAACTTACAACCGTACTATACTCGTAGACCAACTTACGACCATATCATGCTCGTAGAATGACTTATGACCAGAGAGTAGTCGTAGAAGAAGCTTATGACTAGAGAGTGGTCATAGGAGACGCTTACGGCCATTTGGCTAAGTTCTTCTCTTAGTCGTAAGGGGTATATCCAAGAAGTATAGTAATATGATAATATTATTTATAGATAAATAATAATTTGATGATCTTTATATCATCATCAGGGTGAGTTGTGAATTAGTAGAGAGAGAGATTTTGGAGGGGAGGGGACGAAATTGGGGAAAATTGATTGGGAGTAGGCCCATAGTCTAGACAATTCATTTGTTGCGTGGTCTCATGCACAGTCTAGAGAGTCTCCTTCTTAAGCAGATGGATCTCATTCAACAACTATCAGCAGTGTGCGGACGATGAGACAATCACATGCGCATTTAGTATTCAGCACTTGCTTTCCTGCTAATGGGATTCGACGGCGCTCCGAGGCATGTGTGCCATTGAACCAACGTGCGCAAACGTGGAAATAGGAATTTCCGAATTAATAATAGCAGTTGAAAGAAGTGACTTTTAGAAGAAAGAGACGGATGATGCAAAAAGTGAGGAAGAGCTACGTGCACGAGACAAGAGCGAGAGGAATGTGATATATGATATGTCCATGACCCTTTTACTTATTCTCAAAGTAAAACAAAAACAAAAAGAATAAAGAAGCGATTTCACAAAGCTAGATGTATATTAACTTCCGACTCCTCCACATAGAAGTCAGAAACACAAACAGCCTTGATCTCCGTGAGGAAAAGGGTTTCGTTCATGGGCGTTGCTAGCGCGCACCTGCCGCTACGATTCACCTTGGGGGGGTGTCATATCCCATATACCTTCGAGAGATTCATACAGAACGTTGCAACATAATACTAGTATTGTATGGTTTTTTTTTTGCCACTGCAACATTTTCGAGTAAATACGATAACATTTAAATTGAACTATTCCAACAATCGTCCAATGCCTGGGGAAAAAAAATCAGATGTCCACTTTAGGCATTCACGCATCTGTGTATTAAGAACTATTATTATTCAGAATTTAAAATTATTGCTAATGTACAGATTGCACTTTCAATCGAGTATCATGTTTTCCGTCTCTCTCTCCCTCTCCCTCCCTCCCTCTCTCTCTCTCTCTCTCTCTCTCTCTCTCTCTCTCTCTCTCTCTGTGAGGCAATCACATACTATCATGTAGGAAACTCAAGTCTGAGACCTGCCAGACTCTTGTCCACAGCTGATAGCTTATCAGATGAACACAACCAGACCCGATCTTCTACAACACACTTGACAGCTGATAGCAATATTTACGATTTCTTATGCTGATGCGCTTGGAATACTACCGTGTTGGGATGATTCACATCCTAGTTTTGGGAAAATTCATCATTTGCCATCGTAAAGATACTAGATCCAGGATTTGCTACACAAAAGAATTTCTTGATAAAATGTCACTCTAAAGCTTAAAATAGCTGTATTTTATCAATCCTCCTGTATTCCTCTATTTCTTCTTTTTTTTTCCCCAAAATTACTTGTGAATCGATCCTTTTGCCCCTACCCCAAACCGGCTTGAATGGATTGCCACCTCGCAGGCTCGAACTCACTTTAAGAAAAGATAAAATGGGAGGAAAGGCAATGGGCAGGCATACCAGCTCATGAATATATCAGGATGACCAAAAGCAATGAGATATATAGATAAAAGAAAATGTAAAGAAACATCTGTCGCTATCGGAAATCTCAATTATCACAGCGTTAGCAGATTATTCGCCATGCCTTAGTCCAGAAGGCTAAGCCTCGGCTCCTCGTCTGTTTCCTGTCTTGTTTGGTTAGAGTTTGCTGTAGACGGACGGATGAAAAGATGCAGCAAGGATTAGCAATTTAAGAACAAAGAAGCGATGCAACAAGGATCAGCAGTTTAAGAACCGTCTACACATTCGTTAACGATGATTGAAACATGTAGCTATGAATTGATGTACCCAAGGATCATGTGAGAATGTTCACGAGTTTTGTTATGATAAATTATTATTATTTTAGAGGAGTGAAAATGTGGAATCTGTAAATTTACAGATTTTTTTGGACATGCTGTAGAAATAGATGGTTTTGAGAATTTTGAGTCATAGAATGATTTGGTGACCTAGACACTGGTTATAGGTTGTATGGGACATGTTATTGTTAATGTGAGTTAAGTTGTGAAGAACTTGTATCCGAATTTTTTTTTATTTTTGGATGTACATGATCACTTAGAGTCAATCGTGGTCAACGACGAGAATCGGACTACAATCATAAGGGAGCCGAAGCCCAGAATGATTAAGCATGCCGGGTAAGATGGTGAGCTCAAGTGTGGTATAAGAAAGACAAAAAATATTGAAGACGAGTTTGAACGGCGGGCTTGCACAATGTGGCTTGGTCGATCCGAGTGAGGCGTGGTCCAGTGAAACCAGAATAGGAGAGACTTGCCGATACGTGGCAAGCTAGTGGTGCGCCTACACATGGTAAGTATGACGATTGCTTGCAATAGAAGGAGATGACCATGCCAAGAAAATGTATTTTGGTAGTTTGACCAAAATACCAAAAACGGCTTTCGAAGAAAACCACGGAACATGAGCAACACTTGGGAAGGCGGGTTAGATCATGAACAAGTTGGTATGATCAAGATGAATCAAAGTTTAGGACTTAGCGGATTCAAGTTTATGCGCTTTGAAAAGCGTGCATAAGTATAGTGAGTTAAACCCATGTGTACAGGCTTATCGGGTTTTCCCTATTGTATTAAGTGGATAGTATCCACTAAGAGTTAGATGTGGCTAGCTAACCTATCTATTTAAGGGGTTGAGATGGAGATTTATGGTTAACCATCATCTCTTGAGATCAAGTGTTCATGAGTTCTAAGGTTAGGATTTAAGAGAAGTTGAGTGCATGTGGTGTGCTTTTTGCTCTCCAAGGTGGAGTAGCTGTAAAATTTTTCTTCTCAAGTAGCAATACATCAATTTTTATTCATCAATAGGGATCTTTCATATTTTGATTGATTTGCCTCTGATTTGGTTGGTTTTGATCCCTTGTTTTCCCTCTTCTTGATCTTGTTGTACCAAGTATGTATAAAAAATGAAGATAACATCTGAAAATTAATCTCTACCCATATAAGCACTTGGTTGGCAAGTTCATGATAAAACCCAGGTTTTGTTCCTTTTGGCCTCTCGGAGTGATTTCTTGATCTAACTGTTTCTACCTCGATTTCTTTAGTATTCTTACTTGCCGAAACATATGAAGACACATCTAAGGCCATATTAGCCATCATTCAACTACGAGTAAGTCATATTCATCATTTATGGTTTTTTGACCCTTTTTAGTGCAATCTACCTTCAAATGCAAAAAGATCAGAACTTTGGCAACGATTTTTTTTATCGTTGACTGAAATAGGTTCCTGATATCCTAGAAAAGGTGTATACCAAATTTCAAGTGATTTGGAATTTTAGTTTGAGAGTTAGCTCATTTTTAGGTTTTAACTCAGTTTTGGTGTAATAGAGCTTCACGAACCAAAATATCAAAATTATCTCAAGTTCTTTCACACTTTTTTTTGTTGAAATAGGTTTATAAGGTCATGAGCTAGTTTTAGTTCAAGTTTCAAGTCTTTTGGATTGATGAATCAAAAGTTACATAGTTTTTCGATTTTGAAATAGTACTGATTTCACTATTCATGGGTTGAAAATTTCAATAGCTTTGAAATTTTTTTTTGGATTTTTGGCTTCTTGATCTTTATAATTTCTCATATCGAGAGAGATTAAAATAAATACTTGAGAAAATTTTGAAGGTATCATGCACCCCTCTCTGTTACCATACCGATCCTACATGTACATAGAAAAATTTATACCTTCTCCTGGGGCTAATTGATCGAGTGGAAAAGAAAAAGAATTGCAGGATAACATCTGGAACAAGGAAAAAATCACACAACGAAAGAACCAACTAATAATTCCATAGGTAAAACAAACTGAGGGAAACACAGACCAAGAACAATTAAGGCTGCAATATGCGGCATGGCTCTGCTTATCTGGACGATCTAGCTACACTCTCGTTGCAGTCTTAGAAGTGGAAGGTGAGCACGAGGCCTCACTGGAGTGGGCCCTCTTGGGCGAGGATGGCGCAGGGCGCCATCGTCCTCTTCACCGCCGGTGCAGCCACCACCGATCGCCGCCACCTTGGCCTCAGGCACTACCGCCGCCATCCCCTTCATCTCCATGACCATTGTACATAGTTTGGGACAGGGGCAAAAGAAAATCATACCACCTTTATGTAGTTATACTCAGAATTTAATTTGGCCATCTACTAGGCCTAAACTGCAGATTACCATGACTTCATACAGCAACAACCAATTTCTATACAACAGTCTTCCATAAGTCATAACTCTTAAACCACCCAACCAAACCATGTGTTCTTGTACTCTATGAAAATATTAAACAATTGTATACAACTTTTATGTTATGCCAAAGTTATGAAACAGGACGTAGCTATCCCAAAACTCACACACAAGACATAACAGTAAACCCTAACGAGCATTGATACCCAAAACTCATCTCTAACACATATTTTTCTTCCTAACCAGAGCTAGCACAACTTCAAACCAATCTACCATAGCTTAAAATAGGGGGAAGCAAGGTTTAAGACGTTATACCTACAACCCAAAGATTCGCCGGGACAACGGAAACCAGCGTGCACGCGGAATCCTCCTTTCCTCCTTTTTTCTTTCTTCTCCTTTTCTAGCTTGCTCTCCTCTTTTTCCTCCTCTTTATTATTCTTTCCTCTCCATCCCTTCTTCCTCTCCATCTCCTAGAGTGCACGCCTTGGTACTAACAGTGACAGCCAGTAGCAGCACTTGTAACCTCTTCTTGTCTTCCTTCCTTCTTGTATTCTGGCCTAGATTGCACAAGCTAGCAACTACACCAAAGGTAGCTGCAGCGGCTACATACACGCATGCATGCATGCATCTGCAACTGCACAACACGTGGGGAGAAGAAAATCAGCAATAGCGCAAGCAACGATAATAGCTACAAGTGGCGGGCTCTGGCTATGGCGGCGTAGCAGCTAGGGCACGGCGTTGGCATAGGCTTATGGGGCGATAGGCGGTTGGTTTTGGTGTTGGGCTATGGTTTTGGGTTGACTCCCTCCCACTCCTTCTCTTACCTTAAAAAGGCTTAGCCCAAGCCCATCTATGACTGACTCAATCAAGGGATCAAATAGAACTTTCCTTTTTTCATCCCCCAATTCTGTTTTCTTTATATCCTTTTCTAAATTCACAAATGGGTCTTTAGAACGATTGGTTTCGGAATATTACAGTGTGGATGGCAGAGATGCAGGCAGAGACCGAGGCGAATGATGGAGAAGGTCACGAGCAGTATGGATGGCGGAGATCAAGGTGGCGGTAGCCCGAGGGGTGCAAACCCTAACGCCGCCGCAGCGTGTTTGCAACGAGACATTGAGGTGTTGGCAGGTGAAATAGTAAAAGGTGGGGATTTCAGTTTTTATACCTGGAGTGGGCTTTGTAATTTTGAACAACACCAATGGCAACGAGCTAAACCAATCCCGCAAAAGCCATGGGAAGCGTGGCAACTGGCTTTTGGCTTCCGGCCATAGAGAAGCTGACTGTTTGGGGGAGCTTCTGGCTTCTCGAGGAGAGAAGCCGATGCCAAAGGGCCTTTATCCTTCTTTGGCTTTTTTTGCTTTTAGCAAATCACCAAATTAAATAACTAAACAAGCTGATGCATCAGCATAGTTACACACACTTACACTCCTTACTCGAGAAGAGAAAAAAGACAAGCAAACCAGAGATACAATCTTAGCATACACCAGTAGCAGACTTCAAGATAGAAGTTTCAACGCACGCTTGCACACTTGCAAGTGTCTTCTAAGTGCAACACCCTGATCCAAGTTGGACCAACGAGGAACCTAATAGCAGTAGCTCAAGAAGAAGCTCCACTTGGATCAACTTTTGGATGCACCTTCTTCTTCACCAGCCCAATCAAGCCTCCCCGTCTCCCCTGCTGGCTTCTGGCGTCTTCTTTTCCGACGCTCCATCGCTGGCCTTCTTCTTTCCTTCCTTCCGCCGCCGCCTCGCCGGCGTTTGCTTCGGCCCTCCTCACCTTCTCCTTGCAAGCATTCTTCTTGCAAGCATTCTTCAGCACGTAGGCCTCCGCGAAGTCCCCTGCTATCATGGATGCCATATTCTCTCTCTAGCTCGCTCTCTGAGTACTGTCTCTCCCGTGCAGCTGTGTTTTGAGTGTACCTATTGCCTGAGGAGTGTGGTAACAGATGTATATTAGCATACACGCAGCGGCGGATCCAGCGGTGGGGCGGGGGGCTCGAGCCCCCTACCGCTACCGGACCCTTGGAGTCCCCCTAAATTTTTAGCCATGGATGTATAATGTAGAAGGGGCTGAGGTCGAGCTGAAGGTACTTCAGCCCCTCCAAAAAAAATTCCTGGATCCGCCACTGCATACACGCGTACATAGAGGAGCAAACTTGTTGGTAACCAAGGCTGGTAAATTGACGTGTAGTTTCTGCCCTCTTGACCGCGGGGTTGGTGAATGCCATTGCCACGGCACTATGAAATGTGCAGTCATTAGTCAGCCATTTCTTGGCGCATGCTGAGATCGATGGTGAAAGGCTTGACTTGGAGTTAACTGTGCTGTCGCTCTTGGAGGGACCCGGCGCGAGAAACTTCCTTGTGCTATTACATCGGAAGACGCTACGTGCGTACATACAGTGGAGTGCTCGACGCTGCATGCGTGAGTGGGATTGTGAAGCCTATGTACACTCGCGAACAGAGGAAGAAACTTCGCTGCTGAAGCAGCCGATATTGGAGGTCGATGGAAATTTCTATGTGCCTGCAATACCTAACCGAGCCACCATTGACGGTGCTGGAATTGCGACAGCAGCTGCCACTCGCTAGTAGAAACGTGTCGAATGCGCAGGTCTTTTTGATGCAAGCAAAACGATGCGTACGCCATTACTGCTAAGAAGCAAGAACTGGTTCATAAGGAGCTGTTATTTCCATACGGAATTACAGTTACCAAGCAGAAGACGGCAGGTGAACTAATGGTTTTTGGTCGGTTCTTTTCGGTTACGACTTATTACTTATAGTTACGGTTTATAGTTTTTGGTCATATCGTAAGCGTTTGTATGAGCGAACCGAATACAAATGAGTCATTTTGAAATGACTATCTCGATAAGCTACTTTAAAATAGCGATAAAGAAGCTGTACTATTTGTTTATTTGAGGAAATTTATAAGTTACAAGTTAAGAAGAACTGGGCAATATTTACTTCGGGTCGAAGCAGGGAACTCACGCAGCGTCTTACTGGCAGCTGATTGGATTATGAGGCAAGCTGCCCTGCGCGGCTGCGCCCCTGCCTCGAGATTCTGAGGCAGCCAGCAATTTGAACTGGTACTTTCTGTGACCAACTATAGATCAGCAGTCATTAACCAATGTTCTATCCTACGATCGACGGGCATGATTTTGTTGAGATGATTGGAAATTATAATTCTTCTTCTTCTTCTTCTTTATATATATATATATATATATATATATATATATATATATATATATATATATATATATATATATATATATATATATATATATATATATATATATATATATATATATAGACACACACACGTGAGAACCGAAAACTTTCTTCTTCAAAACTCAAGTATTGGTAACAGACTGGTATCAACTGATAAGTAGGTACAGAAACAGAGTTACACAACTACATATATATGCAACTCCAGACGCCTCGAAAACAAAGCAGTTACTGGCGAGTAGCAGCTCACACAAATATCAGACACCATGCATGCTAAAGTTTCACCCATACAATGTTGTCCTTCCAAACTAAACTTCCAAAGTCTAAGCATCTGCATGCATATGTGTGCAGTCTCGCTCTTGCATAATAAATACTGTTGAACGAGAGGGCATTTTGGGGAGTTCCAGTTTGTTTTGGATTTAAAGAAAAGGGGAAGAGAGGGCCTCACCTGTCAGTTAGAGGAAGAAGGGAAAGGCGAGAGAGGCTAGCTCGGGGCAGTTGTGGCTTGAACGTGTGGAGGCCTATGCGGGATCATGGAGATCAATCTCCACTCCCCCCCCCCCCCCCTCCTGTGAAATCGGCATGACCGATGGCGGTGCAGCTCCTCTCCTCCTCTTTTTAACCGGCCCGGGTCCCTCCTCTCTACACGTCAGATCCAATCGAGTTTCCTCAACTCTCTTTTTCCTTCCACCTAAACGGAGCTCTAGCCCTAGGGTTTTGATCTCCTGTGACGACTCGGCTCATGTCCTCATCTCTAGCAACCTGGAGCCATACACATGGCTTTATCGTCAATGTGCTATGCTTCGGTGAAGGCGGAGCCAAGGGGCCGAGTCTCAGTGGTGACAATGACCTCTGCCTTGTGCTTGGTCAAGGCGGCGGTGGTGCCGATTTCTCGCTGCGTCTTAGCATTGCACTAGCTTTGTGCTGGTGGGCTGTGGCGGCGCTGGTGGTGCGTTGCTATGGCTCACTGTTGGTACGGTGGTTTGTGTTGATTTTGGCCGTAACCGTGGTGATTTCGGCTATAACTGTGTGTGGTGCTCCGGCTAGCCTTGTACTTGGTTGGTGTTAGGTACTAATCTTGTGCGGCATTTTTTGAACCTTGACCTCATGACCATGGTGTGAGCCGGCTCATGTGGGTGGCTTTGTATCTCCGAGAACCACGCCGCGGTGCAAACGGTAACAATAGGTTTTCTAAGACAGCGTTGTCGACATGTGCCTAGCTGTGTGTTTACCGCCTTCTTGATGGCTTATAGAGTGTTGCCTCCTTGTGAGTTGCATTTGGCACTTGTTATTATTGTGCAATTATGAGGCATTTGAGTGTACTTTAGTGGTTGATAATCGTGTTCACTAGTTCTGGGAGATATTGCATAATAATAAGTGGGATAATTATTTGCTTGATGAGGATTAACGGTCTATATAAGATTAAGATGGCTTTTTTATGATGTTTTGCTAGTCAATAAGCTTTTTTTAGCAATTGTTGTTACTGTCCTATTCTTGCCAAAGCTATAATCTCCTATTGTAATATTTATATGCTCACTGTTTTAGTGGCTTAATTATGATAGCATAGCATCTGGTAGTGCAATTTATAACTTGTTTAATTATCTTGAATTGCAATTGATTATTGTGATAAAAAAATTAGCTCAAAACTACAGAATATCTAGATATCGTCTTTTTAATCATTGATTAGATTTAGATCACCATGGCAATGAGGGCTTATTTAAAACAAGAGCAGCCCAACAACTGAGAGTACAAATAACAAATAATAATTTGAGTATTATGCTAATTGTCCATTATTTTCAGCAGCACTGTTAGGCATGATTTCATATTTAAATGACTTGGAAGAGATTTATGATCTTGCAATTATTTTAATATTGTTCTTGTTATTTAATCTATGTTGGAAACATATTTTATTACTCATTTATAATTCTGAAAATTTATTTAAATATTAGTTATAGATTCGTGCGTTGCAACAGAGTTATAAAAATGGTGAGACGAAACTTATTGTCTGGCCAACTTCACACATCAAACATTGGAGAGCAAGCGACAGAGAGAGAAGGGTGATCAGAATGCGCGAGGAGATGGGGAAAGTGGAGGGGTGGGCAGTTGTATCCTGAGAAAGACAGAGGAGGAGAGATACGAATGATCAAGATAAAATCGGATGGTTGTAGAGAGGGGAGAGGAGAATGCACCAACGACCACCAACTTCTCTTTATATAATAGTAGAGATTTGCTGAAACCACGTACTGTACAACAAATACTTTCATCTCTGAATCCACTTCCCTTACCACTAATCTGTAGACTGATGCTCACAAGAAAAGACCCATTTGGTCAGTTGGCCGAGCTTCTCCTCGGAGCTTCTAAGCCATCGGGATGCACCTTCTTCTTTATCACCAGCCACAGTAGCCCTCCCCTAGCACGCATGGCCTTGCGGGAGCCACCGCTGCTCTGCCCTTCCGCCGCCGCCGCCTCCATTGCACTCATCCTCTCCCTGCACGCCTTCTTCAGCATGTAGGTCTCCACGAAGTGCCCTCCTATCATCGAGGCCATCTCTCTCTCTCTCTCTCGGTTCTTAGTAACAAAGATCGCTTGCGTATGGTGCTCTATATAGAGAGGGGTAGCCGAGATCTATAATTGAACCTGAGTATGATGTCACAATTGACCTGTTTCAAAAAAGATATGTCACAATTGACAATTTGAGAGAAATGAAACCGAAAGGAAAAGATTCGTATCCATGGCGCTCTCACGCCAGCATTATCAGTTGGCTCACACTACACAGTGCTTTACGCATGATTTGACGCTTGTGATTCATGAGTCATATATACACCATGGAATAAGCTGCACTACGCATAAGTTGGACGCGAGACGAGGAAAAAAACGAAGGGAAAAAAAGGCGGAATGACGCGCATTACGCATATAAGCTGCATGCCAGGATGTACACGAGGCCACATCCAGGTTTGCCTGCATTATTATCCATGAGACCATGAGTGACAGGTGAAGATTCGTTGACTGCCACTCGGCGGTATACACTGTCGGATCTGCGTGTCGAAGGGATCGAATTAGGCCTTCGGGGTCCTGCTGTGTTGTGGCTGTCAAACTCGATGTGATTTTGTCTTGTATTTTCTCTCTCCAATGGCCTGCCTATGTGGCCGATCCGTTTCTGTAGTGTAAACGATGACCAAAATTCCGTTTCAAGAAAAAAAATATCCAGAAATGTTCCAGGACTAATAGATCTGTGACCCACCTGTCAGTGACAGCAATGTACAAGAGAAACATCCCAAACTTCTGCCGCCGGGCCTGTCGCTCTCCGCTCGAGTTCGTCAGGCGTTTAAGCGTTTATATAAAATCGCTGTCCTGAATTCCATATTTTCTCACGTAAGATCTTGATATGACGGAGGCGCCAGCGTCTGTACAAACAAAGGGACACGCATGCTACCTGTTTTTCCAGACAGCTTATTACAACTCACAGGTGATCATTATTCTTTCGCACTTTTGATGTCCTGAAAAAAGGCTGAAAGTTTCGCCGAAGCAAAATTTTGGATCCATGGCTCAATGCTGAAAGTGACAAAAACGGTCGCTCAAAATGCTTAAATGCGTTATTCATATGCTTGTTTGACCGAACAGGGTGACGTGCTGACGTGTACAAATTTGTCCATGAATCAAATACAATAACAAATCCGTGTAGCGAACTGATCACAAGTCACAACCACAGTGACTTATCCTGAGTCGGCGTGCTGATATCGAGACAACTCTTCGTCTTATTGAGTTTTTTCTGAAATTGATATAATTTAATTTAATATTATTTTACGTATAATTTGAAAATATTTTTAGAAACGAGCTAACGAGCCGAACCGAGTCGAGCTAGAACAAAATTCAAATTCATTTAAAATCAACTTATTTTAATGTTTAATCAATTAACAAGTATAATTAGAACAATTTTGAATCGAGCCAACGAGCCTTATTAATAAGCCTTTTTTTTACCCCTACATGCATGAATCATCGCTGCGTCGGACAAGTTCAGTAGCCTGCCGGGAAGCCGCCTTTCCTCGGGTCGCTCACGGCGGTCAGGTCACCGTAGCGCTCCACGTTGTGCACCACGAACTGGCTTATGGTGCCCCCGGCGAGCGGCGCCAGGACGTGGCCTTTCTTCCGCAGGTCAGCTCTAGTCGCGGCGTCGAGCTCGAAGTGGTCGCCGAGCACCGTCGTCCAGTTCTCGTACTGAACCACGTTCGGGATCAGCTGCAGCCATGGCAAGCAAAACCAAGCTCAGAAGAGTTAAAGAACAGACACCTCGGTGACAGGTTTCAGAGTTGCAGAATGGAGAGGCTCCACTTCTGTATGAATGAGACGAATCAAACAATGAGAGATTTAAGCATGGGACCTGGTGATACACTCGTGGCGCCATGACAGAAGATAACGGATCCATGTTCTTAGCGAAATGGTTGAGAAATACTTCTATTGTTCCCGCCGGAATCATGCTTCCACCACTGGCACCAACTACGGCCTTCAGCTTCCCATCCTACGAGAGATACAGGACAAATAAATCGATCAGAAGCTTTACAGAAAACCGCAACTTTCAGAGATTCTTCAGGAATTCATTCCACAGCTTCTGAACTTCCCCAATGCAGTAGTTGTACCTTGAGAACTATGGTTGGACACATAGAAGAGAGGGGGCGTTTCAGAGGGCTAATGAAATTGGCGGGAGCTGGAGGTGGAGAGTTGGCAGACGTGTTTGCCGGCATGGAGAAGTCGTCCATCTCGTTGTTGAGCAAAACGCCTGTGCTTGGGGACAGAATTAGGGATCCGAAGTAAGCGTTGACAGTGCTAGTCATCGAAACAGCATTTCTCTCGCGGTCGACGATGGACAAGTGACTGGTTCCGTGGTCCTGAAGGATATTCCACCTGAAATGCAAGTTTTTCGTGATTAGTACGGTTTGTCCTTGTACACTTCGTCGCAAATACTGTAGTACTGAATGAGGAAAGAAGGAACTCAAAGAACTGCTGAAATAATGCACAAAGTATTTCAGGCTCATATCATCCAGGAGGATCATATGATCCGGGTTTTATATAGACCCACATAGAATCTTTATGGTTCAAGACACTATCTAGAAAATATAGAAGATAACTGTCTCTATAAATTTCATACAGGAAAAAGCTATTTGTTTAGAGTTCCTTCAGATTACAAAATCTACAAGGCTAGTTTAAGACATATAGGGCCTGTTTGTTTCAGCTGTAGATTCTGAGAAGTAGCTGGTGAGTATCCAGCTAGTCAGAATCTGGAGAAGCTGGATAACCCCAGCTTCTGGCTACTAGTTCATTTTCTGGATTCTGTAGCTTCTGGCTACTTAGAATCTAAATGAAAATCTGGACTGTTTGGGGGAGCTGCAGATTCTGAGAGTAGCTGCAGCTGCCAGAAGCTGAAACAAACAGGCCCATAATGATGCATCATCCATTTCTTCAATAATTGAAGCATCAATACAGGACATGTCGATTAAAAGTATAACAAGACTAGATGAAAACATACATAGCAAGAAAAAGTCTTTTTTTAAAAAAAAAATTGCACACTTGTGAATGTGATTGATGTGTTGCAGTTCTTTTACCTTCAAAAATCAGACACAACCATGGTCCATGGGATATTTTTGGTATTTTCACTCGAACAGTAAATAAAAATATTAGAAAGTTATTTACCTTCCACCATAATGCTTAGGGGAAAATGTCATATTATCATTAATGGTTTTCTTCAGCTCAGAAGCAAATTTTGGAGACAGCATATCAGAGACAACTTCACTAACATTTACGAAGTCAGGATCACCAAGATTCATCTTTACTGCAAAATAATGTTTCAACGATTCAATAAGGCGATGAATCCCAAGAGAGCCGGCGAAACCAGAAGGAATTCCATACTGAGAAAGGATATTCAAAACCTATTCATTAAGTAAACAAAAGTGTCAGGATAATAACAGGAAAAATATGATGAAATCGGTTGGATTGCGTGTGTTCATTTTTCCAAGGAATTCCATGTATTTATCAATGTTAAGAGTTCGGCAAGATAATGATATTTCAACCGGTTCTATTACCCAATAAAAGCATGATAGCATTCATAATGTTTCCTTTTCCTTGAAAATCAAAATGAGACCACTTCACCTGACAGCGCTGTTACCGTGTGTTTATCTATCTCATAAAAGCACTATATGTAATATGTGCCCATCAAATATGATAAGTGGGACTGGAATTGCACTACACTGTCAATGTTGTGGACGCCTTTGTCGGCAAAACTTATAGTCGCCGCAAGAGGCCCAATCCAGCGCCCACAACATAAGTAACAAGTTTGTTAAGCCTGGAGATTAGTTTGGGAAGATAAGAGGAATACAAGGAAAGATAAAAGTAATTGGAGGGGATTAGTTAGCCGCTAGGGCTATATATATGTAATCTCTTGAGAATTACAGGGGGGAGAAGAGTTTATTAGATCTAACCTCCAAGGGAGGAGATCGGACTCGTCTCGTACCGCTCTAGGGTTGCTAGATCAATAAAGCCAAGTTCCCAGCCATAACATCTTTGGTATCAGACTTCTGATCCTGCGCCGCTCTTCCGCCCTTGCGTCTGATCCTGCGCCTCGCTTCTGTTCTTGCGCCTCATCCTGCGCCTCTCGTCTGCTCTTGCGCCTGATCATGGGCGACTCCCTCACAGCCACCGATTTCCAGGAGTCCATGAACAAGATCTTCGCCGAGTTCACATCCATCAAGTCGGAGATCACCACCATCAAGGGCGAACAGAGTCGCCTCTCCGTCGCCGTCAACCACCTGCAGTCCGACAAGATCGCGGCGGCGGGCTCCGACCGCGGCGAACAGAAGGAGCCCCTTCCCGTGGCGCCGCCACCCGCCGTCCACCAGGCCGCTCACAAACTTCGATTTCCCCGCTACGAGGGCGCGACGGATCCGGTCGTATGGCTCCACAAGGCGGAGCAATTCTTCCGTCAGCAGCGCACACCATCAGAGGAGAAGGTTTGGATTGCCTCCTTCTACCTGGAAGACGCCGCCCAAGATTGGTACTACCGCCTGGAGCAGAACCGCGGCGCACCAACTTGGCCGGAGTTCGTTGAGCGCGTGCAACGTCGCTTCGGGCCGCCCTTGCGCAGCAACGCCCTCGGCGCCCTCATGAAGCTTCGCCGCACCAGCACCGTGGAGGAGTATCAGGCCAAATTCTTACCTCTGTTGGCCCGATGCAAGAACATCACGGAGGAGCAACAGATCGATATCTTCACCGCTGGTCTCCGCAATCCGCTTCAAACCGATGTGGAACTTCAGTGTCCGACGACCCTCGACGACGCCATGGGTCTTGCGCGCGCCTTCGAACGTCGCTTGGACATGGACGCCGACGACGACGACCTCAGTGCCGCCCGCGTGCCTCCGCGCCCTACACCGACACAGCGCCCGGCATCCACGGCGGCGCACACTCCGCGCACACCGCTTCCGGCCGCCAGGGCGCCACTGTACACTCCGCCGGCCCCAACAAAAGCCGCGCCGCCGGCGGGCACTCGCTTCAAGAGGCTCACCCCGCAGGAGATGACCCAGCGCAGGGCAGACGGACTTTGCTTCAACTGCCCGGAGAAATTCACCAGGGACCATCACAAATCTTGCTCAATGAAGGGCCTGTACTTGATGGAGTTGGCGGATGATGCTCCGATCGACAGCGCAGGGGTCGATGACTCCTCTTCAGACACCGACATTGAAATCTCTCTCCACGCTCTCACCGGCATCACCACATCGGCCACCATGCATCTATCAGTCACTCTTGGTCCAGGGCGGCTGCGTGCCTTGGTAGATTCCGGCTCCACACATTCATTTGTGGCATCATCCACAGCGCGCCGCCTTGGCCTGCAACCGGAGCCGCGACCCGGTCTGACGGTGGGCGTCGCCAACGGCGACCGCGTCCCATCTGATGGAGTCTGCAAGCAGGTGGCTGTGACCATCGGTGAGGAGCAGTTCTGCATCGACCTCTACGTCATTCCCCTCGATGACTACGAGCTGGTCCTTGGATGTCAGTGGCTCCGCACGCTGGGACCCATCCTCTGGGATTTTGAGCGCCAATCCATGGCCTTCTGGCGCGGCGCTCATCGCGTCAAGTGGCATGGACTGGAGGGCCTGCCCGCGCCCCAGCTCCACGCCTTGGGGCGGCTGGATTTGCTTTCTCTGCTTCTGGCCGAGTTTTCCGACATCTTCGCGGAACCAACCGGGTTACCACCCCCGCGTCACCGGGATCATCGCATCACACTGCTACCAGGTACTCCACCAATCGCTGTACGGCCCTACCGTTACCCCCAGCTGCTCAAGGACGAAATCGAGAAACAGTGCGCCGACATGTTGACCCAAGGCATCATCAGGCCTAGCACATCGGCTTTCTCATCTCCCGTCCTCCTGGTGCGCAAGAAAGACGAGAGTTGGCGCTTCTGCGTCGACTACCGCGCACTCAACGCCAAGACGGTGCGCGACGTCTTTCCCATCCCGGTTGTCGACGAGCTCCTCGACGAGCTTAAGGGCGCCTCCTTCTTCACCAAGCTGGACCTCCGCAGTGGCTACCATCAGGTCCGCATGCTCCCAGAAGACATCGACAAGACGGCATTCCGCACACATCATGGACACTTCGAATTCGTCGTGATGCCCTTTGGCCTCTCCAACGCGCCCTCTACATTCCAGGCGCTGATGAACGAGGTTCTTCGACCATTCCTCCGCCGTTCGGTACTCGTTTTCTTCGATGACATTTTGATCTACAGTTCAACCTGGGCGGATCACTTGCGTCATGTGCGCGCGGTATTCACCACCCTCCGCGCCCACAAGCTTGTCCTCAAACGCTCCAAGTGCTCCTTCGCCGAGCGCTCGGTGGCGTATTTGGGGCATGTCATCTCGGGAGACAGCGTGGCCATGGACCCGACCAAGGTAGAAGCGGTCCAACAATGGCCTCAACCCCGGACTATCAAGGCGCTACGGGGCTTCCTCGGCCTCACAGGCTACTATCGCCGCTTCATCAGCAACTATGGCGCAATCGCCGCTCCTTTGACAGCACTCCTAAAGAAAGATGCGTTCTGTTGGTCCCAGACAGCCTCCGACGCTTTCATGGCCTTAAAAGCCGCCTTGACATCCGGCCCGGCTGTCCAACTTCCAGATTTCTCCAAGGGATTCACCGTCGACTGCGACGCCTCCGGCTCTGGGTTCGGCGCCGTCCTCCACCAGGGCGCCGGTCCCATCGCGTTCTTCAGTCGGGCCATCGCACCTCAGCATGCCAAATTGGCAGCATATGAGCGCGAGCTCATCGGCCTGGTCAAAGCGGTGCGCCACTGGCATCCTTACCTATGGGGGCGCTCCTTCACTATCCGCACCGACCACTTCGCCCTCAAGTACCTCCTCGACCAACGGCTTTCCACTATTCCACAGCATACGTGGGTGAGTCGCCTTTTCGGGTATGATTTTTCGGTGGAATTCAGGCCAGGGCGCTTGAACACGGCCGCCGACGCGCTGTCTCGCCGGGACGAGGAGACCGCAGTTCTCTCTACATGCGCCATCTCCCAACCTGACTTGGAGCTGTTTGAAGATTTTCGTCGGGAGGCCGAACACTTGCCGGAGCTTCTGGCCAAACGCACTGAGGTGGACCAAGGCGTCGCCGGCACATCCTGGACCGTGGTCGACGGCTTCGTTCTCCACCGTGGCCGCATCTACATTCCCGACTCCTCGACACTATGGCCTCAGATCCTGGCCACGGCCCATGGCACTGGGCACGAAGGGCTGTACTGTTTGCCAGCAGAACAAAACCGAACACCTTCATCCCGCCGGGCTTCTCCAACCGCTTGCAGTACCACGCTCGGTTTGAGCAGACATCGCCATGGACTTCGTGGAAGGCTTTCCAAAGGTGGGAGGCAAATCAGTGGTGCTTACAGTGGTGGATCGTTTCTCCAAATACGCCCACTTCATCGCCCTGGGACATCCCTACACAGCCACTTCAGTGGCCCGCGTCTTCTTCGACCACATAGTCCGCCTCCATGGCATACCTTGCTCTATCGTCAGCGACCGAGACCCCGTCTTCACCAGCACATTCTGGACAGAATTATTCGCCATATCCGGCGTGGAACTCCGCCTCAGTTCAGCATTTCATCCGCAGACCGACGGCCAATCTGAGGTAACCAACAGAGTGTTGGGTGTCTACCTCCGCTGTCTTGCTGGCGACCGACCGCGTAGTTGGCTGCGTTGGCTGCCTTGGGCTGAGTTCTGCTACAACACGTCCTACCAGACGGCACTCCAAACAATTCCGTTTCAGGTGGTCTATGGCCGAGCACCACCGACGATGGCAAGCTATCAACCTGGCGTGGCGCGCGTCGCCGCTTTGGACAAATAACTCACTGATCGGGACGCCTTTCTGGCAGACATCCGCGAGCGGCTCCTGCAGGCTCAGACACACATGAAATCGTCCTATGATGCGGGTCATCGCGACATCCAGTTCAGCGCCGGCGAATGGGTATGGCTCCGTCTTCATCACCGCACGGCCGCAGGCATCACATCCAAATCCGGCGGCAAGCTCTCACCTCGCTACTATGGCCCATATCAGATTGTGGAGCGCGTGGGTCCGGTGGCTTATCGGCTTCAGCTGCCACCCAAAGCAAAGATACATGATGTTTTCCATGTTGTGTTTCTCAAGCAGTTTGTTGGCCCTCCTCCTTCAGCATTGGTGCCTCTTCCACCTATATCCCGTGGCCATGTAATTCCCACACCGGAGTCCATCATCCGCGCCCGTCTCAATCGTGGCCAATGGGAGTTGCTCGTTCGTTGGGTCGGCCGGCCAGCTGCTGAAGCTACCTGGGAACTTCTGGAGGCATTCAGAGCAAACCATCCACAATTCCAGCTCGAGGACGAGCTGTTTCTCCAGGACGGGGGAAGTGTTGTGGACGCCTTTGTCGGCAAAACTTATAGTCGCCGCAAGAGGCCCAATCCAGCGCCCACAACATAAGTAACAAGTTTGTTAAGCCTGGAGATTAGTTTGGGAAGATAAGAGGAATACAAGGAAAGATAAAAGTAATTGGAGGGGATTAGTTAGCCGCTAGGGCTATATATATGTAATCTCTTGAGAATTACAGGGGGGAGAAGAGTTTATTAGATCTAACCTCCAAGGGAGGAGATTGGACTCGTCTCGTACCGCTCTAGGGTTGCTAGATCAATAAAGCCAAGTTCCCAGCCATAACAGTCAAGGTGTTACAATGCATAACTGTTGCAATAATCCAAAGCAGGAGATCCAAGCATGTATGCTTATATTCTTAAAGAAACATTTTGTTCACTTTTCGGAAAATAAGAAACAACTAGCTTTCTTTCATTTGTTCTTTTCTTTTTTCTCTCCCTTTCTAATATCTTCAGGTCGACAAAACAGTACATAAGGAAAAATGCATCACTTCAAGCAAAAGGAGATTGCTAACGAAGAACAATAAACAAAATTTTAAGACGAAAACTTACAAGCATCAGACCAGCACCACCGGCTGAAGGAGGTGGCATGCTTATTACTGTAAGCCCCATTACATTATCTGAAATTGGCCGCCGCACCTTAACTTGATATTTCTTCAAATCTTCCATTGTTATGATTCCTCCAACTTCTTTAATATCCTTTACCAGTTGATCACCAACCGAGCCTTTGTAAAACACGTCTGGCCCTTTTTCCGCGACAACCTTCAATGTTCTTGCAAGCTTAGTGTTGCGACATACGTCTCCAACCTTAAGGATATCCCCGTTCAAGGTATATACACGTCGTATTCCCTTATTATTGAGAATGCCATCTCTAGTTGCTTCCATCTGCATTCGCAGATACGGTGATACTCTGAATGCTCGGGCGAGCTTTGCAGCCGGCATCACTAACCTCTTCCATGGAAGCTTGCCGTGGCGTTTCCATGCCTCATATAGGCCTGCAATTTCCCCTGGAACCCCTATGGAGAGAGCACCCCTTGCTTTAAGCGTAGCATTGCCACCAAACATGTCCTGAATGCACAGTTGAGATCTCTAGTGTCCATTCATTCGTTTTTCTTTTTGAGCAAAATGACAATGACAGTAGCATAAGGAGGAACTAACATAGGAAATACTACGCACACAAGATTGTGCAAATTTTCCAACATGAGAACAACTCTAGAAAAACCTCGATCTGTCATTGAGCGAAGAAAACACTTGCTCATGTTAGACCATGTGGTTAGATCTAGAATATTTTGATGATGAATAATTGACAATGGTTAATTTATGATGATGAATATTTGATAATATTGCTTATTGATGTTAGGCAAGGTGTATGGCATGTGTGGACTGATCTTGGTCAAGTTGGGACGAACTTGTGCCGGAAAAATATTTTTTGGTCTTTGCATGTGCAGGATGAGCATGGAGGCGATCATAGTCGGTGACGAGGTGGACCGAGGCTAAGATGGGGAGATCCAAGGTTCAGACGGTCAAGGAGGTCACGAAATGGTCGGGCTCATGCCTGGAGTGCATGGAGATCAGAGATGGATAATACGTGTTGGACCTACGGAGGTGCGGTCCGGAGGCTACGACACGTGGTGGTGGTGCATGGAGAAGCTACAGGAGGTGCGATCCTAGAGGCTTCGACACGTGACGCGTTAAAAAAGTTGGAATTTTGAAAAACCCGTGTTAGGAAGGGTTTCAGATCCCTTTGCTGTTGGAATTGGATTAGAACTCATGAGTTTAGACTCAGCCCATGTTTTGAGCCTTAGACTATAAATAGAGATGGGGTTAGAGGCTAACCCTGAGGCTTATAGAGAGACTAATTTCGTGCTAGGGTTTAGGAGTGTCAGGAAGGCACTTTGTAGCCACTATGATTCAAAAAATAATATATCTATTTTCGAAAGAATTTTTTCTGGCGTGGTGCGTCGTTGCCGAATTCTTCTTCACGTCGCTTTTGCATCTCGATCAACGCGTGTACCAGGGTGCATCGCTAGGGAGGATTTGCGATTGGTTTGTGCAGCGGCCGAGAGGTATGCGTATGCATTAAAGGCTGGTCATAATTTTTGGGTGTGCAAGTGATTAGATGAGAGGAGATAAGGTCCTGCTCGTTTCAGCTTCTGGCTTATTTTTCACTATTCATAAATTTCGTCTTTTTCTGAACTTTTGGCCTTTTTTGAGCTTTTTTGCCGATTCTTTTTTTGCCGTATTCGTTTACGTTGTCCGTGATGAGCTAGCATATTTTTTCTATTTTTATTTTTTTTAAATTTAATTACGCCGAATAAACTACCTTCAGCTACAGTGAAATTTCAACCGCTACTATACAATTTCAGCTATAATGCATAACTTTTCAACCCAACTGAGCGGGGCTACATGCATGCTCTTGGGCGAATAAAGAGAAAAATTTCTGGGAGCAATGACTGGCCGTGACGTTGATTGATTCAGAAAAGACATGCATGTGGTCTGACATGGGTAAGAAAAAGTTGTTTGCTTTGTTATGTTGCTTGTGCTTTTCCATGCGTGCATGCAGGTGATTAATGGAAGCATGGCTGCTTGGGATTAGAGCTTACGTAGAGAGATCAAGCAACTGCTATTTTTAATTCGATGCTACAGCGCATTAGGGCATTCGTAGTGTATGAAAAGAGGAGGTCTTAAGCCACTTTAAGGTCAACCTTATACATTACAGGGGTGACCTTAACCAGATCCTAAGCAAAAAAAGCTTAAGGCTGGTCCTCAAGCTAAAGACCTGGCCACAAGCATTAAAATACAATTTTTCTTTATCTGCCAAGTGGGACCGTCTTAAGACCCCTTGGGTTATATACACTATAGAGCTGGTCTTAAGGTTTAGATGGGACCCACCTTAAGGCCCTTTGGGTTATATACACTACAGATGCCCTTACAGTACTTACTACAGTACTCTATAATATTCGCTACAGTACTCTACAATATTTGCTATAGTGCTGTAACAGTACAGTAACCGGAAAATTTTGTTCTATTTTGTTTTCTGTTTTTGTTATTTCTATTTTTCAGATTGAACGGTTAGAAGACAGAAAATTTGAGAAAAAGTTTTTGCTGCGCACTGTAATTATTCACCTCCTCTGATTGCTATCGAAGATCCTACAGCTCAAAATGACACAACTTCCATGCTATCAAAAAACTAATTTCTGCTAGCACTTTGCTTTAAGGAGCCATGCGGATAACTTTGGGACCACTGAATCACAGCCCTTTCTGTTTTGCAGTTCATAAAATTGGATGGCAGGGTCGATTTCTAAGTTTTAACAAGCCTGGCTTGCATTCTTCTTTCATGGGAAATCGTACCAGGTAGGTAGATATGGGGTGGTTAAATAGACAAACAGCAAACTAACTACCAGTAGTAGACAGATCTTGTTGTTCTTGTAGTACATTACTGGACTGACAAAAAAATACTAATCGATCGGGACCCGATTGTTTGTATTGTAACATCTATCAGGATCTACGCCAACTTGGATTCCTTTTGGCTTTCCCAATTTCGTGCTGCATCGGTCCAGAAACTAAGCAAGACAGCGCAAGGGACAACCGGCAAGTGGACGATAGCGTGAAACACTTTTCAATGGTCAAGAGGAGAGCAGAGACAGGGACAACATTGAAGATGGCGCTACTGTTTTAACCTATGTTAGACCATATGAATAAGTCATAAATTTAGTGATAATGAATAATTGATATTTGAGTTGTATTGAAATTTGCATTTATGAAAATTTCGATAGATACGCTTTTGGAAAACTGGAACTGCTGAAATGTTCAGGTTAAGCGATCTGACCGCCTTGTGTTCGGTGGTCTGACCAGCTGGCTACAATTAAGCCTGTTGCTTCTTGTGTCAACTTTTCTAAATTAACTGCTGAACTTAAATCCATATCTAAACAATTTCAGAACATGAGTGATCATGATAAGAAAATGGCTCAATATACTTCTAAGACTCCTGTTAGCTCACCTTGAAACAGTTGTGTAAAACTAAAATCTAAATTGGGTGCTTTGGATGAACAATGTATGAAGTTAACTAAGGACCTATTAGAGAAGCTACAACCTGCTTGCTTGTTCTGTACTAAAGTGGAAGGGAAAATGAAGGATATGGAAGAGATCTTTAGGAAGGGATTCGAGGCCCAGATGTCTAGGATTAAGATTGCCCCATATGTGTCTTGCGAAGCCCTCAAGGTTGAGATGGTTGTGCATAAGAAGAGATATGCATGTGTTATTCGATCTTCTCCTTCTGGTTCTTCATCTTCGACCGCTCACTGGTCGTCGACCACTCGAGTCGTATTCCGACCACATTGGCTTTCGACCAGTTGCGATAGTACTGCGCATGTTGTTTCTTCACAGTGGTTCAGATTTTTTACTATCTGGGTCTTGAGTAGGGTTTCTATCCTAATTTTCATAGCTTTACAGCTATCGTAGTAAAGGATGGGTGTATACTTAAAGAAAAATTTTAAGGTATCATTCACCCGCTCTGTTATCTGTTTGATCCTACAATTGCCCAAGGCTGCTAGGGAGAGGGGGTGCCTCTCACCCATGCCAGTATGCCACTTCTTAGATGCTGTTTGTAACGGAATACCAGATCCAGAAGGAACAAGAACCGTGTGAATTAACTACCTACAGCATGTGACTAGTCATGTTTGGTTCGACTGATTGTTACTCCATCCATTTGGCAATATTTCTTACCCATCACAACCTTGACAAGTATGTTGTTATCTAATTAGGGTTGGAAATATCTTGGTATGGAAGTTTGAGAGACGCTCTAGCATTGACAGAGACAAAATGAGAAAATGCTCAAAGTTCTGGGTTCGAAGGGGCAGACTCTAAAGATTAACTCTAAAACCCTTAAAGTATTTCGAGTCAATCTGTTTAGTAGGAGTCTAAAACCATGTAAATTTGCGTACTAGTAGGTCACGGGCACACCCTAATCAGTCTTAAATCATGTGATTAAACGGAATAGAGGCAAGTAAAGGCGCACGACGGCGCTTTGGTTTACTCACCTTGGAGGCGGCCAGGGGCGCGGTCTCCCGGGAGTCGTACGCGACGGAGGTGCCGTCGGCGAGCCTGACGAGCATGAAGGCTCCTCCGCCGACCCCGCTGGACGCGGGGCTGACGACGCCGAGGCAGAGCGACGTGGCGACTGCCGCGTCCACGGCGCTGCCGCCGTCGCGGAGCGCGTCGCGCCCGATCCTGGAGCACCGCCCGTCGTCCGCCGCCACGGCACCGTGCGGCGAGGTCACCACCTCCCTCCGCCCCGCCTCCGCCGCCGCACCGGCGGCAAGGAAGAGGAGGAGGAGCGCGGCGGCCGCCCATTGAAGGCGTCGAGCTGGTGGTAGTGAAAAAAAGGAGGAGCTTAGCTTATAGTGATCCATTCGAGCGCGCGCGCGCGTAGTAGCGTGAGCCTGTGAGGACTGAGGAGGGAGAAGAGAGCATACTAACCGGCCATGGGCGGGAGCGGGAGAAGAGTGTACACTTTTGCCGGGAAAAAAAACCGCGTGAAAGATTTCGGCCGGCGAGTTAGGACGGGCCGATAATCAAGTCTGAGCCCGGCCAAGGTTTTTCGGTTTTATAGACCTTAGCTTTGGATCAGGGTAATCAGGCTGTGGAACAAAATTATTCTGTTTTGCTATTTGCAAATTGTATAATTTTTTGTTAATTGTAGACCAAATTTTCTGGCTTTTGTGCTAGCTAGCTTTGAGACGTGTGTTTGATTTTGATCCTATTGTTAAAAGGGAATTTCTTGTTCTCGGACGTTCGACACAAGGAAAAAAATCAGATGATCAGCCCCACGCGTCACTATGGGTGGTGATCGGTTCGGCTGAAAAACTCATAGCTTATGGCTGAAAATATTGTAGCTGACTGAAAAACACACCGTAGCTGACAGAGGCTTATTTAGCATAATTAAATTTAAAAAATTTAAAAATATAAAAAATATGTTAGCCCATTACGTATAATAAAAACAAATACGGGAAAAAAAGAACCGGCAAAAAAGATCAACAAAAAGTCAAAAGTTCAGAAAAAGACGAAATTTATGAATAGTGCAAAATAAGCCAGAAGCCAGAAGCCGAAGCCGAGTTGATCACCACCATGTCTACAAATTTCTTCCTCCACACCACTCATTTAGTTGACTCCACTGACACAACTCTTCATCTTTCTACCCACTGCTTCAGTTTCTTACCCCAACACACACCGATAGACCCCTCCAAATCTATCTCTTCCTCCATGGATTTGCCACCATCACTGCCTTTTTCCTCTCTTTGGTCCGTATGTGTGAGTGACTAGCCGTAGCTTCTACTCTACCCTAGGGCAAAGGCGAGGAGGCTTCCCAAATTGCATAGTGGAGAGTGATGAACGATGACAACACATCCTGAGGATGGCAACAACTTCCAAGCCCCAAGGTCGCCATCAGCCAACTCCTTTATCCCTTCCTCCTCTAGCTACCACGCTCATAACAACAGTGGTCGGAAGGACACTAGAATGCCTTGCCCTGCCAGATCTATCCATCCCATCTGACGCAAAGAAACTAGGATTGACCACTACTATCTCCTACTTTGAGCTCATGTCGTTGGCACCTGCCACACCCATCCATCCCAAGTAGGTTGTTGCATATGTTTTCTTAATTTGTTGCCTCTTGTCTGTGTTTTAATACCAATCTTATGTATGATTTTTTGGATTCGAAGGAAGCTCTTGAAGACTTGGACTACGATCACACAGAGCAAAGACACGGGAATTTTTATACAGGTTCGAGCCTTCTCCTGGGAGAATAATAACCCTACTTCATGTGTGGCTATTGCTCAGAGAATTGATTACAAATAATAGAGTAATGCAAAAATATCTTGCACTATGTCTGATCTGATCTGATCTAATCCCCTCCGATCTCCTCTTCTCTCCGATGTCAACCTTTATATAGTTAGCGAAGCGATGGCTGTTGTCCTGTGCCAAAAGACGCCTCAACATTTTAGGCGATAACTGTCCGATGGAAATTATTGTCAGAGAGACGTGAAGGCTTGTTCATTGTGCAGCGGTTATTGTCAGAGAGAGAGATCATGCATAGTTATTAAGGATAAATGCACGTTCTAGTCACCTCGTGGTCGTAGATACTTCGTTTGACTATCTCACAGTCGAGACATCATCCGACCACGTCATGGTCGTAGACGTTCTGTCTGACCACCACGTGGTCATAGACGCTTTGTCCGACGCCTCGCAATCATAGACTTCATCCGATCACATCGTGGTCGTAGACTTTCTCCGACCGGCTCAAGGCCGTAGACTTCGTTCGACCAACTCATGGTCATAGACTTCGTCTAACCTACTCACGGTCTTAAACTCCATCCACCTCATGGTCGTGACTTTGTCTGAGCATATTGTGGTCGTAGATGCTTCGTCTGACCACCTTACATTCAGGACTTCGTCCAACATGTGCGTCAGCTTCGTCTTGTCGCCACCTTCATCGACCGCGAGTTCGAAGGGTGGGAGACAGGCCACGCATGTCAGCTTTGTCTACCACCTTCGTCGATCGCGAGTCTGAAGGGTAGGGAACGGGCCGCGCGTGTCAGCTTCATCTCGCTGTGACTTCATCGTCCTCGAGTTTGAAGGGTGCGGGGCGAAATGCACACCTCAGAGCTTCGTCTCGCCACCGCCTTCATCGACTGCAAGTCCAAAGGTGGGGGATGGACCGCACGCGTTAGCTTCATCTGACCATCGCCTTCAACGATGCCAAGTTCGATGGGTAGGGATGGCCTGTGCACGTAAGCTTTGTCTCGTTGTCACCTTCATTGATGCCAAGTCTGAAGGGTGACAGACAGACCACACGCGTTGAAGCTTTGTCTCTATGCTGCCTTCGTCGACCCCGAGTCCGAAGGGTGTGGGACGGAACGCGCGCCTCAGAGCTTCATCTCGCCGCCGCCTTCATTGACAGCAAGTCCGAAGATGGGGGATGGGCCACGCGCGCTCTAGTTTTATCTCGCCGTCGACTTCATTGATGTCAAGTCTGAAGGGTGGGGGACGGCCCGCGTCATAGTTCCATCTCGCCACTAACTTCGTTGACCCCGAGTCTGAAGGGTGTGGTATGGAATGCGCACCTTAGAGCTTCATGTTGCAGTCGCCTTCGTTGACCACGAGTCTGACGGTGGGGGATGGGCCACACACGCGTTAGTTTCGTCTCGCTGCCAACTTCATCGACGCCAAGTCCGAAGGGTGGGGAACGGGCCACACGCACGTTATAACTTCGTCTCGATGCCGCTTTCATTAACCCCAAGCTCGAAGGGTGGGGAACAAACCGCGTGCGCATGATTCGTCGTTTCACCACCGACTTCATCGACTCCAAGTCCAAAGGCTATGCGGGAAGGAGCGTGTCTCCGCTGCTAACTTAGATACTTCGTCTAACCACCTCGTGATCATAGACACTTTGTCCGACCACATAGCAGTTGAGACTTCGTCCGACCACCTCGTGGTCACAGACGCTTTGTCTGATTACCTCGTGGTTGAGTTGTCATCTGACCACCTCATGGTCGTAAACGCTTCGCCCGACCTCCTCACAGTCAACACTTCATCTGACCACCTCAGGGTCATAGACGTTTCTCACGCACACAAGGCTTCGACCCTCCGCCGCCTTCATCCACGCTAAGTTCGAAGGGTGGGGGACAGGCCGTGTGCACAAGTATTCGTCTTGCCGCTGACTTCGTTGATGCCTAGTTCGAAGTGTAGGGGATGGGCCGTGTGCACCGACAAGTCTTTATCTCACAGCCGCCTTCGTTGACCCTGAGTCCGAAGGGTGTAGGATGGACTGCGCGCATTGCCACCTTCATCGACACCGAGTCTGAAGGGTGCGGGATGGAACACGCACCTCAGAGCTTCGTCTCACTGCCACCTTCATCGACCGTGAGTCCGAAGGTGGGTGACAGGCTATGCGTGCTCCAGTTTTGTCCCGCTGCCGACTTCATCGATGTCATGTCCAAAGGGTAGGGGACAGCTCGCACACGTCACAGTTCTGTCTCGCCGTCGACTTCGTTGACCCAGAGTCCGATGGGTGCGGGACAGAACGCGCGCTTTAGAGCTCCGTCTCGCAATCGCCTTCATCGACTGTGAGTTCGAAGGTGGGGGACGGGCCACGCGCGTATCAGTTTTGTCTCGCTACCAACTTTGTCGATGCCACGTGTGAAGGGTGGGGACGAACCGTGCACGCACGAGTTGTTGTCTCATCGCCGACTTCATTGACTTCAAGTCCTTAGGGTGTGCATGAAGGAGCGCATCTTCGCCGCCAACTTCGATACATTGTCCGACCGCCTCGCGGTCATAGACGCTCACGCGCATAAGTCTTCAGCTCGCTGCCAACTTCGTTGATGCCATGTCTGAAGGGTGGGGGACAGAACATGCGCACGCAAGGTTTTGTCTCGCTGCAGCCGACACATGTCGGAGCTTCGTCTCTGCGTCGCCATCGTCGACCCCGAGTCCAAAGGGTGTGGAACGTAATACACGCCTCAGAGCTTCATCTCGTCGCCACCTTCATCAACTGTGAGTTTGAAGGTGGCGGACGGGCCACGCGCGCGTTAGTTTTGTCTCATCACCGACTTCATCAATGCCTAGTCCGAAGGTGGGGGATGGGCCGTGCATGCTCCAGTTTCATCTCGCCGTCGACTTCGTCGACATCAAGTCTGAAGGATGGGGGACGGCCCGCGCATGTCACGGTTTTATCTCGCCACCAACTTTGTTGACTTGAGTTTGAAGGGTGCAGGATGAAACACACGCCTTAGAGCTTCACCTCACCACCGCCTTCGACAATCGTGAGTCCGAAGGTGGGGGACAGGCCACGCACGCGTCAGTTTCGTCTTGCCACCAATTTCATTGACGCAAAGTCTGAAGGGTGGGGATGGCCCCCGTGCGCATGAGTCATCGTCTCTTTGCCGACTTCGTCAACTCCAAGTTTGATGGGTGTGTGGGAAGGAGCGTGTCTCCACCGCCAACTCTGAGATTTCGTCCGACCATCTCGCGGTTGTAGATGCTTCGTCCGACCACCTTGTGGTCGTACACGTACGCATGCAAGGATTTGTTTCACCGCCGGGCCACACACACCAGCAAGTGCTCGAAATATGTTGCAGGTTAGGTGGGAGGAGATTCCCCCTTCTCAGTTGCTCTCTCCAACCACCATTCCCAAATCTCACCCTCCACTTCTTAGCCACTCTTTCTCTAACCGCCTCTTCCCCTCCTTCTCCACCTCCGGTGGCTTACCTGCAACCAAAGCTCGACTTTGGGCCATGCTTCTCCCTACCTCTCTATCACTCGATCTATTATGCTCTCAGGACCACACAACGAGAGGACATCACGCTGAAGGAGCCAAGGAAACTAGCACATGTAGCAGGAGGGCAGCGGAGATGAATGGAGGACCTAGGTCACTAGTGCCGTCTCTTCTTGGTTCTGCCCTCATCGAGGACGAGCAACATGTGCAATGACGATGCAATCGGGTCGATCTTGCCCCTCATTACATCTAGGCCTAAGCCTACCTACGATGAGAAAGCTGGCGTCCACCTCTAACGAGCTCCGGCGACAAGGTGCTGGATTCGGTCAGATATTATCTTCTCCATTGTGCTCGTTCAAATTATTGCAACAAGTTGAGTTATTGCAGCAAGTCTTTTTCTATGTCTCAATACCTTTTTTAAAATGTTACAATTGTTCCAATAAGTGTTTCATTTGTTGTAACAACATCTTATTTTTGTTAGGTAGTTTTCTTGTATTGTTGTATAAATAATTCTCATTTTTGTATTTTTTAGTCATGTTTTGTGTTTGTTGCAAAAATATTTTATTTTTATGGGATATTTTCTTATATTGTTGAACAAACAATTCATGTTTGTTGTAATTTTTGAGTTATGTTTTGTGATTGTTGCATATGCGGTACGTTTTTGTTGCAAGCCGAGTAATTTATCGTTGAGTTTTACAAATTTTTGTTACATCTTAAGATTGATTATTTTAAGTGAGATCCAACGACGACCGGAATGTATGATAGGAATGCTCCTATTGTATGTGCGGGCGCTAGCAAACCTCCATGAGTCTTTGATCCAATCTGATCCCTGAGATCGAGTCTTTCCTTTCAATTTTTTCGGTTGACTTGAAGGCATAAACGTGAACTTGATGGAAAACTCACTCAGGCATGGGGAGAGGAGAAGTGCTTGTTGTTTATGGCAGCTAGCTAGCCAAGCCAAGCCGCCTCGGCGACCATCGCCGAGAAATTCGCATCTTTCCATGTGGATTTCGCATGGATTTTAGATCAGATTCTCCGAAACCACGATGTCACGAAGCACCGGAACCGGAACGTGCTGTTCACCTGTCGGAACTAGGCAACGAAGGGCCAGCCAGACAGAGACTGATCGCTGATCGATCAGCTTTTCTGCCAATCGCAAACAGTGCTGCCAATTACAATACGATCTGTTTAGCTAGCATATCGTCATACGATAAGAAAAGAAGATACAAGATCAGAGATCAGGGACAACGAAAGAGACAAGATGTGCAGCAGCAACGCGAGGACGGTTGATCGGATCATATTCTCTTCTCCACATTGCCGCATGGCCGTATGGTGCACTTTGGTGCCCAACCATAAAAATGAAATTGCAGATCGCATTTCCCCCCTCTCAGTCATGTGTTAATCTTGGACTGTACTAGGTATGTACTGACTCCTCCGTTCTCCAATAGCCGACATCTTTGATAAAAGTTCTGTTCAAACATACTTCCCACTTTTCTAATCCCAATAATCCTAATGCATACTCACTAAACTACCCCGATTAACCCTATCCTTCTACAATTTGACACCCCATTTTTGTGTGCTTATGATACGATTAGAGGGTACTTTGCTTTCATCTTGCCCAAAAGATGACTATCTTGGAAGAGGAGTTCCCAACGGAGGAGGCGTTGGAGTGCGGTTAAGCCAAACCCAGACTCGATCACTGTGATGGATGGGGTGAAAACATCAATGTGAATAAGGTTGGTATGCAATAATTGTTCAAAAGTGCTAAATATTTAAAAATAGAGAGTATGTAAGACAAAATCTCCTTTCAGAAATTAATTAAAGGACCACGCGTTTCATTTTTCTACTTAAACATAACTAGGGGGCCATTGAGACAAAAATGAAATTATCTTGGATGACGCCGTGGCAAGCACGGAAAATGGCAAAAGGACTGCTCGAATATTTTGTTTCATTTAGGAAAAAAACAATAATTTGACCTTGACAAAGAATGGCATCAATGACCATGTGGCTCACAAAAGATGGACTAATTATTTCCGTTTGGCATTATCCGAGATCTTCAGCGGAATCTTAGACATGGCTAAGCTAAGTACCCAGACAATGAAAAAAAAAGGCCAAATTTTTGTTTTAAAAAGGCAAATTTTTTATTTTGACTTTATGGAATGACAAGGCACTTCAAGTAATGCCGAGACATGAAAATTGAATTATCGAAGTGATAATTTTTATATTTAGAAAAAAGGACAAATAATTTGACTTGTGAAATGACAGGGACACAGGGGCGCCTCTATCGTTCTGGAAGCACCAAAATTGCGTTAGTTATAATAGACTACGCGTTCCGCATTTCTATTATTTTAATATAGCAGAGGTCCTTAATAAAATGTTGGACCATAGGTAGTACAAATAATGAAACAAAATATTGACAAATTAGACTACAATGCAACAAATTAGAATACAGATGAACATCCATAGGTTCTTATGGTCATAGTTGAAAAAGCCCTATATTTATTGGCTAGTGGCATATAATCAAATCAGGGATGGATGTCGATGGGCGGAGCAAACCAACTATAAGTTCATTACTATAAAACCTTCAAGCAATGACAAGGCACTTCAAGCAATGCCGAGACATGAAAATTGAATTATCGAAGTGATAATTTTTATATTTAGAAAAAAAGGACAAATAATTTGACTTGTGAAATGACAGGGACATAGGGGCGCCTCTATCATTTTGGAAGCACCAAAATTGCGTTAGTTATAATAGACCACGCGTTCTGCTTTTATATTATTTTAATATAGCAAACGTCCTTAATAAAATGTTGGACCATAGGTAGTACAAATAATGAAACAAAATATTGACAAATTAGACTACAATGCAACAAATTAGAATACAGATGAGCAGCCATAGGTTCTTATGGTCATAGTTGAAAAAGCCCTATATTTATTGGCTAGTGGCATATAATCAAAACAGGGATGGATGAGTGGCATATAATCAAATCAAGGATGGATGTCGACAGGCGGAGCAAACCAACTATAAGTTCATTACTATAAAACCTTACTCTTTGGTTTTAGAAAAAGAACTAAGAATCGACTTTGTTAAGTGATAAGACAACTCTGCCTATGGGGTGCCCAAAAAATGAATTAGTTAATATACGATGTGTTCTGTATTTCTAGTATTTTGACATATTCGAGGTCTTTTTAAAATTTTTGGCGGCATGTAGTACAATAATGGGATAGAAAAAGAGATGGCATTATTGGCTTTCTTCGGTTGTACTGTTCTCTAATTGTGATGGTTACTGGTTAGCTATATGTTCGTATGCTTTTCTGTCTTTCTTTTAGAAAATTATTATTGCGTGCATTTGCGACTGGCTCAGGTGAGACGGATGCCTGCCACCAGGAACTCAGCCAGGCAGGGACTCCAGAAAACAAAAGAAGAAGAAGAAGAAGAAGAAGAAGAAGAAGAAGAAAGGGGCCTATAACCTATTGGGTGTAACAAAAAGAGTTAGTCTATTATCTCGGCCTCCAAATAAAAAGTATTTCCAAAATAGTCCGGAATTGGATCGGGGTATTGAACCCGACGTGAATCGAACACGCAACCTTCTGATCTGGAGTCAGACGCGCTACCATTGCGCCACGGATCCGGTTTGCTGAGGAAGTACTACAACTAACTTGAGTAAATAGGTAGAATCCAACACGTTCCCATGCAGGGTCGATCGATCAAATTCAGGAAGCTACAGAGCCTACCTACTTACCATACGTCGTAAATTCGTAATCGAGGTCTATTTCATTGGATGGAGGATTGGAGGTGGACCATTGCCTGTCCTCACTCTGCGAGTTGAAGATGAACGACCATCAGCATTGGGCCAAAAGTTCAGACGAATGCTTTTTTTCTTCTTAAGAAAAATACAGAAGAGTACTGTACTGTTTTTCTCATTAATATAGAAGTGGCAGATTCGAGGTTCCCAAGACTGCATAACATCATAAGAATTCAGAAGAAAAAACACGTCCAGACTGCAGAGGGCATTGAATCCTCTCCTTGGCCTTTCAATGAGGGCCATTATTGGAGACCAGGGCAATGCCTGCCTCTTCATTCAACTCAGCTTCCATGCATCTCTGCCATACGAATGACGCCCCCCTCGACTCCTAATTCGATATATCTCTGTTGCTCCAAAGACTCGGTTAGGCTGGATCCGAGTGCAAAAGTCGAGCCTATGTCCATCCTGTGTACAAAAAAAAGACAGTAAAGGCCACTCAAACAGGCCGGCTCTTAATAAACTAGGTGGAGAACAGATTATAATCCTAACCGAAGCATCACTACAAGTTCCAGTTCATAGCCGGCATGTTTTATTCCAAATTAGTAACAATCTGAACTACATTAGCAAGCAAATACTAGATCCATGTAACTTAAACTGAACAAACAATCCGGCTTTTTTACTCGAAGAACGTATGCAGAAGCTTGATCGCATATATCCACGAACAAAAAAGGAAAATCTTGGAATGCCATTTATTAGATCCATGCACATGAAACAAGTGTCGTCTCTGCATCAGGAACATACAAGAATTTTGCATCAGACACGTCGGCGTCCTAGTAGCCGTCCCATGCATGCAGCTTACATGCGTGCCATTAAATTGCAAGAACAGTTCGCAGATGCATTGATGCCCATTCAGCTTGACTAGAGTTGCACATTAACCAAACCAAAACACACAGCAGAGTATATTTTTTTGTACTCGCGATCAGAATTTCAGAACAGTAATACAGTAATGTATCCACGGGAAGCGTCGTCCTCTTCTCACAGCCCATTGCTCCCCGTCACATCACACGCACATATATTCCTCCTCCTCGTCTTCGTGCTCTTTGGCTGCGCACACAAGGGTTCCATGTGAATCGTGTGAGCCGCGCGGCGCTTTTGGTTATTTATGATCACTTGATCTTGCGCGCGTACGCGCGCACGCAAGTCTTGATCATTTGATGTGCATATATATAAGTGCTCGCAATCAGGAGCGGATTCACACTCTGGATATAGTAGGCTTCAGCACAATGTGTGAAAAAATATCTAGTGTATAGTCTAGGTAAATTTAGTTCAACTTAGGTAATATTTTCATGGTTCAGCTCAGATAATCTAGATCATTCTACTACTGAGTCTATAGCATAATTAAATCATAGCTTCGCCACTGCTCATAATCTAGCCTCTCTTCCTAGCTCATCTTGCTCCCTGCTTGCTCTGTTTCTCCTTCACATATCGTGCTCCCATCCTCTTCGCATACACGTAACGTACGTAGAGATATCGTTGTGGTGCTGTGGCCTATACGTAGAGGTGGGCATTGGGCCGTGCCGTGCCGGCACGGCCCAGGCCCACCGTGCTTCGTGCCGCTTCGTGCCGTGCCGGCTCGGCCCAGTCATCCCGTCGTGCCGTGCCGTGCCGGCCCACCTCGCCTCCGGTCAGGCCCAAGCACGGCCCAAAGCCCACCGTGCCGGCGTTCGTGCCGTGCCAGCCCAAACCCAGCCCAAAGTAACTATACACGACGAAAACGACGACAACAATGGTAGCGGACTAGCGGTGGCCGCCATCTTCCTTTCTCTCGTACCCGCCTCATTAAAAACCTAGTTAAAATTCCATACTATTGTCTCATGCCATTCCACCTCCGAACTTGGTCATCTAGTCCAATAGCATGCATATCTTGGTGCAAATCGGACTCTGGCGTACGTGGACATCTAGCTCATCGTCCGGCAATTTGGCATAGGGCTGCCCAACTAGTCAAATAGAAAAGCTGCACCAGAGTCATAAGTGCAATTAACTATAGTTAAGAAATCAATTTAAATAGTTTCTCGAACAATTAGTAACTACTTGGAATACACGCACCAATAACAGACAATCTCTATCTACAAAATGGTTAATTGTAACATATATGGGGGTGGTTATCTCATCAAATGCTCGAATTAAGAAGGCAGTTGGTGAAGACAGCTATGGTAGTAGTAGTAATTTGCTTACATAAAATAAAATCACAATGGGGTGAGTTATGTTATAAAAATTATAAATATATGTTAGAATATGTTGATTTGATTGATCTTCTTCTCCAGCAGTCCAACCCTACTGATTTTACGCGAAGAAGCAAGAGAGCCGCGAGGATGCAACCTAGGGTTCAGTGGTGGTGACCTAAGGAGGAGCAACATTGAAAATACTCATTATTTTTGTATGCTAATGTTTCTTAAGAAAGAATAAGAAAAGACACCTTATATCACAAGAGCAAAAATGATGAACAAGAAAAGACACCTCATATCACAAGTGCAAAAATAAACTTGGTCTAAATCATAACATATCTCAATCATTTTTTCAGTCATTGGATTAATATCCAACCATCCGCATCTTTCTCCTCATATATATATATATATATATACACACACACACATACACATTGCACATTCACATCTCCAAAACCCAACTCAATCTTCAAATTTGATATTCTAAGGACTGCTCTATACAAATGTACATGTCACGACCGATGTATAGGATCTTTTCGCGATGAAATCAGAATGTTTGAGGGCTAGAACAGAAGAAATCAAAATAAATGAAAATCGGAAGGACTAAATCGTAAAAAACCCAAAAAAAACCCTAACCCTCAAATCATTCGCCGCCGCCGCTCAATTCATTTCCCACTGGCCACTACTTCCCCGGTCGCTCCTTCTTCCCCCGCCGCCCGCGCCCCTCCTCCTCCGCCGCCCCCGCCTTCCCCCGCCGCCCCCGCCCTTCCCCCGCCGCCCCCTCCTCCCCCCGCCTTCCCCCGCCACCCCCTCCTCCTCCGCCTCCCCCTCCTTCCCCAACCGCCGGCTTCCTCCGCCGCCCCCTCCTTCCCCTCCTCCGCCTTCCCCCGCCGCCTTCTCCTCCTCCGCCGCCCCCTCCTTCCCCCGCCCCGCCTTCCCCCACCGCCGCTCCCTCCTTCCCCGGTCGCCCCTTCTCCCCCGGCACCTCCTCCTTTCCCCGCCGCCCCCTCTTTCCCCCGCCGCCCCCCTCCTCCCCTGGCTCCGAGCGACGGCGACGGCGACCTCAACCACTCCGAGAGCGAGCCACCAGCGGCGGATGGCCGGGCGGCGACTGGGGCGCCGACGACGAGTTCGTCATTGCGCGCGATGCGGGATGCTGCGGCGGTGCGGCCATCGTCCACTCGTCCAAGGCTCCAAGCTCCAGTGACCGTTGTGCTCCTTCCCCTCTATTCTCTGTTCTCTGCTCTGTGATGATTGTGGTTGTGGGGATTGGGATGTCGATGGGATCGGGACTGGGGCCGCCCGTGTGTATTCTCTGTGATGGTTGTGGTAGAGGCCGAGACGTCCTCCGCCGTGCCGCCCGTGCCGGCCGCCGTGCCGGCCCGAGCACGGCACGAATCACTGTTCCGTGCCGTGCCGCCCACCGAGCCGGTTTTCCAGGCCCAGCACGGCCCGCCGTTCGTGCTGGGCCGCCCGTGCTTCGGGCTGGCTCAAAAAAGCACGGCCCAAGTCCCAGCTCTACCTATACGGCAATGAGGAGGTTTACTTGCGTGGGAGCCCGGGGGGCGCTGGCGCTGGCCCTTGTGTTGGTCATGAGCTCGTATCGTACGTGACCCATGGCGTCAGAACAACACCAAGTAAGTTGATCGGTGTGTCGTACTAGATGTTAACGCACATTAATTTCTTGTCTTCGTCTTCTTCGAAGCCTTCCATCCAGCTTCTTCAGTCAGTCTCTAGTCCTATCATTCCCATTTTTTATGAGCAACTAGAGTCGTACTCATTTGCCGTTCGATCCTACGCCAGTGACTTCGCACCGTTCCATTCCCCACAACAAAAACACAATGCTTCCCATCTATTTCTTCCTCATGCAGTCGGGCTCGTGGAGTGCTTCTTCAATCTCATCTACGGGATTCAAAAAAATTTCATGAAAATCCGTTGCGATGGTTTACCTGATCCATAAAAACTGAGTTTCCACCACCAAATCATCTATTTGCAAGGTCTCTGCCTCCATTTATCGTAACAAATCGTCAACAAAATTAACCAATCTGATGGTATCCCACACAACAAGTAAACTTCAGCAACAACCGTGGTGCCCATGCACATCAGGAGCTTCGATGGGGATGCATCCTGTTTCAATTGCATTAACCCCCTCAAAACAACAGCGAAACAAAAAAACTACCTTGGTGCAACAAAAAATCCCCAATGTAACAAATTTTCATTAAAAACAATTTTCTATAAATTTGAGAAAAGATATATTGTAACAAACAAAAATAGTAGTTACAACAATAGATAAACGATGTTGTTGTGGAGTGCTCGACTCAACCTTGATGGCAGTTGTAGAGGTCGAGCACGTGCAATCCACACTTGCCCGTTAATGGAGAGAGATGGGCTTAGCGGTGAGCAAAGCTCATTGAAGCACATAGAGATAGGTAGGTGGGGAAGACAGGAGTGGATGACCAGTGGTTGAGAATCGCTTTCTGAGGTGGATAAGGTCAAGTGGAGAAGTTCAACGAGTAAAGTGTCCGGACACGTCGAACATCCGGATGGCAACATTCCCTTTTTTATTATTTTGGTCGCCGGTCTATATTTCCAAATTTGGAAGGGGTTAGTCACCTTCGTAAATTATGTTGCTTACTAGTAGATGACATGGTGTGACATATGTCAACTGACTAGACTCTGACATGTCACGTATCCGCTATAGTAGAAGCTCAAATAGAATCCTTTGTCACAACAGAGACGTGACAAGACGATTGCTCCGAATGTACACGCTAGATCCTGCATTTTTCATGTACGTTACATAGGTGCGTTGCGCTCAGCGGATGCCCTACCCGACGAGACGACGACGCCATCCGCTGCAGGCGGGAACATCCACTACGAGGGCCAAACAACAATGCTCAATCAGGAGAGGGCCCACGTCGCGCGGGACGGGGAGTGGGAGGTGAATGACGAGGAGGGCGCGGCTGCTAGATTAGGGGTGGTAATTTTCACTATGGGGACGGTCTTTCTCCATAGGAACGGGAATGGGTCCACTAGGCTAGCGGGATAGAGACGGGGTCATCTTTTCTAGTGGTGATCATTTGGGCTAATTTTTTATGGTTTATGGTTGAAAAGCACTGTCGCTGACTGAAAAAACACTGTAACTGACAGATACTTATCTACCATAATTAAATTTAAAAAATTAAAAAATACAAAAAATATGTTAGCCCATTACGTATAATACAAACAAATACGAGAAAAAAGAACCGGCAAAAAAGCTCAACAAAAAGCCAAAAGTTCAGAAAAAGACGAAATTTATGAATAGTAAAAAATAAGCCAGATGCTAAAAGCTGAAGCCAAAACGATCACCACCAGAGTGGAGTCCAAGCGGACCTAATAAAAATAAAATAGAAATAGATTACAGTACTTTAATATGAGAGATTGTATTCTTTTATTGTATATTAGGACTAAAACTTAAATCTATATGTTAAATATATATTTTAAAGCTATATTTTGTATAAAAAATAGTATGTCTAAATAATTGTAAATTCATAAACAAAATCACATTATTTTTTTAACATTTTACTGTATTTTTAACCCCGCGGAGATCACTGTGGGGATCGGGTCCCCGCAGGGACTGGGGGAGTGGTCCCCCAGTAATGCTAACAGGGCCAGGGCCGAGGCGGGGCCTCGGGGACCTCCCCCAGGATCTCTCGGCCCCATTGCCACTCCTATGCCATACTGCACGTAAGCGTGCGGACCGTGCTTCCGATGCAAGCACGTGACGGTGAGCTTCCGGTGCACCGAGGTCACTAAGTCCTGCACCATCGCCTACCACTGCATGCAGGAGAGGAGCCAAGGCTAACATTCTAAGCAGCTACCTAGGCTCACTAGACATGCAGCGGAGCCAAGGCCTGATGACCCTAGGCGGCTGCCCAGGCTTGCCGGTGAGCAGCCATTAAACCCTTGCTATCTTCCGAGATGATCCTAGCAGCGATTCCTGGGCACGCCGTAGATCAACCCAGTCGGCCAGACCATCTGCCCAGGCTCCCAAAATTGGCTAGCTCCGCTGTTAGTGATATGTCCTAAAGGATCATAGAGATGATTATATCAGTTTTATGTTTATGATCTTTGAATAATATGTTGTTTTGTCCTTTTAATAAATATCTTTCATATTGATCAATACATATGTGACATGTTCATGGAATTCTTTATTAATGTTTTGATGTTATTATAAATTATCACTGATCTTATATCATTATGTGGAATAATTATGATTTATAGATCAACACATATATTAAGTCATGATCATATTTCATGGATCATGGATATGCAGATATCAAATCAATAATGTGGACACATGTTAGAGAATATGATATTGGATTGACCTACCATGAGACACTGCATGAATTGTTATATTCTGAAGTGTCATTAGTTGGTCTTATACATAATGTATGTACCATCCTTAAGTCTGAGATCGGCATAGTTTTCTACATATGTAATAGTTTACTTAGGGGTTATCAACATTACTCTGTAATTGGGTGATCATAAAGGTAGCTTTCGGGTTTGCTATAAAGCACGTGGAGAAATGTGAGCGGTCAAGATAAAATTTGCCCTTCCTATCTAACAGGAGAGATATCTTTAGGCCCCTTGATATGGTTGGATTAATAAAGTGCATAGCCATGCTGGATATGGTTGAGGACTCAATTACAAACTGAGTAGTCCACTACAGGTTTAAGTAAAGTATCAAGATATTATAATATGGCACGCTTCTCGCCTTGTGTACAACTTGGTATCATGAGGCAAATGGATCAGTACATAAGCATTATATAAATTTGTTTGATATGATCTTTATGTATATTTGGGAGTCGTTATGTTCTTCTTGGGACAACTACCAACTTATGGATCAGAAAGGAGTTTGAGCCATCCTGTGTAGTATTTGATCTAGATTAGTCATATATAATTGATATGTGGTACTAGTAGATTGAATTTATTATTGATATGATATGTTGGCTTAAATCAGTTCATATTAATGGATTGGTTTAGGCACTGGTTGATGAGATCAATTGGTTTTAGCAATAGTAAATAGGTTCGCGAGAGGTATGAATTGATAGCACTGAGTTGTTGTTCTTTCTGGAAACCTCCTATGTCGATCAATGTGATTGATCAATAGAAAATTGGGCCAATCAAATTGGTTCGGAATTAGATTAATGTGATTAATCAAATGAAATCTTTAAGGGCAATTTTGTGAATAGGATTCATATCTTGTGCTAGGTAATCATACCTCGCATTATAGGTATTATGTGTTCATTCTACATGATAGAATTGGATTATATGCATAACTCATTTTTGTAGGGTTGTGTGAATAGTATGGCCCATTGTGTATGTGATACATATATTGGTTTTTCATGGTCTACACATTATGCAAATTTATAGCCATGGGCTACATATTATTATATAACGGCCTGCATGTCGACTTAAGATGCTTGGTATTCTCTTATGTAATTCATTGTTAACTGTTAAGAGTAACAGCTAAGTATATGAATGTAATGACCTTAAGCATTGATGGTTTGGTGGACAGGAAGCGTGGTGATAGAGACTGCCGTGCTAAAGGCCATACTATCTCATAGTTTAATATGATTTAATTATGAATATTTTTATATTTCTACCATACTATTATTCATGTTATTATTATCTTAGGTATTTTTAACATGATAGAATAGTATCCCTCTAGAAAAATTAATTAAAACTTAATGCCCTTCCAATTGTTGCTCCTATCAAGATTTTGATCGTTAACTGATAGGTCTATCAAAATAAGGTGCCATTAATTATCTCAATAAGATAGGATAAGTGTTGGACACTTCATGTGTAATATTGGTTAACTTAACTAGGTTATCAAAATAGTTTTGGACCTAGGGGCATAGTGTTGAGGCTGAGACATATGAATGTCACTCAACAAACAAGAGTTATATATGATGTAATTAACAAGGATTGCTTACCTACATTGCTAGGTTCCTAGCAATGATGTCAAAGCTCACAGGACTTAGTGAAATATGGATCTTAACTCGCTATATGTAGTTAAAGGGAACATAGTTTTTAAACATATAGTGAGAGTATCTTTTGTTAAATTGTTTAATGCAAGATTTTATATAAACATAGTGCTGAATTTTTGCATATACTTTTTATGATGTAGACAATGCCATCATCTACTTCTTCCGCACCTAGTTTTAACCCATGATCTATTCTTGAGAAAGAAAAACTAAATGGAACAAACTTCATTGACAGATATCGCAACTTGAGAATTGTTCTTAAGCAAAAGAAGAAGAAATATGTTTTAGAGATTCCATATCAAGATGAACTAGCTGAAGATGCTACTCATGCTAAAAAGAATGAGCATAAGAAACATAGAAATGACTCACTTTAGGTTAGTTGCCTCATGCTTGCCACCATGAACTATAAGCTTCAGAAGCAATATGAGAACATATATGTCTACAATAGGTTTGTGGGTCTTAAGGACATGTTTAAGAACCAAGCAAGGGCTCAGAGGTACAAAAGTCATTGTTTACGTGCAAGTTAGCTAAGAAAGTTCGATCAGCCTCATATAATCAAGATGATTGGTCACATTGAGAGTTTAGAAAAAAACTTGGTTTTCCCCTTAGTCAAGAGTTGGCTACTGATGTAATTCTCTAGTTGCTCCTTCTGAGTTTTGAGCTAGTAATTTTGAACTTTCATATGAATGGCATGGTAAAGTCAATGACCGAGTTGCATGTGATGCTCAAGTCAGCAAAGGAGAGCATTAAAAAGCTCTAAACATATGATGATGGTTCACAAGACTATCAATTTCAAAAAGAAGAAGTTTAAGGCTTTGGACAAAATAAATGGCATGGGAAAAATTTAAGATGAGATCTCGAGTATCAAATTTAAGCTTCAGAAGCTCAAGATTGGCGTTGAACATGATACTATTTGCTACCATTGCCAATTGACTGGATATTAGAAGAGGAACTATAAGAAGTACTTGGCAGAATTGAAAAAGAAGAAGAAAAGTAAGATTTCTACTCTATGTATAAATATTATAGAAATAAATCTTGCTACTTCTCATATTGGTTCTTGAGTATTTGATACTAGATTGGTTGGTTATATTTGCAGTTGTATGCAATGGCTGATGCAGAGTAGGAGTTTAGTAAGAGGTGATATTGATCTTCGTGTGGGCAATAGAACAAGAGTTGCTGCATTGACAATTGGTGCTTTGCCATTATCTTTACCCTCGGGATTAGTTTTAGAATTAAATAATAATTATTATATTCATGTCTTAAGTAAAAATATTATTTCTGGTTCATATTTGAGAGCAGAAGGTTATGAGTTCAGAATAAAGAACAATTATTGTTTAATTTATTTGAATGATATGTTTTAGGTCATGCTCTATTGGTGAATGAATTACATGTTTTAAATCTTGAGAATGTGTATGTCTATAATATTAATGCAAAGAGGTTTTGGCCTAATGATTTGAATTTCACTTATATTTGGCATTGTCATTTGGATCACAGAAATAAGAAGCGTATGGTGAACCTCCATAAAGATGGTCTTCTAATTCATTTAATTTTGAATCATTTGAAACATGTGAGTTTTGTTTACTTGGCAAAATAACTATGGCTCCTTTTAGTAGTCTAAGTGAGAGGGCAAATGACTTGTTGGCCTTAGTATATTCAGATGTATGTAGACCAATGAGCTCAATAGCTAGAGGTAGTTTTCAGTACTTTATAACTTCTATCAATGATTTTAGTCGATATAGTTACATCTACTTGATAAGATATAAGTCTAAATCCTTTGAAAAGTTCAAGAAAATTCAAAATAAAGTACAGAATCAACTTAGCAAGACAATTAAAGCACGGAGGTGAATATTTGAGCCATGAGTTTGGTGATCATCTAAAGCAATATGGAATTATTCCACAGCTAACTCTGCTGGGAATATCTCAATGGAATGGAGTGTTTGAATGATAGAATTGGACCTTTTTAGACAAGGTTCGGTTTATGATGCAAAGTAGTTAAAGTCGCGATCCTACTTGTAGAGCCATACAATTTTACGCACCCATGACAGGCTGGCAATCCAGATCGCACTGCAAATCAGAATCAGATAGAATCGCGGTAGAGTCACACTCCAAAGCGTATAATCGTTTAGAATCATGCTTTTTTTCCACTACTAGTTAGATGCCCGTGCGTTGCAACGAAAATATCATTAATCTATTTACTGAAATTGAAATGTGTAAAAATAAAACATAGAAAGATGCTGAACTGTAGCTCTTCTATAGAATATAGGAGCACATGCAATCTGATCACAATCTAATGTTGGAAAAAAAAATAAAGAGGCATCAATCAAATGTAGTGAGACCATTACCTTAATATTTTTTAGGGATGGCTTCGTCTTCTTGATGCCCATGGTCGAAAACAATATTTGAGTTGGCTTGTCTAGCCAGCAAACCACATTATTTCATATTACTTGTAAGCTTTGGTTCTACATAGCAGATGTACAGAACAAAGAACAATCACAAGAAAAAAGATGATGCATCAGAGGAAGAGAATGGTCAACCACAAGATGAAGTAGTTATATAATGAACATAACCGTTGTGCCAAATAATCCATAAATTTTTGCTCAGGTCTATTCAGGTGGTCTTTCCCAAAGATAAGCCTCTTAATTTCTGTACTATCAAAAATGTTATGCACAAAATTGCAATTACAGCGCAGCCTCATTTCCAGTGTGGAGGTCACATATGTACATCGAAACAATAACAGTTAGAAGCTTTGAACTTATTTGCATCACCAATCCAAACATAGAAGAAACGAATGCATCTTTTCATCGAAGAGGGAATCTGAACAATTACCCGAGCAAGCATTCGAAGGTGTCACAGCTCCATGGTTCTGAGCTTCATGCATTTTGAGTGGTACCAAAGCTCTAGCCACCACACTATATATCTTCTATCCTGAATCTTGTAAGGAAATGTTGTAGATATAAGGTGCACTATATAAGGAACGTGAGCACTTACATGTAGAGAAGTTTCCCAGGCCTCCTATTATTTGTTTTAATTAAACAAAGTTAATTCTGAATAGAATGATGCTCTGTTCTTCATTGTCAGGTATCAAGAACTAAATACAACAGAAGTCTGAAATATATTTCAGCAACAATTATTTTCTTTGCAACAGAAAGTGGGTAGGTAACATGGACAATTAAAAGTACCGAAAATACAGGAATGGTTTGTTTTCCATTTGTCAAGGTACTCAACATCGAATACAATAGTAAACATAGCAAACATGGCAGCAGATATAACCAGACAAAATTCCAGGTAATTTCTAATGGTAAAACAAAGACCAAGCAATTACTAAACTGCTCTTAGAAACAATAAACACTTCCAAACCTGCTGCCCAACACATCCTAATCTAGAAGTGGCAAGGTTACACACATCTAAATATAAAAATCACGCATTGTGCCTTATGGTGCTCCTAAAAGTCAAATATCATGAGGGATGATCTTATCCCTTATGGTGCTCCTAAAAGTCAAATATCAATAAAGAAATCAGCAAGAGAGCAATATGCCATAAATCATAACATAGCATCACCAGCTGTGACAGATGCAGCATTGCACGGCAAATGATGATGAACTACACTTACCCAATGTCATAATCATGTTCCATATGACCCTGAAGCTCATCAGCCTACATCACAGATTGAAAGAACAAGTTGCCCATGAAACAATGCAAAAAGTGATATCCCTCTAAGTTGAACAACAAATCTTAAACATACAGTATCTTCATCAATGTCCTCATCATCATCAGGTACTTGCAGGGGATTAAAAAGTTGAAGAAGCTCTCACATTCTTCAGTTTGATATTCATCAATGGGTAATGCAGATATACATACTAATACATCGGCACTGATAATTTTCACCAACACATTGATATTCTTTTCAAGAGCATGGGATGTACCATGATCACAATTACAATTCAAACATAGCAATTTCATATTACTGACTCTATGATTGCTCTCTTGAATGGGACCAATGCATTATCCTGATAGACAAAAGACAGTAACCCCGTGGCTCCAAACTTCGGTGACATTTCTGGATGATCGATAGACTGCCCAACTATTTCTTCCTTTCCTGTAACCTGAAAGCTGCACAAACATGAAGGAGGCACAGTAAGCAATGGCAGTGCCTTGAAAAGGAAGAAATTAAATCCAAATCAGCTTAAAAATGCATCTACTCACATTATCTGAAAAGGAAGAAAACAAATCAGTAATAAAACTGGTAGTGTCTGGTAATGCAGTAACAAGAAAGGCAGAACCTTGATGTAATGCCTACTAATGCAGCAGTTTAGATTACACTAAGGGCATGCACAATACAAGATGCTTAAGGCAGAACCTTGATGTAATGCCTACTAATGCAGCTGTTTACATTACACTAAGGGCATTAACAATACAAGATGCTTACATATGAGTGCTTAAAAGAGAGAATATAGTCATGTCATTAAGCACCCATGTAAAATTTATTTCCTCCAATACAAGTATCTTTTTTCTAAGTGCTTAGATGTTGTACTATCTATTAATTAGATATAGTTACATACATAAGCATTCATTAAGCACCGGTAGGGGTAACAATTTCCCCCACGTCGGTGGGGGCCGCTCTCCCCACAGGGACCCGGTAAAAATAAAAATATATAATAGATTATAGTCTTTTAATATGAAAGATTGTATTCTTTTTTTATATATTTGGACTAAAACTTGATCCTATATGTTATAATATATATTTTAAAGCAATGAAAAGTACGCCTAAATAATTATAAATTAATAAATAAAGTCACATTATTATTTTTAAAAAATAATTTAGCCTTTTTTAATCCCCCGTAGGGGTCGGGTCCTCGCGGGGGCCAGGGGCAACCTCCCCCCATTTAGCCTAAAGGGGCTAGACGGGCAAGGATCAGGGCAAGACCGCAGGGGCCTCCCTCGGGACCCCTAGGCCCCATTGCCACCCCTAAGCACCGGTGCCTACTTAAGCATCGATGCTACAATATAAATACCTTATCTATCCTACATGGCAAGAAAAATAGTTTTTAGTTGCTAAGCACCTGCATTGTACATGCTCTAAGTGATTCCATCAAGTTTGGCGGTTCCTACTATCATCATAGGAGCTTCAAAGGAGGAAAATTTTCATAAGTTTGTAGTTGCTATCGGCAGAAATAACTCTCATACAATTTGACATGGGAGCAATAAAACAAACATCAACTATAGAAAGTTTACTTGTAAAAATGCCATATGCAATGACTTCAACTATTTAAGAAAGCATGATAACTGCACACTAATAAGCCTTCAAGATCAATCCCTAGAAAGCTGGCCAAACTCTCAAATCTGAAAGTCCTGTAAGTGAAAGGCCAGAATATATTACCGACATTCTCTGTCCAAACCATGTACCTGTTCTATACTTCTATGAGTACTTCTGATAATTGTATTGATCCTTTATGTGACGATCCATATTAGTTACCCATCTGAAAGTTTAATTTTCAGGATATTAAATCACCAGAAGCTATATGTGCCTTTCTCTAACAACCAAGGTTTTCATCTTGCATTTACTTATGACAGTACCAATAGTGAATGGCATCTCAGAGACATAGAATCGAGTTTACGCGAGATTACATATGTGAGGGCAGCAAAGGAACTGAGTGTAATAAGAACTGAATGCATGCACCAATTTGTTGTTGGCTACTCCAATGATATCGACATTAATTTTGCCAACGTAATACTGCAAGTGGTCAATTTACGCAAAGGGTGAAATCTCACCATAAGGGGTGCTAACAAGGGAAATCGGTGTCGCCGGAGACCTCGTCGAGGCAGATGACTTTGCCGCCGGAGACATCACCACCGGAGCCCTTCCCACCGGCGACGATAGTAGAACTTCAATCCCTACTACTTCTTGAATCTGGATCTCCTCCTCGCCCGCCCTACCACCGCCACTGTCCTCCACCTCGCCCGTGCATGCGACCCACCGAAGTCACCCCCACCGCCAGCCACCGCCATCTTCCTCTCTCGTTGCTCGACCGCCACACCATTGATCTTGGCTCAGCGGCTTCATGGTGCAGGAGGTCGTGGTGCATCGGGGTGGAGGATCGAGGCGGCAACGGCGACGCGTAGGGATGGATGCGGCGGCGCGTCACGGTCTCGGAGAAGAGCGGTGGCGGCGTGTTGGATCCTGGGCGTGCTCGCACGGGCCGTCGGGCACTCGCGGTGGAGCGGCTTCGAGGGGTATATAGCACGGGTCGGCACAGGCCTTGCCGGCGGCGATGCGGCGGCCCTCGGCGACCGTCTTCTTGGAGTTGATGTACACTGGGTAGATGACGTTCCACTTCTTGATGGTGCTCCTCAGGTCGCCGCCGCGGTCCATCTCCGGGCGATTCCAAACGAACACGAAAGCAGATCCTGGTCCAAGAACCACAGAGAAAGCGGAGAGGTCGCCACCACCGCTAACTTTCTAGCCGCCACCTCCATTGCCAAACCGCCGCCTCCTTTCCCGCATGGCTAGGCCGCCTAGGCGGCAGTGGGGGGGCGGATCTAGAAGAGAGGGGTGGGGGAAGGAGGCGGTGGCGGCGCGGGGTGGGGAGGAGGAGGTGACGGCGGAGCGGAGGGGTGGGGGGAGGAGGAGGCGACGGCACGGGGTAAGGGGAGAAGCGGGGGCGGCATGGATGCGGAGGAGCGGAGGAGGAGGCGGCGATGGTAGCACGGCGTGGGGAGGAGAAGGCGAGGGCGAAGCGGAGGAGCGACGGCAGCGCGGGGTGGGGAGGAGAAGGCGAGGGCGAAGCGGAGGAGCGACGGGAGGAGGCGGCGGCGGCAGCGTGGGGTGGGGAGGAGGCGGTGGCGCGGGGGAGGAGGCGAGAGAAGCGAGGGCGGAAAAACCGAGGGGGCGCGGGTGGGGAGGGGAGGAGGAGGCGGCGGCGCAGGGTGGGGTGGGGAGGAGGAGGAGGCGGCGGCGGGCGGGCTGGCGAGGAGGGTGGGGGCGTGGAGGAGCGGCGGCGGCGTGGGGGGACGTGGTGAGGGCGGAGGGAGGGGAGGAGGCGAGGGCGGCGCGGCGGCGGAGGAGGGAGCGGAGGAGGCGAGGGCGGCGCGGTGGCGGAGGAGGGAGCGGAGGAGGCGCGGGCGGCGCGGTGGCGGAGGAGGGAGTGGAGGAGGCGAGGGCGGCGCTGCGACGGAGGGAGGGGAGGTCGGCGCGACGGCGGAGGAGGGAGGGGGAGGACCTCAGGGTGGAAGAAACGAGGTGTGCGGGGGAGGCAGCCGCATGGGAATGGGGGTGGGGGGCAGCGAACGGGTTTTGGGTGGGATGGGCTATATGTGTAGAATTGATCATCACCTTAAACTCATCCTTTTAGGAGTAGAGATAACCGATCCTATGCATGTAAAGCCCCATTTGGGCCATTTCCTTTCCAAGCCCAAGAACTCAGTCGCATTTGCCCCCTTCCCTAAAACCCTAGACTCATCTGCACTCAGCTGCATTCGCCCCTCCCCCAATACCCTAGACTCTTGAGCTCACTACCTCTTCTCTCACTGCAAGAACTAACCACTCATTCGCACGGCTGACCTTGAAGATGACAACCAGATCCGGCTTCCCCAACTTCGGTGTGACCGGATCTAGCGGCGGGCGACCAAGAGGCAGCGGCTAAAGGAGGCATTGATGGCACGGCTCGAGGGTGTCCATGGCCCAACCGTATCAATGTGTGGATCTGATGCAATAGCAGCCACCGAGAAGTCCTACGCGCTGCTCATAGGATGGCTTCTGTGAGGTACATTCCATGCAAATAATCTTCCCATATGCGTCCATTGGAGATTTTTTTTGCTGAAGAGGATAAAAACAATCGGCTGATTCTAGCAAAGATCTCAAAGGAATAAGGTCATTTCATATATTAATATTCATTTATTCAGTGATGGATTCTAGAAATTGAAGGGCTCAGTACAGAAGAAGCAGGCAACTAAAATTTCATGTTGAATTGTTGATGTTGTCGAGAATCAGGGTATGTACTTCTGTGTGTAATTATTAGTAGCACCGGTAAGACTAGTATTAAGAAATGTATAGCATGAGGGGAGCAAACACTAGAAGGTGCCTTTTATTTGTCTTTAAAAGAACAATTGGACTAACTGAGAATGGCAATGACAATAACAATAAACATCCTGACTATAACGGGTGCTACTGCTGATACTACAGCACCTTGAATAATTTTGCCCATACAATCAAAAGCCTAAAAGCATGCAGATCAGATAAAAAGACAGAATTTCATTCCTACATTCCCAACGCTCCTTCCTACAATTTTCATCTATTTTTTAATCCTCTATTTTTCCACTGAACAGGACATGTCAACTGCAAGTACTAGTAAATTTAACAAACCAAAGAGAAAGAATGAAGGAGGCAATCGGAGTGAACCAGGTTGGGAGTATGGTGAGGAGATTGACACTAAGGCAAAAACAGTGAAATGCAAGTTTTGTAAAGTAACTAGAAGTGGCGGCATCTATAGATTGAAGCATCATTTGGCGGGCACCAAATTCAATGTTGAATCTTGTACTCAAGTTCCAAGTGATGTTCAAGAAATGTTTTTGAAACTTTTTGGAGCTCAACCAAAAGAAAGAGATTCTAAGAAGAGAAGGCGAAATTCTTTAGAGCATGAAATTGCGTCCTCTCAAGATCAAGAACAAGAAGTACAAAAATGCAAACAACGTGTGATGGACCATTAAAACCTGACAACTTCTAATATATTATGCTTCACAAAGGTACATACCAAAAGAAGAAACCGGCTGCATCAACAAAAGATGAATGATCTTGTCTTTGTGATGTATAACATGAAACTTAGAGAAAGGCAAATGAGAAGGGATGCCAAGGCAACCCTTGGATTGGATGATATTGAATCAGATGATGAATGGATCAAAAAGAGGAAGATCCAGTGCTTCCTACAAACAAATATTGGCTCCACTCTCTTGAAAAGATTACACGAAGGGAAGCGCGTGGAGGAAAAGTTGAAAATAGTGACCATGAAGCTGAAATCAAAGCAAAGAACTTAAATCATGCATGTAAGTGTACTTATTACATTTGTCTGTTTCTTAGTGGTGCTGACTGTTTGTTAATCTAGGAGGTAGGATGAGAAAATATTGTCTACATTAAAAATATATGCACTTTGTCATGTACTGATTTCTGTTGATGGATAATGAATTAGTCTATATTATGTTTTATTGTTGAGTATTTATGTTTGGATGGCTATATGCATTTGCATGTGTGAAGAATACGATACTTGGAATAGTTTTTTTTGTCCATGATTGAATTCTGGCTAAACTTGAGTTATGCCCTTTCTTTTGGTTATTTTAGTATGGGACATTGTGTACAATTTCTCATGGATTGTATCAAACATTGGGATTTTTTTAAGTACTTTAGTTGAAAGTACAAACCATGATGTACCTATGTGGTCAAATATAGGTCTAAACACACATGTTATTTTACTCATATTGTAGCTAAATATGATCAAAGTAGTTTTTGCAGCTGAAATGTATCAGACATGTTTTTTTTAGGTTCTTTAGTTGAAAGAATTGATCGAAGTAGTTTTTGCAGCTGAACATGTCTTGCTTCATGCGCAAGATTTTGTTTGGTTGTAGGGTAAGTTACTCCGCATGCTCTAAATTGTTCGGCACTTGTTTCGGGGCATCTGCCCATATGTGCCCTATATATTTGTAATAATTGGAGCTCAATGCTATAATTATGTTTGTTGCCTGCTTGCCCTTCTGATATATTGACCTTATACTTGTTGCTCTAGACTGTAAAGGCAAAAGAGTGATGCATCTTTGTTTGCCACCTAGGTTCTGCATATGATTTGATTGATTTCTATATCCAATTATCCATTTAGGTGGTCAGGAACTTGGATTGCATGATCAAGAGTACAATTTCATCTATGATTTCAATGAAGATGAAGCTAATGATGCCGCAAATGAGTACAAACAAAACTATGAACTTGAAGATGGAGATAGTGATTACACACATCCTTCTGTTTCATGTGTTGGTAGTTCAAATGCAGTAGCGGCAACGGCAAGTAATGAAGAAGTGAATGTGGAAGACTTGTACTAGATTATTACTATTCTGTTATGTACTCAATATCATGCTCTTTCCATATTTAGTTGAGAAGTTGCGAACCTTTCTCATGTAGTCAACTAGTCATCATCATTGATTGTTCTCCTATAGTTCAAAACTATATCACCTATCATGTCAGTACTAGCAACCATTATGCTTTTCTATTGCATGATAACTGATAAGAAGTGCTTTGCCCCCTTTTTTGGTTATAAGTGGTAAACCATAAAAGAATCATACAAACTTACAGTACAGATGTTAAATATGTCTATTTTTACAAATCCATAGAATTGCCGATTCTACAATTCGTTACTACAATCCGATCCTACCAGAGGCAAATCAATCCAACATAGGATCTCGACTCTAACTACCTTGTTATGATGAGCCAATCTGATTTGTCATTGTTTTTTAGGTATGCTCTAGAAACAATCACATTCATATTAAATAGGGTTCCATAAAAAACTATATGAGATATGGATTGGGAAGCTCCCTGGGATAATTCTAGTAGTGATTGCTGGGCACGCTGCAGATCAACCCAACCTGCCAGCCCATCTGCCTGGGCTCCCAAAATTGGTTAGCTCCATCCTAGAGGCGATCATAGAGATGATTATATCACTTCTATGTTGATCTTTTGAATAATATATTGTTTTGTCCCTTGAATAAATATCCTTCATATTGATCAACAAGTATGTGACTTGTTCATGAAACTCTTTATCCATGTTTTGATGCTATTCTAAATTATCCCTGATCTTATATCATTATATGGGACAATTATAATTTATAGATTAACAAATATATTGATTGATGATCATGTTTTACGGATCATGGATATACGAATATCAAATCAATAATATGGACACATGTTAGAGAATATGGTGTTGGATTGATCTACCATAAGATACTACAGAAATTGTAATATTCTTAAGTGCCATCAGTTGGTCTCATAAGTGTATGTATGATTCTTAGACCTAAGATCATCATAGTTTTTTTATATGTATAATAGTTTACTTAAGGGTTGTCAAATACTACTCTATAATTGAGTGGTAATTAAGATAGCTTTCGGATTTACTATGAAGCATGCGAAGAAATATAAACAATTAAGATGGAATTTGTCTCTCCTATATAACAAGAGAGATATCTTTAAGCCCCTCAATGTGGTTGCATTAAGAAAGTACATGACCATGCTGAATGTGGTTGAGGAGTTAATCACAAACTAAGCAATTCACTACAAATTTGAGTAAAAGATTGAACTATTATAAGATGGCATACTTCTCGCATTGAGTTTGATTTAGTATCGTGAGGCAAAATGATCAGTACATATGCACTATATAACTTCATCTTATATGATCTTTATGTATATTTGGAAGTCATTATATTCTGTTAGGAACTGCTATTGACTTATGGACTGAAAAGGTGTTTTCAGCCTATGGTTGAATGTACATGAACCTACAGGATCACACACTTAACGGGTTGAAATAATAAGAGTCCGGATGATAGACTCCAAGTGGGATATGATCTCTACTCATATTGGATCCAATCGAAGGCTCTTCGAGCGGGATACGATTTCTTCTCGTATTAGATAAATATCTAGTCAGAGAGTTTTTTGAGTTGGATACGATATCTAATCGTATAGGATAATGATCCGATTGGAGACTATATATATAGAGGCGCGGGGCTGAGGGAGGCATCCTGAGACACACCCATCGAAACCCTGGCCGTCACCTCTCAAAATCCCTGCCGTGTGCGCTAGTGCTAGCACACCGACGCATGGTATTTTATTCCCATACGTGTAGACTTCGGTAGAGGCGATGTTGTGACTGCGGTGCTGATCGGGACGATCGCGAGGAGACAGTTAGTCAGAGGACGATCGACTATTTTCACTCTGCCGACGCATGCTACATTGAACCAGCCACTTCAATTCTACTTCTGTTGTACTGCGCGTCTAGTGGTAACGATCTATGATCTCCTACCTACATAGCTTCCTAGTTTACATAATTAAAAATAGTCTACCCGTATCTCACCATCTGCCCCTAGCTGCATGTGACGCGGGTAGTTCTTCCACGTCCTGACCGTCTAGTGCCCGTAATCAGGTAATCTGTAACGCGTGCCACATGCGATAGGCAGGTGCCTAGGCACCAAGGGTGGACCCACTGGGGGGTCAGCCAGGGCTAGGCCCCCCCTACGGTTGGCCCGCCGCCCCTGGATCAACCTTTTGCATTTGCATCACACATGGAAGTATGGAACATAACTCATTCCCTTACCCGCTCTTTGTTCTTCCTGGACACACTTGCCATGCATGGTTGATCCTACTGCCTAGCTTAATTTCAACGAAAAATCTATTGATTCATCGTTGTATTTCTCCCTCGTAACTATTTGCATATATATGAGAATGCATGCTTAACCGCTTGATGATGATGAGAGGCAGAGGCGGATCCACCGGGGGTCAGCCCCCTTAAATTTTGATCATAGGTCCGCCACTGCTAGGCACACCATTCGCGGTACTAGCTCTCTCTCTCTCACTTCTGCTTAATTTTCGCTCTCATTGGTAATTAGCCAGGAGGCTTAGCATGAACCTTGTCGATCTTTTTGACACTTGCCTTTGGCATGTAAATTAATGTGCTGTCAGAATGGCACTCAGTGTTGTATGTATACGATAGCTAATTGTGCTGTTCTCTGGCCCTGCCAGAAAAATAAGGAGAATGCGACTGAGAAATTAGCCTCCTCCCTGGAAAAAGGCCTGAACAACGTATAGTATAACAACGGTGGTTTTGTTTATGCAGAGCGAGGTCTGGCGATCTGGCACCCAGGCATGCATGAGCGCGCGCAGTTGCTGCTGCATAGAGCATTGCATAACCTACACGATCTAGCCTGCAAGTGCCTAGCCCGTCAGTCGTTGATAAACCATATGCAGGTGATCGAGCAGCCAATCCGAAAGTCCAGGAAAGATAGCCTTAGAATATTAATTTAGCACCGATCAGGATCAAGGGGTATTCGTATTAGATTTTGATTGGAGATATCAGAAAACAACATAAGCACATAGCTTCTCCACTTCTCTCACTCTCATCTTGCTTTAAAGATAAGACATGGATCATAGACGCATCACGCACCATATTCCTCTCACTCCTGCCTCACGCACATATCTCTCTCTTTTTCTACCGCTCACACCCTTCTTCTAAAAACTATTTTTTTCAATCATTACCATTTATTTTTAACTTAAAAATGCCCGCCGCAGTTAAAAGAACACCCCCTTAAAAGAGTGTACGTGCAGTACAGTACATTGATTCCGCCATCACAGACGCCACACGTTACAAAAATTAGAGACGCCAGCGGAGGGGCCGAAGTAAAACCATTTCTTCCCTTCAAATCTGGCACTAACAGGACCAGCTATCTGTCTGTTTTTTGTGACTATAGCTTATAAATTTAGTTAAATTTTTTAAATTTTAACTGTTTGTGATAGAGATTACAGAAACTTGCATGTGATTTTAGCTAATATAGATGATGTGTTTTTAATATGTACTATAATTAACTTATACACCCCATCTTAAAAAAATACCCCGTTTGAAATCTATATACCGTAATAAAAACTAAAAACCGGTTTCAAAAACCAGATAAAACAGCCCAATAACATTCTGCAACGAGGCGCTCGAGCTTTGTCAATCAAAAGTCGATTCTTTTCGCTACCTTGGGCCGGACAGCTCTACGGCCCGGAGGTTGTAGGTCGAGTCGACGATCCAGTCGTTGTGGCGCGGTGCCAGCTCCGCCTCATGCCGGAGCACCTCCACCTTCTGCCACTCCTCCCACCGCTCGGCCAGGCCGTCGCCCTCCAGCATCCTCACCACCTCCGACATCTTGGGACGGTCCATCGGGGAGCCCTGCGTGCAGAGGAGCGCCACCTGGATCAGCGACTCCACCTCGTGCTCCACGTAGCCGCTCTGCAGGTCCGGGTCCACCAGCATCTCCACCTTCTTCTCTTTCAGAAGCCCCTTCACCTGCAAACGCAAACCGTAGTTTCTTGCCTTTACTTTTCATGGTATGCTCTCTATGATTGATGACACATGGAGAAGGGCCAGCTTGCATTGTCACTGGTCATGCTAGTAGGACTTTGAACCAGCAGAACAATGATGAGGAAAGATTTGTTCTGGCTCCTAAACTAGAACTGACAAACAGCTAAGATGTATGCTGAAAGACAGCTAACATGCATGAGGAAAACAAAATCATGAGTTGTATTGCAGCTCCTAATGTGTATGCTCAAAGGTGGAGCAGTATTTACCCAGTCAAGCAGCATGACATCATCATCGTTTGCGAGACGGGCGAGATCAAATGCCCTCTGTCCAGTAATGACCTCCAGAAGCATGATCCCATAGCCAAAAACATCAGTCTTCTCGGAGGACTTCCCGGTGGACAGGTACTCAGGAGCAATGTGTCCGATCGTCCCACGAACGGCTGTGGTTACGTGAGTGTCCTTGTAATCCATAAGTTTGGCCAATCCAAAGTCACCCACAACCGCCTCAAAGTCTTCGTCCAAGAGAATGTTTGCGGCTTTGACATCACGATGAATGATCTTGGGATCACAGTGGTCGTGCAAGTAGGAGAGTCCTCTGGCAGATCCCAGTGCAATCCGAGTTCTCGTTTGCCACTCAAGAGGCGGTTCATCTGGCTGGCGCTCTACAAAATCAAGAACCAGAAATCAGAACACCAAATGTATACTAGGAGGTACCATAATTCAAAACTGAAATAACTACATATATACTACAAGTAGAAGTAAAAAAAGTTAACTGTTTCAGTTGCCATAAAAGTTCTACTGTTTCATTAGCAACGAAGCGCAGAAGAAATCTTGAAGTAAGAAATACAGAGGAATAAGGTACCACGCAAACGTGATGCAACACTCCCATTGGCCATGTATGGATAGACTAGTAACCGTTCTGTAGGCGTCATGCAGAATCCACGGAGCCGAAGCAGGTTCCTATGCACCGCCATGCTAATCATTTCAACTTCTGTTTGAAACTGGAGCTCACCGCCAGCCGTGCGTTCTTCTTTTAATCTTTTCACTGCTACCAACGAACCATCCGCCAGTCTCCCCTTGTACACCTTTCCAAAGCCACCTCTTCCTAGAATGTTCTTATTGCTAAAATTATCAGTAGCAACTTGAAGCTCCCTCAGTGAGAACCTCTTAAGCTGGCCAAGGTGCACTTCTGGATCCTCCTCAGCTGAATGTAAAGGAGAGCACAGATGAATGAAATGGATAACATCAATTACATGAACGGCAGCATGCTATATACCGACCAGGGACATCAAAGAAATGCTCTTCAGGTTTACGCCGCCGCCACCATGCAAATCCAATTGCAGGAACCGCAAACAGCAATGCAGCACCAGCAGCAACGCCTCCAGCAATAGCTCCAGTTCTAGAGCCACCTGCTGAAAATGAATTAATCCAGCAAGCATGTGTCAAATACCACCATCTAGAACTATTAAGCATTTCAATTTATGCATATCAAGAGGCATCACCAAAATGCCAGAGAAATATAACTACGACAAATCACCTTGTGATGTAGTTGGTGGTGGATTGAATGGAGGCGGTGGAGAAAAAGGAGGAGCCCCAGGACAGGGTATTGTAGTACCCGGGCCACAAAGATTTTGGTTGTTAGCAAAACTGTGACAACAAAGTAACATTTGTCATCCTCGCAAGATGCAGTTAGCACCCGAAATTTCATCCAAGATAGAGTACCTTATAGGCGTAAAGAGTGAAAAGGAGCCAGTTGATGGAACCTCTCCTGATAGATTGTTGTTTGAGAGATCCCTGCAAGATTTATCAGACACATCTGTAATTATGTACCGATTCTGAAAATCTGTTATCATGTACACAACAAATCCTACAGTAGATATAGAATATGAATTAGTAGAACAGGCAACTTACAGAACTTGGAGAGTGGAGATATTGGTCAAGGATTTTGGAATTTGACCAGAAAGACTGTTGTTGTTAAGACGGCTGTCCTTCCAAGTAGACATTGATAGATAGAATTATGTTATAATCATTCCAACAGGCAGGCCAACAAATAAGGCAATAAGCGACAAAAGAAGAACTAAACAGTGGGTTTGCCCTCCATTGTAATAGAAGTGTGAGACCATGTGGAGGTCACCCCTTGATTGTAATGAGTAACTGATTTTTGAATTAGAGTATGTGTGGAGGTTGAGTTTGGTTTTTGAGGATTTTGCAAAAGATCGCCTTTTGTCTATCGACTTCATGGCCTACGAGTTTGTGTGTCTGTGAGTACCGGAGCTTTAGCTATTTATGACTTGATGGTCGGATGGTCCGATCAGCAAGCCTGATCGGTAGAACGACCACGGGGTAGCTGAAAGCTTTTGCGATCTAGTCAATGGTCATAGCTTCTGTTTGATTATGATCGATAGTCGTAGCCTATGTGAGCAGTGGTCGTAGTGATCGGTTGTGGTAGTCGTTGCTTGTGTGATCGATAGTCGTAGTGATCTGTGTAGTAGTTGTAGCCTGTGTGTTCGATGATCGTAGCGTTCTATTGTGATGGTCATAGGGAGATGTTTTTCGACCGGTAGTCATAACCGACTATGTTGATTTCTGACTAATAGTCGTAATCCGACCATGAAGTGCTCTGATCTAGTCGTGGTCAACTCTCTGTTTCTCTGTTTTTTCAAGTAGACTTCATATCTTAACCTCATAACTTTGTAGCTATTGGAGTAAAAAATCTGTGAATATTTAGGAAACATTTAAAGGCACCATTCACCCCCCCCCCCCCCTATTATCTGTCCGGTCCTACAAGAAGACCAAAGTGGATACGATCACATGTAAGAAGAAATCTACAAGAACACCTTATTGTTTAATAAGACATGCAAATCCAAGAGGACTTCTGCCTTCTGGAAAGAAAGTTTATACAAATTCCATGCATGCACATTGATGTATTTGTTTCATGATTCTATAGGAAATTTTTTGCGATCTTGTCAAAGAAATATTGTCAGACAAAACTAAATGAAAGGATATACGCAATTGACAGTTCTATTTGTATACAAATGGAGTATTCTTACAGGAAACGCAGCTTCAAGAGTTGCCCAAAGGTGTCTGGAATAACACCAGTGAATTTGTTCAGGTACAGATCCAAACTGACCAAGCTAGTCAAGTTCCCCAGTTCAAAAGGTATTGTCCCACTTATGTTGTTGCTGTAAAGCTCCCTGTTACATAATGATAAAATTTCACCATAAGTTTCAAGGTGCAAAGAAAGAGTGCTGCAAACTAGGAAAAGGTACCATATATGATCGACAAACAATAGAAGGAAGAAAATAATAAGAAAACTGGACATTGTAGGATGTAAAACAAAAATCTCCCAAACATCATGTACCCTAAATTTCTAAAAGAACCAAGTATGCATGGTAGCCACTACAAACATCCTAGCATAAGCAACAATTTTGCAAAAATAAAAACCTGACAGATTTTATGGACAGATCAAAAACAAATTGAAGTGGTTTCAAAGGCCATGCTTTTTCTATGGTGTCAGCACAACTATCTTCACTGCAAGCCCAAGTCATGCATTACATTCCGAGAGTTCAGAAAACCAAGCTTTTATTCTGTAGCATAGGGGAACTTGCATGGATGCACATACTGCATGGTATAACCATAAACATAATTATCAAAAGACTGGAAGTTTAAACTTACAGATACTGCAGATTTTTCAACTGCCCAAGCTGGGGCACCAATGCACCTGATAGTTGTGCATTTCCAAGATCACTGCAAAAAGAAATGGGAACAGTCAATACTCAATACACAAAATGATCACATTTGTTTTTCTGAACAAAAAATGATCACATTTGTAACTTTTAGCAAGCATAAATGAGAGTGAATCCTTTCAAAAACTTACACTCTGATCACGCTGTTGTCAGTGTTACAAGTAACATGGAACCATGTGCATGGATTAACCAGAGTGGAATCCCAACTCTGTAGCACATTGGTAGCATCTTTCAAGCTTTGGCGCAGACTGTACAGAGCATCACCTACCATTGAAAGCACCATCACCATCAGTAACATCGTACTCATTTAAGACAAGACACAATCTTCTCGTCAATAATCTTTTGCTTAGAATTTAACCATTACTTCTGCACCAAGTTATGCACACAAATACAGACGAAAAAAAGTAGAAAAATATACTAATGTGATTCCTTACAATAACGTCTCTGCAACCACCCTTTCTTTCAAAAAATTGTACATAAAATTAGCATATGCCTATTAATTAATATCTAAAGTACAGAGAAATGCGTGACTAACAAGGCCGAAACATGGCAAATGATAAACGTATAAAGTACAACGAAACATGTGTTTAAAGACTGAAGTAATAGTTATATAAGGAAAAATAACAAGAAACACTAAACATAACTAACTAGTAATTACTAACTACAACTTAGAAGAGCGCCATCACCTCTTACGATCTCATCTGTTAATCATGACAACACCAACATATACATCCCTTACAATTCCATTCCATTTCTAGGATACGGGATACCACCATCAATTCAATATCACTAGCTTTTATAAGAACAAGGTTATTTGCAAGCATATTAATAGGAAAAGAATGCTAAGTTGTCAACAAGCAACTTGCTCGTTTTAATTAAGTTCGTACTTTTCAATTTAAAGAAATGGACGTGCGTGTTCATCTTTTCATGTGTAGCTTCAATTCATTGACCCATATGGTACCACGAAATTTAAATAGCAAGTACATTTTTGTTTGTTAACGATTTACAATAAGTAACAGCAGCCCACATCTTTGGTAAACAAACAAACAACAAAAACAAACCAAGGTATTACAATTATAAACAAGTATCCCATAAATATCACCTTTTTTGTCTCTTACGCCAAAAGAACATGAATTCTACCTTTAGAGAATCACACTACACCGATTCTATTGGTTTTCACATCGAAATGATCTGAAAGTATACCCCCATAATGAAACGGAAGGCCAAACCTCTCTTTAGGAAAATCTCAACTAGAGAAAAATATGCACAGTGAAGAACCATGGCATACAATTTAAGCGTAAACCCAATTACCTCTACCTACTAATAATTCAGAACAAAAAAAAACTTTCTTTTTTGATAAAAATTTACGAGCACAGAAGTCCTAGACGGGAGCAACAATAAAACAAAAACCTATTTAGATATTCCAATTCTGTGCATTCAAGACAGCTAAAAACTATACCAAATTCATTCCAGAAAGTACTAATCCCATTTCCGCGCAAGTAGACCAAACTAATTCCAGAAGTAGAACTGGACGATATCCGAACAGAGAACAAATTCACAACATACCATCAGAGACAAAGCAAAGAACCTAGATGATCCACCAAACCTTGAAAAGGAAAGTTGCTAGGCCCACTGTTCCATCCCCGTCAACAAGTCCAGTCCACGCCCATCGACTGAACTTGCTAAACATTGCAGTGACATGTACCTAATTTTTACTCCTTTCGCCCAAAAATAATCACTCGCCAACTCACCCGCAGACAGATTGATCCATCAAAAACAAAAGGGTGTGGGGAAACCGCAAAAAAAAAGTTGAATTCAATGTAGTGGCTAACCCTCTGCGTTGGCGGCGACCCGGCTCACGCCCGCCACCACCACCGACAAGACAACCGCCGCACACCACCACCTCCGCAACCGCAACACCTCCGCCGATGCCGCCATCGCCGCAGCTGCCAAGTGGGTCCGCCTCACAGCCGCATACGGGCGCCTCCGGCGTCCTCTGAGCTTACTTCGGCGGGGGCCGATCAGCTCCCGCGTTGCGCCGCCTCGACAGCTCGGCCCTCCTCCTCTTCTCCGGTAGAAACGAGTTTTTTTTTTCTTTTTACCAATGTTTTTCAGCTCGAGCTTTTAAATTTCCGCTAGTCTCTGTGTGTGTGTGTGTTCCAAACAAAATTGTTCCAGGAAGGAGAGTCAAGTTACCCGCATGCTATCCGCGTGACTTCTACCGCAGATGGGGGCAACGCGTTTGGGCCCACATGTCGGCGAAGAAAAGTCAGTGTGCGATGTGGGATTCGTTTCCGCGCGGGAGATGCGGTTAGCGGGAGATCGAGGTGGGTTGTGGCTGATGGCTGGAGCTCTTTTTTTTCTCTACCATAACTGTCTATACATAAGTTGTTTTAAAAATATTGGTTGACTTCTTTTTCTGCTCGTTTGAATTTCAGTTTTTTACTTTTGGTTTTTAACTTCTAGTTTTTTAATTTCGTTTTTTCTAGCTTTTTAGACTTTTTTTGTTCTTTTCTTTTTGTATTCATTTGCATTATTCGTGATGGGCTAACCTGTTTATTTTATTTTATTTTTTAATTTAATTACGCTAAAAAAGCCACCAACAATTAAAGTGTAAAATAAGCCAGTTAAGTGATAAACAGTGAAAAATAAGCCGAATTGAACGGAAACTTATGGTTTATGGTTTTTAGCTTATGTTACATTAACTAGTTTTTAAATATTATATCTTTTCAATGCAGAGTTTACAAGTCGATTATAGTAGACACTGTACCGAATTTATCTATTTCGGTTAAAATCACATGCGAGTGTCTCTTTTCATACTTTCTTTTGCGAATAACCAGAATTCAAAATTTTAAGTCAAAAGGCATAAACCATAGTTCAAAATTCATCTGTTATCTTAATAAGAAACTTTAAAAAGACAATAAGAAAATCATTTAGTTTGTTTATTTGGAGGGAATCAGGTCCTATTTGGAACAGGAATGAGAAAAATATAGGAATATGGTGGAGTATAAAGTGGAAATCTACAGGATTTCAAAATATTATGTATTCGTATAGATTAAGTTTGGCTTGTTATGTTAATTATGTTTGACTGTTACCTGAAGGCAGTTTACGTGCATGTCTACTGAACATGTATGGATGTACTGCAAAGTGCAAGCTGCACGATCTATTTGCGTTCGGTTCTTCGCTGACAAAAAAAACTCCCTCCATTTCTTTTTATAAAGCGTATTTTATTTGGGTATAGAGATTAAGAAGCGTATGAAACTAAGAAAATGGTAGAGAGAAATAAACATAGCATCCTTGGTGTTAATGTCTTGGGAATAAAAGAGGATAGTTGTGTGGAAGTTTCCTCATAAATATTGAAGAGAGAAAAGATTAATGAGGTCAAAAGAGAGAAAAATGATTAAACCAATAAGCATATCTTATAATATGATACAAGATATTAAAAACCCTAGGCTATTTTGAAACGGAGGGAGTACAACGTACCGTAGCGTCGGCAGCGTACGTCATCGTTGCATTACGTTACGCCCGTAGTATCCGGGGTGCCAGCTAGGGGGGCGCAGTCAAAAGTCCCATCGTGAACGGGATCCGGTGCGCCACCCAGCCGTACCGCCGCTGCATCCGGGCCCACCTTCTCGTCTGCCTTGTCAGGGCTCCAGCCAATAGATGATCGTCACGCAAGGGTTGAGACGGTGTTTGCTGCTCTGGGGGAGGCACGCGATGCTCCGTTCGATTCTACGCTCGTGGGGCCCGCAAGGCGCCAAGTCGGATCCGGGTCAAAACGGTGGCCCGCGCTAGTCTCTACGTCTACGGTCTACCACTTCTAGCCTTCTAGGTGCGGGGGAAGACTCGGCTGCAATACGCCATTTGGGAAAAGGAAATGAAAATTGGCGAATCATTTCTGTGTTTCGCTAAACACGGGAAATTTAAGGTGGTTTGAACTTCAAAGTAAACGAAGCATTCGACGACTACCCGGTACAGCGAACACTAGTCTGAAGACGCCTAGGTGTTAGGTCCCCCTCTTTTTGTTTTTTTGTTTGATTCGGCTCTTCTGAGAATCAAAATAAATTGATCTGCTTCTTGAAATCGCTTCTACAAATAGCTTTTCAAGCCTAAAACTATGTATAATGTTCACATCAGCGTCTTCGTCGTCCACCGCTATCTTGAAAAACACAGATAAAAACCATCAGCTATAGCCAAAAAATAGAGCCTTAATCATGAACTTTAATCTTGAAAAGTGTAGTGTGTCTGATTTTTCCTCATGCATATGCATTTGGTGCTTTTCTTGAATTACGGTTTCCTGAGGTGAGAAATCTATTAGCAAGAAATTAACAAGATGTTGGAAGATTCAACGATGCCATGCACCCTGGGAAAATGACAATGGTGCTGGCCTGTCTCGTGTCTACTTTCAAAACGGCACGTCGATGTGATCGGTTTGTATGGCAACTTGCAAGTCTCCATCACGAATAGAGTTGTAAGAGCAACTCCAAGAGAAGAGCTAAATCATTTTCTAAAGGTAAATTTGGCTATTATTGGAGAAAAAACGTCTCCAATAGACTCTGTAAATGACTCTCCAAATTTAGTAGCTCTTCATCCCTCCTCCTTCGCTCTCTATTTTTAGATAGCCTATCTCGCTCACCATCCAGCCTCTTGGCGCGATCGGCGTTTCCTTCCCGCACGCTGCGCCCCATTCCCGCGCGTACGCGACCCACCGCGCGCCCTCTAGTTTAGATAGCCTGTTGGAGTAGTCTTGTTTTTTTGGGTGAGATTCATTTTAGAGAATAGCTAAATCACTAAATTTAGATATTTTTTTTAGCTAATCTTTTGGAGTTGCTCTAAGTACCACTAGCAGTGGATGCTGTTCATTCCGAAGCTTTAGACCAGAAATGTACCAATCCTTGTATATAGGCTCGAGATAGCATCACTGCAGTTGGATTCCAAAAGCTGCGTGGCTTTTCCACAAAGAAAAACAAAGAAGGGAGAGAGATGTCTACAGACCAGAGAGCGCGTGCGCGGAAGGGTCAAGGGTGTGCGTGGCTGACATACCGCACTACACTAAAAATATCTTCGGTGGGTGCTGGTCAAACCATATGATAGGTAATTTGTTCTTTAATTTTTAAAATTTTTAAATTTAGTTACACCAAATAAGTCACCATCAATTACAGTATAATTTTAATAAGTTATAGTGTAATTCTAGCTATAAACCAATTGATTTTAGTTCAACCGAATGACTCCTTTGTTCAAAAAATTTCAAGTGAAGAAAATGAAGCAGTAGTGCTTTGCAATAGCTTGACAGACACTTCAGTGCTATGTAGAGTTGGCAGTGAAACGGAAGTTGCTTCTATCATTGAAAATGAGTAACTAGAAGTTCATTGAGTTGTTCACGTGGCAAGCACATTTTTTTGGAATTGACTTTGAAAATATCATTCTAGCTACTTTTTTTTTTCAAAATTGACATCTGAACGTTCATTTTTGTAAATCTAACCTCCTCCCGCAAACCTACCGTGCGTGATAGCACTGTAGCCGACCTGCCGCGTATGGCAACAGACAGTGGCGAAACCATGATAAAAATAGAGGATGGGCTCAAAAAACTTAGTGACTCACGCTGCGCATTCTTCCTTTCAGGCTCTCCGTTGCCGCGGTGGGTAGCCCGTTGTCGCCTTCCTTCCAGGCTCCTCACAACGTGCATCGAGCACCTTGACTCACTAGTTACCACGTCCTGATATGTTTGTGTGATTCTGATATGTTCTCGCACAATCAAATTCCAAAGAGGGAGCTGTTAGACCAATAATCTTCCAAATCCCATGCACTGCAAAATTTTGAATGAACCTAGGCTCCTGCATGTATGTCAGATAAATCATAATGCAACTCAACTGAGCAATATAATGGACAATGGAATGCATCAAGCAAAATGCTGCTCTTAAGAACTGGAAAATTGAAATGCTACTTTTAAGAACTGGAAGACTGTCCTGCCAATCCTTCCTCCTATATGCATAGCTTGGAAAACAAAGTGAAGCATTTGACACATGATGCATTGAAGAGTACTTTCATCCATATTGCAAAACTTGCAAGAAATGTCTAGGTGTAGACAACTACTGTTGATGTATGTTAGCTAATAAAACTGAGAAGAGCATGCTATCCATCAGTCCGTATGCCACTTTCAGCAAACTTGTTCCAGTGTCTCCATGTTATGTTTTTTGAAACAGAAATTTTACTTTTCACCTCCTCGTTGTGGAACCTGATTTAGGAAGAGATCAGTGCAACTGAGCATTGTCTTTGACAATATGATGTCCAGTGCTACTAAGCATTCAGCAGTAAACCTCAAATGTAAAATTGTCAACTACTTAGTATCATATATGTTAAAAATAATCTTGACTTAGAGTTCAAGTCGTAGTAGAGTCCATCTCCGTATGTAACTTAAGTTGAAGTTGTGTCCAACTTAAAGTCTAAATACATATACTAGTAGGAGATTATTAGCCTATATATTGAGGAGACTTGTAGCCAGTTTTGTTAGAAAAGAAAAAAAAAGAGGGGGAGCAAGTAAAAGAATAGAGAAACTCTTCTGTGTTCTCTCAGTTTATTTGCGATGTGTGCGTTTTCTCCTGAATCAACGAGAAGCGAATTGCTGAAAAAAATCGTCTCGACAATTCCATTTCGCGCTCATCTCGAGCGGTGCTCTCGAGGCCTTCGCGCGCGCGTCGTACAGCAGGAGCAGCAAAAGTCAGCGTCGAGAGTAGCAGAGCAACGCAGCAAGGCAGAGTTGATGTGTTACCGTTCTGTGTCAAGTATGAGTTTAGTAAGTCGTAGTTGAGACCGACTACCTCAATGTTTTAGAATCTTTGCATCTGGATAGACCTGTACCAGTTGAGTTGAGTTCCTACATGTAGATTACATGTAAAACGCTTCATGTGGAGGCGTGGCTGGTAGTTCATAATGCATTAAGATTAAAACTAGAGTATGTCAAGTCAAAATTAAGGAGGAGATTATTAGAAATAATATTGACTTAGAGTTCAAGTCGTAGTAGAGTCCGTCTCCGTGTGTAATTTAAGTTGAAGTTGTGTCTAACTTGAAGTCCGAATACATATACTAGTAGGAGATTATTAGTCTATATATTGAGAAGACTTGTAGCCAGTTTTGTGAGAAAAGAAAAAAGGGGGAGCAAGTAAGAGAATAGAGAAATTCTCTTGTGTTCTCTCAGTTTATTTACGATGTGTGCGTTTTCTCCTAGATCAAAGTTTTAACAATATATTCATATGACGACCATGAATTTTGTCTTCTAACAGAGGTGTTTGGATACTGCAAGATTCGAAGGTGTAATCAGATTTACTGGTCAAGTAACGTCATAGCTTTAACTGAACGGCAAGCTGGGCACAGAGAATGAAGCTAGAGTCGAAAGAAGGGTCTTCTGATGTTTATGCTGTTAGCACTGACAGAAAAGGGTAGTAAAACACATGCAAATACATGTTTTGCCGAGAAAACACAAGTAAGCAGGCCATTACCTGACAATGGCATGATCTCCATTTTCACGCCGGCAAATTAGCAAAAGAGTCTAGACCACACTTCCACTTCCACATCAAGCAAGGAAACAAAAAATGACTACCTTCTAAAGAAAGGAGCCAACTTTCAGCATCCGGGCAGCACGTGGGATTGAAATATTCAAATCTTCAGTCCTTAGATTTGTAATGTTTCTCAAACTCAGATATTCTTTTTATCTTTGAACATTTTTATCGGTGTTCTATTTTTACTTTTTACAAACAAATTTCTCACCAAATAAGATTTTTTCATAAACATGTAAGAAGTCCTAACCTGCTAAAATCTAAAAAACAAATACATAAACTAAACTAATTTCTCCTCCCTTTCAAATTCTCTAGAAAAAACTCAACAATAAAAATTAAGCCTCCAATCTCACAAATCTGAATCACGTTCGACTTACAACTAAATGTGTCAAAAAATTTCCAGGACAAGAAGTTTCTTGGATGGGGTTTTAGTAGGTTTTGGGATGGACATGGAGATTGGAGATTGGAGAGAGTGCTTGCTTCATTACCATCTAAGACCGAGTAATGTGAGGGGGAGGAGGAGCGCCTGGAAGCCGAGCCCCTTCTCCCCTGCCACCGGCGGTGTCGACAGCCCCCAAGGCGTCGCCGGGATGGACACTAGCTCTGGATCACTCCTCGCCGCCGCCACCCCCTCCGCCATTGCCGACATTGGAGAAACTATTCTTGGCTTTGCCTTAGACTCGGGCCGCCGCCCATCACCCTACCGTGCTAGCTGCAGGCTGCCCATTGCCTCCTTTCCGCCCTTCCTCTTGCCCGGGCGTCTTGTGTTGTGGTTTGGGGTGGATGAAGGGGTTGGGAGCGGGCCGGAGGGGTTGAAGGGTCTGTTCTTTTTGGTTGAAGCTTATGACTTTTGGCTGTGACTTGTGACTTTTGGGTTGTTCGTGCGAGAGTTTATAGAATAACAGAAACCCACGTGCGGTTTTTACCGATATAAATAAAGTCGGTACAATATATACTATAATTAACTAGTAGACCATATCTTAAAAAGATACTCTGTTTAAAAGTTAGTTAATGTAGAAAAGCCGAAAAACATCTTTTAGAAGCCCAAAAAATAGGCCCGAAGACTGATGAAGTCCATCCGATGGTTCTATTTTGACAGCAGATCTATCGAGCTATAGTAGTTTGATGACATTATACTAGATTTGTAAAATAGGTATTTAAGGGTTAAATTTAAAAAAAAATAACTAGAGTGATTTCCTGATGGTTTCAATTTTTGCCCTCCAGCCCCACACTCCACTTAAAAAAGAGAGATTCCACGTATTGGTCATTTGTTCTCACTTCTCACTCATTCGCCAAACTTGCACTCGCTTCTCTGCTTTTTTTTTAGGTCCCTGCTGCTTTTTGGCCGATGTATTTCGCGATAGATTAAGACCCTGATTTTTTCTTCACTTTCGTGATAGATTAAGACCCTATTTTTCTTCACTTTATGGCTTATGGCTTTCTTCAAATAGATAGCTTATTCATCATCGTTTCAAAACGTTTTATCGGAACAATTTTTTTCAAATAGCTTATCGGTATTTGGTTCGTTCGCACAAACACTCATATTAATGCTAAAAATCATTAGTCATAGCTATAAACCACTAGCCGTAGCTGAAAAGAACGCACCCTAAATTAAAAGCGGAGAGCCTCTAAAATAATTCAAGCATATTGTATCAGATGCATCGATATTTTTTACGTTTTGATAGATTAAATTATCTATGCCTTCGATTTAGATTCGGTTTGAATCATGCTGTAGTTTGCAGAGTATTAGACATTGCTTGAATTTTTAGCTATAGTTTCTGCAAAACATTTTTAAGGGTGTAGATCAAGTGAACAAACATTGTTGTACCAGACTTGTACGAGAATCAGATAGGTGGGTGCAAACAAAGGTTATTCGTGCGGATCAAGGGAGTGGATTATTCATGAGATTGTCAAGGCTGTCAGTATGTGAAGTTCCTCGGCTATTTTCTGGAGTAAGCGCCAAGCTATTGGGCCGATTAACCTCCGAATTTCCGAGGCAACGTGGAAATAACGTGGGTCAAGGTCGGCCCGTTTACCCATTAGTATCCCAACCATGGCCCACTCTGGCTAAGTTTTGGATCCAGGTTCTAGGCAATGTTTGGAGAATTCCAAAGGATTCCTATTGAAATTATAATCTTTTGTGAAATTTCTACAAAGTTCTAGTGAAATTTATACGTTTTAATAGGCCCGTAAAGGTTTTCTTAGCAGCGGCATCTCGGCGCTCCACCACCCGGAACTCATTCAAAGTAAGCAGAGGTACTAAATTCCATAAAGTCCTTCGAATAAAACTGGCTTGTGGACGCGCGTTGCATAATCTGCGATGAACGCGGATGTGATTTTTTGCCATTGCCTGAAACTCCCAGGGATCTTTCGAGGTGACATTACTCGTAACTGACGAGTGACGACTTTTAACAACCAATGGCAAGTTGCGCCAATAATTTGGATGTAGGAGCCGGGATTCTAGCCCACGGTAGGTACGAATATCGAATCTATGGGACCTTCGTTAAACTAGTTTGACGGTTTGACCCAATTCTATTGGGTGCTCGGACTGGTGATCCTGGCCAATTTGCTGCAGAATAAGGCTACTCCAGTAACCAGCAACCAAACAATTGGCTTGGTGAATGTTGCCTTAGTTCTTTATGATACGGCTGATGTTTTTTATTTAAACTTTTTAAGATATTGGCGAACGGTGAAAACGTCGATTTGGACAATGCACATGATTCTAGACCTGAGACCTGTTTTTAGAAGCGATTTTGAGAAATCCACCCATTAGCCCGAGAAGACAAAGCCAAAAACTAAAAAAACATGCCATCGAGTGCTTTAAATTTTTGTGATTGCAGGAAGCACGATCGTACGTGTGGATTCCGAAGGTTCTTGCCCTAAACTATTTGCAAGCTGCTAGCTTGAAGTGGTGGTGTTTGGTGGGAACTGCTACTTCTGCAAAAGATCAAAGCTGCTAGCTGAAACAAACAACTTTGCCAACAACGTGCTATAAATTAGTGGCACTAACACGGTTGATGAGTATGTATAGGAGAGCATCTCGTTACATTCAGCTGGTCCAATTCATATCGGAGACGCAAAACCCGGCGGTATCATCAGGACTAAAAGCGTGCAAAACCTTCGCAAAAATAGACTCCCTACATTTGCATGACGACTCCATCGTCACCAACACAGCAAAACCAGGAGATGATTGGCTCTCGCGGGCCTAACGAGCCGTCTCACTTTCGCCCTTCCGTTCCAACAAAAGCCCCTCGCCTCAACTCGAGTGGCCAGCAGGGAAAATTAATTCGTCTTGCAAAAAAATTTGTTACCCGGCAAAATAAACGAAATTCCGAAATTTTATTTATTTCAACCGAAATTTTAGATGAATCATTCAAATATCATTTGAATTTTAATAAAAATTAACCAAATTTTAACCAAATTTTACATAAATTTTAAATGATGGTAAATTCATCTAAAATTTAGCCGAATTATTTGCCTTTCGGCACTGGACGAAATGGCCGAAATTTCAGCATTTCGCCGAAATATGTAACCCTGGCCAGGAGGAGCACGAAGCCAAACTTGCTAACCTCGGCGGCTCGCCATTGGCAAATCATTAACGTCTTAATCACCTTCGATTAGTAGCCCCGAAATGTCCGCCACTCTTGCGGTGGGCCCCCTCAGCCAAGTTTGCAGCCTCCACACCACACGCCGCCGCCGGCCGCTGACGTCACCTGCCGCGCGAGCACCAACCCCCTCTCTCCCCTGCGGGCGAATGGCAGCGCGCCGCGTGGCGGCCCCGAGAGGCCTGGCTGGCAGAAAAGCTACCTGGAATCCGACTCACGAGGTTTCGTGGAAGGGGCTGACTGGTGGGCCGCTGTGATTTTTGGGGCCCACCTGGCGGTCTCCGGAGGCGGGAACGTGCGGGGGTAGGAGGCCGCCTGTGGGATCTCGACAGGTGGATATCACGCCGCATCGGGTGCGGTTCGCGGAACGAGCGGTGGACAGCGAGCGAGCCGCGCCGGGGAGGAGCTCTCGGCTGGCCGTGAGCGGCTCAGCCAAGTCTGGGCACCACGAGCTGGCTGTGGCGAAGCCGCAACAATCCAACGTGACGGGGGGCTGGGCCCCCGTGGAACGCACTACTTTGTGTGCGCACGTAAAAGCTCCGTGAGCCGAGCTCGGCCATGTCGCTGCAAGGGGACGTCCGCTCTGCCCGCCGACGGTGACGTCTACTTTCTGGTGAAAGCGATGGGGCCACTGCTGCTCAAAACTAGGTGCAGATCTCAAAGATGGGAGAAATGGGGGTTTACGATTTCGATCGAGTACAGAGGCTGGTAATCGAAGGAGGATGAAAAAAATCAAGGCTTTTTACTGGAAGTAGTGTAGGGATATTTTTAGTTGTAGGTCTGACCATTTCTCTTTTTTTTGCTATTTTAAGTTTTAGAAAAAAGGTGTGATTTTAGTGGTAATACACCATATTTAGGACAAAAAGAGTGACTTTAGTAATTACAGTATCATCTTTTTATTATTTGTAAGTAGGGGTACAATCAATTTATGCACAAGTAATTAAAAGTCCGTTATACTAAGTCACATACACCTGTCTAGGGCTGTGCAGTTTTGTCCCGAACCGAAAAAACCGAACCGAAAAAACCGAACCGAACCGGTCAACTCGGTTTGACCGGTATTCGGTATTCGGTTCGGTAGCTGAAAAAAGGGTATTTCGCTGATTCGGTTTTTTCGGTATAAACCGAGTGAAAACCGAATAAACCGAGAATACCGAACAGCCCACTCGCGCCTCTGATCTCGGCCCACCAGGCACCGACACGACCCGACGGCCCGACGCAGTCGCACGCGGTACTCGGCAGATGTCTTCACTCTTCACTTCAACTAACCCTAGCCGCAGAGCGCATACGGCCACTCGCCTCGGCGGACGGCGCGGAGGCTCGTCGTCGCTGCGGGCCTGCGGGGGTTCACTAGGGCCGGCTCGCAAACCTACCAATTCGAGCTTCGTCTTCCCAAAAGGCATTTTAAGCTCAGGTTCTTAAGCTTACGTGAAGTATTTTTCTTTCCGGATGGATTTGTGGAGCATGGTCCTAAGCTAAGTAGCCAGATCCGCAGACCGCAACTCACTCTCTCGCCTCTCGGTTCCGTCGCTGGCAGTTTATTCAAGGATTCGATGTTTTTTAGGTGTATATTAGGAGGGAAGTTGGTTTAGTGGGTTCCATCAAACAATTTGAGCATTCTTGGCTCATGAAGGTTCAGATTCAACAGGGTTTTTATGGGTTTTGCTGAACTTCTCTCTGTGATATAGACGTCCATCTTCAGTTTATTGAATTTGAGCAGGAAAAGGTATAGGTTTGTAGATTGATCATTTGCGTGTCAAAAGGGTTTCATTTCTTCATTATTTCAGGGGCCTTTTGTTGGCAGTTTGAGATGGAGCATTCGCTGAATTTCTAGGATTTTTTCTTTCCTCTTCAACGGATAATTTTTGCTCGTGTATATTTACTTTCTGAAGAAATATATCCAAGTAGAGGAGCTCTTGCTTGCATTATGTTGTTCTATCTCAGTTAAAAAGATGTTTCTCCATTGGAAGGGGCCTAAGTGCCAAAGACAAATCATTGTTTTGTCATTGAGACAGTAATAGAGTGGTTTGCTTACATGAAGAAAGTTAAACTGTTCCACATACTGAATTCACTTTCATCTATGCTAAGAGTAGAAATTTTGTATTATTATTCACTTGCAAACTCCCCTGTGGATTCTTGTTTGTTACAGTGATGAATTAAAGTTTTCCCTTGTTTTCTTGTAGCTTTTAGCCCACTACGTGTTAGAGTCGGAAGCTCCTTACAAGATCAAGTGGTATATGGCACACCGAATTTAGGATCTCCATGCAGCGAATTCACAAAGGTTTCAAGTGGCCTATTTGGATTTTCTCAAGGATGCATAACCATGGAAAGATGGGATGCTATTAATGTTCTGTTCCTGAATACAGGGTGAGGCCTTCCTTCTCCAGTTGTTTATCACCATCTGTATTAGGCCATACAATGATACAAATATACAATTACAGATAATATCTTCATATGGTTGACTGGTTGTTATCATGTTATGTAAGGCATTTCTATGGTTTCTGTTAACTTGCACAGGTATGGACTTGATGCTACTTAATGTCTTAATACCATACCACTGGCCACATTACCACATGACAGTGGACAGTGGTGTGTCTGTGCGCTTGGCGCCTGCGCTAGACGGCCCAGACTGCCGACTTGCCAAATGCCAAGTGCGGACTGCCTGCCATTCTGCATTTCAGCTTCTGTGCTTCACTGCTTGTGCAATGGAATGGAGAATTGGAGATGAGATTAACGTTTAGCAATTCGCGTAAACTTTGGTAAAATTGGTATTTACCGATACCGTACCGAAATAAGATGGTATTTACCGATACCATACCGTATTCTATTAATTACCGTATTTCCCGAATTACTAACACCGTATAAACCGAAAAAACCATATTTACCGAACCGTATAAACCGAAAAAACCGAACGAACAGTCCTACACCTGTCTACTTACATATGCTTGTTTTGCACATAAATAAGTAACAAAAAATAGCATTTCTACCAACCCAGCCTGCAGCCTGCTATATAAGAGTTCAGATTCAGCAGACAGCAGGTGACACACTCGTTAGGGGCGGCCGCATTGGAGAGGAGGCCAAAGCCAAATACAAAACGAGAATACTACACAACACACACGAAAAGAGAAAAAAGAATAACAGCTGGTTGCCGCTTGGCTTGCCCAGCCCAGCCGCCGAGCCGAGCCAGATTTGCCAGGTAATCCCGCCGCCAGGCCCGCCATCTACCCCTCCCTCCCTCCCACCTGCACGAGGCGAAGGGAAAAACACACTCCATCTCCATCTCTCCCACAGCGATTTCCGCCGCCTCGCTCCCTTCCTCTCCGCCGCTGAGGCCGCAGCAATCCCCCTCCTCCGCTCGCGTGCCAGGTGACGGTCACTCCCGTCTCAGTTCATCCCTCTCGCCAAGATTTGCATGCCTGTTGTCCTCCTCTCTTCTTTCTTCCTTTCTCTTTGCATGTTGTTATGGCTACGAGGGTTCCGGAACGAGTCTGTTGGTCCCAAGTCGTGTCTTCTAGGTTACCTCTTTTGTTGTCTTGATTGGGGAATTTCTGTGTGCCATCTCCTGTTAGGTGTAGGTGGATTTTTTTCTAGAAAAAACACAAAATCAGATCTGTTCTGTGCCCTGTTGTTCTAGTTTGTTATGAGGTCCTTACAAGATTTGGGGGGTTCCTTTAAGGTTTAGGATGGAGCAGAGAATTTCTGTTTTTTTGGAGTGTTTAAGGTTCTTGTTTTGGGATGGTATGGGGCTCTGAACCCTGTATTCTGTATTCTTAGATAAAGGGCACCGTCCTTTTTCTTTTCCTTTCCCCCATGTTCTTCTCGCCGACTATGTCCTTTCAATTATAAGTAGATAGATTGTCACAGGCTATGGAATTGATTTTCTGGCTAGTCAATAGATGAGACCTAACCGTTCCGGAATTCCTGGGTGTTAGAAGCTTTATGTGTTCTATCCTACATATTTCTCAGCAAATTCGTGTTGACATACAACAGAGGTTGTTCTTTTATACCTGACAGTTCATTTTACTGGGAAAAAAAAGCTGGCATGGGTAAATCTAAGGGAAGTTCAGCATGCTCTTCATTCAGTATTATTATTGGCACTTGGAAGCTTTAACCCAACTAGTCAATCCATACATCTGTATTTCGATCTATTTATGATCTCATTGTCATCCAATGTTAGTTACCATGGAGAATGTAGTAGAATGTGTGTTTAGTTTTAGGCAGCATCCGTTGTTAGTGCTCTTCAAACATGTAAATTTCAGAGGTACTAGTCGTGTGTAGGATACCAAAGATTTGAGAGAGATATCATATACATGTATGACACTGGTTGCTTGTTCCTTACCTAATGTTTACTTATCCTTTCATTAAAATCAACATATGCTTGTGGTCACGGTTGCTTGTTTGCTAGCTCATCTTGAGTTCTATCCTACTTGACATGAGATAAACTTATGATGGTGTCCATCCCATACCCCTGGTGTTCTTCTCTGTTGGTAGTGTTTGGATTGTGTTGCAACTGGAGCCAGCTGGTTCGTGGCTGTACTGTAACAAGGTTTTTCACGTACAGTTATAGATTGCAGTGTGGTTGGTTCACTGATTCATTAATCATCATACGTTGATAGTGAATAGCGATAGAGCTAGGTAAAGCAAAACCATTTATTTCACTCAAGCTAGCAAAGTTAGCACTTGGGGGTCTGATACTAGGACTTAGGATGTTAGTACTTAGGATATCACTTGTGGACATTCTTTCTCCGATATAACTTGTGCATATTTTTGCTCTCAGGTAATTAATTGCAGGCACTTCTTTTTATGTCTCCTTGTTTGAAAGATTTCGGTCATGTTAATTACCCACTTTTGGTACTTTTTTATTTACCCAAGTTAATACGTAATAATGATTTAACAACAAAAACCATCTATCAGACACATTTACAGTTCTAGTTTGGTATCATTCTTGGGTGCTTCTTTTGCTTGTTTTATACCAGTTCATAATTACAGTAACTTTTTCAAAGTTCTTCGCCCTTGATTATTTCTTGCATTTGTTGATCTTATGGAGACTCAAGGATTCATCTTTTCACATACATACTGGTTTTCTTTACTGGCTTGGGAACCTAGTTATGTTACTACTAATAATTAATAAATAAGTTCATGTCAAACATATATTTATTATCTGAATTTTAGCTGACATAACGTGTTGTTTTTGTAATTTGAAGATTCTCCAACCACAAAGCATTTAGGTGCTCCTGCCTATGCTTGATGCCAACTACCGGAGATGTTGTTTGGTGCTGTGGTGGTTGAGTAGCTTTGGATCATAATTCTCTCGGAAACAAGACAGGAATGGACCGTGCAGACACTTCAGGTTTTGTCAGTGGTGGTTCCTTCGGTACTACACTCCTGTTGATATTCTTCCATTTTGTGTATTCTATGGTCCGTATGTGAAAGATCATCTAGCCCCTGTTCTTCAGCTCTCCAGTGATCCTGTTGTCATTTGCTCTTACACCGTTGTCACAGTATTAAGCTGTGATGGATAACAACTTTGTGGACATCCCAAACCAACCTCTGATGAATGACTCCTCTTTGTTAATGGGACAATCAGCTCCAACCTACATGATGGAGAACCTGGGCAAAAGCACACTCCGCATGGATTGCCTGGGTTCAGCAATGGCTAATTGTGGCTATGATAATGAAAACACACAAATCATGAATGACATCACGGTGAGAGATGATGGCTCCAGGCTTGTTCTTGGGTTGGGTCCAACTCCTAATTTTTATTCGGCAGATTGTCAGCCGACTGGAGTATACAAGTCAAAAGAAGCTCAGACTTTGTCTGGCCAGAGTTTCTCTTTCACTGAACCAGGGATGCTGAGGCTTGGCCTTCAGATGGATGGTGCAGAAAAAAATCAGCGTCTGCAAGTACCAAATGGTACAGTTCATTCTTTTTCTGTTGTTGATGAAGCCTCAACGTCTGCTACTGTAAGGAACGTCGGTGGCTACATGCCATTCCTACTCTTTGCTCCCCGCACCAGTTCTTCTGCTGACACTGAGGCCCAACTACAAACCCGGGATTCGCTAGACCTTACGCACAACACCAGCGTTAATACTCAGCATATTCAACATCATCTTCAGCTCAGCCCTGAGCCTTCTGCCATGACGGAGGCTTCATTTGGTGTGAGCTCTGACGTGGTCACTGCAGCAACCACATCAGAACAACGGAGTCATCCCCGGCAACCTAGGAAGTGCAGGTTCAATGGGTGCTCCAAAGGTGCAAGAGGTGCATCCAGGCTGTGTATTGCTCATGGAGGCGGGCAAAGATGCCATAAGCCTGGGTGCCATAAAGGTGCCGAGAGCAGCACTGCATACTGCAAGGCCCACGGCGGAGGTCGGCGGTGCGAGCAGCTTGGTTGCACCAAGAGTGCCGAGGGAAAGACGGATTATTGTATATCTCACGGTGGAGGCCGTCGCTGTGAACATCCTGGCTGTCCTAAAGCTGCACGGGGTAAGTCTGGGCGATGCATCAAGCACGGTGGTGGAAAAAGATGCGCTGTTCAAGGTTGCATTCGGAGCGCCGAGGGGAAGGCTGGACTATGCATTTCCCATGGTGGTGGCCGTCGGTGCCAGTACCCAGATTGTGGCAAGGGGGCTCAGGGCAGCACACTGTACTGCAAGGGGCATGGTGGCGGCAAGAGGTGCATCTTTGATGGATGCAGCAGAGGTGCAGAGGGGAGCACACCTTTGTGCAAAGCGCACGGCGGTGGGAAGCGATGCATGTTCGAAGGAGGTGGTGTGTGCCCAAAGAGTGTACATGGGGGCACCGACTTCTGCGTGGCACATGGAGGAGGGAAGCGCTGTGCGGTGCCTGGTTGCACCAAGAGCGCCCGTGGCCGGACGGACTGCTGTGTGAAGCATGGTGGCGGCAAGCGGTGCAAGATCGACAACTGCTGTAAGAGTGCTCAGGGGAGCACCGACTTCTGCAAAGCCCACGGTGGGGGCAAGCGGTGCACATGGAGGACAGGCTGCGAGAAGTTCGCCCGTGGCAAGAGCGGCCTGTGTGCTGCACATGGGACCTTGATGGCCAAGCAGCAAGAACATGGTGTGGTGAAGAACGGCGGGAGCATGATCGGACCAGGCCTCTTTAGCGGCATCGTGGCTTCGTCGACCACCGCCGCAAGTAGCACGACGAACGAGCACTCGTCGTTGGGCATCAGCACGGAGTCAGACTGCGACGGCACGGTGAGGAGCCAAGCGATGATACCTCCTCGGCTGCTTGTTCCTCGCTCTATGATGCCCTCTTCGTCATCTGAGCCTACTGTAGATGGGGGCAGAGAGGGAGGCTGTGTTGTTCCCGAGGGAAGGGTGCATGGTGGTGGCCTTCTGTCACTCCTCGGTGGCAGCTTCAGGAACGCCAATATGGAGAAGCTTTGAAGCACTTCTCCATCTGCAAGTTCTGTTAGTTCGGTTGTATATAAACAAGGCACTGTATTGCCTATTGGATTTTTATGTTGTTTTTCTTGTTTAGATAAATGTTTCATGGGTGGTTAGTCCTTTGTACATTGGTGTCTGTGGCAATTGTTCTGAACGCTTATGGCATGTCGACTCAGTCAGTCGTAGTTGCTGCCAATAAAATGTGTGTATTTGCTATACTGTTCTTATTTGTTTGTGGATTATTATTCTTAAGAAATTTAGTGGGTTATTACATGATAGGGCTTTATACACTAAGTCACATAAAAGCAACCAAAAGATAACTAATAACTTTGACTAAAGCCACTAGAAAATAGCTAAAAGTCAGGAGGCCAGCCGTAGCATTAGAGTTAGAAAAGAAATTAGTATATACTAAGGAGAAATATTAATACCTCCTCGTCGTAGCCATGTAGGACACGACTAGAAATGACCATACTGTGATGTAGACCGATGTCTCTTAACAAATTACACCTAAAATCAATACGTACCGAAATGCAGAAAACAAGCAACAACCGGAGAAGGAACTCCGGGAGATCACAACCGAGTCTGAGCTCAACCTAAGAATATCAGGCAAGCTATCCGTTGATCATGTCGAGTAGAAGTAATTTAATTACAAATTATTTGCTAGTATGTTATTAGTACCATGTGCATAAAAATATTTTTGGAAAACAAATAAACAATTGAGATGGATGGGATGGAGGATCTAAAGGTAGGCTCAGTTGATAGGGCAATTGACCTACGGTTAAATAATAATAGGGGTAGAGGGTACCCATGGTGGGTAACAATGGCAGTTGGGGACTCCTTTACATATGGATATTATATAAGGATAAACCAACTTTCACTCATGTACGGGCCGTATTTATCGTATCGGCCATGGTTTTGTCTAAGACGGGCAGAGCTAAACTACTTTATCAAGTTACTATACACTCAATATTGGGTAAGGAGTGTATAATTGTGAGGATTGGGTAAGACCTAGGCACCTAGAAGTAGCGTGGTGGAGCGTCGGGTGAAGGTGAGTCCAGTCCAACCAACAACTATCTCATAGTCAGGTAGGTGTTGGGTGAGGGTAAGAAACCACCTTGTGCTAACGACTATGACTAGCTGGGTAAAGTTATAGTATACAGAAATAAGGAAGACAGCTATGTACTCTGATTTGAGCATCGCATCTAAGGAAATGCGAGAAATCCGATGGCAATTAAAGTTAGAGTAGCTATAGGTAAAGTGATGCCAACCTGCATAGGATATAAGTTATGAATTCATGCTTGTCTCCTGAATTGGAGGCTACGGAGGCCTATCGGTGGTCTTTCTCAAAATACTAGTGTTTAGTAGTTTTTTTAAATTAACAATATGATTTTTTTTGAAAAATATAAAAAACAATTATTTTCTAAAATGAGACAGAGATTGAGATTTAGAAAGAGAATGAGATGAGAATGGAAATGGATGTTCTAGAAAATGCTAGAGTAAGAGCATATAGTGCATTTTGTTAATAACGCTTGCTGAGTACTTTATACTCATCTTTACTATTAATCATCCTTTGTTAGAAATGAGTCAATATGATGATCTACATGGCTATACGGAGATCTATGCTGAGGACAATTATACCAAAGGAAGTGAGCTTGGCCTAAGTATGTCGAACGGAACCCATATATGGATGTTGGGATGAATAGAACGTAGCCATGAGCCGTTTTAGGAAATCGAATATGTTAGTGTGTAGCCATCTACTCATCTCTGCTTTGTATTATTATTAGTAGAATCATTTCCTTTCTAAGTATTATAATATCCAGGCAAGACTTGTTAAGTCCTGCTTCACACAGTAGTCTTGCGTGGCAATGTTACTGTAATAATGTTGTACTATCTCTAATTATTGTTCTGTTGTAACACTCTAATAGATTTATTATTTGTTGGAGCAGTGTTCTACCAACTAAATGAATAATAATCTGTCGCCTAGGGTTATTACCCCTCAGTAAAAATCCGAGGTGTCACATTGGACCATTTTTAGTCACATAGTCCTTGATCTTCATAAAAACATGCTTTGCCATCATTTGCATACAGGTGGATCTATAAAAGCCCAAAAACAACACATATCCATCATCATGGTCTAACTTATCTTCATTACACTCAAACTAAAATTAGTCCTAATGATTTATGTGTCATTAATAACTAAAACCACATAAACAACAAATTAAGGGCCTAGATGATTACAAAGATGTTGGGACTTTCAAGTTTCAAGTACTAGTTCCGGCCTTCCGGGGAGTTCTGTAGTGACTGAATGTTGGTACCTTGCTTCTGATTCATGCATTTTCAAATGTTGTAATCTACATATCATATTATTCATGATCCTCACACCTGATTCCACAGCATTAATTTCTTTTTCTCTGGAACTTTATTTTATATGGTCAATGCAAGATGCTCCTATCACTCGGAGAGGAAAACTTGTTAACTACAAGGGGAGGTTTATATATTTTGCTTTGAACAAAATACTTGCACCATTTGCCAAATTTTGTCAGCAAGAGTCAGATCCGGGGCTTAAGAGACCTAGCATTTGCGTACAGTAAGCGACATCTCAGATCTGCACCAAAGACGCCATGTGCAAAGAAGAATGAGGAGACATGGTAAACGATTAAACGAATAATATGAGAATAGCCGCCATAAACTATTAGCCGATGTCTGATCTCCAGAGGAAAATGCATGGGGTGACAGGATCGGACTGAAGGGTTTTGACTTTTCCCTTTATTTCGAGACGAGAGAAGAACATGATGAAGTGTTAACTGTAACTCATCATCTGTTTACTATATATATGCGACTATATGTTCTAGTAGTCTATCTTCTCCTCTCATCTTGTAACGTGCAAACCGATCTGTGCTAGTAGTGCTGCCCAATGGCTAGAGCTGCACTGCTTACTGTTGCGTTGCTGCTGTGCCTTGCATTGGCCAGTAGCGCTGATGAAAGGAAAGCGGTTGGTGTCTACGAGCTCAAGAACAACAAGGGAGATTTCTCCATCAAGGTCACCAATTGGGGAGCTACCCTCATGTCTGTCATTGTTCCTGATTCCAAAGGTATGGCTTTCTTGCTTCCAAGAATCAATGTTGCATCTTATTTTGTGGTACCATTGTTGCTCAGGAGGTGTGACCTTTTGCAGGGAACTTGGCTGATGTTGTCCTTGGGTATGACACCGTTGCTGAATATGTTGTAAGATCACAAATCCCTCTGTTTTCAGCAGTAGAAACATATGCATCCCTCCACTGTTGACCATATGTTACTGTCAAAACGTTGCACTGGTTCGTGATGTTCCTTTACTCCCTCAAAAAAAGGTACAGAAGAAATTAGTTCTATAGCATCCAAAGATCCAAGTTTAGTTTTATATTACTCAAGTTCACGGATAAATTATGCAGTTACCCTTGCACCTCAACTACTCTTTCTGTCCGAGCTAATAGGACGTATTTTTTTAATGTCCTTACCTATAAATAATAGAGCATAGTTCATGTTTCAATATAAGATTAGTGTGATATTTTCTTTATATCTTTAATAAATATTTAGATTTATTTATTATTCTCTACATACATTAAATATAATACTTAGAGATAATAATTAGAGATAATCTAATTACTTTTATTATCTGTTTACTCAATATATTAAGATAAAATACGGTTTATAAACTTGACGGAGGCGTCGACGAGTCAGTGGCCGTTCTCCCCCCTCTGTACCCCATTTGTTTGCTCTCCCCTTTCCCATGGCCGGCGCCTGAAAGATACCGGAGATGCTCCTCTGCCTTTCAATCTCGAGCCCAGGCACCCGGATGAGCCTCCCTGGGTCCCTGCTCAGCCGTGGTTGTCGCCACCTCACGGTTTCCTCCCATTGCCGATCCCACCGAGGCCGAAGCGAAGCCGCTGCGCCGACCACCAGTGCTCCTTGGATAGCGGCGACGGCGGGAGGCAGAGGTTGATGATGCCGTTGGAATAGTAGGAGTGGCAGGCTGAGTCGGCCTGGAACTTGTCCTCGCCACGGCTCCCTCCGCATCGCCATCTTTGTCACCATCTCCACACACACCCCGAAAGGCGGCGGAGCCTTTCGCGGCACCGACCTCTACCACCACACGGAACGCCAGAACGGTTGGATTTTTGTGTACGCGGCTGCTGTCAGCGTTCATGTTGGCGCCGCCGCCTCTGTCCGTGCCGTCACCGCCGCCAGAGAGAGTGGTCCAGCCCATGAGGATGGCGCCGGCCAGAGGCGACGAGCCTATGTGGTTGGAGAAGAAGCGCAAACACGTCACATTTGACGGCCATGACCTTCAAGTCGACAGAAGCGGTAAAAGGCTGAACGGAAGGAACTTTGGACGGTAATAAAGTGCACCGTGAACTTCAGTAATATAAAACTAAACTCATGATCTTTGGATGATATGAAACCAATTTCCCCAAAGATAAAACAATTTGGAGCGTGGAGGAAAAAGTAAGAGAAAAGTTGCACCTGGAAGTAAATATGCAATGAAATACTCAGAAGGGACGCACTTTAATGACGTTACATGATCCGAACCCAAATGCACCTCGATTCAAATTCTTTTTTGCCTGTTCAGAACGGCTCTTCTTACTTCGGAGCGCTGGTCGGGCGTGTAGCCAACAGGGTCGCCAACGCCCGCTTCGTACTCGACGGAAAAGCCTACCATCTCTACGTCAACGACGGCAAGAACTCAATTCACGGTATGCTTCAGAGTTTTTTTTTTAAAAAATCCAACCCCATGCCTGAATGACGAATCACGAGGCGCTATGATCGATGAGTTCGCCGCTAATTTCATCTCGTTGATGTTGTTTAGGTGGCCACAGGGGGTTCAGCAAGGTCATATGGACGGTGAAGAAGTACGTGCGCGATGGTGACTCCCCATACATTACGTTCTACTACCGTAGCTTCGACGGAGAGCAAGGTAAAACCAACGCACACATGTCGAAAATATAAAACTTTCTCACGCTCAATTCCTCCTGACACCTCGATATAGAATTCGGCAAACCCGAGAAGTCAAATTTGGAGCTTCATATAATAAGTTGGTAGCTTCAGACTTTCATCAGACATCAATTGAGTCGTGCTATTGTAGAGAGCTGACTTGCACTTGTTTACGCAACTTGTCTGGACAGGGTTCCCGGGGGACCTGGACGTTTACGTGACGTACCAGCTCTCGAGCCCGTACGACCTGAGCGTGCGCATGAACGCGACGGCGCTGAGCAAGGCCACACCGGTGAACCTCGTGAACCACGCCTACTGGAACCTCGGCGGCCACGGCAGCGGCGACGTCCTCGGCCACGTGCTCGAGGTGTTCGCCTCGCTCTACACGCCCGTCGACGGGTCCATGATCCCGACGGGCCAGATCGCGGGCGTGTCCGGCACGCCGTATGACTTCCGCTGGCCGACGCCCGTCGGCGCACGCATCAAGCTGGTCTCCGGCGGCGGCGCGGTCGGGTACGACCTCAACTACGTCGTGCACGGGCCGGACGGCATGAAGCAGGTGGCGCGCGTCCGGGACTCGGTGTCCGGGCGGGCGTTCGAGCTGTGGTCGAACCAGCCCGGGGTGCAGCTCTACACCAGCAACTGGCTCAAGGACGAGAAGGGCAAGGGCGGCAAGGTGTACGGGCAGTACGGAGCGCTGTGCCTGGAGACGCAGGCGTTCCCCGACGCCGTGAACCACCCCAACTTCCCGTCGGAGATTGTGAGGCCCGGCCAGGTGTACAAGCACGACATGGTGCTCAAGTTCTCCTCCTAAGATAACTAGCTAGGATGCTTCGTGCTTGATCAGTTATGCCTTGTTAGTCGTGGTGTACCATTACTTGGTGTGTCTGGAGGAAGCAAGATGGTTCGCAGATTTGAATTTGAAAGAAGTAAGGTCGACGTGCCAAAATGTAGTGACGTGGCTGGAGTTTGCTCGTATTTTGCTTCTGTAATAAACACGGTGCTTGAACATTGCTGTTACGGCTCTCAGTCGTAGTTATTTCCAACAAGATTCGTGTAGTTTTGTTTGTTAATTAATTCCATTATGTGACTCTGTTGTTGTATGAGCATAACAGTGGGTACAGAGCACCTTTTTTTTTCTCTTAGCGGATATAGAACTAAGGGAACTGAAGCCAGCCAACAGAGAGAGAACTAGTGTAAATTGAGTGGATTTGGCCCTCTCATACCCCTCTGGGGTTTATATACATGAAAAGGATTGGAGGGGGAATTTTCATCTTACCACTTAATAATTATAAATGACAAGGATACATCGATACATTTCTTTATACAATATTAGACATGTTGTAAGACCTAATCATAGGGGACTGGGCCATTTCCACAACAACCTCCTTATTCTGTCATTATGCCTGCAAACATAGTAGCACTCTTCTGCTTGTGGGTGTTGAAAATAGCTAGTATCAATCGGCGCATCGTCCACGGACCACGGGCAACACGCCAAGAACACATAAACACCGCCGGCACGACGCTGCGCATGTGGTGGAACTTGTTAGGAAACCAGGACTCTATCTGGAGTCCTTATCTAATTGGGCACCCCCACCGTAGACTATAAATAGGGGCCTAGACCCCCCCTCATGATGTACCCGATGCAATCTAAAGCAATAAAGAAAGACCAGGAGTTCTCTCTACCTCTCTGTGTTCAATCTATTCTCTCTGTGATTCTGTGATTGATTCGTTCTTGTTCTAAGCAGAGAAATCGCTCGGACTGGTCGCCAGCGACGGTTTCTCAACACGTTATCAGCACGACTTCGCTCCGGTGAACGAGGTAATCATCGAAGCACAGATTGAATTTTCTAGATCGCTTTTGAATCTGTATTTTCTTTTCGCGTTCTAGATTGAAATTCTACGGTGCAAATCCGCCCTAATCTACCGCGAGCAGACTTGAAGTCGCCGGCACAATGCCGATCGGTAGATTGTGAAACGGGGTAGATGTTGATTGCACTGTAGAACGATGCAAATCCGCCCTAAATCTACCGCGAGCAGATCTGAAATCGCCGGCACAATGTCGATCGGTAGATTATGAAAACAGGGTAGATGTTGATTGCATCTAGATTGAAAAACGAAAAATACTTGCATGAGTTCTGTTTAATTCTGCATGTCCACTGTGCAAAGATAGAAATTATCTTCTCTGTTCGGTTCTGCATAACCATGGCACAGAAAATATGCACACAACACGGATGCCGACGAGCCACCACTGCCGCCGCTGCGCCTGTATGCGCGCCACCAGCTAGAAGCCGGCCGGAGTGCACACCCGTCTGGGCCATTGCACGGCAGATGCCCCTGCACGGGCTACGGGTGTGTTCTCCGCCATCCCGCACGGGCCGCCACCTAGGTACCACCGGCTCGAAGCCGGCTCCTTCCCATGTGCGCCGGCCACCCATCCGCCATGCGCCAGCTCCACACGGCATCGCTTGGCCGCCGGCTGGCAGCACCGCCCTCGCCTGCATCCATCATCGGCCCGCAGCCGGTCTCCCCGCGCCGGCCAGTCGTGCGCAGGCCACCTCGCCCCCGACTACGGCCAGCAGCCGTCGGCCCCGCCGCCATGGCCTCCACCACCGCTCGGCCCGAAGCCGTACATCTTGAGCCCGCACGCGCCCGGCGCCGGCCATCCGGCCGCATCTCCGCTCGACCTTCAGCACCGCCACCCGGTTTCGCGTGCCGTCCCGCCGTCGGCTGCGCCTCGCCGCCAGCCCGCAGCTGGCCTCCACCGGTGCCCGCGCCCGCGCCCGCAAGCGCATGCGCCCGACCGGCCGCTCGACGAGGCGACGCCGCCACGCGCTGGCCCCGCCGTCTCGTGCCGCCGCCACGCGCCGGGCCTCGCCGTCTCGCGCGCCTGCTCACCCTCCCCGTTTTGCGCCGCCACCGCCCAAGTGGAGGGAGGGGAAACCCTAGCGCCTCCCCCCTCCTGTCATCCGACAGGCCAGATGGGCCGCACGGGGGGGAGATGGGCCGGCGGGGGGGGGGGGGGGGCTAGATGGGCCGCACGGGAAGGGGAGAGGAAATGGGCCGCGGGGGGGGGGGGGGAGGAGATGGGCCGCAGTCTGGAAAAGAAAGGAATGGGCCGGCGTCCTGAATATTACCGATTGGTCCTTAATCATTTAATTTGAGTCCCAAATTTTGCATAAAAGGCTTCGTAGTTCCGAAAATTACGTATAAGCCCTCAAATTTACGAGCGGGTCCAGAATTTTGCAAAAAACCCCTCTGTAAATCAGAAATCTACGCAAATTTTCTCTGAACTGAAATTTTGCGCATAAACCCCCAGAAAGTGCAGAATTTGCTGAAATTTCATATTTTAGCATAAAAGGGCCTCGGGAATCCGAATTTTACATCAATTTTTGCATTTGAAGCTTATTTATTTATGCCATTATTATTCTCTGTATTTTCTGTATTTATTTACTGTTTTTGGTTAATTGTAATTGTTTTAATTGCTTTTAATCACTGAAATTAACAGTAAAATTATAGAAAATGCACAGAAAATTATGAAATATTATGGGAATCTATTGTACCACTTTATTTACCTGTAGTAAATTTTCCATGCATGTTTACCTGCAGTAAACTTATTTTATTTCGTTCATACACATGTAGATGACTGGAATTTCGAACCGGGAGTTCGAGGAGCTGGCCCAGCATGGCCGAAACTATCTGACATGGGCATCCGATGTCGAGATTGTGCTTGGGGGCCGGAAGCTCGGCGCAGCTATTGGGATAAGCGGACAGAAAGACGCTAGACCCACACCTGAAGAGAATGATCAGGCACTTCATTTTCTCAGGCATCATCTCTGCTCGACTCTCAAGAATGAGTATATGGCAGAGAGAAATGCGCTAGCACTCTGGACCGCACTCAAGAAGCGGTTTGAGAGGCTCAAGTACACCATTCTTCCTCAAGCAGAGCAGGAGTGGATCAGACTGAGGTTTGCCGACTTTAAAACGGTCGGGGAGTACAATTCTGCCTTGCACAGGATTTGTACAAACCTTAAACTCTGTGGCAAGGAGATCACAGAGGACCAGAAGATCGAGAAGACCCTGTCCACTTTCCACCCCAGTGCTGTACAGGTTGCCCGCAACTATCGTCAAAACGGCTACAAGGAGTATGCCGAATTGATTGATATGATGCAGGTAGCCGAGGCTCAGGACGAACTTCTCCGCAAGAATTACGTCTCGCAGCCACAAGGAAGCTCCGCTGGCCATGAAGCCAACGCTAGCAGCCTCAAGGTGCGAAAGCCCTTAATGAAGAAAAGGGGGAAGAAGGGTAAGATCGTTGCCCAGAAAGGCAAGTCAGATGCTCCAAACGACAAAAAGGCTAAAAAGAGTGACAAGACCTATGGCCAGCAGAACCAGAGTTGTTACAAATGTGGCAAGTGGGGACATTGGTCGCGGATATGCAAAGCACCGCAACATGTCATTGATGCCCACCAAGCTCAGAAGAAGAATGGCAAAGGGCAACCTGAAGCCCACTTTGCAGCCGTTGAGGGGGAGCAGCCTGAGCAGCTGCCGGAGATGATGGAGGTTGAATCCATCCCGGCAGCAGCACCCCCTTACGACTTAGAGGCAGCCACAGCCATGATCTCTCTTGAAGAGAATGTCACTGCTGAGAAAATAGCCGAAGAAGTCGATGATTTTCTAGTTGATTCCGTCTGATGCACAGAATGCATGAGACGTTAAATGTCATTTATTTCGTGTTAAATGGACAAGTTTAGAACTTGCATGGTTGGTGCTTTAGGATTTTGCTTTCTCGTAATGGTTGGATGATTTTGGAATAAAGCATTCATTTATTCAGTTTATGATGGCATGTTCTGTTCTGGTATTAGCGTATTTTATTTATGTGTTGAATGCCTTCTAATACATGTTAATTAAATACGTTATATTAGAACACGTGTGGCGCCCTATGGAGGAAGTATGCCTTGCCGATAGCGGCACAACGAATACCATCTTAAGAGAGACTAAGTATTTCCAGTCGATCCGTAAGAGCAATGGCAGCCTTACGACAATCGCCGGAAGCGATGCTTGTATAATCGGTTCTGGAAGAGCCACAATTATACTTCCCATGGGCACAACTTTGGTCATTGAAGAAGCCTTATTGTACCCAGAATCGACTAGAACTCTCCTAAGTTTTAAGGATATTCGCGCCAATGGTTTCCACGTTGAGACTGACGAAGAGTACGGTAAGGAATACCTGCTCATCACAAAGCGCGAAGAGAATGGCAAAAGAATATTAGAAAAGCTTCCTTCACTTGAAACTGGGCTATATTATACCACAATTAAAGCGCCTGCAGCGTACACTGTTCTGAAAACAGTGTTTAGAAGCTCTGAACTCTTCTGTCTCTGGCATGACAGATTAGGCCACCCAAGTCTTAGGATGATGAGAAACATAATAAATAACTCGCATGGGCATAATATTAATGTGAAGAATTTCCCGAATCATGAAGATTTTGTGTGCCCTGCATGTGCCACCGGGAAACTGATAACTAGACCCTCCACTCTGAAAGTGAAGGATGAAGTCCCTGCATTCCTGGAACGCATCCAGGGAGACATTTGCGGTCCCATTCAGCCCGTCTCAGGGCCATTTAAGTATTTCATGGTGCTCATTGACGCTTCTTCGAAGTGGTCATATGTGGGTTTATTGTCCACAAGAAACCACGCCTTTGCAAAATTGATCTCGCAGATCATTCGCATCAGAAATGTGTTTCCTGATCATCATATCAAATCCATTCGAATGGACAACGCCGGAGAATTTACTTCGAAGGCATTTGATGATTATTGTATGGCGATGGGAATTGCAGTTGAGCACTCGGTACCGCATGTCCATACCCAGAACGGTTTGGCAGAGGCTTTAATTAAAAGAATTAAATTTATTGCCCGACCCCTCTTGCATAAGAGTAACTTGCCAGCTACATGTTGGGGACACGCAGTCCTTCATGCAGCGAATCTCATCAACCTTAGACCTTCGGCCTACAACATCCATTCACCTATGCAACTAGCGCAAGGGTCACCACCGAAAGTTTCCCACCTTAGGAGGTTTGGATGTAAGGTTTATGTACCGATACCACCTCCGCAGCGAACTGCAATGGGCCCACTCCGCAAGACTGGGATATACGTTGGTTATGAGACTGCATCCATAATCAGGTATTTGGAACCCATGTCTGGAGATTTGCATACTGCCCGCTTCGCTGATTGCATCTTTGATGAGGATAATTTCCCGTCATTAGGGGGAGGAAATCAACCCGTTGATGAAAAATGTCGGGAAATTACGTGGGAAGCCACGGGAATTCATGCACATGACCCGCGCACTAGTGAAACTGATAAAGAGGTCCAGAAGATCATCGATTTGCAAGCATTAGCAAATCAACTGCCCGATCACTTTAGTGATTTGAAGAGCGTGATTAAGTCGCATGTGCCTGCACGCAATGCACCGGAGAGGGTTGAAATACCAAAGAAAATTGAAGGTATCACTAATCCCGTCCAGAGGCCTCAGAATAAAAGGACGAGAACTCCGGTTCCTCGAGTCCAAAGTAACCGGGGACGCCCGGCGAAAAAGGATAAGAGAGATTTATCACAGCCGATCATTGAAGTCCCCCAGAATGAGAAGGGGAGCCAGTTGAGACCTGGCACAAGTATGACACCTTCCGAAAAGGGCATACCGGATCTGAATATCCCCATCGGCATGGATGTGTGCGCACACATCGGAGCCGAAAAACTAAAGGGACTTGCCACCGCAATTGAAAGAAGCGATGTGCAAGGTGAAGCTCCAGAAGAAGCAACTCATGAAGAAATAGCTATAAATTATGTGCACACGGGAGAGTCCCTGAATAGGACAACAGCTAATATCGATATCTACTTCGCAAAGAAAATTGCCACCATCATCGATCTTGATCCCGAGCCTGCATCGCTCGCTGAATGTAAGAAAAGATCAGATTGGGAAGATTGGAAGAAGGCAATAGCAACTGAATTGCTATCTCTGAACAAAAGAGAGGTATTTGGGCCCGTATGCCGCACACCTCCCCACATACACCCCGTTGGGCACAAGTGGGTATTTGTTCGAAAGAGAAATGAAAGAAATGAAGTAGTGAGATACAAAGCAAGGCTGGTAGCCCAAGGTTTCACTCAACGTCCTGGAGTTGATTATGAAGAAACCTACTCTCCAGTCATGAGTGGAATTACCTTTAGATACTTGATCTCAATGGCAGTGAACTTGAATTTGGAAATGAAATTGATGGATGTTGTGACTGCATACCTTTACGGTAACTTGGATTCGGAGATTTACATGAAAGTCCCTGAAGGAATTCCTCTCCCGAACCAAGACAGAGCAAATAGAAATCTGTACAGTGTGAAACTCAGAAAGTCACTGTATGGACTGAAACAATCTGGAAGAATGTGGTATAATCGCTTGAGCGACTTTCTCTGCAAGAAAGGCTACACGAACAATGAAGACTGTCCTTGTGTTTTTATATGGCGATCCCAGAATGGATTCTGTATAATCTCTGTGTATGTAGATGATCTGAATATCATCGGGACAGCCGAAGACATAAAAGAAGCAAGCTCCTACTTGGAGTCAGAATTTGAAATGAAAGATTTGGGTAAGACCAAGTTTTGCTTAGGCCTGCAACTTGAGCATGTCCCTGAAGGAGTCTTGGTACATCAGTCGACCTACACCCAGAAGGTGCTCGAAAGGTTTGGCTTTGAGAAGGCATTTCCCTCGAAAGTACCGATGATTGGTAGGTCTTTACAGCAAGAAAAAGATCCTTTCCGACCTAGGGAAGAGGGGGAGGAAGTTCTGGGACCGGAATTCCCATACTTGAGTGCAGTGGGAGCACTCATGTATTTAGCAAACTGCACTAGACCGGATATTGCATTTGCCGTGAACCTGTTAGCAAGGTACAGTGCAGAGCCCACCAAAAGGCATTGGCAGGGCATAAAGGACATTTTCCGATACCTCCAAGGTAGCAAAGACCTCGGATTGTTTTACAGAAAGAATCAAGATCTGAACTTGATTGGCTATGCAGATGCTGGGTATCTGTCAGACCCGCATACCGCTAAGTCACAAACAGGCTATGTATTCCTGTGTGGTGGAACTGCAATTTCATGGAAATCGTCTAAGCAAAGCCTGGTAGCTACTTCGACGAACCACTCAGAAATTATAGCACTGTATGAAGCCGCACGAGAGTGCGCCTGGCTCCGCCGAATGGTTCACCACATCCAGCAGTCATGTGGGATGAACATTGTGCAGAACCCCACAATTATCTATGAAGATAATGCCGCTTGCGTTGCACAAGTGCAAACGGGCTATGTGAAAAGTCATCTCACAAAGCATATCAACCCCAAGTTCTTCTATGCACATGAATTGCAAAGGATGGACGAGATTAAAGTACTGCATACTAAGTCATGTGAAAATCTCGCAGATTTATTCACTAAGTCACTCCCCGCATCTAGCTTTGAAAGGTGCGTGCGTGGAATTGGAATGATGAGACTTAGAGAAGTGCAGAATTCAGGGGGAGAATTCTCACAAGCCCGCTAATAAATCTTGATCATGAAGATTAAGTACCCAAAATAAAGTCCTGTAGACCAAATGAATTTGGGTGAATTGTACTCTTTTTCCCTTGACGAGTTTTCCATGAAGTTTCTCGACCAAGGTTTTTAATGAGGCAATTCGTGCATCGCAGCATCACATGTATCATGTACTCTTTCTCCAAATTTTTCCCACTGGGTTTTTATGGAGTTTTAACGAGGCATGAGCATGTTGGGTGAGTGCCCAAGGGGGAGTGTTAGGAAACCAGGACTCTATCTGGAGTCCTTATCTAATTGGGCACCCCCACCGTAGACTATAAATAGGGGCCTAGACCCCCCTCATGATGTACCCGATGCAATCTAAAGCAATAAAGAAAGACCAGGAGTTCTCTCTACCTCTCTGTGTTCAATCTATTCTCTCTGTGATTCTGTGATTGATTCGTTCTTGTTCTAAGCAGAGAAATCGCTCGGACTGGTCGCCAGCGACGGTTTCTCAACAGAACTGTCAACCACGGAGGCCCGGGGATGGCGACACAACAGGCCAGAGCATGCCAAGTTGGGCCAGCGTTGTCGCTCCCTTGTTGGACGTTGCGTTAGGAGGGCATGCAATCAAGGGCCTATTTTTTTGTAGCACGCGGCACTGAGATAGGTCGGTTACTAGGCTTGCCGGCGCCCCGAACTCATGGATCCACAGGTGCGCGCGAGCACCGCACAGGGGATGGGCCGCGCGCGGTAGTAGTAGGCTAGTAGCAGCTGGTCCGTGTGATACTGGCATATTCTTTTAGATTGTGCTTGCTGACTTTTGGCTGATGGCTTTTATCTGTGAGCATGTGATTTTGGTCAATATTGCTGAACTCAGTATATTTTTTACTACAATCTTTCTGTTAACCCTGCTTTGAAAAAATGTACCATTTAAAAGTTAGTTACTATAGACAGTACAAATATAAGACGTCTGAAAGTCAAAAAGAGCATAGCCCATGTAAAGGCCACCTTATTGCGTTTGATGAGTAATGAACTTTGCTTATACTTCATCGTCAAAGTTTGAGTTTGTTTTTGTGTATATTGCAATATCTGGCTTTTACTATTAGGTGCTAAGCAGTCAGACCGGCCATGTTTGGTGGTTTGATCGGGTTATAATTGGCGATCAGACTGGTGCGGTCGAACCAGCCATAGGTTGTGGTCGAATCGGTGAACGGTTGTACTAGCCCATAGTTGGTGGTATGCTTATTGCAGATAGGTGCTCGTCATGTGCGTCAGATAAATTGTGAGTGGTCTGATCAGTTCTTGTGAGGGCGATCTGACTGCTGACTTTAGAGTGATCAGACCAGCAAGGGTGCCGCGGTTTGACCGGGCCAATTGTTGGCGGTCCATCCGGCCAGGCAGAGTTCAAGAGAGTTTAGTTTGGTATTTGAGTTAGGGATTTGCTCAAATACTTTGGAATTGTTGAATACATATTGCATAATGCATTACTTTGAGTAACATGAGTCAAGTGTGTGGAACTTGCGCTCGACATAGTTGTTTGGTATTTGGATATGTCGGTAGCTTAGAGAACACTAGCGATCAACAGCAATGGACTAGGACTAGGCGGGGGTGCTGAGATCTGAGCGGTCGTGTAAGTCCGTGTAAGGCTACGTGACTCAAGTGGGAAGGACAGAGAAGACAATGATCGTAAAGATGCAAGTTGATGTATGTAGTATGCCAAGTGACGAGGTTGATGCACATTAAGACGTTTTCAGAGGAGTCTGAATGTATGAAGATGTGATGTCTAGTAATTGGGCAATACGGCCTATGTGTCAAAGCATGCAAAGATGCTTTGATAGAAGCTAAGGATTCTTGGCTCATCAATTATTTTATGTTATGCTGTGCTACGTGGCAGTTTGCTTATTGTTGTTGGTTGTAGGACTCCGGGGCTAGATTATAGTGAGGTGCAAGGGGTCGGGACTAAGCTAGGTGAGATGAAGTCCAAAGCGATTAAGGTGCCACTAAAAAATGACTAAAGCTAACAGAGTAGTTATAAGTCAGAAAGACAAGGAACTGAAGCTAGAGCTACCGATGGTGGACATGACGGATAACGACAAGGTTGATCAGGGCTAAGCTTAAGGAAGAGTTGAGGCTTAGAATGGTCAGAGAAACTGGGTGTCGTTATGGTGCACGGAGAAACATGTGTTGTGCTAAGTGACTTGGTTTCATTTGCAAGCGAGAATGGTTCGGTAGGATTCAGATATGTGAGAAGCTTGGCGATAAGTCATTGGAGCCATGTGGAGTAGAAGATGAAGCACAAGGCTGCTTCAAGGTAAAGAAAGTATGAAGTTTCGTGAAAGGTGGTTTGAAAGTAATGCGGTCTTTTTGCCCCAAACCAAAATGTTGAGACTTGATCAAATTACTGTTAGCACAGAAAAAAAAACTCATGCAACTAAACACACACAAACTCTCTTCATCAAAAGACTTACAAAAAATTGACACACACACTAGTTGGATGGACTCAATTGACGTGGTCTTCTCTGGATAAACTCACGCACCAAAGAAAAGATACACACAAAATACTACTCTTTTATTCATTTTTTGCTCACTCTGCCAATCTGCATACAATGGAGTATATATACCATGCAGTATGTTGTGCATGCAGCGCCACTCCTGGATCATAACTGACAACTTAACTAGCACTAATTGACTCAATAAAAGACTATGCAAACTGTTGCATGCTAGAAACTGTTGCATGCTACAAATTGCTGCATGCTAGAAACTGCTGCATGCTAACTAAGTCAAGATTAATTTCTAACAATCTCCCCCCTAATCTTGACTTCTTCCTCAGCTCCAATTGTCTTTCGCCGATGACGCAACTTGACGGCGACGGAGACTCTCATCAGAGCATACACACATGAGAACTTGGACACAACTACAAGAACTCACACACATGACATCATGCACTGACACATCAACGTGCACGAACACGACACGACTATGCACACGTATGTAACACACCTCCTACGTGCACGACCAAATAAATGACACATGCAACACACCTACTGTGCCAAAAGACTCAAAATGCAATCGTGCACTTATACTCGTACACGAACTCAACTAAATTGCACCAAATAAAAATAAAGACTTCTTGTTGGATTTAAAGTAGCGTTGGCTCGTCCTCTGCACCCAGAAGAGCCACCTCCTTCTTCGGCTCGCGGCACTCCCTTGCAAAATGTCCGTAGTTCTGGCAGTTGTAGCAACGTACCTTCGCCTTGTTAAAGGCACTCTTCTTCTTGCCGATGCCGTTGCGGTTCTTCATGCGCACTAGCCACTCCTCCTCTGTAAGAAGTAGGTGGCCACTTTCACGCCCACCTTCACCACTGTTGTTATCAAGCTCGTACCGCTCTTCCACTGACTTGAGTCCTCCGGTGAGCTCCTCGACGGACAATGTCTTCAGATCGATCAGTTGCTCGATTGAAATGGCCTGTGTGTACTTGGAGGGAACAACACGAAGAAATTTTTTTACCACCTTTTCCTCTTCTAGCGTTTCCCCAAGAGTACGGATGTTGTTGACGAGTCTCGTCAGTCGCATGGCGAAATCGTCAATGGACTCGCCGTCACTCATGCGGATCGTCTCAAACTCCTTGCGTAGAGTTTGCGCCTTTGCCTCGCGCACGCGCTCGACACCCATGCGCACGGTCTCCCACGCCAGCTTGGCGGAGTCTTTTGCCGCCAGTGTCGCCAACATCTCCGATGGCATCGCTTGGAGGATGGCTGACAACGCCATCCTGTCGAGCCGGTACCCCGCATCGCCGGGCTCGATGGCTTCCCAAACTCCTTGAGCCTGCAGGTTGACTCTCATCAAGAGAGCCCATTTGGTGTAGTTTGTCCGCGTGAGCATGGGATAGCGCACCGCCACCCCCGCCTCCTTGACCTGCTGCACCACTAGCTGCCGACCGTCGCTGCTACCGGAGTCGTCCCCATTGCCTCCATTGCCACCAAGAAGAGACTTCGATCCGGACATCTCCACAGAACCGATGCACGGCTCTGATACCAAATGTTAGCACAGGAAAAAAACTCATGCAACTAAACACACACAAACTCTCTTCATCAAAAGACTTACAAAAAATTGACACACACACTAGTTGGATGGACTCAATTGACGTGATCTTCTCTGGATAAACTCACGCACCAAAGAAAAGATACACACATAATACTACTCTTTTATTCATTTTTTGCTCACTCTGCCAATCTGCATACAATGGAGTATATATACCACGCAGTATGTTGTGCATGCAGCGCCACTCCTGGATCATAACTAACAACTTAACTAGCACTAATTGACTCAATAAAAGACTATGCAAACTGTTGCATGCTAGAAACTGCTGCATGCTACAAATTGCTGCATGCTAGAAACTGCTGCATGCTAACTAAGTCAAGATTAATTTCTAACAATTACGGCACGAGGAAATGTAAGAGTGGTGGTTTAGATAAAAAAAATGTACTAAAAATGTTAAGTTGATTAAGTGTTGACAAGGGTGCCTCATGTAATTTTACACGTGCGCAGAATAGTAATTATATATATATGTGTGTGTGTGTGTGCGCGCGTGTGTTTATGAAGTCTTTTTCGTACTTCTGAGGGTATATACTCCCACTTTTGATATATCACTTAAACGAACATATTATACATTTTTATCACTTTCGATATATTTAAATACTAATTGTAAGATACTCAATGCGACTTGGTTGGAAATATTTTGTCGGACCCCTTTATTTTTCCTATATATTTTTTCCGTATGTGAAAGAAATATATACAAATTCAACCAAAATTCAAAAGAAATTTTAAAATTTTAGGGCATTTCACAGAGCCTATGCCGCTCCGAGTGTTGGATAACATCGCATTTGCGTGCGTCCGTTCTGGCGTTGGCAGGCGGACACTTGGGTCAAGAGATGACAATGGGTACCCGAAACCCGATACCCGGTGGGTTTTTACTCTATTAGGGCATGGGTCTGAGTCAATTTCCTAACCCATGGGTCTCTTAATGGGCAAAAAGCCCAACCCATCGGGTTTGCCGGGTTCGGGTACGTTCCTATAGTACCCAAACCCGTAAACCCATGGGTAATATAAACCCGATCCATAGGAGTTATAAACTCAGCCTCCCAGGCAAACCAGCCCAGCCCATAACCCATTAGCCATTTAGCCCCAAGCCCCCAAATCCAATGCGGCAATGCCCCATTACCCATACGGCTAACCCTAGCTAGCACTCGGTCACGGTCACTACTCACTCCTCCCCAATCCCCACCCCGATTCAACAGCCGCCACAGCGGCGGCGCATCTGGCGCTCCACGCTCGGTCTCCGGCAGTCTCCACGCTCGCCCTCCCGTCCCGCAGCTCCCACTCCTGCTCCCGCCACTCTCGCCGCACGCTCATCCTCCCGTACGCCCTCGCCGTCGCCTCGCCTTCCAGTTCAGCCCGCCGCCCCCACGCCGCAGCCAACGCGCATCGCAGCAATAGGCCCTTGGCCATGGCGCTGCCCTCCGGCTCCAACAAAGATGTCCGGTGAACTTCTTCCTCATCTCCATTAACCATTGTTGCAGCTCGCATTACTGAACCCACGGGCGACCCGTGGGTACCCATTAACCCAGTGGGCATGGGTCTGAGCAAAAATCTGCACCCGTCACGGGTATGAGTTTTTTAGCGGGCACGTCCAACTTTCATAGGCACGAGTTTAGAATAGCAAAACCCAGTGGATTTCTGCCCGTTGCCATCTCTACTTGGGTGGGGTTGGAATCTACCTGTGTTCTGCCTGCGTGCACCGGCCGGGAGCGCGGGCACGGCCGCCGCAAACGCGCCCAAACTTCTTCGCCTCACGCTGCTCGGTTCACACACCGCAGTACCGCACCGGTGGATGGATGGATCGGAGGCCGGAGGGGAACTTGGTTTTGTCCGACGCGGTTTGGAGCTGGATCGAATTTGTGCTGGTGCAGTTTCGCTCTAGTTTAGTTGGTGGCTCAGTTCCACAAAGATTCCGTAGTGTCAAGTTTGGATTACAAAAATCCAAGGGCACATGCTAGATTGCTAGCACTACCCGTGCTATGTTAAGGGGACATTCAGTTTAGCGATGGCTTATAGTTTTTTAGTGTAGCTGACTTATTTTTCACTGTAACTGATAATTGTTTATTTGATGTAATTAAATTTAAAAAGATAAAACATATTAACCCATCATGGACAATATAAAAAAATAAAAAAGGAAAAGATAAAAAAACCTAAAAACTAAAAAAATAAAATTAACAAATAATAAATTAAAAATTAGAAGCCAGATACTAAATCTGAGACGAGTGGAGCAACCTGACTGTGGCTGATTAAACAAACCAAGGCTGACGAGAACTTCGAAGGAGTTGCTGCTTGGCGGGTACGTGGTTCGGGGTACGGTCAAAGGGGGCATCCGATCGCACTCGCTTACGAATTATTTACTACTTTAGTGGTATCTTTTACTGTTTGGTTTGGCTTCATACTAAAATCAAATTAATTCTTAAAAGTTTGGTAAAAAACAAATTCAGGAGCAGAACGACACGCTTCCACAGAGAAGTATGACGACGGGTTGGCCCACGGGCCTGTCGGACGGACGGCCACCTGCGAGCAAGGCGGTGGGCACTGGGCCGACAAACATGCGTGCTGTCAGGCTCGTTTCGGACGTGCTACGAGTTAGGAGCGGTCAAAGGTGCGGAATGCGCACCGGGCGAGGAAAGAGGCCCGCACGGCCGCACGGTACGGCGCGTGATAGTTTATTGATACTGGACCGGGCCGTAAATTGCAGGGCGCCGCAGCGCACGGCACGGCACGTACGCTCGGCCTGGCCGCATGGCTAACGCGGACGACTTGCGCCGCTTCGGGCGCACGCTGGTTCTTGGGCCTGTTGCCGCGGCTGCTGCCCGGGCAACTCGTGGGTCGCATAGGGTTGGTTGTTGCTTTGTGGTCAGGCAAACCAGGATGGTGACTCTACTATTTTCCAGTTGAAAACTTGAACATGCATGCAATAGTGTGCAACTAACGGTAAAACGGGGGAGAGTTGGGTTGGTAATTATCTTCTCAAAAATGATGTTGGGTTGCCTCTTTTTTTTTTTTGTGTTTTTGTGCCCTGCTGGATGCTGGCTATGATCCTGATTGAATCTTGAACATGATGGCATAGTATGCAACTAATGGTAAATTAAGGATTGTAGGTTGGTCATTCATGTGCAACTAATGTTGAATTAGATAGTTTGGTTTGAGGGACAGGTGCGATGGAATAGAATGAGATGGACCTATTTTTTTGGGATTAGATGGAATGGCCCAAGTAGGTTGTTTGGTTAAGGCGATGGGATGATCCCGAATTTTGTTTGGTTGGAAAGATAGGATGATCTGGGATGGGATTAATTGTGGTAACCAGTTAGTGAAAATACTTCTAAATACCTCCTCTCTTTGACCGTTGGATCAAGATCTAATGAATTTCAGCCCATCTTCAACTATATAAAATCTTTCACTCTCATCCCTCCCAACCGGTGCATCGCCGTCTCTAGCTCGCCCTCCGACGCAGCTGACACAGATCTACAGCATGACCCACGTCTTCTCTGTCCACCTATGCTACTTCTTCCCCACGGTCGTGTGTTGCCCATCCGTGCTGCTTCTCCCTCGCTGCAGGCGATCTCCAGGTCTAGAGCTTGGTGGCGACCTCGACGTCTAAATCTCAGTGGCGACCTCCAGATCTAGACCTTAGCGGTGACTTCGCTAGTGCTCCTTCCCCCTACCAGTACCCTCCCCTTGTCTTCTGCTCTCGCCGCTCTGGTGGTGACTGAATCCATGGCTCGGGCTCACGTGCGGTCATGTAACGGACGAGCACGCAGTTGGACGAGCTTGTCCGGCATTTTTTTTGCTGTATCACGCCATCCAAGACCTTGAGCCAATATTACCCTTAGGTGGATGAGCTAGTCCCATCCACTCAACCTAAACAATGTCAAAAGTTGGATGGGACCATTCTATCCACCTCTCATCCCATGAATCAAAACACTACCTTAGTGTCCAACTGAATTAGTGTGCAACTAGCTATAAATTAGTGTGCAACTAATGGTAAATTAGGGGGGAACATGGTGAATTAGCGTGATATTAGAGGGTAAATTGCATAGGCCCAGCATGATAATTGCCTGTCAAAAACAAAGGGGTTAAGTCATACACACAAAAAAAATGTAGACGTCCGCCTGGGTCACACACTCAGCGATATAATTTTGGACCATCATAGCCAGTAGCCCAGCAAGTGTTTGTGGGAATTACAAGCAGCCCAGCAAGCGTTTGTGGGGTAACATGTCATGGTAGGTGGAACAAGACATACATTGGTGGGCACGCGATTAGGTTGTGTTGTAGTGCGGCTACGAGCGCTATATACCTATTCACATTTGCTTCTATTTAGAGAAGTCAGAAACCAATATGAACATCCGACTTCCTCACTCCTTTTACTCCTGTCTCATACACACATCTCTTCTCCAACTTCTCCACCGCTCACCCTCCTTAAAAAAACACTTCACTATTTATTTTCAACCAAAAAATAAACCGCGGCCAATATGAAGAGGCCAATAGTCGCATCCTGTACAAAAAGATAGATCCGAATCCATGTATTTTAGAGCTGTGTCGCTAACACCCCCGTCCACTCCAATAGTTCCATCGATTTCAGATAACCGCTAAGAACAGAAGTTCAAATAACTGTACTACATAGCATCTGAAATCTCAGCAGAGTACCAGAAAGCTCCAAGGTTCATCAGTGCAAAGGGGGTATATAATGGCTATCCTATCCAGACTCCAAAATATTGCAAAATCACAAGTTTGAGGGTCACTAAATATCTAAGACATCCTAGAGAATAATCAACGAAAATTTTACAAACCCCACAGTTCCTTATTACCGCAATGTGATGTCGCATATCAAAGAGTAAACTAATGTAATTATGATTACTTCATGACCCTCATTCGATCGTTCCTTCTCGTGCAATCTACTATCACACACTAGTATTAGTCCGCAGAAATCTCCCATAGCGCCACTACAATAGCAGTCGGTTGATGCAAATGTCGTAGTACAACTCTGGTTGGCTTCAGTGTCACTTTTGTGATAATATTCAAACTCAAACTTCAGCCAGCATAACCATCCTATGCCAAAACTCAAAGAGTAGCTGTGGCATGCCATAGGTAAGCCACATGTTTGGGGTTTGAAAAAGCTCTCCCAAGTTTGCTCGACAGGGTTTCATGTAGCATCCAATTGGGGTTAATCACCCCACGAGTAGTTCATGCCACAAAGTTCAAGGAAGAAGAATTCTGGCTGGGTTGATCCTGCCTTTTCCTGCAAAGGAAACAATACATCATGACTATATCTGGAATTGTCCCAATAAATTAGTTCCATTAGTAAACTTATGGAACTACAAGACATACCCACAACTGTATCTGAAAGTACCATTTTTAGGAATGATTCGTAAAATTCTTTTTTAAGGGAAATGATCAGGACATTTAAGTGCAATTAAATCTTCAGAAGCACTCATCTAATATGAAAAACCATGACATTGCTGATCAATTGTTGCGTTACATGGTGCAATAAATCAATTACAGAAATGAGCAGATCATATAAAGATAGATAATCTGGCACTAAAACTGTAAAATACAATTGGGAAACTGTGAAAATACTTACAAATATTTGATAAATGTTATGGTACTTAGTTTAGCAAACCAAAAAAATGCATAAGGGCATGAAACTTGTGCAAACATGACTGAATTCCAGATGGAAATTCACTTTCAGAGAATACAAATCGAGAACAAGAATTAATGCTCTAAGCAATATGGATTCAGGTTAAAAAATTATTATCTCAAAACCAGTTGAAGAGAGATATTGTTATTGGCAGTTGAAAGTTGGGATTGTGATTACTTGAATAATAAGGAAAGGGAAAGCCTACAATTCACAAACCGACTTGCCTGCCGTTGCATGGAATTAAAGCACAAATTATGGGTATATCATTTTTTTCTAAGTTAAAATAAAGTCTGTAGTATAATTTAACTGAAATAGGGGAGATGGGATTTTTTTGCCTTTATTCTATCAGAAAGACTAATTTTGTTGATACAAGAAAAACAAATATGATATGTTCAACTATAATATGACAAAGAAAAAAATGCACCTCCACGGACAATCAGCACATGTGTGCAAAGATGTGGGTTGGAAAACTTACCTAAGAAATGCTTTAACAAGTGACCTCGGCCTTTCATTACCGTCTTTAGAAACATTCTTTGCATTGTCATCTGATGCCTGTTCCACATTGCTCTCATCATCCTCTTCCTTTTCTCGTTTATTCCTTGTTTGCTGTCTTGATTCAGGCTTCCAGCACGCCTTGGCAAGTGACTTGCCAAGTAAATCAGCAATATTTGTTGCCATTTCCTCAGCTCTCTGCACATGAGGAAAGTTATCTTCCTCAAAATGGTGTGACAGCCACAAATACATCGACAGGACCTGGTGCTTTGTCTCGAGGTCCAGCAGCTCAGTGTCATTTTTGGCAGAACCCTTTGGAACTCCCATTGCAATGCTAACACGACGGCTTTGGCTATAGTGAGTAGCAAATCTCAGAAGATGGTACATGGCTTTTGGATCCCTTATATTGACTGGTGCAAAACAAAAACTGTATCGATCCTTAAGGGAGAGCCCCTGAACCCTCTCAAGCATATTAGCAACCTTCTTGATACTGTCCTGATGGCACATGAAGTATGTTTTGTCGATGCGGCAATTTTCACGGAACTTATCCAACAGTTCATTGAAAGTGAGGTCAGGGAACTGGCTGGCAAACATTTCCACTTGTTCAAAGCAAGGAAAAAGGCCAACTTTCCGTGCCTCCTCAAACGGCTTTTGCAGGCACTGGATCAAATAATCCAAATCATCCAACAAGAAAGTGGTCGTGAGCCCATCTGGATAAACACTGCCCCTCCGGCCAGCACGTCCAGCAATCTGTTTTACCTGTGAAGCAGCAACTGGTACCATCCTGTCCCCATTGTACTTGGACAAGCTATAGAACACAACCCTCCTAATGTTAAGGTTCAGCCCCATACCGACGGCATCACTCGCTACAAGCACATCATACTCATTATCCTGCTCATTGAACAGCTTTGCTTGCTGTCGCCGTGTCTCCGGT